>OU611811.1:8127500-8752500 GCA_914767695.1 Ptilodon capucinus
CCTAAGACATTCATACAGCTAAATATGAAATGAAGTGGTATGCTTTACCTACATGATATTATATTATGTTCCATCTTCTAAACTAATTTGTTTAAAAAATTGAATATCTACATAATTACGGAATTTAGTAGTTTATGTACCCATAATAAAACAAAATTAAAAGTTTTTGTAGGTGGGTTGTATTGTCTTGTTTACTCATCAATGGACCTTTATAACATGGACTGGAAATATTAGGTACATTGTTACATACATCTATTAGGTACATTGATAGTATTTCTTACTCGCAATGATAGCGTATTTGGTAGAACGCCCGCCTTTGATGCAAGGGAACATAGAAATTAATTAATCATGACCACTTGCAGTATTGTTAATGGAAAACAACGAGTGGAAATTGGCACGTCTTTAAGATGTGTGAAATTTATCAACCCGGCCCTGTACTGGGCCAGCATAGTGGACTATGACCTAAAATCGGCCTTCCATTGCGAGGGATATTCCCGGTATTGGCAATAGGTTGGACAGTATTACATCGGCAAACTAGGTACTGTGCGCCTCTGGTCTGCGGCCTCTGCCTGTCTGTCCCTTCGGTAAATACAAGCGATAAGATTGATATAATTATGACATGATATTTATTAAATTACTTTTTAAATATGTTTATCTTGGCAATACTTAGCCCCGAAAGAAAAAAATGTAACTTTATGATTTGTTGAAAAATCGTAAAAAAACATTAATTATTTTTTAGCGATATTAAAGGTACACGAAACCGATGATAAGATAAAATTTTAATGGAATTAAATTTGATTGATATGATGAGTAATGGATGCAATCTGCCAATCTTAAGTAATTAATAGGAAGGACAAATTCGATAAATACAGTTAATAAATATAAAATATGCTGATGAAAGCGATGAAGATGGTGGATGATTTTCAACATAAAGTCACGACTTCTCCAACTTGTGGCTACATAGTGCCAATTTGGCCCGTAGTAGTAGCCTGCGTGACTGACGACTGTCAAACTGTCAAGCAATTGTGCATATTGTCAATTGTCAATGTCAAATTTGTTTGTCAAATCTAAAAAAAAATTAAAGTTTAGGAAAGTGACGAAACTTGAAAGTGGTGGTTTGGTTGGGGATAACAAATATCCACTATATTGGCTATAATGATACACAGTTTATTCATTATCAATCCTTCGGGGTGAGTATGTCACTTTCCACCCGACTGCTCTGGAAGAAGTTTATTACTTATCGTACGATTTTACAGAATTAATTCCCACATACTTGAATTTCAGGGATGTATTCCTCGAGAAGCATTGGCGTAGTGTTATCCCTCGATCAGTATGTGACTATTATCTGGAAGCTCAACGGGCATCACCGAATGTATGTATATAGTATACCCTGATCATATTTTGATTCCTACTAAGCAAGAGAGGAGTGACACAACATATAATAACATAATAACAATATAAGCTTTGTATGTATAAGTTGTGAGAAGGATCAATACATGTTTTTTTTACAAAAGTACCAGGAACTAATGTGTTGCAGGATGTGCCTCCAGTGTTAGCTGCCCCACATCATTACTTAATCTCGATCCAGAGAGGCGGTGTGGCCCTGGTGGCTGTTTGTAAGCAGGAGGTCGCACCACTTTTTGTAATAGAGTTCTTGCACAGAGTTGTTGATACATTCCAGGTAAGTGGTCATGACACAGTATGCCAAATAGACAAAATAATTGTTTTAACCATCAATGAAGTTCCTAACTACATGATTTTTAAGGATCTCTGTACTACTACTACTACAGCCCTTTTAACGTCCCACTGCTGGGCACGGGCCTCCCCTCAATGCGAGGGGGATTCAGGTCATAGTCCACCACGCTGACCCAGTGCGGATTGGCAGACTTCACACATCTATCGAGAACTAGACAAGTTCCCACAGATGTGCAGGTTTCCTCACGATGTTTTCCTTCACCGTTTCATAGCAAGTGATAATCTCGGATGAAAATGAGATTCGCACATAAATCCCAGAGGTGCGAGCCGGGGTTTGAACCTGCACACTTTGATTTGCAAGGCGTGCGTTCGACCACTCGGCTACCACTGCTTCATCCACTGGATCTCTGTATAACATTAAAATATGTATTTTTTTAACTCATCAGGTTTAAAGCATGTATTTCTGTTTACTTGTTGTATATTATGTAAAATTATTATTACTTTGTTTCAGGATTATTTTTCAGATTGCACAGAGACAATAATAAAAGAAAATTATGTGGTTGTTTATGAGGTAAACTATTTATTTGTATGAGCCACACCCAGTGGCGGATTTACCCTAAGGCCCGGTAGGCCCAGGCCTAGGGTGGCCAGATTTAGGGGCAGCCCCAATTGTGTCAAAAAATGATGTAGTCTATATGGTGAATGCTGAGAAAGTGGCGGCTGATGGCTTGGGGCCTTGGGCCGCCGAGACTGCAAATCCGCCACTGGCCACACCCAAACTGTACCCACAGTTACATTTACAAGTAAATATTGTATTTGCAGGTGTTAGATGAAATGTTAGACAATGGTTTTCCTCTAGCCACAGAAAGTAATATTTTGAAGGAGTTAATAAAACCACCAAATATCTTGAGGACTATTGCTAATACTGTTACTGGAAAGTCTAAGTGAGTAACAGATTCCATGCTATTACAAATTATATTTTCTAAGCTCCTGATAGAGTGTGGGTGGAATTCCCCAAATGGTTGCACATAGCTCCATTGACATGATAGACACTTGACCAATGTCTTTTGATACCCATGTAATTGGACAGAGCCAATTGCTTAATGCAGGGTATCTGGGTGATAGACATAGGTCATGCTTGATGCCCTGCAAGGCATTTCTCACACAATTGACTAATATCAATTCAAGAGGGTCAAGAGACAATTCTCTAATTCAACAAATTGGTTGTATTTTTTCGACATAATGTCGAATTAGAGATTATGTTGATCTTGCAAGAATTGGACTCCTGGTGTGTTGGTAATATTCACATGTCGCATCTTTAAAAGCATAGAGACCCATTTAGAAATTTTAGGATTTCGACTATAAATCTTAAAAGGTCGTTCTAACAACCATTTTTCAACAACATTGTTTTTGAGTTAGGTCTCTATACTTTTAAAGATGCGATGTCTTTCCGATAGATGTGCAGTGTTTTTCACCATATGCACTCTCATCACTCAACAAGTGATATTCATGATTGTAGATTACATTTGCATGTAATCCGAACATCAGAGATTATGTCATACTAATAAGCTGAATTTTCAGTGTGTCTTCAATATTACCATCTGGTCAGCTCTCCAATGTGCCGTGGCGTCGCTCTGGCGTCAAATATGCGAACAACGAGGCTTACTTTGACGTTGTGGAAGAAGTGGACGCGATTATCGATAAAAGTGGGGCCACCGTGTCTGCTGAAATACAAGGATATGTGAGTCGTTCTTCTGGTTAAATATCACTTGTCAGTTTTTGAAAAACTACTCTGCGCCTATACACGTAAAGTCGGAATTTCCATAAAAGTTCCATGAACTTGTAGGTGAAATTTTTTCATTCTTTCTTTTTTCGTGATTTCAGATCGATTGCTGCATCAAACTAAGTGGTATGCCAGATCTGACGTTTACATTTGTGAATCCAAGACTGTTTGACGATGTCTCATTCCACCCGTGTGTCAGGTTCAAGAGATGGGAAGTGAGTATACCTATTACTTCACAACATTGATGTATAAAATAGTTCAGACGGAGTCTCATTATACAATAACTGAAGCACACATTGTAGGTTGGCTTGCATCACCACCGTTAGTGGCACCTATGGTTTTGGCTTTCTTCTTTGGGATTATTACCATAGGTGAAGGTGAAAATCGCGAGGAAACCTGCATGTCTATAGAGAGCCGTATGAAGTTCACCAACCTGCACTGACCAGCATGGTGGACTATGGCCCAAATCTATCGTTTTGAGGGGGAATCTTCTTCAGTGTAATTGCAATAAGCTCGCCCCTTTTACATTGAGATGCAACCACATAATCTCTGCCTACCCTTTCGGAGAAAACAGGCGTGATGATATATTGTATACAATAAAAAAACACATAAATCAAAGTAATTATTAGTATATATCTGATTATAATGTAACATTTTAATTGCAGTCTGAAAGAATACTATCGTTCATCCCCCCCGACGGCAACTTCCGGCTGATGTCATATCACATCGGGTCGCAGAGTGTGGTCGCTATACCGCTATACGTGCGACACAGTCTCTCGCTGCGATCCAATGGCGACCAAGGCCGGTTGGACCTGACAGTTGGGCCCAAACAAACTATGGGAAGAGTCTTGGAAAGTGAGTTATGTTATAGTCTTAGTTCATGTGACTCAGTTTTCCCGTTTTCGAATAGAAGCGGACGCAATATAAAGCTATTGCTTTATAGCCTAGCGCTAAAAATCGTCGTCATTAGTTATCTATCTATCTCTCTATCAGCCAGGGACGTCCACTGCTGGACATAGGCCTCCGCTATAGATCGCCACAAATTACGTTCTTGGGCTTTATGCGCCCATCGACTCCCGGCGACCCTGGTGAGGTCGTCCGTCCATCTGGTCGGGAGTCGTCCCACATTCCGCTTCCCTGTCCGTGGCCGCCACTCTAGGACTTTGATGCCCCAACGGCCATCCGTTCTCCGGGCAATGTGTCCGGCCCATTGCCACTTCAAACGTGCAACCCTTCGAGCTATCAACTAACTGCCGTCGTTAGTTGACAGCTAAAGATCTTAGAGCGAAATATGCAGAGATAAGGTACAACACTGATTCGGCGACGCATAAGCTCACATAACTACATTTTGACACATTTGACAGTCCACTCATATTTCAAAGATTGCTTAATTGCAAGAGATAACAGTAGATAGAGGATTCATGTGCCATCTTTATCCATTTAATTTAATAAAGTGTATTCAAATGGTGCAAGTTCAAATCCCAGGCCCGCACCTCTGAGATAATTTTCATGTGCGAATGTCATTTTCAACAATTATTACCACTTGCTGAACGGTGAAGGAAAACATCGTGAGGAAACCTGCACGTCTATAGAAAGGCGTGTTAAGTTCACCAACCCGCACTGGGCCAGCGTGGTGGACTATGGCCCAAATCTCCCTCGTATTGATGGGGAATGTGCCCGGTATAATGGCAATAGGCTCGCCCCCTATTACATTGGGACCAAAATACATCGGCGAAGTGTGGGTGCACTACAGTGCACCTCTGCCTACCCCTTCGGGGAATACAGGCGTGATGATGTATTATTATTATTTTCTCCTTTATTTCTTATCTTTCTTATAAATTACATTTTTAAATATATGTATAAAAAATACATTTAAAAATATAAAAAACAGTTCCCCACCGGCATCTGGAACAGGGTCCTAGTTACCAGTGGTTAGGGCTCCAGAGAGAGGAACTTCCTCACAATACGCGCCGTCTCCAGAAGTACCGCCTTCTGAATCTGTCCCTTGATCCAGCCGCCTAACGCGAGCCTCTTTAGGTGTTTGTCGAGGCTCTTGGCTAATAAGCCATGGGCGGAAACGACTATCGGTACAATGATTGCCGCATCAATGTCCCACATGTCGACAACCTCGTGAGCCAGATCAAGATACTTGCTTTCTTTATCTTTCTCGGCCTTCACGAGATTCTCGTCATGGGGGACAGTGATATCGACAATCATTGCACGGCGCTCTTGGCGATCTATCAGCACAATATCAGGCTTATTGGCTACAATAGTCCTGTCTGTGATGATAGATCGGTCCCAATACAATGAGATATGACCTTCTTCGAGAACTGGTTGTGGTTCATACCTGTAGTACGGTACCTCGGATGTCACAAGGCGATATTTCAGGGCAAGTTGCTGGTGGATAATCCTGGCTACTTGGTTGTGTCTGTGTAAATATTGACCATTTGCGAGACGCGAACAACCGGATATGATATGCCTCAGGGATTCTCCAGGGCGATGACATGCCCGACAAATGTCGATGGTGCCATCCCGAAGAATATATTTCCGGTAGTTGTTCGTCATCACAACTTCGTCCATAATTGCACAGACAAAACCTTCGGTTTCCCCAAAGAGGTCGCCGAATCGTAGCCAGGCCACGGAGGCCGCAAGATCTACATCGGGCCCATGAAGGGCCCGATAGTACCTTCCGTGTAGCTCCTTGCCCTGCCATACCAACCTACGATCATCCGTTGTCAGCACTACAGGTTTGCGCCAGTTCTCTTTTGCCAAAGATAGAGGGGTGAGTCCATTATCTACTGCCACTACATCCACATGCATTTCCCCATCGGCACGGAGAAAATATTCCCTGAGGCTACATATCTCCCGGTTATGCAAAGTCTTGACGTTTAAAAAGCCACGACCTCCACATTTCCGAGGGATATATAGTCTCATTACCGATGAGCGTGGGTGATGCATGCGGTATGAAGTGAGCGTAGTACGGACTGTTCTATCCAGGGTGTCCAATTCGGTCTGAGTCCACTTGAGTATGCCAAAAGAGTACATCAAGACTGGCATGACCCAGCCGTTGTAGGCTCGCACCTTGTTTCCGCCTGATAAAAGACTTTTCAGTACTTTTTTCAGGCGCCCCAAGAAGCGATCCCGCAATAACTGTTTCATGTCAGTCTCACTAATGCCTAACCCTTGTGACATACCCAAGTATTTGTAGGTCTCGGTTGCGGCGAGTGTTCTCAGTTGGATGGAATCTGAAAGTTGGATGCCTTCAGACTCCACCAATCTCCCCTGCTTTGCATGCATGACCGCACATTTATCCACACCAAACTCCATCCTGATAGAATTACTAAAGGTCTCTGTAACCTTCAGTAATCCCGTCAGTTGGAGCGCAGTGGGGGCAAACAGTTTAAGGTCATCCATGTAAAGCAGGTGAGATATTACCTGACCTCCTCGTCGCAACCGAAAGCCAAACCCTGACTCCTCTAAAAGTGTGCTCAGAGGGTTCAGGGCCAGGCAAAACCATAGTGGACTCAGACTATCACCCTGGAAGATACCTCGCTCTATCCTTATAGGCTCGCCATTCCCAAGGATCTGTCGAGAGCCTGGACAGAGAAGGACCGTTTTCCATTGCCTCATACATGACTCCAAGAAAGTGCGTAGAGTTGTATCTATTTTATACAACTCAAGCACTCTCACAAGCCACGTATGCGGCACAGAATCATAGGCCTTCTTATAATCTATCCAGCATGTCGACAGATCCTTTCGGTTACGGCGAGCCTGTTGACAAATGGTCATATCGATGAGGAGTAGCTCCTTAGTACCACGGGACCCACTCCTACATCCATTCTGAGAGGCAGACATTATTGAATTATCTTCAACATGTCTGGCGATTTTCGCTCTCAGGATGGATGTAAGAGTTTTGTAAATTGTAGGTAGACAGGTGATCGGTCTATAATTTTTAGGGCCCGTGGTACTTCCGGTTTTATGGAGCAGATGGGTTACGCCGGTAGTTATAAATTCCGGTAACGACCCAGATTGTAAGGCTGATTGGAATTGGGATGCCAAGCGAACGTGCGAGCTACGTAGCCATTTGAGCCAAAAATTATGCAGTCCGTCCGGGCCTGGGGCCTTCCAATTAGGTAAAGAACGGACTGCATTGGCTACGTCTAGGGGCCCGATGGAGATGGCTTCCATTTCTTTTATTGGTTCGCACATTCGCTCGACATCACCGATCCAATCACCTTCGTAGTGAGTGACTGGCACCGACCAGATATCACGCCAGAATGTTGTCGTGGCGTTATCATCTGGTCGCTGCAATTCACTCACCGGTTCACTGGGTCGCTCCCAGGATCTATAAACCCATCTTTGATCCCTTTGGAACATGGAGTTCTGGGAATATCGATCCACGCGATTATACCTACGTATACGGTTTGCCCATGCATAAATTTTCTGCTTCAGGAAGTCAATGCGCTCTGTGACGCGGGAAATATATTCGCGGGGACTGACATCAGTCCCAGCGAATGCCCGCTTCACAAAGCGCATAACTCTAGGGCGGGTATTACCCTCCCTGAAGCAGCTGAGCTTGCCAATGAGTGCCCTAGCCTCGCTAATACGACGCTCTATCCTGCATTGCCATGCCGGGACGGCGGGTTTTGGACGTGTAGCTGTGTCAGTGTTAAAAACCTTGACACGAGCTACACGACATACCGTAATGGCAGCACAATACAGGATAGAGTGTGTATCCGCAAGGTTATCACTACTGTTAAAGTAAATTGACAGTAGTGAGTCCAAGGCACCCACTAGCGCCCTATTCCCTTTATGCATGGGTAGGCGAGGTATACGAGGTCTAAGGTGGTTCGGCATGGACCGATACACCCGAACTACATCCTCCAAAGTACTCCTCAACAATTCATTGTATTGGTTACTTACATTAATAGGCGCGTTATCTCTATCAACGTCGCTATCGGCGGCAAGCCGTGAAGTAACCGTGGCACTTGCCACAGGCTGGGCCGCCGGCTGCGACGATGCGACAGGAACAACCCGCCTACTCTGCATCTCCGAGCGTAGCCGATCGAGTACGGTATCAGCCAACATGTTACCACGTTGGATGACCCTCACCTGATCCGACAGTCGTTGCGCCGACACGTTGACCGCTGGTTCAAGTGACTGAAACAGAGGCAGCATTCGGTTACGGTACGCAGTGAGGTTAGTTCCCCCCTCTGTAGCCTCATAGTAGGCGCGCATGACGTTTTCATTTATGGAAGACGTCCATCGCATGCGCCGCACTACACCACTGGGAACGAGGACCCTGTTCGGAGCCGGTTGCCCCAAAAGCCCCAAGTGTCCCGGTGGCCGGCCTCTCTGCTGACGTACAGGTGGTGGCGACGTCGGCGGAGAAAAATACTCGTCGCTCTCGCTCGACGCTACTGCAGTCACCGACGTCCTGATGATAGATGCCGGCGATGGCGAGGCGGAGCGAGGTGACGGGTCCGGGGGTGTTGATTGTGCGTTAGGTTCATTGACAGTCCGCTGCCGACATAGTCTCCTCGGGTTTCTCCGAGGAGCATCCGTCATGTTGTTTTGTCGGCACTATTTGGAATATTTTGCGGAAATTGTTTAAAAATTAATCCGTATTGGAACATATTAAATTTGGTATTAATTTTACTATTGTATATGTTGTATATCCACAGTATTTAAATAAAATTTGCATTATTTTGTTATAGAGAAAAAAATATATATTGAAGTTGACAGCGGTTGCCATGTTATTATTATTATTATTATTTATTTATTGAATTCATCATGCTATAATTATTTGACACTGACGAGATTAGCGGATCTAATCACAGTGAAGCCATTTCTAATTATGTTTCATTAATTAAATATAGAGTAGAACTGATGAAAAAGTATCATTCGCTTGTTAATTATGTTAGTCCATCTTTTGGGGACTGATTTACATTGAAAATATATTTCTAGATGTAGCATTGGAGATCTGTATGCCCAAGTGCGTGCTGAACTGCTCGCTGACCGCAAACCAGGGGAAGTACTCTTACGATCCAGTGAGCAAGGTGCTGCTGTGGGACATCGGCCGCATCGAGCTGCCCAAGCTGCCCAATATCAGAGGATCTGTGAGTGTCACTTTCACGTCCAAAAAAGTTAGCAATACTGTTCAAAAATATATTGCACAGCCTTGCTGCGAAATCTACTGTTGGAGTTGCAATAGCTAACAATAGTTGGGGATTCACTACTATACTTTCCTGTAGAAATGCAAAATAGTTAAGGATTGATCACCATGGTGTGTTGCAAGAAAGAATGACATGGTAACAAAATGTTAACCCATCTATAAAATACCTATGATGGGATTTTTCAGTACAAAAGTGTTTAACAATGCACACTGTTATTATAATAAGTTTGTATAAATTTGGGTTGAAGGTTATCTTCAACCCTTTGAAAAAGAAAAATATAGTTCCTGACCTGCAGGGTGATTGCGTATTCCAATTAACAAGTTTCAATCGCCTTCTGTCAAAACAGCTGTCAAAAAGTATTGAAATACTCCATGTTTGGTTTCTAACGAAAATTGATACAATAAGATTTATTTACCTAGACTGATATTACAATTACACTAGTCATCTCTCTATGAACTATTCATGCATCTTGCTGGCAGAATCATACATACTAACAAAATCTTCACCCACTCATCCGCAAGCAAATCCAACCCAGCGTGAGAATCCAGGAGGTCGTTTTATGAGCCTACTTGTTTTTTTTTCTTATGTAAGCTCATATTTTACACGTGGTTTGAATGGTACAGGTGTCGGTGGCATCGGGAGCGGACACGTCGGGCGCCAACCCGAGCATCAACGTGCACTTCACTATCCCACAACTGGCAGTCAGCGGGCTGCGAGTCAGCCGTCTAGACATGTACGGTGCCAAGTACAAGCCGTTCAAAGGCGTCAAATACATCACCAAAGCCGGCAAGTTCCACGTGAGGATGTGATCGGACGCGGTCACTGATGAACAATGGACATACTTGGGCATGTCCTAATGAAATGTGCGCTTTATATCTGTGTCAATAAGGTTTAAAGTAAACCAATAGGCTCACTTATTTACTTAGAAAATAAACAGATCTTATTGTTATTTTTCGTAATCTTATATTTCGTATAATTTGTTTGTATATACTTACTGCTTTTATAATTAATATGATGTGCAATGCAACTGACAACTGTAACATTGTTGAAAAGAGATTATTATGAATACTGCAATTCATAAGAGAAATATTATTATTAGCATAATTGCAATCATTTTATACCTAGTTATGTAAGTTTCGTTATATTTCCATGTTGTAAATATTGTTGCTAATATAAAAAAAAACAAACATTATCAACATTGAAATTGTTTTATTGTGCAAAAAATATTTGGAATAACCTCAATACCCTGATATACGAAATAAAGTATTCTTTCATAATCTATAACGATACTACAACGTTCCTTATACAAACTGTTAAATTAATTGGTATGATTAACTTTATTGCTGTTTTCTCCGACAAGACAGTAATGCATTATCAACCAAAGAGTAAGCGCAGGCTGAGCGTAAAGTACCTACGCACTAACAGAATTCAATGGCATTATATATTAGTGCATTTAAAGTACAAAATAGTATGACCGCAGCTTCGGTAAACGCCAGTTGTTTTCGAAACTGCTTTCACGCTATTGTGTACCGTAAACCTACCAACGTACAGTTGAAAACTGTTTGCACGCACTTTAGAGCTCAGTCGCGGTGGTTCAAAGTAGTTAAACAGAATTGAGCACATGTTTTCCTAAATCAATTATATTATCACGCCATTCTTTTCGCGATCGTTGCCTTCACAGAGGCGATGTCTCGGCGCACAGCCTCCAGTTCACTTTCGAAGCCGGTGACACACATCCGTGTGGATTCTTTATCTCTAAAGTATCTTTGCACGAGCACCGACATCAGCGCTGGGAACTCTCTCTGTGCGCTCGCCTCTACGTCGCGTTCCTAATGCAAAAATAATTAATGCTAAACGATCTGAGCATTGAACGATATCAAATGATGTGAAATGTAAGTACTTACCTAATTGTTTTTCATTTAGTTTGGAATGAGTACAAATAAAAATTGATATAAACTATGACTAAGGGTACATTTAAAAACTTCAGTTGCGCGTGATTTAATAAGGGAACATTTTCAAACGTATATCAATGGCTAGAGTGTGCGCCAAGACATGTTATGGCTATAATATCAATTAATATCAATATCAAAACACGAGAGAGAAGCAAAATTGATAGATACTTATTTATCGTCTGTGCTACTGATGAAGGTAGTCTTTGCCCACCCCCATGCGTGGCCATACTTATGTGTGTACGAACATTATTATAAAAAGATCTTACAATGTAACAGCAGTAGGAGGGTGACCAGCGCGCGTAAACTTCCCCAGGCCTGGTGACCTTGGTAATGATCCATTCCATAACGCTGCTCACCCCCGAAGCCGTAGGGATCATGTTGTAAGGCGAAGGCAACGTGGTCTGCAGCATGTAGTCGATGTACACCTAGCGAGGAGGACAAATTACATAACTTACTTATCTACTTGCCAACTGCACTATGCAGCCTCCACGAAAATGTGAGGTGATTAACAGATGAGCCAAAATCCACTTACTTCTGTCTTCCCGAAAGTCCATTCGATGTCAACATTGTCGGTAACCCTTTGAAACGTGTTTGACATTGTTGCTATGAGCATATTCAACACGACGATCACAGATATAACTTCGAAACCTGTTGATGTAACGTAATTAGCCGGCAGGGACGTTTTACTTTTATTAAATTCCTCTACGTTGGCTAGTCATTCGTGTATTGATCACCCTCGGGCCAAGAATAGAAATAATATAGTAATTATTTGTTTTTCAAAACGGGTTGTTTTTTATTTTAGTACCTATCTATTTTAAGGTAGCTAGAACTGGTTAAAAGATACTTGCATGTTGGAATAGACGTTAGTGTAGGTTAGTTGTATAGTAGAGGTTAGGTACCATATTTATTAACTTGTTTTCAATATACCTTCCTTTTTACCTCGAGAGTTTTTAAGAAATTAGTTATTTTTGGCGCTAGTATTGAAAAAAATACAATTTCGAAGGAACGGATAGACAGGTTAGTCCTTACATCCAAAACAGAAGTAGCCAATTCGTTCTGTGAATGCGTGTCTGTTCTCGTGAGTTCTCTCCACTCCTCTCAGTACTCGAGTGTTTTCTAGTACTACGTCGGCGCTCTCCAGCGGCGCCATGCAGAATAGTGCCCAGAATAATGTGTTTAACGTGTCCGCTAAACTTGTAAACGAAGATACCTGGAACAAGGCAGGAATTCATTTAATATGCCTAATAAATTAGCGATTTATTCTTTTAAATGTGTTGTACCTACTGAAATCAAACTATACCTTAACACGTTCAATGCGGAACGAGGTCTAATACGCCTCATATGAGTCTCCCTTGCGGTGCGGTTAAGGAAAACAGCCTTCTCTGCCGTGCAGAGGCCGTAACTTAAATTTGATTTAGTTTAGGAAAGACATGAATATACCCATATCTAAGATTATCCCTATTAATACAGAATGCAGTGGTGTAACTACTTTAGGCCCCTTACCCCCATAATGATAGTTTTCAAACGAGGTCTTAAACGCCCCGTACTGCAGGAATGGAAAGAATACAAATTTGAGAGCCGCTGTCAACATGTTAAAGTAGATGCAGCTACGCATGTACCTAAATAAATAGACAAGCTACTAAGGGCCTCGATTGCATCATTTGCCTACAAAAAAGCTTTAAAGTTTAAATGCTGACAGTCATGGGAACCCGGGCAAGTGTTTTATTGGTAGATCATCCGGTGGGTTTTTTTTCAAAAACGAATGCAAAGTAACCGTAAACTTTTCTATAAAGGTTCCAATGAACCGTGAAATAAGTCGCTGACAATGTGAAACTAGTGATTAAATGCTATAGTCTGCACGTATTGTAACATTTGCAATTGGTATAAGATGGATACACGCACAAGTGTGCTACGTACCTAATGTAAAACTAGGGCCACGGGCTGCACAGTAAACTGAGACTAGGTAGTAAATCGTTTGAACTTTAAACTTAAAACGCCTACAATGCAGTAAACAGGTCGTAAGTTCCGCTATAACGCAAACGTTTTATGGCAGGTACAATTCGAGCGAACAGAAGACATGTTATTTACCCGTTGATAGAAACACTACTGCAAAAATGAAGGCCTTTTTTCAGACGAAAGACACATATGCAATTAAGAAACGCATCCTGCAATTAAGAAACGCTTGTATTATAGAGGTACATTATAATAATAGATTGGGATTAATTTAAATTATAATTTAGACTAAGAAATTTTCAGATATTTTTGTATGGGAATTAAAACCGCGACCTCTCGGTGCATTGAATCGAGTGGTCACTATCAGTTGCTTAAAACATAAAATGCTAGATCATAAAACAGGCTCGGCGGTTGTAAAGTGTCATTACTTATTCATATTATTCAGTAACCTACTCTAGGCTTCTGTTTTAACGTGACATAAAATATCAGAGACCATTCCTGAGTCTTTCGAGACCCGTTACGGGCGATGTTATCTGTCAGGGTCAAATTGTTATTTTCTGGGCACTATATTCTAAATTGCGGGTTCGCATAAGTTTAAGTGGGGTCCTTGATAAGGTCACACAGATTTACTGTTTACCTGTACTGTCTTCATCCCGAACTCATCCTCGTAAACCATACCGTCGTAGTATTGGTACAAGCGAGCAAGCCCGGCGGCAAAGGCACTTATGATTATAGTGAACACTATTATATACTTGTAAATATCGATCGTCATTTTTCCCAGGGACACCTGCAAATTGAATTTAAACCTAGTCAGTACCTAGGTAGCACGGTTACAAATACGTTAAATAGAAGATTAGCCTATCAACCTATGTACACCTACGTAGCCAAACCTAACAAGGAGTTTAAATGTAACTTTCTCTTATTTACTTTACTTTTAAAGACATCACTGCGTTGGTGGGAAGTGATGTATCATTAGGTTTATATGTCCTAGATTACGTAGAATATCCTACCTACTGTAGTTGTAGCATGAGCGCCAAGACTAGACTTATGTCAAAGAATATGTGGATTATATCTCTGTATCGTATGAAATAAGACAGAGAGCGGCCGAGCCAATCCGTGACAGAGGTCTTGTCTTGACATGCGTGCTGACACCACTGACAGCTACAAACATTGTATTCATAATAAAATAACTATCTAGTTTAATGTTTTATGTTTACAAGCATTGTTAGTCATTTGATAGCTCAAGACGGTCGATTACGTAGGCATTTTACTGGTAAACTGCAGAACAAACAACAGTCAAAATTCATCTAAAATCGCCATATCTCTTGGTTTCTATCGCAAAATGACAGCAATGCAACTTAGATAATTGCCCAGCAGGTAGGTATGCCTTTGTATAAAGCCGGTTAGGATCTGAAGCACTATTGTAGGGAGCCCTAATACCAAAGATGGGAATCTAATTTAAATAAAGGACTGTGCGACATTTTCTAACGAGGGCATTCTTCCGAAGAATCAATGCAGCATTTAAATGTGAAATGTGCATACCTGGAGCGGCCCTAGATGGTAGTTCAGTTGGCATAGAAACATGAGTCGGAAGAAAGCAAATACAGTTGCCAGGCAAAACGTGCCTTCGGCCAATAGCGTTGGGTCGTATTGGTTCCAATATTTGCGTTCTGTATAGAATAGCGATAGTTCATTAAAAATATCTCTTAAATCTAAATCTGTTCTCGTGACTAAGTATATGTCTTGGATTAATAATTCGGATCTCTGTGACGGGCAGCGACGACCGGTTTGATAGATGTAATCCCTAAACGATCTATTGTCTTAGATGACTTCTCTCTATTTGATATACAAACGCGGTTATGTTGCGTTATTGTGCATTACAATCTAACTACCTTATCGTAGGTTAAAGATCCTGATGTCAATTAAGTTAGGTTGGTTTTGTTTAACTGAGTTCCTAATTTTGTTTGATGTAAACTAACACTAAAAAAATTGATGGCATTGCCTTTCTTACATTACTAAGGGTGTCAATACTGACAATACACAATTTACTTTGGTGTTAACATATTCAGCATCAATATCCTTAAATAAATTGTGATTCACACGTAAACAAGTCCTACCTAAATCGTCCTGTCCGTATACAGCGATGTCTACAGCGGCTGCCACCCAAAAGGCGAAAGTGAGGCCGAACAGCGAGAGCATTATGATCTCGGCCCAGTTCCACATTTTAGTGAAATACCGTCGAGGACCTTGCATCAGGCACATCCGTATGGCGGACCATGTATATCCACACACATACAGAATCAGTATAGCTTCGACACCTGTTACAAGAATACTTAATGAAAAACTATATCGAGGGATGAAAGGATATTCGACGTAAGCGCCATTTTATTTCAATATCGCCCAAAATGTCGTTTAGAATCAGAATCAGAATTTTTTTATTCATGTAAACCAATACAGGCACTTATGAATCGTCAGTAAAAAATAAATAGTATTAATAGTATCTCTACCACCCATTTTCCATAGGAATTGCATTCCGCAATTCCTATGGAAAAGAATGGGCAAGAAACTCCATGGTTGCTTTTTTCCAATAAGGATTTACATGTTATTTGCATTACAATGTGTTTTTCTTAATTAACAATTATATAATATAAAGTTAATGAGGCTATACATTCTCAAAACGTAAAATTAATCAGCAATACAAATTACAAGCTAAGTCAGTGTAAGATTTAAAGGTAGGAAGGAGGAGGAAAACGGGACAAATATCAAACATCCCTCAAATGAGTTCCTGTGGAGCCGGACCAGCGCCTGACCAAGCGTGTTTATCCTCTAAAGTTTTAAGTCAAATAACCCTCGATATGGTTCAGTTATAATAATGTCAATTAATTGTGGTTGAAAAGGAAATTTGCAAAAAAGAAATATTGAATAAACATAGTAGTCAATTTAATTTATAAAAAATACTGAACGTATGAAATGTAACGGCTTCACTTGCCATTGAAGAACACATGGTATAATGAATACACACGGCATCTAACTGTGCAGCGCATAATGACACGCCATCCAACCGCAACGCCGATCGCAATATCGTGTGCAATTAATTGTGATAATCTTGACAAAGGATCTCATCAGAGTCATCAGAAAGTAAAGCGCGAACCTGTGTTCGGCGGTCCTCGTTTCAGATTGGCTTTATCTTGATTGGAGATGTAGAAGACCAGGACGAGGAATACTAGGTACGCAGCAACGTGAGTAATCAGTTTGTTCAACGGTATCTGCCAGTGCGTGACGACGCGATGACGAGGCGCTAACTGAGAACATACCAATTAGACACACACTCTTACTGATGTGCATAAAAAGTACATAATATACTCACCATGCATACGATCAGAATAATTGGTGTAATCAGCACTCGGCATACAATTATTAATGCTTTTGTTAGCGTAGATTTACACCTCCAATTGTGCCATTCGCCTAACCAGTACGCTTCGAGCACCTGGATGAAATATGCGACACACTCAAATATACTATAATTCAATGTGAACAAGTAGGTAACGTCACTGAGTTTAAATTATACATGTGAATTTATTGTTCAGAATATCTAAAATCTTAAAACGCCTTGGCACCGTACAAAGTTTTATTCTATAATTGATTTGGTACCTGTTGTGTATTCGGATGCGCCACGAATTCTTTTTGTTTGTAATCCACAGCCATTAGGAGCCTCGGTAAAATAAAATGACGGCGACCTTTACATCCTGACCTTTGCTTTAATATCAATTCCACTTCCTCAGACGTGCGGCAACATCCTATTCAGAATTACGATTATTGCTCGGCGATTTTTTACTTTCTAGTATCAACATTTCAATTAATTCCAGTGAAAGCATATCTTTACCTATTAGATCGACTGCGAACGCACTGACATCATCTCCGAGTTGCAAATATGCAGCTGCCAATTGCCTACAGACTGCGGCATTTGCCGCCAGCTCTGCGGCGAGGTAGAACGCGTCCAGTATGGGGTCCGCCGAAACGTGAACCATGTAGGCCGGTGACGCGATAGCTCGGTACACCGACAGCCGAGCGCTGCACGTATGTAGGGGATCCTCGTTCACGAAAGTATTTCTATGAAAATATGCATTATACAATGTGTAACGGTGTTAAAACTGTACAGATTTACGAAACAACGCAGATAGGTCGCATGCGTGGGAGGGTGCGGCGAATGTTGTCTTTGTTGGCTTGCATTATAATTCAAGTTGGATATTCTTTTAGCGTTAGTAACTAAAATATATTCAAGCATATAATAATATAATACTCATATACATTTTTGATATCCATTCGGCTCGTAAAATAAAATGATACGTACTAAAATTATTAAGGTAACAATAAATTAAATGCATGTAACACTTTTGAACAATTAGCAAGTTATTTGCAATTGTTTACTATCGTAAACATTTATGGTTGCAGAAATCATGCAATTTGTAGCCAATTAATTCTGGCCAGGGGAAACTCAGCAGTTGGAGGGTAACCGAAATATTTTTGCTATAAGCTCATATGTGGGAAATGAAGCCAATAAAAAGTTTAATATTAAAAATTTGCAAATCAGTCTGACCATACTTGCAAGTAAAACATGGACAGTTGGTGGCATGTGGGTTGGAGATAATGTGGCCGCGATGCATCAGCAGCTCTACCACTTCATAATGGCCCATCTGAGCAGCCAGTATAATTGGGGTTACGTGGGAAGGAAAATCCGTGGAATGTGTGGTTCCCGCGAACTCTAGACCTGGCGAGAGCTTCTTCTGAGCATCCAACAACATCACTGTAAACATACGCCCGCTCAGTAACACGCAAATTGTTGTAAAATGTAGTGAAAGCAAAGACGCGGTCATTTTACCCAATATCTTGATGTTATTATCTCGTACAGCGTGTAACACTGTGTCACCGATTTCCACATTTGGGCGGTTCAAGAGAAATTCTACCATCGCCTCCGATCTGTTTTGCACGGCTGTGTGTAGTGCCGATGTACCCTGTAAGGTACAATATTATGATACATTTTGGTCTTGTTGAACTTGAATGAAAGTTAACCGGGCTTTTGACCTGGAAATTGATGCAGTTGGTATTCAATGTCGGGTGATCTTCTAGATATTTTTTTACAGCTCTGACGTCACCTGTAGATACAAGCTGTAAATACTCGGCCTCATCGCGTTGCAATTTCGGCAAATGTATGCAAGATTTTGATCCCAATGAAATATTTTCTATTTCTTCATTTGGCTTGAAACAAAATAACAATACTATGTTTAACTAATTATAGCGTTAATAGATTAGTGGCCGTAGTTAGATAGGCCGCCGTTATAGTACCGGACATCGTAATAGAGAGGTTCCACGTTCGATCCCTACTCTGGCCATTACACCATTGCCGTGAGTCCATTCCTAGCACACGCATTCGCTAAATTGGAGGTAGTAACGGAACTGCTATTAATGTCATAATCTCACATTGCAAGTAATCTTATAACGAAAAAAAACCGGCCAAGCCTAAACCTAAACTGTGAAAGCACCGAGCATTACTCTAACCAAAAGATAAACTAGATAGAGAGACAAACTTATCTTTGCCGTTGATATTCTGGTGTCCCCATCCAAAGTAACTACAAAATAAGTTTGTAATCGCAAAAAAACATGTTCTAGCAATTAATTTACAGTTTTCGGTTTTTTTCTTTTACTTCTTGCCAAACAGACGGACAAAAAAGTGATCCTATAAGGGTTCCGTTTTTTCCTTTTTAGGTACGGACCCCCAAAAAGGTCCATATTAACAGTAGGAGGTACTTACTGCTTCAAGTTTTTCATAAATCTTTTGCCGTCGAGGTTTTGTGTTACTTCCTTTTGGTTTTCGAACATAAGGATTGCTACATTTCTCAGAACATTTAAGATAGTTGTATATAGAGTTTGGAAAGATATAGTGATTATCAATTTTGGGCTCTGAATAAGCTTTTATTCCGATATGGTGCTTCTTCAATTCGTTCAAAAGAGTTGTTGTATCACTCTTCTGGACACTCGATGATGGTTCGTTGTAGCAACGGTTTATATTGAAGGTATTGGCATCGCTCGTTGAGACGCGCGTAGGAGTCGATACGTTTTCATCGAGCACCGGTAGACTTGGTAAGCTTTGATTTTCAATAGAATCCGTTTTATTTGACCTCTGGCACTTGGTAGCCTTGCCCAGATGGAACATTGTTGCTAACAATAGCTTGGTTTTTAACGGCGTGCTTATTTGCCGAATTCAAAATGATATACAGCAATTATCAAAGGTATTTCTTACAGGTGTTCGTGGTCTTTGCTTTTTTTCATCAAACGTAGTAAAAGTGTTCTACTTCTTTTATGAAATGATGAAATTTTATGGAATTATGTCATTGATGCACGTCCATAGAGGAGATAGAGGAATATCTTTCTTTTTCTTTTTTTACGAAATGAGTGAAATGATGATATTTAATGGAATAAGATGAGAAATGGCTCCACCTGCGTTTAGCGGGCATTTCAGCCAGGGTCAAATAAAAATTGATCAAATACAAACACATTATTATCATTGCATATTATAAATAAAAAAATACAGTGATAGAGATGGCGGATGAATCCAGGAATACCTTTATCATTGATTGAGATTAAGACTTGAACCTGTCTTCCTATTTATCTTTTTTAAATTATTACTCATTAAACACAAAAAAATATTACTACAATACACACACTACGCCTAATTTATAGCTACAAAAATCAACTTGCTAACATTCTACAATTATCGTATCTCTATGTACTATCAGGCATATGTTTGCTTTAGTTTTCACTATACATCGTGTATAGCAGAGCAAAGTAGGAATATGATCTGGTTAGAATCTGGAACAAAATAAATATTGAGCTATTTACGAAGTGTACTGATCAGTTTTAGTAATATTAGTCCAAAGCTTACCGATGAATAAGTGACGAGGGTAATATTAGTGAAATTCATAGCAGTAAACGCAATCGGCTTTTGGGCTCTGAAAAAATAAATAATGTCTTTATTATTTATTGTTTCTTTAATATAAATATATATATATAATATATATAACTTATTTATTGTCTCTCAATTGACACTCGTACAATCCGTTATGAAGCGCAACGAAACAAACGCAGGTGCAGCCATTCCTCATCTTTTTCCATTAAATATCATTATTTCGTAAAAAAAGAAGATAAGAAGAAAATTAAACTGTCACAGACCGAATCTGTAAACATATAATAGCAATGATTTTAATACACTCAATCGTTCACGACAGTACAAACCCACTGGCGTTCAATCTTTAACAATTATTCCTGCAGTGGAGAACGTTAGTAGATGACACGTTAAAGTCAAACCTGAAGTCTAGAACTAGGTTTGTTTTAAAATAAAAACATATGCACAATTGTGTATAGTCAGTATTTGGGACAACTGACCTCCGTATAAGGAAAAGCAGGGCACCTCGACACCGTGGATTAGTACGGTACCAACCGCTATTGTATGCCGCCGCCGCCACATCTGCATTCTACAATAAATACCTATACTAATTATTGAAATAAAACCGAAAACGTGTAAAACTAAATAGCCCTTTAATATCTGGTAGATATAAAATAATCTACAAAATATCATTCGTAGTAAGTTATCTCACCAAAATGTGCAGTACCTTACCTAATTGTTACTATACTAACCGCATGGAAGATCTCATCCGCATACCAACACAACATTCCGATTTGGATCAAAGCTGATCCCAAAAACAATTTGTTGCTCATAGCCATAAAAGGTTCCAGGAGCTAGAATAAAAAAAAAGTATAGAATGAGAAAAACAATTTATTTTAAATGTCTATACAAACAATATATACTGACCACTATGACGAAAACAACGCAGCATATATTAACAGAACTCAACACGATGTTAACTAGATTTGATAGGGAGAAAGCATTTTCCATGTCGTTGCAGTATCTGAAATAATTACCTACAATAAAACGAAGTTAAACTCTGGAATGAGGTTTTAGTGGGTACCTATTTTTTTGTTTATTCATGGAAATTCTCATGGTCCCTCGTCTCTGGGGAGACGTGTGAGTCAAGCCGGACTCTTGCCGATTAAAACCTCACGACGGACTTGCTTCTGCCATGTGGGGTTGCCACGGGTACGTATAAGCACTCATCCGAGACTCAACCAGATTTATTTAGCTATCTAACTTCACGTGTATTAAACTACACGTTATCTAAGTTTAAAATTTAAGGGCTGGCGGTGGCCTTTTGAATGCTACTTCACTTTAACCCTCAAATATAGCAAGTTATGATCCATGTATTTGTACCCATTAATACCCCTAAGAACGGTTAATATTTTTATGAGAAAAATTAGGGGTACTTGTTAGGAATATCAAAGTTGGAATAAGGGTTTCTTGAAATCGGGTTATGTATAAGGGTTAAGACGGGTCGTTACAATAAGTACGCCCTTCTACACATTGCAGTGAAAAAATAACGAAGATATATTGCCAAAGGCATTAAGTACACCGATGCTTCATTAACAATTATGTTGTATGCCATTGCCCTATTACATGGATAAATGTGTTTTTATAATTATGTATTTGTCAAACGAGTTGTTGGTACACATGAGCCCGCGGGTCTAAATCGATGCGGGGCGCCGCCGCTGTCCGCATCTTATTCAAGTTGGCGCTTCAGCAATTGGAGATCTGCCCTCGGCAGTTTCTGTTAATGAGCCTCTTATAAAGTGGTTACAAAATAATACAAATTATCTTCACCTAATGAGTCGTTGATGCAGTTTGATGTTTTCCTTTATTTCTTCATAATATTCGTCATCAGTTCGTTCTGTAGACCCAAAGGATTCCAGTCGTAGTTTTAATAGTTTAAGTAACAGAGTTATGTGACTCGCCATGGCCGAGAATAGGAGGTCTGTGCATACCATAATCCATACGCAGGTTTGACCTACACATAAGTAGTACACCTAGGTAAGTTAAAAAAATGCTATTTCTTAAATTTAGCGCTGACGAGTGAGTAGTAGTAATAGTGAGTCAAGCGGACCACTAGACCTACCTATAGTAAACAGTCATAAATGTACTACAAATCTAGCATTATTGCTGAAGACACACTTCTTCTTTTGTAGTTAACTATGGGCACCAATTATTATAACTTGAAAATATCCTGTATGTTTCAGAAGTCCAAAATAATACTTGGCCCTTTGCATGAGTATCAGGTGTACAACCAAATGGTATAAGAATTTGATTGAAAAGATTTGAAAGATCGATCATGAATTTTCAATTATTCTTTCACCGCCAATTTTAATAACTTAAAATATCTTTAGTGAGCGAAATTGTCAAGTTCTGTTTTCTGAATATGACTAGCCCCCTCCCATTGATGTAGTTTGCACTGTTAAATAGGGTTATCAATATAAAGCCACAACAAAATACCTGTGGCAAATACTCAAAGATCTGTAAGTCAAAGACTATGATAGGTATAATCTACCATCTCTATGTATCTACATATTTGCTACCGTATATATGTATATACTTAAAATGTTTTTTCGGACTTCTGTTACACCCTGTAGTTAATTAAATATTTATTGTTCCGCCTTACAAAGGAATACACTTTACGTTATCGATACACATAGTCTTGTATGATTTTACTATCATTTTTTAAGTTATTATATGTTTCTACTTAGTCCAGCAAACGACTCCTGGATTATAATATACGTAGTTTATGGGGCATGTAGGATGAAACGACTCAAGGTAACCTCAAGTAGCATTCACTTTATCGGTGAGCCCACATTCGCCTCAAATACATTACCCCGCTTTTAGCTTCACCACAGTCGGTAAAAAATGTCTCTATATTATCTTTACTACCTGTCATTATAAACTAGCGGGCGGAGAAATGTTATTTTTTGTTTAAGTAGGTATCATTTCGTTGCGAATGATAATTTTTATCATGACAGACTCATTTGGCTGGACCCCATCTTATGAAGAATGGTAATCATTGATGTCGGCAAAATGATATTTGCTTTTAGCTCAACATACCATTGTGATTATCTATTTAAGCCCGGGGGCACACTGGGGCGTCAAAATGCGCGCGTCAAAATGTTTGCCAATATCAAAATGAACTCTATAATAATATGCGAAAAGATTGAATTTCTGTGGTAAAAACAACGCCCCGACGAGTTAAGATTCGCTCGCGCTGTTAAAGTTATTTTGTTGAACAATTAACTTTTTGTACGAGACAATACAGTTTGTTTTGGCATTGTCAAAAATTCATTACGCGCGTATTGACGCCTCAGTGTGTATTTATATAGGAGCCCACCGAGTGTGCAATCAAATATTTAAACCAGATTAATTGGTACTCCGCAATTTCCAAAGTGGTGTTGCTCTCAACGTGATAATGATGGATTTTAGTGCTATATCATCAAAACTTTCACTCTCTCTCGATGTCGATAAATAAAAAACTCTTTACTCGAAGAAGTCAAACGTATTATTTTATGGCTTTTTTATATGTGAATAAGATACATCGACATGTACGATTGAGTTATTATTATAGAATTATAATTACGCACTAGAAGATCGAAAACAAAAAAAATATATTGCCTATTTTGCGTAAGTATTCCGTGTCAAGTTTTCGCTTTATCATGCATAACAGTTAGATTATAGGTACTAGTGCCTGTTGTGCTAAGTCAGAAGTAGAAACTAGCGGTATTAATATTTCAATAGCATTATTTAGATGAAGTAATTTGTGTTAACCAGACAGATCTATGTATTACTAGATGACCCAGTGAACGTTTCACTAAGAACTTATTAAAATTTTTGCACATCCCTATTTTTTTAACTTGAAACAAGAGCATTAAAAATAAAAAAGAACATATTCAAATCAGTCTAGACGTTTTTGAGTTTTAGCGATAGCAACGACCAGCAATTGATTTTCTTTGATATATTAGATACATAACTAGTTAAGTAGGCTTAATAGTAAGTACATAAAAATATTTTACCTGCAAATATTTCAAATATGTAAACAGCAACGTGAGCCAGAGGCTGGTGTTTGTCAAACGGGTACCAGGACACCCAGACAAAGCCGACCTTGGCATCATCACCTCGCAATACATGGTACAAGTAGACGCAAATTGGGGTTACATTGTAGAACCAAACTCCCGCGACGTTTATAGAGAAATACCCTGAGGGAAACAAAAACATAGAATTATAAAAAAGTTTTGATTGCAAAAACGTAGTGTAACGTTCATCAATAATGAACTTGTTGTGTAAAACCTATTTTCAATTATAGAGCTCCCGTAAGCCAACAGTTGCAGTAAACTCTTCCATCTGCACATCCGTTCCTGTAAAATTGAAACCCGGCTTAACCATAAATTAACACACGGAATGCGCTTATTCTTCATCGAGATATCATTGGCGTCACGAGTGTCATTTGAAGCGAGGTCCTTAACCACGTTTGGCTTTTACCACACAAACACAATCTTTATGCATATTGATACAGAGTTCGTTTTAGTATAGGCAAAAAAATTACGCGTACGTCCTGACGCCCCGACGTTGTGTTTCTTTACCGACTGAACCCTATAGGAACGCAATGAGATAAAAAACAAATGTAGGCTCTAATATAAGAGCTATGGGGTATATTTTTGGTGTACGTGTTTCAAATTGTGAGCGTACTTACATCGATGTGTGATTCGCAGTGCGTCGCGGCTTTTGTTCTTAATGAGTTGCGCCTCCTGGTCGAGAGGCGGCATGGGCCAGATGCCCGCCAGCTCGGTCAGCAGTTGCATGAACACGTCCTTCTTATACCACAACACGAACACCTTCGCGATACCTGTAGATGTGTTTATATAATGATACGTCAGTATTTGTTCAGCCCTCAGATGACCGAAACCTATTAGATAGAGGCTTAGTGCTCCCAAAGTGTACACGGCGTTCTGCCAAAAAGTGCAGCTTTAGTAGCCTTTTGATGGTACCAAATTATATTGCCTAATGATGCTTTTAAAGCGTACATTATGTGGTGATGTTTTAACTATGCAAAGCTACTTTTACGGTACCTATTTTCCGAATTATTTGGTTCAGCTTTCAGACACAGAAGTTGAAATAATGAACTTTTCAGTGAGAAATAAATATTTTTAAGTAAGAACATCACTGTAGATAATTCTCCTTATGGACTGTGTAGAATTGGTTCACGAAATTTTTACTGAACGATTTGCGAACGATAATTAAATAGTTTCACAAAGCTAGGTTACTGAGCAACGTACACACATGAATTGCTTTATGTCTATATAGGCGCACTCGATTTCCTTAATTAGTTTTTAAAATGACTTAGACCGCATCAAATCCCGTAGAACTGAAAAATTCTCGAAAGTAGGCCGTCTGCACAGACAGGCTACCAGACGGGGACATAAATTTATACATAGTTACTTACTTAAAGCACCGTAGCCGAAAGTATGAAAAAGTGGAACGACATCCTCGACTCGTGGCGAATTAGACAACGTGAGACCTATAAAGACGATTTCACTGAATACGTGGTAGCAGATGCCGCACACGGAGAGCAAGAACATTAGCTTCTGGCGGAAATACGAGGACGCATTCCTCGGGTCCTTGAACGAGAGCCCGATGCGGCGCATGCAGAATGCGCTCAGAATCAAAGACTCATCAATTTCCCGTCTCGCCTGTTCCATTGTGGACTCCGACATTTTCGCTAATGACCCTTTGTTCGAGACAACAGCGGCGAACTGTTTGCCTCGAAAATGGAACGTATATTAAGTAGAGTGTGAAGGTGATAGATAACTAGTTCATTATTTTAAACTGCCGATTGCCGGGCGTCAACTAAGAATGTGTAAGTTATAAAGTTTGGAAGTTTATGTCTGCATATCACCGCACGGACCTCCCCTATAACGGCTTGCACATATTAGCGCGAGTGAATTAACTAGACTGTTTTTTTAAATGCACTCTTTGTTTATATACATAAAGATGGAGTTTATGTTGTAAAAACAAAAATAACAATTCACTCGCGTCGCATATGTTTCGATGAAAAATGTGCTTCTTCTGAGTTAATAGAGTTACTTTTGGTATAGGCAAACAATGGATCGCGTGCGCCCAGACGGGCCTGTCTGTCTGTCCAGGGCTGTTCTACAAATCAAATATACGTTCAATAGGTAGGGTGCTTTATAATTTATAACTTCATTTTGAAATGTGAAAATTAATATTAATAAACTTCGAACACATCTAAGTAGATAGGTACTCTGGGGTGTGAATGACTTAGGTATGTATAAATTTGTACCGTAATGGGATAAATCGCATAGGTTTCATGGCGTGACGACGATTAAATTGAAGTAACAATCGTTGCGGTAACATAATGCGTCGTTACGAACACGCGAACTTGTAAGGGTAATTAATATCATAGATTTTTAGTAATACATTTAGCGTGCATTTTTCTAGGAATAGGTGATTCACTTAAAAATTCACGTGTGAAATCAAATTACACGATACCAATAAAGGAATTCTGCGTTCATCCATATTATTTCATTTTAAATAAATGTGGAAGTATACCGCCTCCAGTTTCGATCACATTACTTAGGTAGGTACTTTGTATTTAAGTCAACGGCTCACGACACTTGCTGTTATAGGTATTGTCTTTTTACATTTATGGGCGGGCATCGACACGGATTTAGTGTGATTTAAGATTTTCCCGCTAGAGATCGCGGTGTTTCGGCAAATTTAGCACGCGGCCCGCGGTCCGTGGCGAGCTTTACAGTTCGCCACCGTTACGCGGCGATTAGGCGGCGCACGCGCAGCGCACGCCCCCGACACGCGGCACTGCCACCATGGTGACATAAGTATTGGGGATGATCCCTCAACCATTATTATGGCATTTATACAGATATAAGTAAGTTATTCATGGAAATCGTAAAGTATGGGGTTTTATATCATCGCACACATAATATTCAAGTTTAACAGCATTGCGCATATCATTGTTAAAATATGTGATAAGATTGTATATATTATTTATCTCCAAACAAAAGATAATGAATCATTTTTTTTTTTTTATCAATTAAGAGTACAGTTTTTATATTCGTGATTTCTAATGTTTTAAGACAAAGCAACAAGGCAAGCTTTTTGCTCGTAATAGATTCGAAGCACATTGGTTACCTACACATTAAAACAGAAGTAAAAAAATAATAAGTTGGATTACTATGAGAAGTAAAAGTGCTGCGTATTATAGAACTTTGAGCGAACGACCTAGATCTATTGAACCGTTGATCGCAAGCAAAAACATCGTCGCTCTATCTATCATAGTTCAAATAAAATCCACTGCAACGAAGTCAAACAGACGAAGCATTTCAGCGTAAATAGAACAACAGTGTCTGTACCGATTCAATCTTATAAAGTTAATTATTACGATCTACTATAACTTAAGTTAGTTATTACGAAACGTAGGTGCGACATAAAGTTTATTATCAAAAATAATCTTTAATATCAAAGTGTTAGATTTTTTTGTTGATCTGGACAATCATAATTACCTAATTAGGATTTTTCAGAGATTCAAGTACCTACATACCGCTAGTATAGGTTAGCACTCTAAGACTTTGAATAAATTCCTTTGGAGAACACGCCGTGAAACTACAAAGCGTGGAATTCTTGACAGTAAAGTTCATAGGCCTAGTGTCAAATCATGTGTTCGCCGAGTCGCCGGCGCACGTCACGACCTAGCCCCTGTTTCCCTCGCATTCTCTATAATGCGAGATCGTGTCGTAATGGATTAAGTGCCGTCGACATTAACACGATAACCCACATTATATGCGTTAAAATCATTCGGAAAATAGCTCCCGTGACATGAATATGC
Source organism: Ptilodon capucinus (assembly GCA_914767695.1). Taxonomy (NCBI): domain Eukaryota; kingdom Metazoa; phylum Arthropoda; class Insecta; order Lepidoptera; family Notodontidae; genus Ptilodon; species Ptilodon capucinus. The sequence continues at coordinate 8,155,906 of OU611811.1, forward strand.
AAAGTCATACTACGTTTAACGTGATTTACTATTCGACAGGTGTGAATCACACTTTTTGAAGTGTAAGGCAATATTTACGGATTTCAGGATTCCCGTAAACTGATAGCTTCACGCAAAATGTGCTGCCATAGCCTATTATTTCCTATTAAAAACAATAATTATCAGGCAGCCAACTTCATCGTATTCAGACAGCCTTAGAAGCTTTTAATGAAATGTATGTGTGTAATGTTTTATAAAAATTATGTGTGTTAGTTGAACCACTACTGGGGTGGGCAAGTTTGCCCATTACATTAAGAAATAATGGCCCCCATTAAGAAAGTTTTCTTAATGGGGGCCAGAAAGTTTAAGAAATTTCAGAGGGCCAGAATTATAGCAAAAATTCATTTTGTCTTGAACTTTACTAAGTAGAATATGCTTTATACGTCTGGACCGTCAAAATATAATTATCACGGGCCTTATACTATTCATGTCGAAGGACCGTCGGCGGGCCGGATTATATACTTTCGCGGGCCGGAGACAATATACTTTTAATTAACCAATTACGAAGTTGATGTTGCCGAGTACGTAGGCATGTAAAAATAATGCGCTTCTCGTTGTATAAACATTTATAAAATTGTTTATTAATTTTAACATACCTACACTGTAAACTCCAATTGAAAAAATAATAAATTAAATTACGCCTCGTACCCATCACGTAGATAATTGTTCTCTTTGTAAGCGCAGGCGCACCCATTACCTGGCCACAAAGACAAGTAGTTATTTTCTTAGCCCAAGCCTACGGCGCTGTCCATCATTAGGACTCGAGTAATTGAATCTTACACAAATAAAAATAGATCGGAACATGGCATGTGCAGTGTAATTTAAGATTTTCATCGCGCAGATAATGAGAGCCGATGCGATTCAACATTAACTTTCACTGTTGTATCAATGCTGGCCTTAAATCCTCTTTTGGGAAACCGCAGGAAGTGAGATCAAAAACGGCGCCTCACATTATATTTGTTTTTATTTGCAGTAAAGCCATTTACTTGTAATTAGGTGTGAAAAGAAGCTACTATTTCGTAAGTGTTTTATTGCGTACGAGTTCCAGGCTAGATTCTCGGTAATACTTCCAATCAGATTAGAAAGAAACGGGCAATACTCGCTTGCTCCGTATTGTCTGCCTACAACATGTAAAGTATTCAAATAAACACTACGCTCTTTAAGAAAACACTCCATTCATTTGTGTTGTGTTAGAGACAGTAATTCTTCGTAATATCAAGTAATTATTTTAATATGTAGTATATGTAAATTTTTGTTTAAGTATAATTTGTAATATTTTTAATACATATTTTGTAATGTCTTGTCGTTTGTCTTTGAAAACTTAAAATTGTACATACAGTCACCACGTCTTCAATAATTCATTATGGCATACCAATAATCTAATATACGTTAAAAGTATTGTTATAATCTTTGATAGGCTGGCTTCCTTTCTGACTGGACCTACGCATATCTGCTTCTGAATTCTTTTACTATTACACAGCTGTTGAATAGTTCATTACTACCCGTCAGCATTATTCTGTTAATTTATTTAGCAGATGTTCACGTCACTGCATATATGGTCGTCCATATCAATCTATTTCTTGCATCAATCAAGATTGTCCTTCTAAAACAAAACGACGCTATCGTGGGTGCAAGGATGATTACCATTTTGTTAGTGGAGCAACGCGGCAATGAAATTGAATTCTGTTATTAACTATCTGATTATAACAATCAATACTGCAAATAGTTATGCTTGGTAGAATGTTAATTATGATATTTTTATATGACACACGACTGTTGCTTCTAGCTGTTTGAAATTTTTGTTATATCTTGAACTTTGTGAAATTTACGTTAATTTGATATTATGAAGAGCAAGGTAAACGAATTTACATATATATTACACGCTTTTTATTAATAACTTTATACTTAATTTGGTTAGGCTCTTTTCTCAAGATAAGGCCCAATATATACGGGTTTAACGGCTGTACTAAGTCTAAGAGGTGGTCAATTCTATTCAACAACGTTTGAGTTCAATCTATAGGAATGCACTAAGTAGAGCTATTTCGTTTTGAGAAAATGAGTATCGATGCCCTGATGCCATTAAGTGTTCCGTTGTCCTGTCGTCATGGTCGTCGGCGCAGGTACCCAAGGCTCGAGCGCCAGCACTGGCAAATTGCAGCGTTCAGCTTCGGGCGTTTTATTGAAAATTCTATCTATCTGTTCAGTTGGGAAGGGTTGTGATTAGAGTTCGAATGTGTCGCTTGCGTGCACGCAGAACGGTCCACAATCGAGTGGCAGGTCTGTCCGCGGGGTCCGTTATCCGGCGTCAGGTTACGCCCGCGTCTATATAAGACCGCGGCGTCTTCTTCACAATTTCATTCGGTTTGAGACGCTCGGCTGGTTGCGGCCCTGTGTTCGCTCGCGCTCGGTCCCGGCTCGGAACATTCGCGCCGGTGTTCACTCGTTTCTCCCATTCAATTGCCGGTACGTCCGTTCAGGTCGAGTGCTTGCATCTAGTTCCCGGACACAGTTCTGATTTGTGAACATTATCGCTATATCGTGAGACAGTTGAAGACAGTGAAGCACGCTGCTGAGCTCAGGTATTTATTTCATCATCTAATCAATATTTAAAATATAATGCAAACAAGCAGAAACATTTATGAAACAAAAAACCAAGATAAGCTATTGTTAAGAAAGATGCTAGAGTGCTCTATGATAATTAGATATTTTTTTATGTGGATAGACATGATACTCATATCATACTAACTGTCTTGAATCTATTTGCATTTGAAACTACATTGCATACATTTTAAACTAATACTGCGCAATGTAATAAAAAGCTTCTTAATCATAATCTCATAATTGCGTCAAAACTCTAATGTATTAATTATCAATAAAGATTTGATATAGTCGCATACATCACGATATTTTTCCACGATACTTAAAAGCTCTTTTCAGATAACTACTGCCGATTTACTTGTTGACTTTCAGCAGACTACCCTCGACATTTATTCTAACTATTGCCAAATACAAAAAAAAAAGAACAGATGAAGCTTAAGATACAATTTAATTCTCCTAAGTACATACCTATAATTTTCCAACTGCACGTAGGAACAGTAGGTAGACAAAACGTTGAACAAAACAAGCAACGATATCAGTTATTCAAATCTCTAGCGCAATTTTTTTTCTATTTTTTCTCTACTTATAGTTTAAGTGACGGGGACATTAAACTAAGCCTCACTTATGCCTACCAAATGACACATTTTACGCTATACTTACGTTGCAAACTACAAAGTATGATAATGACGTTGAGGTTCCCATACACGAGCGAGCGTGCAGTGACGCGATGTGAAACCTTTATATGTTAAACAGCATATATAGTTTCTACGAGCTTTAGGGACGGTGGAAATGTTGCATAAAGCTGTTCCGACGACAAAACTTACAGAGTGTTAATTTGTTCACACTATATTAAATTGGATTAAATTAATGAAGCTATGCCGGCAACGCACTTGCGATGCCCCTGGTGTAGCAGGTGTCCATGGGCGGCGTTGATCACTTACCATCAGGTGAAACGTCTGCTCGTTTGCCTCCCTATCTCATAAAAATAAATGCGGGTTGCCATGGAACTCCATACTGACCTGTCAAGTATTGTCCAAATAGCCCATTTAGTTGAATGGGCTAATTAGAATACTAGTAATGTGATAATCTTATATTGCTAGTAATTTAAAAACAAACCCGGAAATGCAATTGCCTAAGTTAGACATTTCACGCTACGAGCAAGCATGATAAAGTGTCCAACCTCCGGCTGCAATGTCGTAAAATAATATCAGCGAGGTATTCGTAATAACTAAATTACATACGGACTGTCATCTATCATTTATTCGCACGGCTCTACGGACGCAACCCCATAGCACTAGGTAAACGCACGTTATTGGTACGAAGATGATAAAATGATTACCGTCATTACCGGAGAATTACGAGGAGGAGACGCGCCGGTCTGTTCGACCATTAGGTATATGCACTCGCGTGAGATACCAAGCGCTCGCTTCGCTTTGCTATTGTTTTAACATTTTTTCTTCGCCGTAAAATGGACTTCGACAATGGAGATCGAATTACATTTCGCGCCTTCTACTAAATTCGAATAAGTAAGAGTATAAAATTACGAATCTGCGAATTGGAATTTAGTGTATTCCTTTTGTAAAATTCAAGAACATCAAATTAAAAGACGCGCCCGACACGACGAGATATAATTAATCAGTAAATGGTATAAAATAAATAAAAAACTTGAGATTAAGCCGTAAGTTGTAAATTCATTTATCTTTGGTAGAGGCACACAAAAAGTCTGCATACAATTTAATCTCAAAATATTAATATAATATAATGGGGACATCAATCTTAAAGATTGTCGTACCTTACCTTACCTAATGTAATTAATGACACAGTGATTGCTTACTTCAAAGGGTTTAAAATTCAGTTCTTAATTAGGGCTTTCTTTTTTTACCGGCCTACATAAATAGCCCTGAACAAGCCATATATATCTGATAAGAAGATTAAATGTTTCAAGTAGGTATGTCGAGTGGCTAAATAAAAATGAAAGATATTTCCATTGACCCCGGAAGCATGTAGACTAAAATAAAATATATAAGAAAATACTAAATGGGTGAGTACAATTACATAGGCCGAATTAAAAATTAAACGTACTTAGAAACAACAAAAAAGTAAGCTGCAGCAACAACGCAGCGCGGGTTCTAAGACTCGCTCGAAAACTGGTTACACGAACGGCTTGGCTAGCCCAGGATGCTCGTTATTAAAATTTTAATAACATACCTACGACATGAACCTGCGTTAATGAAAAAAATACCTTTTAGCTTTGGTTACTAGCGATAAAGTTGTACAACATGTTAAAGACGATTATATAAATATCTTAACGCACCGAGCCGCTTCTCTGACCCGTGACATTGACTTTGCTTAGGTAATAGTGCACTCAATTATTGTTAGGCTTCGATTCCCTACATAATGATGATGACTCTTTACTTATTTATCGTCGACGCTTAATATTTGCAATAATTATACTGACCATGAACCAGGCATCTAGTTATATTAAATCGATAAGACCGCCCAATTGTACATAGCTACTGTAATAACCTAAGAATGTTGTATTTTTTTTTTAATTTTTTGGTGTACAATAAAGAGTACTATATCTATCTATTTATATTGGGTGACCTTAGAAAGAGCATAACTGAGAATAATTCTCACATATACAGCAGCTGTCCCTTAGTTAAACTTGCTCAATGGTGGCTCGTACCTACCATATTCGTGTTTCTAATTTAACCGAGTGCATATTTTCGAGTGCAGGTTTTATAAATGTTAGAAGGACCAACAACTTCTTGCACGCGTTAAAGAAAATAATAGAGTTCCAGAAAAGAAACTTTAAGCCAAAAATAACTGTATAACAATATTTGTCTAGGACGTAATTTGACGGGTTCGATAAAACATAACCGGTATATACATACTATAAGCGATCAATGGCCCGAGTTGTTTGTACCTATGTGTATGACCGCAAAAAATGCGACTATGATAACCACATGCGTGGGCACACAACCAGTTGGTAGTTTTTTGCGATCAAGTGCAAGCGGCCTTGACCGGGTGCGCGCGCGCCGCCCAAATCACAGGTCGCCCCACTTAACAGCATATTATGTCCATTATAATGTTACATGTTATTAAATCTGGTAATTATAACTTGCTTCACCTACTGTTTTTAGACAACTATGTATAGTTTATCGTTCGTTTAAAAACTTAGAATGCATTTAGGTATATATGTACTGAAGACGAATTCATTATTAAAACAGTAATTCCACACCGGACCACATCGGATTATCTTCACTTGCAATTCTAAAATGCAAATACTCAAACCTTTTGCATGAATTAATGTTTTATGGAATAGCGCATTGTATTTACGATGTTACTGTTTTGGCTCGTACTCTACATACAATACTGACATTTTATCATGCAGTAAGTAGAGATAGTTATTGTAGAATACTCGTGTTTTATCAATTGTAACTTCTCGTAAGGTTGTCTGCTGTCATTTGCAAGTAGAATCCATTTTTCACGTTTGAATGCCCAGTACAGGTGTCACATTTGAAATGTAGAGAGATATGCTAGAGGCAGGGTCTATGTCCGTCGGTTTTTTGTTACCAAATTACTATAACGTCGACTCGTAAGATTAATCACGCTGTTGTTTTGTGGGAACACATCAATGCTGATTGATCGATTGTAATTAAAAATGTTCAATGGGACAAATGTATTAACTCTCTTTGGATTATTTGTCATGTTGGTACCTTTTGTGAAATTATAACTTTAGTGTAAGGTTGCACCAGACAGAGTATCTGGGACCGCTCCTAGAAATATAATTTAATAAAAAAAAGATTAATAGCAATTAAATTGAAAGGTGTGAAAATTAGTTTCCAGTTTTGTGATGATTGGTTTTTATTTCGCGGGTATAGTTTATAGTTATATTAAGGTCTATGACTCACGACAGGCAAACTCCTACTGACAGGGAGTTCGAACTTGTTATATTTCTTCTAGCCGTAATCTAGCCGTATGAGAAAGACGACTATATTTTTAGTGAACTCAATGTTTTTTTTTTAATGTTGGAAGTTGCCTAGTCATAAGTCGATGGTGCATCTCCATGTATACCTACATGTGTTTTCTATCTTTATGAGAATAAACTTAAACAGTTTATACAACCACAGTGTGATTGATACCCATTTAGAAGATATAAGCTTAAAACACGCAAAGGTCAAAGATAATAGAAACATGTACGAATGTACAAGTTTGTTGTCAAGTCTATCGATTTGTGTCAGATGCGATTTCTAAATTGGCCAGTATACCGACGCGGTGCTGATGTAAGGTGCAAATTGTAGGCGTTATGCATTACGCAGGAGATAGAAACACTCACGAGACATACATTTTGAATCAACCTCTATAATGCATAAGTGGAAATTCCTACTGTAGTAAAAAGGAAATGAGAATTACAGTAGTCAAATATTTCATTATGTCAGTCATAGATAGTACTCTATCTATATAGACAGCTGTCATAACATGACATGACACTTTCGAATACATAACATGACACGATACTTTGAAATACTTAACTTGACATGATATTTTAAAACCCCTTTGTCGTTACGTTGTCCCCTATTCATAAAAAAAATCCTTTTACTACTAGTAGAATAAACTAGTAGTAAACTAGTAGATATAAACTAATAATTCTATAAATTCATTATTAGTTCAATTGTTGATAAAATATGATTATCGACTGATTCTAGTGCCCTGTGTTTTCAATGGAATCTGGGCAATATCATGGATTTAGTGGCTGTAATTGTGGCATGCACCGTGCAGGCGTACATAAAGCCCCACTACTTTCCCCCGACCTAGTGGCCTCCCTGCGCCCGCGCCGGCGCAGCCGACCCACAATCGTACAATTCCGTAATGTTTTACATTTTATTCGAGATTTGCTGTGCCTCATTACACGTTACATTTACAGTTACATCTAATAACCACTGTGTCGTACGACTGCCCACTCTGACGCACACAGAGTTAATTGAAGTAAGTAGCGTTGTGTGGTCGAATATGTCACGATTCAGATATGTCCAACGTATTTCACCAAATGCCGTTTTTGTAGAAATTTCCTGTAACACACGCCGTTCATTTGTATGTACCGTTAGAAACATAGTATCTACGTAGATATGTACATATCAATTGAAAATATACATAGGTAAAGTATCCAGTGGAAAATTATCAGTTCATTGTACTAAATGATGGTTCAGGTGCGCGATGCCGACACGACAGCTCACGTGCGGCGCCCGCACATCCGCGCCGAATGTTCTCTAACAGCCGTGTAATTCAATCGCGCCTCTTGCGATATCATATAATGAAAAAGAAAATTATTTCTTTTGCGAAAAAAGTTAATCGACATTCGTGATTGCCGCTGGCGAGACATTGACTCCGGGATTTATATACCTATCTATGTGTGTAAAATTGTTGGTATACCACTACCAATTTCTCTAGTCTCAACTCAGTACCTTATCAATTTTGCGCTCCTGATATATTCAATTATACTTGTGATTGTACCACGTTGTAATCTTTAAACATTAAACAAAAAGAATAGGGCAGATGCCGCGATCCCTTCACTCGATTAGACCATTGCGCGGTATCTAATGAGAAACACGCACCATTAAAGTACTGGTAAACTCGATTAAAAAACCTGAAACCGGCGATTGTTTGCAAGTGATAACTCTGACGGACATAAAGCTGTGTGTTTCTGGGACTCGGACGCATCTGGACATCGTCACGTCGGCGCTAAGAGCGCGGCACGGGAACATTATCGTATGCATCTCATTCTAAGCCGCGACTCGCACTAACAACAGTTAGACGAAATTTTTCACATTCCACGCTATTCGTTTGTTAAGTGACACAAGTGCTTAACTGTGGGCGTGTTCTTTTGAATAGAACAACTGTTATATAGTGTTATGCTTTAAGTTGAATGATGGATTCTAAAGATTATCCTCACATACGCGTATTTCGTAGTGTTAAAATCATAATCGAGTTTTTATCATAATCGATTAAATAAGTATATAGTAGATGCGTTATGCAATCAATTTATACCATCCTGAATTTAGTAAGGATATTTGACTCTTTTTAATAATATATTTTAGTTATTATATTATTTAAGGTTTTAGTTTTAGTTTCATTGTTCTAGTATATATATATTTTTTTCTAATTAAAGTCAACATTATAAGATGAAAAAAAAGGAAGTATTATTATAATACGTTTGTGAAATGTCTGCCTTGTAGATTTTATTCAAAATTACATCTACTCAGCTACACTTGGAGCAAACTATAACACAAGTAATTTATAACAAAATCATTTTTAACACCTGTATTTATTTAAGGATTTTTCTTTTACGTGAATTTTAAAGGTAATTTATGAGTGCAGCAGCAAACTATACGTTTCTTAGTTCGCGGGGCGGGCGTGAGGCAGCAGCGCCCGCGCACGCAGGGTCTCGACCCACTAAACTGATGAATAAGCGAGAAAGTGCACACACTGCGAATGCGCGTTTATGTCCGGATGCCGGTGGACTAATAAAATTTATCCTATTCGATTTCGTGGCCTCAATCTGAGTATTTATTTACCGGTACACGTAGACCATTATTATTTATCTAACATTTAAATTGAAGTAACACTTTGATTTACATTTTCTTTTATCATTTGCATGGATCTATGTAAATATTAATACCTTCATTCAAATAGATTTTTTAAAAATCACTGAAATTTACAGTTTTACAGCGATATCGTGGGAGTTATACCCACAACTTCATAAAAATTTAAAATCGATCTACAAAAACTTTACAATATACTTGTAATTGTCCAAAATAAAAGCGATCTTCAATAGCTTTGTAAATGGATCACAAATTTGTCGGATATATTCTGCCGTTTGATCGTCATTTCGTCAGTTTCTTGTGAACGCGGTAAACAGAAGCATGCGATGAACAGAAGCGTGAAATTTGTATTAGTCCGACCCCATCTATAGGCTGAGGCAATATTCTCCAATATCGCTTTAAGTGGAGTAGTGTGACGGTCACCCGAGCCAGTGGGCAGCAGTTACTGGTGCGTGTTTTCCTGAGAACCATGCCGGCGCCGCCCTTGCCGGGCCCGCGCCCGCGCCCACCTCGGCACACGACAACGTGCGTCACTCGGCCATGACCATCGAATGCTTCGAAAGAGACTAAAACGTGTCAGTTCCGACTGTCACGGAAATGGTTGATTAAGTGCCTGAAAGACGTGGAACATCGTTATAGAATATCCTTACCGGCAAAAGCCTTTTTGTAAGTCAAAAGTCAACTCATTTATTTTAGACCTACGGGGCACTTACAAGTCGTTAATATATTTTTTTCTTATATGCTACTATCGGATCGTAATCCGACCTCAAATGAAGAGATCCAGCAATAAATTCAGTGGTCTAATCGTTTTTAAATCTTAAAATTTACAATTAATAATCTTAATTCTTCGTTTTAAATATCTTCTTAGAATGTTCCCGGTTCCAGTAGTAACTGTCATCCCTTGAGTCTTTTGTATCGCACCCATAATATACGCATCGCTTAGCTTAGGACCATGCAATTAGTGCCCGTTATTAAACGAGTTTATTTTTAAATTCCATAAAAGGCGTTGCGATTCAACCTCAAAATATATGATTCCTTCTTTATAATTAATCAAATTTAAAGAGCGTGTGACGTTAAATAAAGCTGAATGGTCACTTCTTTAGCTTTTATAACGCACAAATGCTTACATCAATTGTTACCTGCTGCATATCCAAGCGCAATGAATATTTAAGTTTCTAAGAAAGTGTTGCCGTAACGTGAGCCACATTACATTATGATAATTTCGTGATACGTGTCACTCTACTGTAGCATTGTGACGTTGTCCAAGTATTAGATTATGTCAGATTGACAATGTAATAAGGGATATTACTTAGTGTCAATATAGAACGAGCGTTGTGTAAAAACTATTTGGTCATACCATTTTTAAATAATACAATAGCTCATTATAATCATAGTAAGTTGTTCATTACCAGATTAGATTTAGTTTTCATGACAATATTTATCATAGTTACAAGTTTAATCATAGCAATAGTTATCAACAAAATGTAAAGGCATCTCGTATCTCATATACCAAGCACTGCAAACAGATTGAGATCGATGAGGTAACAAATCATAACCGTGTTTGTTTTGTTTGAGATGCAAACGACGCGGAACGATCGAAGGCTCGCCCGTTACAAATGGTTTTGTCTTGTGATCTGTAACCGACGGGCGAGTCGTCGGACGTCTCAATTGATGCGATTAGCCACGATAACCCGATACCGGCTACATCCGACGTACAACAGATCTTGATGGTCAACATGTGTCCAAGAACGCGGACAAATTGTATTGTGTCTGTTTGTTCACGAGCCGTTTATCAGATGTAAATAAATATATGTCCATGTTTCGTCATACTAATGGATGTCGCACTTGCAGCTAAAAGTATCCCCAATATTCCTTATATTAGATTGCTCAAGTATCATTATTTTCTAGTATGAAGCCTCTGCTTGGCAGATTGTACCTTTGTTCAGTCTGCGTACATAGCGTTGCTACTATTGAGAATGTATATTACTCACAAACTTGTAACTTTTATTATCTTGAAAAAAGTAATAATTGAGTTTCTTACCGGCTCTCCTCAGTGGTATTAGCATTCCGAACCGGTGTTAGAATCTGACTATTTGTAAGTGCTTTTTGGCCTACACAAATAAAAATAAATGATTTTAATTTGCGATGTTGATTATCTCGAGAGATATAATGTTGTTTGTAATAAATGTAAAACCATCATTCAATAGTAGAGTTATTTATCCGTAATGTTTGTGAAGGTATGCGGTTGTATTTGAAGCCGTACTTTTTATTTTTTATTCGATAATAATTGTGGGGACGTCGTTCTGGGCGGTCGGCGACCCCCGGCCGCCGCCCCGCGTGGCTCCGGCCCCCTTTTCACAGCGCCCGATCAGGATCGGTCCGCCTCTAGCCTCCTCTAGTCCACTGCTGGACCCCTGAGAAAACAATGCGATAACATTATTCACGCTGTCAACGATCGTGGATCGCGTGAACCAGTAAATCACGTAGCCGCACGATTGTTTGCTTTTTCAAGCACGGACATTACCCCTTTAGACACGAAAGTTTGTGAACCACACGACACTTCTTCTTCTACGCATCTTATGAGACGCAATCAGAGTCGTCGGCAAATCGGTGTAATTAAATGAAAGTACCATTACTAACATAGTTTAAGAGAAAATCGATTGGTGTCATGTGAGCAAAAATTAAAAAGTGCGTAGGGAGTTCCAATACTTAAAAAATTAACTTGTATAATGTACCGCTAATGTCAATCATTCTTAATGTATCCATTATTAATCTAGACAGTAGATCTAACAAGAAAGATCGAACCAATCTTGCATATTAATCCTAGTGCTACGGTGCAATGTCGCCGCTAGTAGAAAAGACATCAACGCTCGCACACTGCTACGATTTACGTGAAAGTGGTTGCGATTTTTAAACTCCCAAAATGATGTTGCCAATTTAATCCCCTAAAAGAATAATCAATCATTTCCGGTGTTTTATAATGCTGAAGCCGAAATATCTATAAATAAATATAGTATTCTAGATACGATTATTAGGATGGGAACGAGTACGCACGCAATTTAATATGAATAGTGCGTATACTATTCATATTAAATTGCGTGCGTACTCGTTCACGCATTGGCACCGAGATCGAAAACCGTTATTTAATTGTCGTACAGTAAAAGAAATCGGTTAATAGGTAAGTACCACTTTTTATAATGACATAACTAACCGATCGCATTGCCATACAGGCAGAAGAAAAAGAGAATAAATGTGTTAACCCACTACAAAACACTTTTGTTATATCGGTATCTAGTTGGCCTCTAATTTGTAATTATAGGCGTAAAATTTGGTATAATAGCGTATCGAGTCGAGGCGGTCGGTTGTTTGCGAAAAGAATGCTAACGGGTCGCTTCCATGTTGGTCGGTGATGTTGGTGTTAGATACCTTCATGGTTGTAAGATTCATCACAATAAAAAGGCGATTTAAAATAGGTCTGTTGTATTGATAGTATCTATTCGTATTTGTGTAGGTATATCTTTGTAAAAATATTACTAAAAAATTTATATATATGTATTATTCACCAAAATAAAACGAGTTACTGTGAAACCCAAACTAGGCTATATAATATTATGTACTTAAAAAAATATTGGTTTATACTATTCACACATTATGTACAATAACATAAAAGTAAATTACAATGGAATAATTACTCATAGAAAATATTTTGTACTAGGTATAACAACAACCAACAACCAAATAATTAATTAAGTTTACTTTTTAGTATGAAAATGCATTGAATTTAATCAATAATGTAGATGTATTATATGTGTAAGTAAGTACTAAATGCTAGTTACAGCGACGATTATATTGGCTTGGTTAGCAAGTAAAAATTCATAAACCGCCAGAGAGGAATTAGTATTTTTAAGTTAAAAGTCAAGTCAACTCTGCTCATGTCTTATAAAAAAAACATTACTGGTAAAGACTTCTAAAAAAAAAATTAAGATGAAGATTGCATACTAGCCACGCCTAGAGAGTATATTCGTAAACCGACAGATAAGTGATAAGGACACAAAGTCTGACCGACCGGACGATGATATGATAAACCAGATGTTTCGGCTGCATTATGCAATGTGTAGGGAAACAGATACAGTTGTTATGACCGATGACTGTGAGATAGTAGACGGAGATTTATTCTGTCTTTCTTTTTCATCATTTACAGTTCAAGTGTTAGAAGTTACATTTTTATGCATATTTTATGATGTACTCAAGTTAACGGTTATGTATTATGTTGGTCGCTTTACATCACCGGAATTATATTAGGTACTTGGGCGACGAGTTGGTCTAGTGGTTTGAGCGTCAGCCGCTCGGCTCACTACACCTGTAGGCTAAGCATGACCGCGTTCAACTGTCAGATTTGTCGAGAAAATGACGTCACACCGAGCCATGTCCAGGCCCTGCAGCATGACCGCGGAGACATAAGTTTTATCTCTTTCAACTGTCAAATCCGTCGACAAAATGACGTCACACCGAGCCGTGTTCAGAACAAAAAGCTCGAAGTAATGTAATTTTCTCAACTGACAGTTGAAAGTGATAAAACTTATGTCTACACGGTCATGCTAAGGGTGCAGGACAAAAAGCTTGTAGTGACGTTATTTTCTCGTTAAATCTGACAGTTGAAAGAGATAAAACTTATGTCTACACGGTCATGCTAAGCCTACAGGTGGTAGTGGGTTTTATTCCTGTCAGTGACAAATTCCGGTGACGTCCTTTTCGGAATTTGCCCTGGTCTGAGTGTAACTGTCCTGTTTATGACTAGTCGTATAATATTTATGGTGTAAATTAGGTATTGTGACAGTTTTAAACTACGTTTATACACATAAATATCTAATTAAATTAGATTTTAAAATAAAAATGAATTTAGTGTGCCTTAAAACTTCATAGTAAATTTGCTATGTTAACATTCTGGGAGCGTCGTAACTGATTATAAAGTCATATATATATGCGTTTAATTCAGAGATTTGATCTTTATGGTCCTCATACAGTTATATATTGACATTTATTTATTTATTACTGTCGTATATATTTAAATTGGCTTTGATTCCATCAAACTGTTATCAAACAACTTTATATAAAATAATTTTTGTGTCTTTTTCTGAACTTTATTCAATATATATTATAATAATACCACTTCTTATACGGTAACCTAAACCTTCGTTTTGTAGTAACGACCAACCGTTAGTAAGTGACACGAAGGTGTCATTCCTAGTTCAATTAATTAATTACGTTTCGTTATTGTCAGTCATTAGTTATCTAATTACCCATGCTTAATCGTGTGATGTTTATGAAGATGTTCCCCACGTTTATGGGCAGAGTTCACACGGATTATCATTGGGAGGAACAGTGGCTTAAGCGCGGGAACTTATTACAGTTAGCGGGCACAGCCATGACGTAGCTTTTAATTGTTTGTGGAGGAAATTGCATGATGGTAGTGCAGCAACGGGAGTTTTATAATGTTTTACATAATTTCATTAATGTGACTCTTGAACTTTCTCAACCCACGGTGCTGTGTGCAATCTATTGTGATGGAAATGATGGCATCAACGGCTATTACAACTATCGTAATACAATTGTATTGTATTGCTTGATAATAATAAACGTTTATTTTTTGATACAATACTTTAAACATCAATATCCTGAAGTTACTGCAATATAATAGCACTGCAATATTAATATTGGTGGTAGAAAATCTAAAGACCCAGGCACCTTGTAAAGACACGAACTTTGTGTAATGACTAATTTTTCATTCTTCAACAAAATGTCATTGATAGCGCGAGCTAGTTTTGAAGTGTGGCTTTTACCATAGAAATTTAATCTTTATGTAAATTGCCATACAATTCGTTTTGGAATTGGCAAACATATCGACGCGGGATGCTTTGAAATCAATATTTGAACTTTTTATGACTGGATTCCTTATATTCTTAACAAACCATTATTGCTTTATTACAATTCTATAAAAACTAAACAACATGATAGTTAACATAAAACGGCGTCATAGCTCATGCAATTCCCTACATATGGACTAAATAGACCCGTGGGGTCGAGTAGAGCTCGTCCAGTAATTATATACGGCGTGCGTAATCGACGTAACGCTGACCGGTTGCTGCCGCCTCATTATAGCGCCAGTTCTGTACCATGATCTTGCGGACTAGTTCCACACGTGATTTAATTTATAATTATAAACACTGTTTTTTTTCAAAGGTTAACCTGCATCCAACTTGGCAAGTTATTTTAGTGTTTATATAGTATGCTAAAGTTGATATTGTAAATAATATCTTGTTCTCTACAAAGACTAAGTCTTTTGTGTCAGATTTTGGTTCCTTTTTTTGTGTAGACTTTTGTATTTGAACTTCAATACGCCTCCTTCAATTTTCTGACTCATGAGCAGCTCTAGACTATCTTTACTCCGCTGTTGAGACTATTTCATTATTACACCTCATGTTGTTTTTCCTACTTTTTCCTTCTCTTGGCCTCCATCTGCTTACATTTTTGTATCGTTTCTTCTATATAAAACATTATGCTAATGTGACATATAAACTATTCCTATAACAGTGTTAAAAATAGTATAAGAAAGAAGAGATATTAGTAGATAATAAATAGAACAACATAGTGGGTTTCAGTTTAAGTAAATACAAGCAACAAAAGGCATGAAGTCATTATGTGTGTGTTTATGTCACGCTCTGTGAGTATTTCGCCCATGGCGTGGGTTTAACGCCAATCCGACTCGCACCGAACGGTTTGTCTTCGTGGTTTTCCGATTATTTGGCACCCACACCGTTACTTTCCGCCTGAACTTGAATTGACTTAATTTCTAGCTTGTTCATGACATCATTCCATCGACTGGATAATTTAACATGTGTTACATTGTTTTATTGCTAATGCAGAATGAGTATAATGGCCGAAACCAATTTTTTTTTTGACAGAAATAAGCGGCAGTTAGCGAACCGGTAGTATGTGTGTGAAGTTTCTATGAATAGCCAAAATGTTCGTTATTATCAAAATAATATTGGGATCATATCGGTAAAAATAGAGGACAGGACATTTTATCGCATAGAACACACCAGATAATTAGGAGTTCAAAGTATTTTTAAATTTATAATCTCAGGATATGGCTCACTTAGCTTTTATAAAGTTATATTATAGCTAATATTAATACTTTTAGGGCTGTTATCCTGTATTTAAGTATAACCGCCGCAAGATTCCGCTTTGTACACGTAATGGTGGGAACATTTTTTCTATGTTTATTCAGCCTGTTTGCGTCTTCTGTGTTGGCTTCGTATCGACTGTTTTCTCAAAGGTTATTAACCTAGTTTTAGTGGTGCACTATTGTGGAGCTTTGTTCGCGGTATTGCATTGTAGAATACTACCGCTGTTTCCTCTGATCGAAGTGAAAATGGGAGATATACAAATGCTCAGATTCGATGCAGATGTTATCTTTAAACTCCATAAAATGAACACAATGTCTGTGTGGAGGCGAGTACTTTGTTCCGGCGCATGTTAAGGTAGTTTATGGTGTACTGGAATAGAGTCGGGACTGCCTGGAGGGCCGCGGGAGCCTTCGAAAGAGCGGGAGGAATGCGCGCGCAAGGTCATTGCGCCCTGCGCGGTCATGCGCTTGCGCCCCCGCCCGCGCCGCGCTCCCCCCAGCCCCCGCCGCCCGCCTCATCCGCACCCACCACCACATTGTCTAGTGCGATCAGCTGCGGATAAAGGGAACCGACTGGACCGAGAGCCGATAGGTACCATTTCAATGCGAATTTATTTTTCTATTTGGTTCGCTCGCTTTCAGAACACGAACGGCCTCGGGGCGGCGGCGGCAGCGGCGGCAATATTGTTCACTCTCTTCTAAGCACTCGCATAGAAAAAAGGCTATTCGTGTCGTGTCGTGGTTTATTTACGACGCTTACATTGGCTAACGTTTATCCTAGCTCGTTTCTTTTGTCCTAAGGCCGTTAAGAAATTACTCTGACCTATTAGGTTGTCAATACAAGTCTATATAAGAAAATTATGAAAAATGTGTTAAAAGTTGAAACTTTTAACTTTCGCACGGGAAAATATTTAAACAATAATATACCCTGGTGATTTACTATTTGTTTATTCGGCATAAACAATTACGATTGTAGGTCACATGCGGTGGCGTTTACGTTAATTGGTTAAGAAATTAAATATTAATATTCGAAGATACTTTGTTTAATGACTTCTGTGGAAATAACACTTCAAGAGAATTTTTCACTTTCACTCTTGAACGTTAAATTTTTTTAAATGGCAAATAAACGCTGAACCTGCATCAATATGGAAAGATAAAACCACCTTGCGATACACAATACTTACTAGTTTCAATAATAAACGTAAAAAATAATGAAATATTTATTAAAAGATATTCCGTTAACAAGTTGAATAACTCTATAATGCTATTTATGATATTTGGATATGTAAATAAGATTAATCTGCACATCAAGATAGCTCGTGAAATCTGAATAAGTTAATAAAGTTCCAGTGGTACAGGTTTTTTAAAAGTTTCAATTTCACTTTGTGTATAATTAATGGTGTGCTAAAATACACGGGGTTTGTCACGAGTTGTCACAAAAAAAGTGTGAGTGTGTCACACATATGTGATTAGTTAAACTAATAACGGCGCTAGTAGGTATAATCGCTTCGTGTTAGTTAAAATTGAGTGTTATATTATATAACGACTGATTAAGCTTAATTTATAGGTGTGGGGTGTCTTAATGTTCTAATATACAAAGGCAAAAAGCACTTACAAAATATGCTACTTTCATAAAATCCGGCTAGATATTAAAATGATATTATTCCTTTCAACGTATCGAAAATAAATTTTAAGTGAGCAGCAAGAATATTGTCTCACAATTCAAATGCTCCATTTTAACCAAACTAAATAAGTCTCGTTCAGATTTAGGTACCTATTTAAAGTAGATGCTATAGATAGCTTCATTCAGGCTTGTATGAACTTGTTTTTTGAGAGCTTTCAATAAGGCTGCTTTAGTAACTTGCTTGTTGTCATAAACATTGATACGCATGTACCACTTTATCGCAGATTTGTTCAATCACGATTCTTTTTATATTGACAGCTCAATTTAGAACGTAGAAAGTGGTTGTGTTGATTTTTACACCAATTAGAAACCGAAATCTCATGAAGTAAACATTGCACGCTATCAAACACATGTTCTCTATGTTGATAACGGTAGTTACACTTAATATGGTTATGTGATGTTGAGTCGGCAGTTTGCATATGGATGAGATATTTGTTTACAAATTGATGGTCAGTGGCCAGCATAGGCAATTAGGCACTCTTCAGATGGTTTACCTGACTGCCCGGTAATAACGTGTTTAACGGGAATGGATGTGCATTGCCAGAACTTTTTGTATGGAAGCATTAAAACGCTCTAGGGTTACAGGACTCCCGTAATGACAGCTCGTCTGAAAGATCCCCTAAAAAAATGTAAGAGCCATAGTGAACAAAGTGATTACCTACCAGTATATGTATTAATTTAAACTTATTTGTTCCAGGTTTTGTATCCTGAGTGAACTGAAGTGCAACTGAACGCTCATTGAACAGAACAGGAATAGGTGAGTTTATTTTGCCTTATTCCGATCATAATTTCTATAATGTCTCTATTATTTATATTAATATATGCCAAGTAGGAGTAGGTACATATGATGGTATTTTGTCTAAGCCAAGGTCACATCATTTGTTTTGTATAGGCTAACTAGGGTACTTACAAAATTATATGTTATAATATTTTCTTTATATACTACTACCGGATCGGAGCGCGACCTTGATTATGAAGATCCGGCAAGAAAGTCTGTGCGGTTGTAATTTTTTTTAATTTAATGTTTGTTTTTAATTGCGCAAATATCAAATACTTAGGTAGATATAGCTCCAGTATGCTTTTAGAGTTGATTATATTAATAATAGTCAAACAAAACATAATTAAGGCAACATACGCTATAATTTGACACGAGAGTACAAAATATTAAGATTATTGTTTGGTGTTTGATTGGTACAGTCCTAAGTTGATTTATTATACAAATAATCCGAGATTCTATAATGTCCTGTGATTAATTGGTAGAGGATAGAGGGGTGTTGACACGATGGTAAAGATGGCAGCGTCTCTAGTTCGCGGGATGTCTGTGAACTCTGATTCATCGAACGATTATTTTGCTATTAAGTAGTTTATGTCAGACTAGACCATTGCAGTAAGAGCTTGCTTGATTCCTTCGTTGCATAACTATACAATGTAAATGGGAGTTTCGAATAATGTAGCGCGGGTGTGATTATAGTGGCCGCTGGGCCGCGTTAGTGCCTCGTGGGCGGTAGAACACGGCTCCCCATTGATAGATGATTTATCGATATTGAATTCGCACAGGTGATTCTTTTGTTGTTTAAATTGAATGGAGAAAAAATGGCCGTGGACAGATGTAAAAATACAATTTAGTCGCTCCAAAATAACGAAGAGAAAGTAGTAGCTAGTATAAAAATAAAATCACTATTTACCATTTGAAATCTACAAAGAATTTCAATTATATTCGTTTCTAATGTGTAATCGGGAAGTGAGATATCTTTCGCCGGAAGAAAGCGAGATATTGTTGACATTTAAAATGATTTAATACTCCAAAACAGGTAACTCAATATACCTAGAAATCGCTAACAAACTTGTATAAAGTGTTGGTTCGAAAGCTTATACACTTCCTCTGTAGATAGACAAGTGTCTATTGAGATGTTACACGCTAACTTCTGTAAGCTTGAGTGACAGGCAGCCGTTTGCCGCACGCTACGCCCGAGGTCGGAGAAATTCTCGCACTTAACGATCGATCCCTTTAAGTGATTCCACAGAAATGGTTGGTAATGGCATATAATGGTCAATATCATAATTGACACGAACACAATGTCTGTAAACACACCGCATTTGTGATAATGCAGTCGATAAACTGCCGCGGTACAGTTACTGTGTGATGTAGCCTCTATAGAAATTTGCTACTATTTGCTTCATTGTACGCAGTGTGGTATCCACCGTTTGACATTTCTCAGGCGTGGTCGCCGCATGTGTATGGGAAACTGGTATTTATAATTTCCTAGTAGGGACTGAGATCATGTTTGAATGCGGATAACAATTAAGTAAGAGCGATAATTAGGTATGTTTATTTCCTTGATCAAATAAATACTGTGCGCAAACGTAGCTCCGAAGTCGTTTGCGCAAATTTCAGTAATTGCGTTCCATGTCCTTGATAGCGTCTTCTGAAGAGGGCTCTAGATTTACTGTTGGAACAGAAATTTACATTTCGCTACGGTCGTCTTGTAAATACGATTTTCTCGACTAACATCAGCAACAAAATAAAAGATGTTGCCTATATTGGATTGTTGGCTAACTGAAATTCTAAAAACTTTTACTCGGCTCTTAAAACTTTCTAATTCGAAACAAATTGATGGAAACTTTTTTATTTATTGATATTGATAATTGCTAAACAGATAAGCGTTGTAACATAAACTAGATACCTATATCTTGAAAATGTTATTTATAATTTTATCTCGTTTTTATAATAGGAAACTAATTTCCTTTAACATTTAAATGCATCCATAAAGTAATTTAATTTTGTTCTGAGTTTATGACACTGACTGGTAGCCTCACGAGTCAGGGGCAGGTTTTCGTGCTCATAGTTGGTTGCCATCGTTCTAATTTATCCTGTGTTCATAACTTCACGACCCGCTCGACCAGTCGGCGCCTGTTAACGATATCGTGTATTTATTGCGTGTGCAACGGGAAAGTTCAAGATCAAGGCAGATTAGAATATATCTACCAACTAAATCACGGCAAAACGTATAACTAACACAGTGAGAACTGGATGATTTCCGTATTGCTTTCCTTGCTTATTGGTATACTAATAACTTTTAACATCGTCTTGGCGTCGCATATAATTTCCAATGTCTGTTGGTTCTATAATATACACGCAACAATGTGTTGTATTATCATCGTAACAAGCTTCGCTGTCGCTTGCGCCATGTACGGTCTGCAGGACATCGAGGTCTGCGTGTAACAGTCGTTGAGAGCGACAGGAACACGCCGCGCCGACCTGCCCGCTTAGAATAAACACGCGATCCTTCGGACGAGGCAGGGTTGTGTACAAACTCTCTGGGAATGTTTAACAGTATTGTGTGAATTGTCACATATGTATTGTAAGGGTCAGGACCAGTAGCGCTACCATGAATGTAACACGCTAACTTGTCGCGACAGTTCACATGAAATATTTTTAGTTAGCACTTGTTTTTTACGATACAATGAAAGGATTTCACTTTACTGGTAGTCATGTTAGCCCAACCAGCTAACTTATATGCTTTGGTTAGGAGAGGACTCACGTAAAAAGTTTGATGGCCAGAGTTGGGTTCAAAAAACCTTTTGGTTGCGCTATCGTTTCACATATTCTACGTTAAAGCTAGCGATTGGCAAGCGTAAATACATGCGAGTCTCGTGGTAGAGTTACCAGTTAATTTGTGTAGGTAATAGGGTTATTAAGCATGGTGTGAAGTAACGTGCCAAGCTGCTTGGATACATACCACGATTCTCAGTATTACATTCATCATAGCTTGGCGCTGAAAGTGCGGAAATTAAAAAGAAAAACTTGGCCAAGTGTGAGTCGGACTCGCGCACGAAGGGTTCCGTACCATTATCTATAAAAACGGCAAAAAAATCACGTTTGTTGTATGGGAGCCCCCTTAAATAACTATTGCATTCAATTTTTAAGTATTTGTTGTTATAGCGGCAATAGAAATACATCATCTGTGAAAATTTCAACTCTCTAACTATCACGGTTCATGATATACAGCCTGGTGACAGACGGACGGACGGACGGACGGACAGCGGAGTCTCAGTAATAGGGTTCCCGTTTTACCCTTTGGGTACGGAACCCTAAAAAAACTAAAGACACGAGAAAACTGTTTGGTGGTATTTGTTCTAATTTTAAAAACGAAAATAATTTTGAAACATAAAAAAATACCAGTACGTAAGTGGATACTTTTACTTTTATAGTATTTGTATCTATGTGGTCATTAGTGCGGCTATTTATTACATCCCAATATGCTAATAGCTTTCGCCAATGCTGTATCGCGAACCCTAATGAAACAGTGTGTTCAAATAAAAGGAATTGTTAAATTATGGAGCTGCTATGCACACGAGTTAAATATAGAACTGTGGGCTTAATCTTTCGAAGGAATGGGATATTTTCGTCCTAGGTAATCTTGGGTTCAAGCTAAAAGACTTAGAGTGATTGATTAAAACACAGTTTAAAAAACAATTTTCCTCCATTTTATGCAATTATGTCTAATTATGGTCCTAACTTGATTATTACGACTAATGCATGCTATTATTCATGCAGATTATAATCTTCGAAGCCTAGGGGTCCTCCTTATATGTAATTAAATATACCTTATTATGTAACTTACGACGGATTACCGACAGCTGGAATAATTTTATTGAGCATTCTTCATTAGAGTTGATACCATATGTATTTATAGTTACCTAAGAATAATTAGAAACGAGATTCTTATAGCCCTAAAAGTTTATGAATGTTTTACTTAGGCGATGCAAGATGAGGTTGATAGATCCGATCTATGGTTTAAGTTGCTACATTTCCTACCCGTGACTTCACGTAGAAATACATTAGACACTATAGTTAGAAGAAATAATATCCATATTTATGTAGCCATGAATGTTTAAAATAGGGTCGGAAGATTCTCGCTTTATAATAAATTAAGCTCCTATAGTTTGTCAGGTTGCTTACACGTAAAAGTCACACACCTATATCATAGTAAGTCGATCGCCGCGCCGCCACGCGGCATGCATTGGTTGATATGTTACTTATCGTTGCTTCATTTTTGCCGTGACCGCTGCGGAGTCCACCTTGTTTTAAGTCCATGTATGTAGCAACAATCATATCTTTTGTAACACATTCGTACAGAGATTGTTAACACAAGAAAATCGAACTGTGCGAATATGTACTTATGCGTGAAAGTACATAATAAAAATTCACACGCATTCGAAAACAGATGGCCCAGTTGGTGAAGATAATTGGGTCAGGCGAGCAACCTGTCGGCCTGCTCGCACGCATTGTCTCGCGTCTCGGTGCGCCGGCGCAGTACCGTTAGCGCTCGGTCAAGTTCGACCCATTGTGACGTGACTGCTACTTGTCACATACGAATTTAAACCGTCCGATACGACTTGCTGAATATAATCGTACAATCTCACGGCCGGTAGGAAATCGATATTTTGCCACAAAGTTTTTAATTTATACGTGCCGGTTATTTTTAAGCTCGGCCATACGCACCAAAGTGTATTTCTTATGAGTTATCAATTTTCAATGCTCTACATTTTTTTTAATCTTAAAAGATGGTTGAAAAGCGCATAAAAAAAAATATTACCGAAAAAAAATTGTCCTCATTTCAAACTTAAAAGCTTTTTTGTAGATTTAAATTATCTCCTAACTTATTATCCGCCGTGATTGTTGCTATTCTGACCGCAGGGAAATGAATTTTACAATAATAGCCGGAGATTACGAGATGTACGCTTATTATTTACGTGAGCTTATCTGATTCTGTAAGTAGGCGGGTGGGCACGTGCGGCTCTGACCCCGCGGGACATCAAAAGATCTTAATGCTAGACTTGTGGTCGGGGCCTTAGTTCGTGGTCGCCAAAGATTGGATTATGGTGACCCGTAATAGATAGAATATGAGATTGTAATGCAAAAGTTTCTATCATTAAACGAAAGTAGATATGTAGTCATCTATACTAATATTATAAAGATTTGTATTTTTGTATGTTACGAATAAACTTAAAAACTATTTGACCGATATCAAAAATTATTTTACCGTTAGAAAGCTACATTATCATTGAGTAACATAAGTTACATTTATTACAAGAAAAAAATAGAGATCCTTAGAAATCTTTACTAAAACCAACCCAAGGTTTAAAAAAATTAGCCGTAAAATGTCTTTCATCGCATACTCTACGGAAAGTATTGATAATAGAACAAAAAAATGTTCTACAATATTATAGAACACATCAATATCTACAAAAAAATCTGCAAGACCATATGTCCAACTTTTGTAGTTTTGTCACTATAACTACTTTTTTACATTTTAAAAGTTGACAGAAATGCCGTTCAAAGTCAGACCGTGTTATCCATACCTTTGTATTAATTTTTATCCAAATAAATTATTTGTTTCAATACCTGTCGATTACTTTTTGAATTATTGAAATCGGTCATTCCATTCAAAAGATATTACGAAATTAAAAATGTCAATATAAACAAAAAATACACGCCGCCGCGGACGACGTGCCAGAAGGTCCACGAAGCGCAGCGAGCAACGCGGCTAGAGAGCGGGCGGGAGAGGGTTTTGCGTAAGGAAAAAGTGCTTTTCTCATGGGCAATTGTATGTTGCTCTTTCTCGAGTAGGATCTCCTGAAAACAAACATGATTTTGCTGCCACCTACAAATACAACTGCCAACATAGTGTAAAGTGAGGCTTTAAGGTAAAAATATGACAAAATAAAAATGTCCACCCGTGCGAAGCCAGGACGGGCCGCTGGTATTAATTATAAATATAACCCCTTAAGGCACGTTGTTTTCATAAAACTGACATTGTTTGACAGATTTTAACCTATAAAAAATTCAAAGATCTGAGGTTATACCTACTAAATCGATGATTAACTCTACATATATATCTATATTTACTTATGATTTTGTAAAGAGAGACACTTAAATTATTTAATAAATCATCATTTGCCTTACCTTGTCCCATTATTTGGGGTCGGCGCAGTATGTCTTTTTCTTCCATTCATCTCGCTTTTCCGTCATACTGACATCCACTCCGATCTCATTCTTTTCGCCCTAATTATATAATAAATATAACAAAAAAATACATGTTTAATTTTAGGGTAGGTAGTTATTACAGAATTGCAAGATCAACATTTAGGATAATTATAAAATTATTATGAATACTTAAATACTTATCTGTGTTTAACACGGTTTCGTATGCTGACAACACTTGTGATGAGTTAGTAGTCTCTCGCTAAGCTACTTATTGTTCTCTTGCACTTACGGGGAGTAGTGCGTCTATTAAGAACGTGATTGGTCAAATGTAAGCTTAGGTCAAACGGTGCTTTCTATATAAACAGCTATCTCAATAAGAACGTAAATTAATATTAATTTGTTTCGAGATAATATCGGCGCTGTCAGCGGAAATACATCATACCATTGTAGAAGTACCGATTACTATGTTAAGCTTCTTTGTAGGACAGATAAATATATTTGTGTCGTTTTATTACGTATAGTAATTTAATACCTCAATCAAAATAAACTGGTATTTATGTCGCAGTAGAGTGCGTCAAAATCTGTAACGTATTTTTGAGGTTTATAACTCGGTTTACATTTTTTTTCTCCTTTTACACATTAGCAGTGGTAGCCGAGTGGTCGAACGCACGCTTTGCAAATCAAAGTGTGCAGTTTCAAACCCCAGCTCGCACCTCTGGGATTTATGTGCGAATCTCATTTTCATCCGAGATTATCACTTGCTATGAAACGGTGAAGGAAAACATCGTGAGGAAACCTGCACGTCTGGGGGAACTTGTATAGTTCTCGATAGATGTGTGAAGTCTGCCAACCCGCACTGGGCCAGCGTGGTGGACTGTGGCCTGAATCCCCCTCGCATTGAGGGGAGGCCCGTGCCCAGCAGTGGGACGTTAAAAGGGCTGTAGTAGTAGTAGTTACATTTTTTTGCGATAAAGGTTCATTCGTTTTATTCACGTAAGTTTTTATCAGTGATTATTATTATAGACGCAGCTAATTAAAACCTGAAATATGACTAGACGCTTGATGATAGCGAGAATGTTACGTTACACTTGTAAAGTAATCTCATCTGTGGGTAAGTTTCTCCTTTTAGAGATTATAGTTCATATTATTCACTAAATTACAAACCCGGTGGTAATGTTCCACTTTTGAAAATTGTATAAGCATAATGCTCTATTTGTAAGCAACATAATGATCACCTTCATCATTTGTCTAAGTTCCACGTCTTTTGAAATCACCTTTTTATAAACGAATGCGTACGAATCGTTGCTGTATTCAACAATGATAGAAATGTTAAGAGGTGCATAGATCCGCTCTAGGCGGCTCATCGTTCACCGTTAAATTGGGCAATTTGTGAGCGCACATGACGGTGGATGCGCCCGCGCAGCGCGCCACGCGTTCCCGGTGCGACACGCCGCGCGCGCACTCTGATGTAACTGTTACCTACTATCATTATGTGACATATGTATCACTGATTGCCAACAGTGCGTAATACTAATCGTTTGTAGTTCACGGTTAACGGAAAGCTTTTTTATCTGTGTGAAGAATCGCATAGGTACGTAAATGATTGCGCGCATTTGCGTAACGGTATACCATGAAAATTATATTTTTTCACGGATTGATTTCACACGTTTACATTCGAAAGATGTATAATGTATATCTACTTATATTTTTGTATAATAAACTTTCTATGTATTAAGTGCATTGGCTTTTCTATGTGAGTACTTTGAAAGTGATTCAATTGCTTGCAGTAAATCTTGGTGTTATAAAATACATACAAGTATAATATATAGTAGAATTATTTCATTATTCAGTGAATAGACGGGCTGATCTAGTAACCGAGAGGTTCAGGTTCTACCCCCATCCGTACGTGACGTAAGCTTATTTTCAGTGTTTGACGGGATACTTGTTATGATAAGGTCACATTGCTTGTAAACTACTTTTATATTTAAAAAAAATGGGTTGATTCACAGTGAAATAAAAGAAAAGCTATGGCGCCAATTTAAGTATGGTACATAAGTCTACTCTTTTAAACACATTTCACCCAGTTACGCACAACACAATAGTGTAAATTATTGTGCCAAGTGACCAACATCGGAGCAATGTTCCGCCTCGAGAACATCTATGTCTCGGCATGTTATGGGCGAACTAACTGTATCGCAGGCTCCTTCCGTTGTCTATCCATATACGACCACAATAAATGTCCCCGAGTGCATTGTCCGTGATCTTTATGGAAACGACCTGTGACTGTTACTATTACGAATTTAAAATGTGAACGGGAATCAGCCTCCATGGTTGCCTGCGAAAAGAAGATTACAACCTTTTTATTAGCACTGAGTAGTATTGTTGGTATTTATAATACGGGTAACCTCAAGACTAGAATTACCACTATTATATCAATATACTCGTAATTAGGTATCTACGTATGTCATATACTTACTTATCTATCTGAAAAGGCGCAAAAATATTTCAGATCGATATTTCGGTGTATAAAACCTCAAATACAAAATATTATGGTAATGGATATGTTGACACTTCGTGTAGGCAGACTATAACTAACTATTATAATTTCTGAGTTACAAACCTTTGGGTATACATCACCAGCCTTAATATGTACATAGTATTTACGGGGATGTTCACTTATATTCATAAAAGAGAACATGAAAATTTCGTTTAAGACATGTTTTTGAAATAGTAGACAAAGAACTGAAAAAACTATGTCCCAATTTCGTTCAGATTTATATGCTATTGAGTTGTATACGAATATATCTACGTATTTAACGTTAATTGACGTCACGAGAGCGTGTAAAACGGGATCCATGACCTACCTGCAGGCACTTTGTTTCCTTCACGCTCAGCCGTACGTACGGAGGGGACAAATTGTCTCAAATTGTCATTACCGCAACACCGTTGAATTCTGTGGTTCGTTAAGTTTTAAAAAGTTCAGTACCGCGAAGACACTTCTTCCGGTAAATTTTGAGACCCCGTATAATAGTTTACGGTTGTGAGAGTGCTCAGAACGGTATCTAAGTGCAATTACTTGTACACATTGAACGCTGCCCGTTTAAGCACATATAAATTTTACGGCGTTCACACGGCAAATATTTAAATGGTTATGACTTTAATATGTTCTGTGAGATGTTAAGATTATTCCGGATGTTGATAAAGGAGGCTAACAAGGTTCCTTCTTTGAAAAGAAGTAAAAGGTGATTTCATTTTATACCTAATCAAATATAACATCTTTCGAAGGACAAGCGTCAATACCGTAGTTATGTGGATTGTTGTACCTGAGTAGTTCCGGGTGCAATTTCCACTCTGGCTATAAAACTACTGACGTAACGTACTCCTGGCCTTAGCATATAGCTCAGTTAGAAGATAATACCGAGGGGTGAAAGGCAATTTAGCGACATTTTTTTAACGGTACCGGGGAGAGTCAACGCAGAAATATTCGCTGATTCCAGGTATGGTTATGAGGCAATATCGCCCAAAAAGACGCAGAACGACGCAGAAAACTGGCTGAAAAATTTGGATATAGACATTTGATCCAAGCAGGGATTGCCATACGCTATGATGATGATCGCCCAAAAGTGTCGCTTAAGTGAAATAGCCTTTCATATACTTTTATTAATATCTTCTATCAAAAAGTGCAGTGCATTGATAGAATCAACATGTAAGGTTATCTTTCTAATTAAAAGAAATAATCTCACGAAGCAACATCCGTTCTTAACGTAAGCTTAATCAATATTTTCCGATATGACTTATCGATATTATGTAACCGGATTTCAGAAATGTCCCCATTTCCATGAGTTGCTTGAGAAAGGTATCTACCTACCTAATTAAAACAACGGTACATCTGGAAGCTTTCAAGATTATAAATCGAGTACCTACTACAAACGTTTCGCATTTTGATAGCAAATAAATAAATTAAAAAAATACTGGTGTATTTTACAATACTCAATTTAAATATTATTGAACATGTTTAACTCGACAAAAACATAATGAATTGATTGAAAGCTGTTCGAATCATTGAGCATGCATAAGAAATGATTTCGGAGAGTATCCATCCACTACACAACAATAGTTATACTTTCACGTTTACAAATGATCATTCATTGTATTTGATAGAAAAAAGTCTAGTGAAAGCGATATTGCGATGCAAAAAGTAAATGAAAATTCGTGTCACTGACTTTCCTATTAGCTTTCGTGGGTCCATGCAGTGTTGAACTTGACCCGCATTCGGTTCGACAATGAGACGGACTGCGGCTCATAAACAATCGCACTGTGATGAGTGTGGTGCGACAATCGCTTTGTGATACGCTCTCGAGGAGACAATAGATGTATGTCGACTAGCGCCGTCCGACACTGAGCTGTATTCAGCACTGCCTACTTTCCTTTTTAATTGATTAAGTTCTAAATCTTCCTGTCGGTCATAAATCATTATATTGAAATCAAACATCCAAATTGAGGCTTGTAATCATGATTATCTATTTTGAACTCGTTATAAATTAGTTGATTGATTTATAATATTCTTCCTCATCAAATATTGCTAATTTGTTTACTGCCTACATCTATCAATCAGATGCCGCTCACTTTCGATTTTATTTGCCGTCATCACATAAGCGACGTCGCTTCGCAAATTGTTTGTTCACCATTCGTTTTGTTATTGTGCAAAAAATTCTATTCAATAGTGGTTTTTACGTAAACGACATAAAGGAACCTGAGCATTTACTTAACAATTTCCAAAGTTACATCTTATATAGGTGTTTTTTGTTCGCTTTCAATACATGGCGGCAATTCTTTCGAGATAACTCAGCATATTATACAATAGGTAGTGTAGAGGCGGTAATAATGATTATGTGTAGATAGTTGCGTCGTTTTTGTGTTGCGGAGGGCACATTAGGGCAAAGTCTATCTCAGTTGACATCACATCCTGCAATCACATTGCCGGCAAAAAGGTAATTTGCCTCGTAGTCGTTGATAGTACTATGAACAAGAAATGGCCTAGCCAATAGGTACTATTTCTGAAATATGATGACGGCGTTTGGATTGAGCGTAGGTCACTCGGCTCACTGCGGCTGGTTACGAGTTCGATTTCCGCTGACAGCAAATTTCGAAAATGGCCTATTTGGATTTTGCTCTGGTTTGGATGTAACTATGATGACTTACAACCATACAATTGTGTAGTATAAGATTTGCATGGTTTGGTATCATACAATGAGTATGTGATTGGAGGCGATACAAAAAAGTCAAATTTTAGTAGTAATATCTCGAGTCCTTAACTTATAGTCCTTAAGGTTCTTATTAGATGATAATGGTTGTTTATTTCGCAGGTAGTGGTTCGCTATGAAGGGTGACGCGCTGCGCTTGGCGCGGCTGGTGCTGTTCCTGCTGCAGTCCACACTTGTTCTCAGTGAGTTTATATACTATTAACACCTTCTGCTGAACATATATATGAGTTTATATACTATATATATTACAATATAGATGGCTTGTCTGTAGATGGATTGAAATTTCATGTATATCTTGATCTTCTCCTCACTCTGTAACCATCAATTCTTTGTTCAATATTCGTTGCCTTTACATACCCAAATCATTTTAATGTCGTTTTTATATATGTATATCAAAAGCGCTACTTACATACAACCTAATTAATTAATTCAATGCGATATTAAATTATACATCTTGTTCTAGGCCGGACCGCGTTCGAAAAGCTTACGGATGTGGACTTCTCCGGCACCGCGTATTATACAGTACGCAATTTATCTTTGTACGAGTGCCAAGGATGGTGTCGAGAGGAGCCCGATTGCCAGGCGGCTTCTTTCAGGTGAGATTCATATCGGACGCTTCATCGTAAGTCAATTCAAGTCATCGTACGGAAACAGGGGCTGGAATTTCTTAGAGCTTCTTCAGTCTGTATCATATTCATCGGTGAATATTCTATGTTCAACGCTGCGTAGGTACCTATACACGTAGGTAAACAACAGCAGTTTCTTATGTGTCAGAAGTGTTAACAGTCTGTGGATGTCCTTATGATCCGGGATAACCGGTATTACACATATGTACGCGGACGGTCTTGCATAGCATGTTTAGAATGCGCGCTGTGTCTGCTGCGACCACATTTTGCCGATGTTTCCGCTCTGTAAGCTTTCTCTATAAATTGAAAAAGAACCGAGTTAAAGGGAATTAGAAAAAAACTATTCTATAGCTTTAAATTTCTATGCTCTAGACACTTTAAAAGGGTCTTGCACTTAACATAAGTTATTTTCCCTTATTGTTTTCTTATATTTACGCGAATACTATACATTGAAATAAAACTATTTTACGGTTTTTATCGCGTTTATTTACTATTTTATTTTCCCGACGTTTCGGCTGGTTTCTGCGTGGATCGGACCGCAAACAACAACTAAATATGAGGGTACCTAGTTATTAACTATGACATCAGGACATCTAACACCTCACTCCCCCCGTGACCATGGTTGCTGTAAAGCAGCCGAAACGTCGGGAAAATAAAATAGTAAATAAACGCGATAAAATCCGTAAAACAGTTTTATTTCAATGTTATTTTGCCTTCTCACACAGTCGTAACGATCAGTTTAGTAATATAAACACAATAGGGGAAGACATCTTAACAAATATAATGTTAGAATAGGCAGGTTTATGAAGTATTTGTAGATAAGCAATCCGACATCTTGTTTTCAACAAGTAGTTTGGTATAGGAACATTCAGTTTTTAAGATGTCTATTGTGTACCGACTGCTAACAAGAAGATAATAATGTCAATAATCAATCCGTGCGCTCACTTGACCCAGTGGCGCGGATTCGCAGCAACGAATATCACGTCAAAAGACATGACTCGTCGGTATGAGTGATCACGAAATAATAACAATCAATGTGTCCATCACTGATCTAGATGCTTCTGACCCAAATGTTTGAGATAGAGATCGGATTGACGCGGAGATTCACTAATTCAGCCGCGTATTGAAGGACAAGAGAAATCTTATGTATCGCGTACACGACCTAAGTTAACAGAGGCAAGACGCGTGCCAACGAACTTATCACGAAACGTCTGGGAAGATGTTAGATATTGTAAAGCGATATTTCAACTTTAGCGGACACTAAATCATTTTATTGAGATTTCTTCTGTCGCAAATAGCCTCAGTTACTGATTGTAAGTCAGTCCCCTATTAGACTGGAAATGGGATATAAATAACTTCGGTATAATTGCCATTTTTGCCCTTTCTTAGTCCATAGTAAAGTCAACTAGCAATATTTACTGTACGCGTGTTTGGCAGTTCGTAAGCTATTAAAATATATGGTATAAGCTTGGAAAAAAAAATCTACCCTCAAGATTTGTTCAGTCTACATCTTACATGTCTAATTTTAATCTTTAGAGTAATAGAATAAACTGTAAATGTTACAAGACTTGTACTAATAGTAGAATTAATATAATCACGACTTTTGGAACGATTTCGTGTTTCGAAGACCTTTAATCATGACCGAATGTTTAAGGTCGGGCTGGGGATGTGTGTTAGACTACCGCTCAGTATACGATGTGCTGGCTTCTTATCGACATACCTTCAGATAATAACAATGTGACCAACCGACGCCACAAACCGTGTAAAAGCGGAAACCGACCCAGCCGCGTTCCAAATTGGATAACAGTAAAAGTGATCGCATACGTTTTCAATGGATTGTTACTGGCGCAATATTTTCAAGCAACTCGGATAGTTTTCACGACTATTCGCGGTTTTGAACGCATTATTTTAATTTATTGTTATTGTCTGCCGCGTTCTGGTTCACACTGTTTGTAGAGCCGTGTCTAGTTGCGTTCAGACGACTTCGGACCGCTCTATACATTTTCCCACAATGTAACTATAGGTGATAAAGGCGTGTACAATGAAGTTTCTAGCGTAGCGTGCGATATAAACGGTTACGTAGACATTGATAGCGCAGGAAAGTGGCGGAAAAATTGAAATAGACTCTGTATTCCCGGCGCGTCTGGGTTCATTATCATAGCTGTTACTGTGCTCGGCAAAAAATCTAATTGTATTAGAATCAAGTGAACCGTGTAACAGTATTAGAACGCTAGTTAGATTCCTCGAAATCAATTTGAACGGGATCGATCGAAAATCAATTCGGTATTTCAATTAAACGAGACGGAACTTTCCCGCGCTTCTAATCTACCATTGTGAATTAGGTACTAACATGTACGTATCTCGAATCGATCTGTCCAAAGAAATAGCGATCCGCCGATCTGACAAAAGAATCGACGGATGCGATTTTAACAATCGGTAACTGTTCACCGACTCGACCGGAGGCACTGACTCGGTCGGAAAATGTTTTACGGTATTTGAGAGTAAAGAACAGCACTATGCAGTGACATTGGTTAGATGAAACTTGACATGAACGTCCTAAACATACTACAAGGAGCGAATGCTCTTGACTTGACTTTATTTACTCTGTGGTAATAAAGATTGAATTTGTGTAGCAAGGTTCATGCAATTACGCACGTATCATCGATTATATTTTGTTGAAAAATGTACTTCATCCATGAGTTTATACAGTTCGTTTTAGTAATGACAAAAAATATTCGCGCACGCTTTGACGCCGCATTTGAACAGGGCTTAAATCGCTGATCAAATACCTCAAATGTCCACCATCATGACCCCGCTATGATGTCAAAATGATTATATCTTTACGAGAATGGCCGTTATGAACATTTCTTGTTATTATAGACCGTTGAATCTTATTTTCACGTCGCTATCAATGTTAGATGTATTTTCTAGCACGGAATGGTTCATTTTTCTTAATTATGTATACGCTATTAATAAAACGTGAAAGTGATATTTTATAAGATTTAAGTGAATGTAAAAAATACAATCTATTTGATTATATTGATTAACTGACATTAGTTGATTCACTTAATTATAATACATCATCACGCCTGTATTCCCCGAAGGGGTAGGCAGAGGTGCACTGCAGTGCGCCGACACTTCGCCGATGTATTTTGGTCCCAATGTAATAGGGGGCGAGCCTATTGCCATTATACCGGGCACACAGGTTTCCTCACGATGTTTTCCGTCACCGTTTCTTAGCAAGTGATAATCTCAGATGAAAATGAGATTCGCACATGGAACCCAGAGGTGCGAGCCGGGGATAGAACCTGCGCACTTTGATTGCAAAGCGTGCGTTCGACCACTCGGCTACCACTGCTATCACTATCACTTAATTATAAGCATGTTTTAACACATACCTATCTACTAATTAATAATATTCTTTAGCTCCATTTTAAGTTGTTGACGTGACAACTAGTGACATATTCATATACATATACCTAAATATTATTAGATCACGGTCTTTGTTAATTACTGATTGAACGATATGTAATTCGGAGAGAAGGCCTGTAGTCGACGCCCCAATGATCGTTAGATGATAACACTTTGACAATGCAGTAAACACCATTGTAAACAAGAAAACGATTGTACCTCGTGTGTTAAACAACCACTCATTAGTTCTAGTCAACCGCTGTAAGCGTCAATTAATTCACCTATCAAATATTTAAACGGCCATAACACTCTGCATCCATTGGGGCGAGAGAATTGATTTTACTATGTTTGAAAATGTATTCTATATCAATGAAAATAAAGATTTAATTTCTGTAGTTAACTACACCACCAAGCGTCGTCGATGACATTTCATTAGAAAATGTACTTCTTGGTGCAGGGTTTATGTTGGTTAATTGAATGCATAGATGTTATCACGGGTTACTTCACCTTTCCACAGTCATGTCGTGATGGATGCGTTATGACAGTGGCGACAGAGATCGCTAGCAGCTTCCAGAAACATATATTGAGGAAAGTTGTACCAAATGTGTGATTAAATAGAGGGCATCAAATGTTTAGATCTATGATTAGACACATTATACATAACATACAATCTTTATTTATGTGAATACATTTCAAAGTGACCCTCGCATACCGTACTGGCATTATTTACTATTATGAAACCAATAAGTTAAATCACAGGAAAAAAAATCTTAACAATGATGTCAGAGTTTACGTGATAAAAATGAATTTATGAGATATCAAGAAGACTTTTTTTAAGTAGCATATTATAACCGTTTTATTACGAATTACGCATGTTTTATTTCATATATTTCTAACTACGAGTCTCATTGTTGGGAAAAGACCTCCTCAATCTTGTTCTAACTAACGTTATTTATAGCAAGAAGATTATACTCAGTAATCTAGTCTATAGGACCTAGAATCTCATAAATCTATAGAGCCATCGGCATTGAATGAGCAGGCGCCGGGTAACGGGGTATCCGTTACTAATACTCATAATAACTGGGCTCATCCCATCGATTTATCTAATAAACGTACGGCGCATAAATACAGGGGCATTTCTAGTTTAACTACGGCATACAGATATATGATAGATTAGGATATACAACTTTGATTAGAATAATTGACTTTGAATAGTAGGACCCACGGTTCTCAATGATAAACATTAGGTAGAGGTATTAGCACGTTATATTTAATTGAATAGCATTTAGAAAACATATCGCCCGACAACACATACTTATCGTATGGTCCCAAACTAAACAAAGGTTTTACTATGGGTACTCTACCATTGACTGGGGTGATCCCAGTTACACCAGGGCAAATTTCGAATAAGCCATTTCCCAAATTTGCCACTGGCGGGAATTGAGTCCGCAACCACACGATTTAGTGTCCCGAGTGGCCTATGCTCAATCCACTAGACTAATCCCGCGTCAAATAATATGTTAATAAATAGGAACGAACACGAATCTTATATATACGATCTAACAACTTGGAAAAAACGGGTAAATATTTATACTATAGTATATAACCCGCTTAATAAAATACTAGGCGTTACGATAGTCGTATCACATAGTGAATTCTGTTCTTGAATGTCGCGTAAAACATAACAACAAAAATAACCATAATTACATATAGCCGCTGACAGGTAATCAATGCTCTACATAGTAAAGCGATGTTTACATAATCATACATATGACACCTACTGACTTAACAGCAGCTCATAAGTCTTTGAGACGGCGTCATGTAATGAGTTGTCGAACATGGCCCGCGGCGGGAGATACCGGCTATCGATAATAGGACCTCGGCTATTGAATAATGATCACGAGACAAGACGCCTCGACACTGATCACCCAAAATGAGAATATATAATACAAAATCGCTATAACTGACTGGTTATAATACGTTTAATTAATAGTCAATAATTTTAATGTGCTCATACAAAAACAATCTTTATTAATTCGTTATTGAGTGATATAGTTGTGAAGATTAGCCATAAAAGCTAATGAGTATACTGTCGGAACCAATGAATCATGATGTTTAAATTGCCTGTTATAAAAATAACTGTAATATTTTTGGATGTCATTGATATTTTGTTAATAGTTCATTTCTACTTCTTCTTTGTAAACCTAAGAGCTAGGTTCTTGTTGGTGGAGTTTTTTCCAGTCTTCTCTTCTCTCTGCTAGCTCCTTTGCCTCCCAGTATGTTCTGGCTTTTCTTTTTTCTTTATTTGGTCAAAATAGCGTCTCCTGGGTCTTCCTCTTCCTTTCTTATCTATCTTTCTTTCTATTATTGTTTTCATCCTTGCATCATGTCTCATTAAATGTCTAATCATTTTCTATTTCCTATAGACTTTAATAGATTTCTCTTTTTTCTTATTATTTCTCGCTCTATGGGAATAGGCTCGCCCACTATTACATTGGGACCAAGATACACCGGCGAAGTGTGGGTGTATCTCTTCCTACCCGTTTGGGGGAATACAGGCGTCATAATGCATGTCTTTCTAATACTTGGTTTCATATAGTTTATTTGTGATAGCAGTGGTAGCCGAGTGATCGAACGCACGCCTTGCAATCAAAGTGTGCAAGTTCAAACCCCGACTCGCACTTCTGGGTTTATGTGCGAATCTTATTTTCATCCGAGATTATCACTCGCTATGAAACGGTGAAGGAAAACATTGTGAGGAAACCTGCACGCCTGAGGGAACTTGACTAGTTCTCGATAGATGTGTGAAGCCTGTCAACCCGCACGGGGCCAGGGTGGTGGACTATGGCCTGAATCCCCCTCGCATTGAGGGGAGGCCCGTGCCCAGCAGTGGGACGTTAAAAGGGCTGTAGTTAGTGATGTTTTATTGTAACGAGTATAGAACTATAGTTTGTTTATTAAAAGCGTTTGAATTGACGTCCTTGTAGGCCCTTGGCACATATGCTTGTGCCGTCATTATGTAAGGCAACGACCCTTCGTCGGGCACTCGGCGCCACTCACAACCTGTTTGCTTTGCATAATTCGTACTCGAATGTACGCGTAAAACTAAAACATTTTAAGTAATTATGGTAATCTTTTTCAATTCCAAATAAAGGGCGAGTTAAATTTATTAGCAGGTGATAAACTCTTACATCTAAATAATACTACAGAATATGGATTTGGAAACTATCATGTAGGTACTTTGATTTTTAGTTTCAACAATTCCGGTTTTGAACCTTGCACCCTTATTTATGATTGTTAACTTTATTTTATTAAATCCAAAGTCAAGAACACGTAAAAAAATTTGGACTGAAATTGGTCTTATTGATGACTAGTCTTATACTTGTTATAGACAATCTCTCGACGTCAAAGTTACACACAACACTCGTGTAACTCGTTCTAAAAAACAAACTTACATATATACTAACTAAACTAGAGCAAGGCGAATTATAGGAGGTGTAACATTAAAATTTATCTATGTTCGGGATATGTATGCTTACTTGCGATGATAGCAACACTAATGAAACTTT
Organism: Ptilodon capucinus; assembly: GCA_914767695.1. Lineage (NCBI taxonomy): Eukaryota > Metazoa > Arthropoda > Insecta > Lepidoptera > Notodontidae > Ptilodon > Ptilodon capucinus. The sequence goes on from OU611811.1 coordinate 8,193,876, forward strand.
AGTGCATTCCATAAGAAACAGAACACATCGCAAATTGTGCAATCAAAGCAGACATCTCACACATATCTACCGGCGTGTTGCCACACACATCCATCCGCACTTATCTTTGATGAATTCCAAATCAACCCGTACCTTCCGAAGGCGGGACTATCTGCCGGTTAATTACTTCTCTAGAACCGTTCCAAAGATTTATTATCCAGTTGTGAAACCGAAGCGAAATGCAATGTCATTAGTTAAGGGCTCTATCGCAGCATTAATCATATAGTTTGTATTTGAATTCTTTGTTTACAAGTAGGTGCACAAACAGTTATTTATAAAGCAAAGCTCGGTAATTTGTCAGCCGATGATGAGGTAATAAAAAGACCATTTGAAAGTCGATAGTTGATGATTGTGAATTAAACATTTCGTGTTCACGACCAGTATAGGCTGACACGTGATGCTAAACGATTTATATATAAGATAAGAAATCTTAATTGGTACATGTGATTGTATCTGTGTATACATAGATTTAAATCAGTGCAGTATCGTGTATTTTTTATTTACCCGAGGCTTCACTAATGAGCAAATACTTAAGAATTAAAGAAGAATATAACATTTGGTGTTCATATGTAATCGTATGGAATACTAAACGTACTACTACGTAAACATTAATGCGCGCATCAAATTTCAAAAGCATTTCTTAGTATAAAAGTATTCTGCAATGCCACAGACAAATTATCATAATTTGATAGTAGTATGAATTGAAAACTATTTCTTTGTTTGACGAAATAAATACGTATAGATAGAGGAATAAACCTGTATTAGAGGTTTAGAACGTATGAATCGGTTTGCTCGGCTATTGTAAACCAAGTTTATAATAAAACACGAAATATTGCGTCGAACGGTAACTGCGCCGTTACCCGCTGCGGGGAACGCAACGTGCTGCGTCTCAGTGTCACTACACTACAATAAATACGTAGATAAACAGATCAACACAGAAAATGTAAGTAGGTAATATAGTCTACAAAATATTATATATGTATAATTATATGTGTAAATATAATTCCATGAGCAATATTGTACAATGGGTATTTTGAGCAATTCATTTCCTGATATTTATAATAGTACCAATGATGAATCAGCTGATTTAATTAAACTGCCCGTGTGTTGCCCCATTTTAAAATGAATTGCTCAGTTTTGGTCTTAGAACCCCTGGGGCCTTACCATCATTATATTACCTTGCAATATAATATTATCTCTATTTGAGATGAAAGCATTATATGCCGGCGCTATAAATTTAGTTTATGAGCGTTGAACGGAAACGGATACGTAGAAACATTTCAATTCAGCACAACGACTACATAAAATATGTACAAGATCATACGGATTAAAATGAATGGTCTATTGAACCGGACGCGTAAACAAGAAGCTAATTCGTTTGGTTTAAAGTTACCTTCCTCATAATAAAGAAAGTTAACAAAATATCTTTATCGGGCACACTCTGAGGCAGTGCGTCAAAATGTTTGCCGACACTAAAACAATCTGTATTGACTCATAGACAGAGCTCATTCTTCAATGAAACGTCATTAATACCGCGTGTGAATTATGACGCGTAGTCGCGTAGCTTTTAATCGTATATTGACGCAAAGTTCGTTTTGATATTGACAAAAATGTTGACGCGCGATTCATGCCGCCCCATTGTGCTCAGGGATTAAATTTATTGTATGAACGCTATGTTAATTGAATTCCCGAGGTCTTTATTTGCACCCAATAGCTATTTGCGGTCTCTCTATCGCGTTACTCAACGCATTCTGCTCTCGGGTGGCCGGCCCCGACGTTTCCTGGTGCATTGGTCTATCTAGGCATCCAACTAAAAAATCTATCTGCCTACGTGCCTGCTGACAATCGCCACTTTTTACTGTCCACACACAAAAAAACACCATTCCTCTTGGAGTAATTAAATTTAAATACTTCAATGCTATATAGATTACAAGAAATATATTTTACAAAGATTCTTGGAATTGAGTAACGGCATATTTAACTGAGTAATGCTATGTGAAATATATATACTGTGTTTCAGAAGTCCGAAATACACAAAGGACAAATTAGGTATGATCTACCTTCACTATACTTACATCCACATATTAGCTACCATATATGTATTATTTCGGACATCTGATACACCCTGTTTAGATATTTACACGTTCACTATTTAACACATTCACGCTGAAGTTGATCATCGTATCCATAACCGTGTATACAATTACAGTAGTATATTTATGTATTTTTTCCATTCCCACGGTGTACATAAAACTGTTGAATGGATATCAATGAATGAGATATGAAGCGATTCGTCATGATACTCCCGAATGATACTGGATAAAGTTATAAGCTGTTGGTTTCTTTTGTAAGTACAGTTACATCTTTTTGCGGCAATATCGTTAACCAAGGATGATTTAAAATTACCGTGGAAGAATGGAATTCGACGAATTCATCGTAACGAGTTTCATAGCCGAAGTATTGCATGCATGAAAGTTAAAAGCTTTTAGCATCCGATGCGCGTTTCACATCATGTGGAGAATTTTAGAAATTAGCGAGTGAAAAGATTAAATTAGAAATTGCAGTTAGAGATATACCGATACATGTCCAGCCACTCACCATTATGTATTTTACAGTATTGATATTATTATTCCTTTAATATTGTAGCTGTTAAAAATATTTTCATAGGTATAAATTGTTTGTAAAAGTGATAGTGACAATAAAGCTTAATTAAGATGTTATCAATCAATTACTTGTACTAGGAATATACACAGCATACAGTAGGAGTAAAACAACAGTTAGTGCTCTCACAATAGAAATGTACAACAAAAAGAAAACGGCCGAGATAAATTGCAATTAGACGCTTTTATAGACTTTTTGCAAAACGTCGGCGGGCGGCATCACGGCGACTCGTGTGCTTAAATGGACATCGATACCAACTTTTATCTATTTAAAATTACCGTTATTTAATTGTTCTCTTTTACTGAAAATTGGCGTTCTTTACTTTACCTCTTTTTAGTATGGTCACGTTACGTTGTCTTGAAATTCATGGAACAGTTAACCTGTTTTTTACCGCTTTGTATTTCCTTCCATGAATCCAGTCCTGATGATGGTAAACTAAGCAACGCTTGTATTACATACTCAGCCCTTTTAACGTCCCACTGCTGGGCACGGGCCCCCCCTCATGCGAGGGGGATTCAGGCCATAGTCCACCACGCTGGCCCAGTGCGGGTTGGCAGACTTCACACATCTATCGAGAACTAGTCAAGTTCCGTAAGACGTGCAGGTTTCCTCACGATGTTTTACTTCACCGTTTCATAGCAAGTGATAATCTCGGATGAAAATGTGATTCGCACATACATTCCAGAGGTGCGAGCCGGGGTTTGAACCTGCACACTTTGATTACAAGGCGTGCGTTCGACCACTCGGCTACCACTGCTATAACGCTTGTATTAAACACGAATATTTTTTTACGTCAACGAGGGAAGATGTCATAAAAAGAATTGGTGGATAGTGACACTCGGACCAGGGCAAATTTATAAAACAGGCCCGTTGAAATTACCTTAACGGGAATCAAATTAGTGTCTATACCAGGTAGTAAGCTGAGTTATTGGTATAAAGTCAAAGTCAAATCATTTTTTTTGTATAGGCCTATGGGGGCACTTACAAATTGTCAAGTTTAAATTTTTTTCTTATATACTACTATACTACCACCGGATCGAAACGCGACCTCAACTGAGAAGATATATGCATAATAACATATATATCATAATAACTTGATAATTTGTTACAGTTTTGTGCTGAACCCATTGACGCCAGTGCAAGAGACGCGTTGTCTTCTGCAAAATGACACACAAGCCAACAATCCAATGGCTACTCCACAGGTAAGAAAACTTACATACGTATACAAGCACGTTCTATAGAATATATATACTTACCTAGGTATAGTTCGTGCTAGAATCGTTGATTATAAACAGCGTAAAGATTATCATGCAGGCGCGCAATTTAGTTAGGATGGTTAATATCCATATAAATCTGCCTTTACCGTCATCTCAGTTTTCTGTATTTACTGCCAATTAGCTTTCCGATGCAGAGATTAACAATACGGATTAAATCGGTCAACTTATCTAACGAGAAATCTAGCTACAGCAACACAGTACGCAGTTACCGTCCTGGCCAACTTTGGCATCGCTTTCAGGCCTAATGAACGATGGAGACAGTGAATATACAATGTAAAGCGATGCGGCTCGGGTAACATGCACTTTATTTTGAATTAATGGGATTAAAGTGAATTAATGAGATGCAATAAACATCTTTTACTCGTAAGGTTCCCGTTTATAGGTTATTAGAACATGGAAATATGGTGATTAGAATATTTATTCTGAGTTATAGCTTCCAAATGTAATTTGTCAGTATAGTATAATAAGTAATTTGTCAGAGTTATTTTCTTTTCACCTCAATTCGAGCTCTAAGAAAATATGATATTAGAATATATCTGTCTCTAATTTCACTTTCTCATTGAGTGTTTTGTTCAAAGTATGTCGAAATATAAGCAATTTATTTTTCATTGATACGATTTCAATGAGTTTAGATGTCTGGTCATCGTAGTCGTTGTAAGGAGTTTAATATCTTAAGCTTCGCGCGTACCTTATACAATACATAACCATAGAAAATCTATTGTTTTAATTATCCTTTTTTTAATAAATCAATTATCATTTAAATGGGTACATTACATTACATTATTTCAAAATATTTCATTACATACAAAAACCACTGAGGTTTAAACGATGTTGAAATGACTTACAGTCTACATCAAGAGAGAGCTAAAGTAGTTAAAAGAGAAGGTACCTACTTATCAAATTTAGACAACACATTCAGGAATAATGGAACTACATAAGCGTATTTTCTTTTCTTCTTTTATCCGGAGCTCGTATACCTATATTTTTAGTTGTGTTACGCTTGAGTACTAGACTACAGTCATGTTATTTTTCTTTCTTAATATAATCACGTATTAACCTAGATCTGTACTAATCTTTAGACTATAGTCCTGTCTGAGCGTAACCGTCTCAACAACCATAGCTGTACCTCGACTAATCTCCCAACAATCAGCTGATGTTGAGAGTACGTCCAATTATTTTACACAAGCATTAAGTTATGTAGTTCTGAGAAAGACTCATATAATGCTTATAATTTCATTTTACTTAATATTTTTATGATCATGTATTCACGTTTTAAGACTAATTTAATTGGTCTGAAAGATAAAAACGCACTTGATCTAGTATTCTCTACATTGTGCCCCATTATTGTTGTAGCGTTCCGTGAACACGTACTACATGGTGAAGCTTCAAGTACGCACGGAGAGCGTGTGCTTGCGCCCCTGGGCCTTCGAGCGCGTGCCCGGAAAAGCGCTCCGAGGGCTCGACAACACGGTCATCTACACCTCTACCAAGGAAGCCTGTTTGGCCGCCTGTCTTAATGAGGTATGGTGTTATTATTTCTACAGCTCTACAGACTCTCTAGTCATACCGCAATGTTCAACGAATAAGCTCTGGGAAACTTCGCGGAAGTATTTTTACAAATATGTAGAGGGTCATTATCTATTGGGTGAATATAAACCTGACTTAATTTTCACCAAATTCTGTTCGTATGACTCCATTCAAAGTAGATACATATCCGCACCCAGTTTTGTTGCGAAACTGTTTCTATAACCTTCTATTGCAAGAAATAAAGAAAAGAAAGAAAGAAAAAACATTTATTCGGCACAGACAAAACAAAGCAAACAAAGCACACAGAGAATATGAAACTTATACAATACACAGGACAGGAAATAAAAAGAGCTCAGTGCGAACTGTGCCGAAAAGGTATTGGCTCAGCACGTGCTGGGGGGGAACTAATCTCCCCCAGCGCTGATTTTCAGCCAACCCTCTTTACTAGTTTGACATACCTACTTATTAAGTTACCGGCTACCTACAGAGGCATAACTATAATATACATATATAATAAAATATAACAAAATAAAATAGTAAAACATAGAATTCGTAATATATACATAAATAAATTAAATACATTATACTTTAAGGAACATAATATGGCTATAAGTAATAATAAATAAATAAATACAAAACAGCGGCACGGCTGAAACATTCATATGTTATTATTAACCAATTTGTTGATTTCGAACAAAAAAGTGTTATATCATAATTACTCCAGCATCGTATTATGCTGATAAATATTGCCGGGCTAATAGCAATCATGACTTAATGGTCCATTATACTTGTAGACTATAGTTTATTTAACCATTTTGCTGAATATTTCTCCATTATGAAAATGGTACAGCCTTTCTATGATAAAACTAATAAACGTAGGTAATTTATCTGTAATTGTTTATTGGATATGATGTTTATTTTATTACTTAGAAATTGCAATACTGACTTGAACATAAACCAATCTATACTAATATTATAAAGAGTAAAGATTTGTATTTTTGTATGTAACGAAAAACTACTGGACCGATTTCAATTATTATTTTGCCGTTAGAAAGCTATAAAATTATCACTAAGTAACATAGGCTATATTAGAAACCCATACATATGCTTAAATGGTAGACCTTTAACAAAAATATAGTACTTGCATTAAAGTAGCAACATTAAGCTTTTTCAAAATTGAATATTACCTAATTTTTAACCTGAACTAAATAAAGGCATCGAGAATATATTTTAATTTGTAGAATATTATTAATCAGTGCGCCTGACCGCGCGTAACCATTTCTTCAATACCAAAATGAACTATATTAACTCATAAAATAAGTACATTGTTAAACGAAATATCATCGATAACGTGAGCGACGCATGGTCGCATGGATTTGACTACAGAAATTAACATACAGCTATTTTTTTTAAAAAAAAGAATGGTTACTGCCCTTGCCAAGTAGGTGCAGTGCATTATGCAGCGCGTTGTGCACTTGGTACTCAGAAATTGATAGCAAAAATTGATGATTCAAGATACCTATAAGGAATTGAAGGATACAATAATAATAACAGCGTACAACCCGCAGCTAACAGCCCGCGATTAACTCGTAAATTCTGAATATTCCTTTATTGCTCCCTATATTGCTGACTTTCCCATTTTTCTGCCTAGTCAGCATTCTCACGCCACGGCGTCCCAGACGTCTATCCATTCCGCCTCAGTCTCTATCCATCTTCCAAACCCGACGGTTGTCTTAAAATTAATCCGTGTATTTTAATTATATTTTTTTAAAAAGACACAATCCCCAAGTCCTATAACAGTACGAACCTATCCTCTTGTAATGGTACCTATTACACGGTCATCCGCTATCGTTCCTTCCAGTTAGAATGTATAATCGTTAAACCCCGCGTACACGCGCACGAATTTTTTTTTACCAATACCAAAACGAATTCAGTGCCCATCCACATAAAGTTTGAATTTCTTTGGTAAAAGCTAATTATAGAAAATCAGAATAAACATGAAAATGTCTAATTAAACTTACATTCTAATAGGAATTGTAACTTGACTTCGTGGATGTGGGCAGTAATTCAAGTTTAATTAGATTTTCCTATTAACAAGTTGTAAGTGTTAGGTAAAGTAATATCGTGTACAAACTCCATTACGGTTTATCTATTCAATTTAATTTATCGTTTCGACCTAGCAGCAACGGTATCTATGATAAAGGCAAAATAGATACTTGTAAACCAGGGGATTATAGATATAATTAATTCTGCCGCATAAGTTGGCTAGTGATGTTGTGTTATGAACTTCTTGTTTCTAAACTTTTACACATTTCAACGAGCGCAATCTCCTATGGGAAAAATTTGAAAAAGTGTCCGTCGAAAAGCAACAATTACTAGTTTAAAAAACTTCTACAATGGCGCTGGTGTCGACAGGGTGACGGTGTGAATATAGCAATTGTATAGTCGGCATAATTCAGTTCCTTCACAATTGCTATATTCATACCTGTCACCCTGTCGACGCCAGCGCCATTGTAGAAGTTTTTTGAATTAGTAACCATTGCATTTCGACGGACACTTTTTTAATACCTAGATGTCACTCCTTCCATCTACCCTCCATATTACTAATGAAGTCTATGAAATTAACTTATCAGAGGGGCTGAAAAGTTTTGATATGATCCGCCATCTTTATCACTGTCATTATCCATTTTTATTTATAATGTGTATTTATTGAATTTGTCCTTGCTATTAATTACTTGACATTGGCGAAATACTCGCGCTAGTCGCAGGTGATGCCATTCCTCATCTTATTCCATTAAATATCATCATTTCGCTCACATCGTAAAAAAAAAAAAAAGTTTTGATATGGTCTTAGGCTAACAAAATAGGAAATGTTAATACATACTTTTAGTTGTAGGTTACTTGTTTATGCACTTTGTCGTTGGAGACATAGTAAAGGTGTGTTTTGTTGTTTTAGAAAAAGTTCCCATGCCGATCAGCTGAGTACGAGTATGGCAGCATGCGGTGCTCTCTGAGCGACTCTGATCGCCGAACTGCCCAACATTTCGTGCAATTAGTGGACACGCCGGGAACAGATTACTTTGAGGTAACAACAAATAGTTCCTAACCTTGTCAGTTAACAGAATAGTTTCAGATTAAGTTGATATTTTAGCAAAGGTGTGTTAATAAGTAAAGCATTAAAAGTATACTTGGACAAAGAAGATTAGATGGCTACTTGGACACTATTCCGATCACGTCAACACTGATCAAATCCCACTTGGATTACGGCGATCAAAGTTGACTTGAAAGTCGCTAAGCTTTTCAAAGTCTATTTCAGACATATACAAAGACAAAACAACATGTCGCATGTCGTCAGTACTGTGACTTAGAGGGTTATAAATACTATATACAGTGGACAAACGGGTCCGTACAGACACTGATAGGTAGTTCGCATCTGTAAAGCTGCTTTCCGTTACTCGAATCCAATTAACTAAAGTACACACAGCAATATAAAAGATATCAACTTATACTTCTACAGAAGAAACTCCTACGGTAGGTAGGATAACGTAAAGGTGGAATTCCAACTTTGATACCTCACGGGTGCAACGTGCTTCTCACATAATAATACCGTGTGTCAATGCAGTGACTGCGGGTGTTCTGGGGACGTACTAAAGCAGTATAATAGTACCAGTTTAAAATTGCAAGCTCGCTAGGGCGCGTCAGACCGTTTCATAGAAACCAATCAGGAGCAATGCGGTCGGTTCGTACGCTCGTGTAAATAAATAATTCAGTTAGCGTTATTACTGTGTTTACGCGGTATTTTACGTGATTTTGTCTGTGTGTGGTCGTGCAGAACTTGTGCCTGAAGGCGTCTCAAGCGTGCAAGGGGCAGAGGGTGTTCACCGCTCCCCGCGTTGGCGTCGCCGAGGACAAGGTGGCCCAGTACGCAGGACTACACTATTACACGGACAAGGAACTTCAGGTAAGCATAACCTTCAAACTAATTTGTACCTTAATACAATATAAAGTGATCTACATTCCACTGTGCAGTAATTTTAAACATCGAAACTATGTGTGGTCTATGCTGGTTGATATAAATGATGTAAAGGGGCGTATTGCTGTCAGTTATGTACCCACCTACGATATGCGAGTCGAGTGAAATTGTTTAATAAGTGATTGCAAAAATAGAGACAGGATTAATTGCATAATGTTTATAGCCAGGGGAAAAAATGGTAGGAAGGTACTCAAATTACTGTGTAGGTATGTATATGTGAATGTGGACGTTAATTGATTAACGTGGCAAAGTTCTATCCAGCTACTCCAGGAGCTGGATACAATTCACCACGCTCTCCAGATGTATTGTACAGTTCAACAAATCTCCAGATTTTTTGACGAAAAAGTTTAAACCAGCAGTAATATTATCTGTTTAGAATAGCGAAGGCATAGATAACACGCAATTATAGATACGTTGTATTTATGTGTAGTTTGGCAGCATTAAAAACTCTTTATACGAAGATACGAAGTAACTTTAATAAATTTCAGCTGTAAATTATACCATCTACCTACCTAAGTATATACTAAGGTAGAACAATAATAATTTTAATCCATTACCTATTGTTAATTCGGTTTTCACCATAGAAGATGAACACCTCTAATAATAAACTACAAAACTGTCACCATGAATCACGAATCGATTAATGTCTATTTTGTATTCGATTAGGTGACATCCGAAGCGGCCTGCCGACTCGCATGCGAAATCGAATCCGAGTTCCTGTGTCGCTCCTACCTGTACATGGGGCCACCGCACTCGTCCGCGTACAACTGCAGGCTCTATCATCTCGACCACCATACCCTGCCCGACGGACCTTCGGCGTATCTCAACGCCGAGAGGCCCCTCATTGACGACGGCGAACCCATTGGAAAATACTTTGAGAACTTCTGCGAAAGTAAGTACTAGTTATAAAATATTCGCTGTCCCTAACCTGTCGTCTACTATCTTATAGTGTTGGCAATATACAGGGTGCATTAGAAGTTCTAAATAATATTAAAGATACATATACCGTAGGCGATATGTAGATACTTAGTGAAGGCAGATTATACCTAATTATCATAGTTTCTGAGTTACAAACCTTCGAATATTCGTTACGAGTGTCTTGTTGTGAACTTAAGGCACACCCATAACCCTATTTACTAGCGTAACCTACATTTACTAGGGGAAGTAATAATATTACTTAAACAATTTGTGCCAATATTTATTAATAAGTTAAACATTGCACACAAGACTCGAGACATTTCAAGATGTGATAATTGGCGGGGAAAAACAAATTGGAAACATTTTAGTATTTCTATAAAAAAAATGTATACCTTTCCGTTGTTTACCCGATGATGATGCAAACGGCAAGGTATTATTTTGGACTTCTGATACATCCTGTACATATATTATAAAACTCGAAGTTGTAGCTCCTACCATTGATTATTGCTTAAGGAACAGTAAACAACGGAAAAGATTTTGTTTCCTACGTTTATAATACACTATATTTTCCGCAACAACTAACCTATTTGGCAACATAGTTTGCCGCTAAAGCGATAACAACAATGTAGGTAATGTTTATTTCACGTTTACTCGCTCTTAGCGATTCCAAGACACGTTTAGTGCCTCCAACAAACAACAGCGTGCTAACAACTATGCGAACAATTTAGCTTTTTCTTCTTAAAAACACCGCGAAAATAAGCTTTTATGTTCTTAGTACACTATTAATGAGGCACGTTGATTGATAATGAGAAAATAATACTCAGGTCAAATTAAAATCTTGTAATGACTTCATATGGTCAATGATTACGAGTGCGCGGGCGCACCGAATGAGGCTCAATCACATTAAAAGACGTGCGCAATAATAATGGTCAATAGCTGCCATTCTAAATAGCCCACTATATTTATACGCTGGGATATCGTGGATGGTTTGAAGTGTAGTAAATATAAGTGAGTTTTTTTATATTAGACATGCAATTTTATTTCGAAATTGAAGCTGTAATCAATAGTATTGTAGGTACAGTATGGACAGAGTTCTCATGGGAGAACCAATATTCCACGGATACTTGACCATCATTTCACGCTTTCAGAAGCTATAAGGTGGTATTATACCGTGAAATAACTATCATAACTTAAAGGCACCATCATGGACGCATAAAAAAGGCAGACGAAATTTGGCTTGACATTAACAAAGTGAAGCATCCATTGTAAGTCAGCTGTCTTGTCCGTCACACTTTAGCATCACAATCACGCAGACATATGGTGCTTCACTAACAAAATAAGGGACGAGAGATCCCCCTGTTATTTACGTCCATGGTACGTATTTATTAATTTATTTTTGGTGGTCCAATGAAGGCATACCTGCTGCATAAAGCAAACCAATTTATTTAATGCATACGCGTGGGTTAATCGGAGAAAATGCCTACCTTGCTAACCTAACTTACAAACTTGGCTGCCCCGATGCATATTTCCGAACGTATTACCTTCCAAAGATAAATATATTTATGTTTAAGCAGCTAGAGTGCCAATAAAGTCTCGATAAACTAATATAGGACTAATCTAATAACTACCACTAACCACTTGCATGTTCGTTAGAGTCAAATCATTTATGTGGTGAGGTTTCACAGACACCATAAAACTGAAGTCTAGACGCTATGTTACCAATTATAATTACGACGGAAATAGCTTTGTTACCTAGGTATATAAATACAATGTAGAATAACGTCTTTACCTTAATAATGGAAAGGTAGACTACAATGTATGTCGTACGCGCTAAAACTCGGAGTAAATCATGATCAGGGTTTAAGATGACTCAATTTTTATGTAAGTCTCCTTGGAACAACTTGTACCTCGACTGTCGTTCTCGTGTTTATTTGTATCGCTCCATGAAGGTGTAAAAATAACAGTAATTAACTAAACGGCAAGAAACTAAAGTGTCAGGAAACCACAGAATGCCGTTCTGCAGAAGTGGAATATGTTATAGAATATGAAAGCGGAGTATGAATGCCAGCCGTGCTAATGACACCCCGTGATTGACAACGATAAACGCTGCGTTGGAAGCCAGTTTCTGGTGCACCAGCCTAACAAACGTGCATTCACCCTTTGCGGAGCTAACGACGTAAATATGTAAATGAAACGTTATTTCGTTGCATTACTGCTTGCTGTAGTAACGTGCTACTTGCGTTATTAAAATATTCAACAACAGTTGTGTTCAAAGAATCTGATTCCATTGTGCTGTCAGAGACATCGCCGTAAAATATAAAACAGCGTTGAATGCTGGAGTAGTTAACACGCTATTAAAATTTGCAAAGGGATATGATTAATATTTCTCACGCGCGTACTTTGGCCAGCTCCATAGAAGCACACGTTCTTTGGTACGTGAAAGCAATTTGTATGTCACGAAAGTTTTCTAGGAACTCACTTATGTCTGGATAAGGTGTCGCTATATAAGGATCAATGTAGTTTATGTCTAGGTACATCGCGATAACGAGACGTGAGAACCGAAGCTTAGTACTAATATGGCCGCAGCTTACATCATTAGCTCGGCTATTTCATTCTGCCCTTAGATCATTCATGTAGATTGCTTATCAGTGCTCTAGAAACATCCTGCGTAGACGGTAAATTTCTTAAGGCATTTAATTTAGAATTTCCGATGAAATTAAACTCTTGAAATAGTCAAATGCGCCATTTCTTTAAATCGCTAGGTTATCAACTTTCGACCTAAAGAGTGACAAGCAAATGTGAATTGTGTATATTGTTACTAGGCGCGATGGCGCATATGGTGGCGACCGAGAATCGCCATAGAACGGTTAGGTAGGCAATAAAATCGTCGCATGTGAATGCCCTGTCTTCTATGTACATATATATGTAATCAGTGAGTCTGATAACAGTTACAAAAACCCAGCGCTAACATTAATGCGCTTTCGTGAAAGGCAGCGAATAACTGGAGTTTTTTTTATTTTTGTTTTGCCGTTAAATTAAACGACAATTGGATGAAAAGATTATTTCTCACCAAGCGTGTGATTAAGTGCTTCCTTTTTTGTCATTCCGAAGATTTTAGCTTTTATTTGGGGGAACATAAAAGACATTAGAAACGGTCGTTTGCAGCAATGCTTTACCGTATTGAACTGAAACTGGATTAAATGCGAATTACTGAGAAATTTCTACGAAATAACTATATTAGTATCTTGCAGTAACAAAGTTTATTGAACCAAGGTAGTCGAGTTAGGCAGATGTATTATTTAGAATCGTAACTTAGGCTCTCTTGAATGCTCTCGTGTCGTTGGTTCATTAAAAGACGCACCAAACGCGCGTTCGCTTTGCTGTAAAACGCCCTGATCATTTCAGCTGTTTAACTAAGCTACATTTTTGTTCTGGGAAGACACTGCAATACTGGAGCTCGTTAACGTCTAACGGCACCTGTATTCGCTGACGTCACGATCATAGATACATTCTTTTTTTTTGTAAGGTAAACTTATTTTATAGATTTGTCTTTTAGCTGCAGGAAATGCGTTAAGATATATTGTGATTTCTTGGGTTTTAATTCTACTTAGATATCATAGGATGTGACTCATTATACCCGTCTCATTCGTGAATACAAAATTGAAATTGGTAGTAAAATATAATAAAATAATTTTAAAGCATAAAACGATATTGATCTCGCTAATTATTCCATTAGCGTTCGCTAACAAACGGAAGTTAACTATTATTCGGTCCCTCGAGTGCAATTATGAATAACTTCTCACCTACAGTAGCCGTGAGAAGCACAAGAGTTCACAATAAAGCTTGTTTTTGCTACACTATCTGATAGAATATTGCAATATATAGATGTGGAAGACGTGAATGAACGCTCATCATAGGTAGGTATATACTAAGAATTTTATTCCTACAAAAAGTTTTCGATAACTTGTTAAATGCTTATTTCACAGACCTTTGTCTGATTTATCGATAGGTCTGCAATAGCTGAACAATCGCTCAATGACAAACTGTCTCGTAAACTTGTTATTCCCCAGTTTAGAATCCTACAATTCATCATTCTTGTGCTGATCCTGTAACGAGACGTAAACACAGTGGAAGCCATATCTCACGGCGCATGCAGCACGGGTCAGGGTCAAAAGCGTTCGATGTACTTTAATCGAGTTGACTCGGCTCGATCTTACCGATACAATCGATTCGCAAGAGCAGATGACGCCGGTTGTTACTAGAGAATAATGCTTTGCTATGTTGTTATAAGGAAAAGATCGTGACTCGATTGTAAGTTTGGGATAAAGGGGAGCATACCGATGTTCGCTTTTTATTGATGTTCTACGCTCTGTAAACGCTGTGGGTATTATGAGCTGTAATTTAGAGATTACTTCCTGCAATATAAGTTTGCAACAGATTCCTCGTTATAGATAGATAGATAGATAGATAACTCTTTATTGTTCCACCGCAAAAAGTATTAATAATACACATAGTTTACACAAAGTGTCACAATGGGCGGCCTTATCACTAAAAGCGATCTCTACCAGGCAACCTTAGGATGGAGTGGATCTAGGGAATTGATTGATTAAGGCGGGGGAGTACTTAATAAAGGATATTAACAGTTAAAAGTTTCAAAAAGTACACATACACATAAATACTTACATACAATATAACATCTACATACATACAATATAATATAATATCCTACATACATACATACACAAAGAAATACATACATAAACAAAACAGCTCAAATACTTAAAGTTGAAGTAAATAAATACAAGTTAGACAGTAAGGTAAAATTTCTTAACCCGATCTTTGAAAATATGAGAAGAGGTGGATTGTCTGATCAATACCGGCAGCGCGTTCCATAAGCGGACAGCTTCAACAGTGAAGGAACCATCATAAAAGCTGCTGGTGTGAGAGGGCATTTTGAGGGAGAGGTTTTCTGATGACCTTAAAGTGTACAAATTGGAATCATGAAGAAACTCAAAACGTTCCTTGAGATAGCGCGGGGAAGAAGGATTAAACAATATATTGTAAAGAAGAGAAAGAATGTGAGTATTCCGGCGAAGTCGTATGGGAAGCCACTTGAGCTTGGTACGAAAATGAGAAACGTGATCATATTTTCGCAAGCCATATATGAATCGAATACATAAATTTTGGAGACGCTCAAGTTTATTTAGCTGGTTCTCAGTGAGGTCTGGATAGCAGGCGTCAGCATAGTCAAGAATGGGAAGTAGGAGAGATTGAGCTAGCGCAATTTTAGTGGTAGTAGGGAGAAAGTTGCGTAGTCTTCTTAACGAAGCCGCTGCAGCATATAATTTGCGACTGGTGGCTTGTAACTGTGGAGCCCAACTCATACAACGGTCCATTATCACCCCCAAGTTTTTCACGGATTCACTGTAAGGAATTGATACTCCGTCAAAATGTACCTGAGGGAGAACTGACCAATCTATCCTTGTGATTAGGCGCGAGCTTCCAATGATTATAGCTTGTGTCTTAGCCGGATTAACTTTTAGGCCAAATTTGTTGCTCCACGATGTTATACGGACCAAGTCAGTGTTAATAGTACTTACGCAATTAGACAGACTGTCCAACGGAGCCTGAGAGTAAATCTGAAGATCGTCTGCATATAGGTGGTACGAAGAAGAAAGAGTATATGAAATTGAATTTATGAAAATTGCGAAAAGAATAGGGGATAGGATACCGCCTTGCGGAACGCCGGCAGACGTATGGCACCACGACGAGAAATTATCATCTAGGCGAACACGTTGCCTACGTCCATACAGATAACTGTGAAACCATTCGACTACCGTTGGAGATATGCTAATAGAGCGGAGTAAGGCTAAGAGAATGTCGAAGTCAATAGTGTTAAATGCATTGCTGAAGTCTAATAGTGTAAGCACAGTTAAGTTACCATTTTCCATGGCAAGACGAATGTCATCAGTAACCTTAGTGAGGGACGTAACTGTGCTGTGACCAGGACGGAAACCAGATTGAAAGGGATTAAGGAGGCTATGGCGGGAAAGGAACATGCTGACTTGGTTGTATACAAGACGCTCGAGGACCTTGGATAAGAAGGGTAGAATGGAAATAGGACGGTATTCGGAGAAAGATTTGGGATTGGGTTTTTTAGGTAGAGGAATGATTTGAGCGTCTTTCCAAACTGATGGAAAATAACCACAGTTTAAAGAGTTATTAAAAAGAAAACAGAGGACGGGAAGGATAGAGTCAATAATTGGTACTAGCATATTGCGGCTAATACCATCTACACCAATAGCATTTGAGGTAATTGACAGTACGCTCTTCTTAACATCACAAGCGGATAGACGATTAAAGACAAAAGGAGTATAGTCTGGAATTGGTAAGCCTGAAAGAAATTGAATCGTATTACGTTTAGCAGAGTCACTAATATGAGAAGAGGAAGAAAAGTGAAGGTTAAGAGAGTTAATATTTAAACCATTAGGAATTGTGTTTTGGCGAGATTTACCAATTCCAATAGACCGGAGAAATTTCCAGACTTTGGCTGGATCCTCATTATCAACTGATTCATGGACATGGCGGCGTAAAGCATCCCTACACACCATATTGCAGCGATTTCGAGATTTGATGTAGTTGGACTTAGTTTCATCGTTAGGACGGCACTTATATTTATATTTGGCATTGGATTTTTTGTGCATCACGAGTTTAATGTCTTTGGTGATCCAGGGTGCAGGAAGGTGTTTGAGTTTGATGGCTCTTAAAGGGGCATGTTTGTCATAAAGTTGCGTTATGACACTGTTGAAGATTGCCACCTGATCATCTACTGACTCAGCATCAGTAACAAGAGACCAGTCAATGTTACGAGCATCACTGAGAAACTCATCGTGGTTCATACCACTAAAATTGCGCTGAAGAATAATTTTAGGCTTAGGTTTAGGAGGACGGACTTTGTAGGACAAGAAAACCAAGTCGTGATACGAGAAGGCATCAGCTGAGCATTGACCATGCTTTGCAACATGTTGAAAGGAAGATACTACTAGCAAGTCGAGAAGCGAGGGGGCAGAGTTAGGGAAATGATGAGTGGCACTTAGAGGGAGAATATGTAAGTTGCTAGATGTAACTATGGATTCAAGAGATGACGTACGGCAGTCTTGTTTAAGGAGACAGGTGTTAAAGTCACCAGCAATAATGGAGTGGTTATATATGGGAATAAGATCCTCTAAGATCTTTTCGAAAGAAGGGAAGTAATTAATGTGAAGGGAAGGGCTATAATAGACTCCGAGTAGAATTTTTGTTTGTGATAGTTGGACCTCCACAAACAGATGCTCACCGGCATTCATAGGAGGTGGCTGTACCGAAGTGCTGATGATAGAAAAAGGAATATGATCACGAAGGTAGATAGCCACCCCACCACCTCTACTACCAATACGATCGTTGCGTATTAGGTGAAATCCAGGTAAAGAGTAGGAAGAGGAGGGAAGACATGGTTTGAGCCAGGACTCGGAGACTAAAATAGCGTGAACATTTTTTTGGGTAAAAGACACCTGCATATCGGGGAAGTGAGCTGGAATACTTTGCGCATTTATGTGAATAATATTAAAGTTTTTTGGTACATCAGAAAACTGAGATTCAAGGGTTTCAGATAGTGAAGGAATGCTAACGAAACTATCGTCGCCGGAACTGTCAGAGTCAGAAGAAAGGGACAAGAATTGTTCACTGTCATTGCTGTTATCAACATTTAACAAGCTATTCATGATTCAATAAGATATAAATAAATATAATAAATACCTGATAATATATTATATTACTTACTTATAATAATAATATCCACAAACCAAAATCTAGATACTCCACCTGCCGGTTGAGTTAAAAAGATCAACGATACACATACGATTAAAATAAATAGTCACTACACTTCTCTTACAAAGTAAATAGCCAAATAATTTTAGTAATGCGGTTTCTAAACGAATAACTAATCCAACGAAACGGAACGGTATTGATTTAGGTTGACATTGACAGGACAGACATTGATGACATTGACAGATTGACACACTAACAAGAAAAAAGAACACAATAATAAATAAGATTAATAACAAATCATTAGGAGTCATCCGCCATCTTTATCACTGTCATTATCCATTTTTATTTATAATGTGTATTTATTGAATTTGTCCTTGCTATTAATTACTTGACATTGGCGAAATACTCGCGCTAGTCGCAGGTGATGCCATTCCTCATCTTATTCCATTAAATATCATCATTTCGCTCATTTCGTTAAAAAAAAAAAAAAATAATAATAAATAAATTTGAAGTGAAAAAAGTACACGCATTTTCGAAAATATTAGTAATTGTAGGTACCAACTACACGCAAAAATACCTTATGTGCAATGTGAGAAAAATCCACCCACACTAAGATATATGACAAATCAGAAATGCACCTTACAAGAATGGATCAATTTTTAATGTGTCGTTATCACAACCGCACTACTAAAATCAACATTATTATCGATGTTACGAAAAATAAATACATCACTTCTTGCTGGCTGCAGCGGCACGTCTACTCTTGGGAGCAGCCGCTGGTTCTTTTAGAGCTGAAGACACTGACAAAGCCGTCGGTTTAGACACATCAGGCACGGCGATCTTCTGGAGCTCTGCTAGCGAGCTGAGACGGTGTCTCACGCCATCGGCTGCCACGACGAACACGAAACCCTCCCGAGTCCAGCATTTATTAACACCGAAACTGTGTCGAGCCAACATAAAGGTATCATGTCGCGACTTTGTCAAAAATTCGGACATTGTGATACCGGACCCCTTGAAACCAGTCTTGGCGAACCATACCTTGTTGCGAAGCGCTAAATCTCGCATCTTGAACAGGATGGGTCTGGGTTTATCTGGTGCAGACATGCGACCCATCCGATGGCAACGAGTAATGTCCGCAATGGTGAATTCTGACACCTTCAACTTGCCGACAACGGCTTTCATGACTGTGGCAGCGGTTTCCTCATTGTTGGATTCGGGGAGACCATGGAGCAGCAGTATTTTGCGACGACTCCGCATCTCCATGTTGTCGCACTGCTGCACCAACAGGCCCACTTGCTCTTGAAGGCATTTCAGGGCAGACAAGATAAAAGCTCGGAAGGCCATGAACTCAGCAGTCAAGTTAGTTACACTGGATGATGGAACCGCAGCACTTAGCTCACTCTGATAGGCATCCATCTTCTGGAGGAACAGCTGTTGCAGTTGGGACACAGACTCTTGAATGGCATCCATTTTATTGACAGTAGGCAAAAAGCGTAGTGATGATTGAATTAAAGTTTTGAAGTGATAGTGCTACAGGAAGGATAACACTCTCCGGCAGGTATTGTGTGATAGGCTTCAATTAATCATAAAAATTGTGCAGTTTTAAGTATTAATAAAATAATTACGAATTAAATTAAAACAGTACACTTTTGAACTATGTTTCTTGTTCAACTACCCACTTTTTATTAAAGTTATAAGTAGGCATAGAAACTGTTTCGCCATTGGCGTTCGGGATGGCTTCTCCTGCATTACGCAAACCAGTAGTTATGGCATTAAGATTGCCATCGGGAGGTAGTCGGCGTCGTCTGTAGGGAAAACATACCTACTTTACTGAACCATTTAGCTATTTTCCCGCATCGATACCGTTACGCATAGGTAGGTACTCAATGCATTATCATCTGTAGTAGATAAACGTAATTATACATAAATCCATGTTTATCGGACGATCGGTAACCTTAATGTGACTACGGTAAAAGTTATATAGTTTTGTTAGTGTAGATAATTGCTATGCGCAGCAGAACTCGTGAACAAATAAAATAGATATTAAGTGCGTGGAGATTTATTGACGTTGGTAGATGCTATTTGTTTACAAATAATGGGCGGAAAAGGTCACTGAATGTCATACCTATATTTATCGTGTAACATTATTATATCAATTTCGTATGTGTTCAAAAGGTGTAGGTATTTTTTAAGCGCCTCTTTAATATATTCGATAAAAGTGATATTCATTACTGATTCGTTCGAGCGGAACTTGGTTCGACGGCATCTATTTAGCATTGTAATTGATGTATTCAGTTATGAATAGCCCCGCCGCGGCCGGCGATACGTCGGCATAATTTCGTTACTTATGTTTACAATGCCAGAATGTGCCGACTCATGATAACAGTCGCTGCATTTCGGTGCAAAAAGTTTCAAAGAAAAGTGGTATTGTAGCGGCGGCGGCGGTCGTGCGTGCCTCCATAACGGTGATCCGTGATCGTATACAAATCCAATAGAGTTTTTGCGTCATCTCGATTTCTTGTCGCGAAGCCCTAAATCACAGTAGATTTATGGTTATTGCTAAATTCCCGTTTCTCCACGGTCAGAATTTGTCACGTATCGTGAAATGATAGGAAGAAAAAACAATGTAGTACTCAGATACCATACCAAATCGCACTCTCCTCCGGCAAAGCTGTAAAGGCCACATCACGGTCAACAGCGTAGTCCTTTAAAAAAAAAACCAAATCATAGGTCTCGTGCTTCCTAGGCCAAAAAGAAAAAAATGCATGAACCCGGCAGTGAGAATGACATTAAATCTACACTCAAATTAAGGAATCGATGAACAATACAGTCATTTAAAATGCGTAATAAACACTTGCATAAAACTGGGTTGCGTTCTCTAATATATTTTATAGGAGTTACGGAATTACCTATCCAATTAATTTAAAAACATTCATTAGTGGACGCGCTGTTATAATGAGTAATGTCTAACACCGTATAGTTATGTAATTTGATTATGTGTTTAACAGCGGTGGGTTCCCGTCAGGCGGCCTTGGCCGGCCTTGCCACCGCGTGGATCCGCGGCTCGGGTCGGCGACCGCTATCCCTCAGCATCTGCCTAATCGAATGGATAATTACACTCGATACACAAGAGACTATATTATCGTCACCCACAAAATATGACCGTTAAATTACTACAGGAAATTTATTTAATTAGCATTTTAATTAACCAATCACAGGCTTCGAAATATAGATTACAGCGATGATGGTAGGTGTGCTCTGCTGGCTATTAGTGAATGAGACAGCGATACTTCCTTTAAAGATTATGTTCCGTTCTGTAGGTTTGGTGTGCGTGTGATAGGGCTACAAGTAAATAGGTAAACGAGTTTATTAACAGCTTCAGCGGTCTGGCTTTATAACGGAATTGCATCTCGGTAACAAGACTGCATACGGAACCCTCACTTGATATCTAGCGAGCCCGTTATATCCTTAAGGGGACACTTCCGAACGAAACATATAGACTTAAAATTCTGGTGTCCAATATTACAGTAAACTTTTACAAAATCTAGAACAAGTGCAAATCTTTAGATGAACGATACGGATTTTATTCTTTTTTTCAATAAATTGTCGAGTACCACGGCCACGTCTAATCTCACCAGCTTAATCTAGCGGCAAGCTATGAACAAATTTTTATAGACTACCCAAAAAATAAAAGTCATGAATTCTCTTTTTTTATAAAATACCGGATGAAGACTCTATAAAAAGCGAAGCCTACTTACCTAGTACGTACTTACTTTGAGACAAGGTTAATGTTTGTGATTTAATGTATGAACCACGGTGATAATCGCGTATTTTAACCGACCTCAAAAAGGAGTTCTAATTTCGACTAGCATTTTAGAAATTTCGAAAACACAACCCTGCCAGCTATAATAAGTATTTCTTGAATACGTTACGTGTACAAAGCTTTTAAGCCTCCCGCATAGTGGGGCGTCGACACTCGCGCGTTATATTTTTTGTCAATATCAAAACGAACTCTGTATCAATATGCATAAAGATTGAATTTGTGCGGTAAAAGCCACGGCTCTTCGCGCCAAAATTTACTCGGGCTGTCAGTGTCATTTAGTTGAAGAATAAACTTTTTCTATGAGTCAATACAGTTTGTTTTGTTATGGCAAAAACATTGACGCGCGACGGTCGACGTCCGAGTGTGCGGGAGGTTTTAGGTAAGCTTCGCTTGGATACTTAGGTGAGTAGTGATGAGGTTGAATACTTGTGGTGAGCGTGGGAACTTGTTGATAAGTTTTACAACTCGCTGAAGCGTTGCAAATATTATGCTGCTCATTGGTGCAGCCAGCGGTGTCATCGACTCAATTTCGGTAACGGCCACGACTGGCACAATGAAAAAATAAATCAATTTATACATGAACTGTTTTATTTTTTTATTAACTCGTAAAATTATTAAATGCAGATTGCCAATCTTATTTATATGACACTTACATAAATAAATATCTGAGTTTCGCGGCACGAGATGAAGTTTAAATCAGTTGTTGGCATAGTAAGGTCTATCTCCTACTCGCCCGTTAAAACGGGCCCCATCTATTTATTCACTATACAGATCGTATCAGAAGTCCGAAATAATACTTGGGGGCCATATAGGACAGATGATAAGCAATCAACACGTTCAAGCAAAATATACGTAACTAATTTAGTTTCTGAGCAATTTGTGTCCAAAGTTGGTGTCAAAACTTACGCACCGCGACCCTAAAAATCAGCTGATGAGGCGAATGAACTCGCTTTAAAATGATGAGGGAGTGATAGATATGACACAAGGTTTTTACCTACGAGCATAGTTCAATACAGAAATAAAAATCGGCCACTGTAGTTACCTAACTATGACAAAAAATCATACTTCATTTAAATCGATGTAAAGTAAAACTTCTACACAAGCAAATAATCCATTTTCGTTTTAGTTTTCGTGAACGGATTTCTTTTTAAACTGAAACATAGTGAGAGTTGATTAAAAGAAAAAAAATATTATTTTATTATTATTATTTGTCTTTATCATAATCACTACAATTCTCAGAATACAAGTAGGAACCTAATGATGTAGACAATTATTAGAATTGGTCTGGCATATCTGAAAGACTTTAATCTTTGATTACTCTAATAATCATGGCCGCGAATATGTCAATGTAGTGAACATTAGCGGGCGGAGATATCACACACAAGGACAATTTACGTCCAATGACAAATCATCGGCCATATTGCATCAGCGGTGATTGGCCCAGCGCTGCAGCGCGGTAAAACACTGTGCCTTCGTGCAATGTCGGAGCGGTCCTTTGATATTTTTATTTAATAATAATAACGTAAATCAAAATATTTAGTTCCTTGCAATCCGTCAAGGCGTTAACATGTGTTCCGAAAAATGTCTCGTTCTCCGCGTAATAGTGAAGTGTTTTCAAACTCGGAAAACTATGAGATGGTTTTGTGCATTGGTGCGACTAAAGGGAATACCGGTAAAAGTTTTGTGATTTCTTTTATGTCTTCTAAAAAACGTGAAAGTAATATTTACTCAAGTGTGCAGGTGGGTAGGTACCTACCTAGCTCTTTGTGATATGTGAGAAGTGAATAAATTCCAATTAAACCCATGGATTGATACACTGCACACATGGCCACGGGTAAATACTTACCTACTATTATTATCTTTATAGCAGTTTTTACTCGGACGATTGGGTCCTTTAATTAAGTAAGTGGTTACCCAGATACCTACTTACTATTACAATTAGTGAAGAAAATCTGTTAAACGAAAACTTACGTACCTACCTACCAACTAAAAACTTCGATAAGGTCGCTAGTCGCTACCCAGATACCTACTTACTATTACAATTAGTGAAGAAAATCTGTTAAATGAAAACTTACGTAGGTACCTTCTAATTTACAATTTTAATAACCTTACCAACCAACCTACTTCTTAAGAACGTAGTTACGTAATTAGGTAGATACCTAGACACCTGTTGTAAAAAGAAGTCATACATCTTATTCATTAGTACCTAAATAGTGTTTGTAAGGTAGGTAGGCCGTCTGGGATCCTAGATAGATACCTACACACTAACCCAAGTTTCAATAGCACAAACCCCCTACGGTAAAGCTGCCGCTCACGGCCAACAGCGTAGTCATTATCAAAAATAAAACAGCTACCAGGTTCATTTTGATAGAAAGCTACCTACCAAACCACAAAAGATTTAATAATGTTTACTATTTAGCAACAAAAAATAAAATGTATGAATGCGTTTTACAAAAGGTGTCTCGATACCTACCTAATTACATAATTACCTTCATTAAAGGAAGCTTGGTTCTCGGCGGTTTAATTTTACAGTAATTTCATTACCAATGTTTTGGTCATTCTCATACCTACCTAAGAATATCAAAATTACTGTCAATTACAATGACCGACGAGTGCGAAAGAGAGGCGCGAGTGCGAAAGAGACCGCTGTGGGCGAGTTGGCAACGGGCGACCGACACAATCAAAGCCGCTCAAAGACACCGGTGTGCCGCGCGCCGGCCGGCCGCGTGCCGCCGCCGCTTCACCCCTGTACCCCACCCCCGCGCGGCTCGTGTGTTAGAGTACTAGTACCCGCTGTGGGCGGGGTTTGTCACAATGGGTGTGAAGCATTGACCTTTAAATAAACAGCTGGTCCACGTTTTGCGAAGGGCCGACCGAAAATTGTTTAAAAAATGAATTTCCTAGATTTGTATGAAAGAATAAAGTTAAGAATTTTAACTTAAAGTCTGGGCCATATAGCTCCACTCCTTATAGCGATATACAGGTTCAATTATTATTTCGGACTTCTGATACACCCTGTATATGTGCTTATGAATGGGCGAGATTATATGTGGCGAGTGGGTCCAAGACCTAACGAAACGAGCTATAAATCAAGCCTATGCTCCTAAAATAAATAACATGTTCAGAGCTGCACTTAATCCTGAGGGTGTCATTATGATAATAAGCCTGCCGTCATGAGATAAATTATCATTGACGGCTGAAATTGATGCGCTCTCGCGGAATGTAAACAGCTTAAGTTATAAATAGCAGAAATTGTTTGGCTAATCGTATTGTAGACTTAAAACTTTTTTACAACTCGGTAACACATTTACCTAATGGTCGCTTAAATTAGTTTAGTATTGTAGTCTTTTTATAAAAATCAATATAAAACAATTTATAATGATTCGATATATCTACTGGTTAGATCGACTTTCATTTCAATCAGTTTTTGTTTCATGCTGAGTTGAGATACAATTTCTATGGTTGTAGCCATCTACACGTCGTATCTACCCTATCTATTCGTAATTACAACAAGCCATGATGTTTAAGAAACCACTTAAACAAGTCCGAGTAGTGGTTCAATAGGAAATTTTATTTAGTTGATATATTCTTCAAAGCTATCTATTTATTATGCTATAAAAAAATACCCATAACAGAAAATTAAATTTCACTAACCAATTATACTCATAAAAAATATTTAGTTTATTGCTACGATTACTTTTGAATTAGAAGGCTAATTGGCTATAGAATTTTTATGTCTTCAATCTTAAAAGAAAACAATTAAACATAGCTGGGTTTATTTATAGGCCTGCTTAACGAAGTACCTAACTTGTCATATTTTCCATTTGGTATTGTTACCCCGGAATTTATGGTAGGTACTTTATGAAAAGTTGTTGTAGGGGATTCGAATTTCTAAGATGTAGGCGTTATAGCTGAGCGAGGCTCGAGGCAGCGGCGCGACAATTGCAATGGAAGATTCTCCTTTGTCCAATATTTAGCGGTCAACGTTCTAAATGAGGAGGTTACGTCACGTTTTATTAGCGGGGGGGCGTCAGTCGTGAATATGTCCAGACATTGGCAACGTATTATCGAATCGATTAGGGACGGTTCACCGGCCGACCGGCATTCCGGTAGCAGTATTGTGCTCCTGAGGAAAATGATTTATGATATTTCGCCGTAGTTTTTAAAGTTGTTTATAATTATTAGGTACATCATTTTACGGTACTTTTTCGTATTAGTACTTATTAATATTAGATATGTACCTGTCTAGTGTACGACGAACTAAGAATAAGGTTGGTAACCAAACAGCCGAGTTTCTCTTGGATTCATAATTTGTAGTAAGTAAATATACTTAGCAGGTCCAAAACGTGTAAAGAACGGAGGATGTTGTTCAGAATACTACCCATCTACTAGGTATAACCTGTTAATATATATATACTACCTGTTAATTGCAGCTTTGTTTAAAATTAGCCGCGTGTGAAAATATACAGTGACTCAAAATGTTTTGCTTTAGGTACAATACAAAAATGCACCTGTGTGTAACATACAGCAATTTAAATAGCAGTAGATACATTTAGACTTAGACCCGCCATGTGATCTGGCAATCTCGTTTTGATTATTATGATGCGCGCGCGCACGTATGCCATCTAATCAAAGGCTTCGTAGACGTGCACCCCGGGAGAAATACATCTGTTCGGCTTATTAGCGGACCCTGTAATTTACTGCACTAGTGGTCGCCTCATTTCTAAGATTACACAGGGAGCTTTTTTAAATTCAGGTTTGTTTGTTACAGAGCCACCTAGCAACGCGAACCCACCTGGTGAACTCCCCGTCACAATTGAACACCAACAAGATACGAATATGTCCAACAACATGACCAGGAACGATGCAAACTGTGACAAGACTGGCACGTGCTACGATGGTAGTTACCCAAATTTTTTACGCTGTTTTGTGTGAAGCGTTTCTTCTTCTACATACAAGATTTGTTTCCCAGTATCGGTACTCTGCAAAGACACCAGAATAGCGGTCCAGGTTCGCACTAACAAGCCGTTTAACGGTCGTATCTACGCCTTGGGTCGTTCGGAGACCTGCAACATCGACGTGGTCAACAGTGACTTGTTCCGACTCGACCTTACCATGGCCGGACAGGACTGCAACACTCAGAGCGTTGTGAGTACCCATCCTGATACAAAACTTCTCCTTACAATTCATATTTCGAATTCTTTATACAAGTGTTGTGCAATTTTTTTAGACTGGAGTATATTCAAATACCGTTGTTCTTCAACATCATAGCGTAGTGATGACCAAAGCGGACAAGATCTACAAAGTCAAGTGTACATACGACATGAGTTCTAAGAACATCACCTTCGGAATGGTGCCAATAAGGTCAGTCGGTCGCACACATTACATTCACCACTATCACGATGGGTGTCAAAATGCGTTTCATTCATGTATACCGCAAAATGCAAAGTTACAGAATTTACCGTAAAATTTATTCTCGCCCGTCAAGAGAAAAGTTACGTGATATGTTAGTGTAATATGAAAAACGGAGCTATTTCGACATGCCTTCATGCAGAGGCGATTCGAAATTCCATCGACCTAATAACGACAGCGCATTGTAAACATGCCAGTAGATAGTGAATTAGATTCACATTAGACGTGATCAGCAATTGAACTTGCTACTTTATTCTAAAGAGCGTATTTCAATGAACTTATCATTAGGTTCACAATGATTTTATTGCCGTTAATGAGCAATACTATACAGCAAAGCACACGTGATGATACTCATGAAGATTATGGTAAATTTACTATAACTGCTTGTTATTATTGCTATGTAACATTGTAGAGAGACCTATCGTCGATACGCACGACTGCGCCACTTATCAACAGATACAGTAAATATTTGTATCATGATTTTAGGAATCTGAAATGATTAATTGCTAAAACAGTGAAGGAAAACATCACGAGGAAACCTGCGCGCATGAGGGAATCTAACTAGTCCTTAAAAGATGTATGAACTCCGCCAAATCCGCATTGGGCCAGCGTGGACCCTCGTTATATTAAGGGGAGGCCCGTGCCCAGTGGTGAAAAATTAAAAGGGTTGTTTATTACTTTTGTTATTAATTTTGCAGAGATCCGGAGATGATCTCCATCACCGCCGCGCCGGAGGCACCTCCGCCACGCATCCGTATTCTGGACGCTCGCCAACGAGAGGTGGAGACAGTGCGCATCGGAGACAGGCTTACTTTCCGCATCGAAATCCCGGAAGACAGTGAGAACTCTTCTTTTATTATGATTGTAAAAACATATGATATTTGAAACACATTCAACAATTATTATTCTATTGCAGCTCCTTATGGTATCTTCGCTCGCAGCTGTGTGGCTATGGCGAAGGATTCGAAGAGTACTTTCCAGATCATTGACGATGAAGGGTTCGTTCAAGTTCAAGTCGCAAAAACAATGTCTACGTATAATTTCTCCGTACGGTATACTATAGTAAATTAAATTTGCAGATGTCCCGTGGATCCATCTATCTTCCCAGCATTCAATCCTGATGGCAATGCCCTCCAATCGGTGTACGAAGCGTTCCGATTCACGGAGTCTTATGGTGTCATCTTCCAGTGCAACGTCAAATATTGCCTTGGACCATGCGAGCCGGTATGTTGAATATATTTTGAATGAAATCCGTTTTGCAGCGTTTTGCTTTTATATCTTCGATGGTCCATTGTTTTTTTTTTAGGCTGTGTGCGAATGGGGAAGGGATTCCTTGGAGTCCTGGGGCAGGAAGAAGCGTTCGCTGCCACACAATGAGACCGAGGCGCACAATCAGGAGGAGGATATGAATATTTCGCAGGAGATACTTGTATTGGACTTCGGTGACAGCCAGAGCACAGATTTCCTCCGCTCCGATAAGCCTGGTGGTGTCGCGTCTGAAACTAACTTTGGAGGTAAGGAAGAACGTGGAATGCAGTAACGCTTATTGTGTAATTGATTTGAATTGGCTTTAGCCTTTGCTCGTATTCATAGGAAAGTAGCCAAACCTGGTCATGCCTGGTCCTTGCCTTATCTAATTGAATGACTCCAATAACCGCGACCGAAGATCTCGCCCTCATTTAATACAAGTATATTTTTTATTTTGCAGAGAAAACAGTGACGATCGTCGAGCCATGCCCGAGTAAAGGCTCAGTTCTTCTGCTCGGGGTCGCCTGCGCCTTGCTCGTGCTCCTATACATCGCCACCATCTTCTGCTATTATATGCGGAAGTGGCTCGCGCCGCCCAAGCACCTCTCGTAATCCCCTTCCCGCAGGCGACGCGGAGGCTACCTTATCGACGGCTTCCGTGCATCATAGATAACGTTACAATGCTTGTCTTGTAATGACGAACTTGTGATACAACTGACTGATGAACGAAAATGAATAGCAACATTGTCAGGCCTTCCGTCCAATTAGGTTAAGTGAACGTCGTGGTGTAAAGATTTGGGAAATGTGTTGATAGGGACAAGAGGTCCCCGATTTGGTATGATTGTTGTAACCACCGCGTGTTTTGCATTTAATTTAGGAGTAATTTATTGCATTTAGAAGCATTTATTATTTTTAGGTAGAAGTATGAAATTAGATGATTCAAAAAGATCTATTAAAGAAATTTCGCTCTTCGTTATATTGCAAGAGGATAGATATTGTATTAACTAGACACATGTTAAAGATTTAAGGCAATGCATTTATTATTATTAAGTTAAATGACCAGTTCTTGTACAATATTTAAGTACTCAACATTAATATTAGTATTTAAAAATGAATGTTTGGAACAATCCCTAGAAAATTTATGAAAGCATTTAGTTCATGGTGTAATTTTAGGGGATTATTCTGAATCTATTACATTGGTAATTAGATCTTAGAGAAATTCATTATTGTAAGAATAATAGTACTTAGTCACACAATTATTTGCATATTTAACAGTAATACCTATTGGTAATAATTATTTACATAATATTCAGTGTATGGTTTAAAGTATCCGTGCAATTATAGAAAAATGCTACTTAAATCAATTGTAAATATACTGTTACCTATGTACTTGGACTAAAAATTTAGTTTGTCTTATGAACTTTCAGTTGGGTTTTGATGAAATACAAATACAATTTCAAGTCTCTACGCATGTCTAAAAATTGTCAAACTGTATTTCTCTTAACCCAACTTGAGATTTCTTATTTATTTAAATTAATTTTTTAATTTATCTATTTATTTTTCATTTTAATTAACAAATGAAATAAACTTGTACAAATTAACACTTTTTTTTATTTAAACATTTTCAAAAAAAATTGATAAACTCATAAATAAATACATTTTCACTAAATAAATTTTCTAAGATTCCAACAATGAGGTATTGACACATTTTGACAATGGACACCACTTTTCACAATATTAGGGAGTACCCAAATAGGTGCCAGCAAACAAAGGTTTTTGTTCAAAGCAAACAATATTTGCAGGCTGTTGTAACTTCATATAGTATAGGATGCCTTAAACTTGTATTTGGGACAGATTCTGTACCATCAGTTTATTGTAAATGGTGTTCAATATATCTTCTTGCGTCTTTGTATCAAGATCCTCCGTTTGACATCCAAATACTTTGTCGAAATTCCTCAAGAATATTGGTGTTATTTTGTCAATGGGACAGGACATACCAGATTCTTTTGTTAAAGAAGTTACACCCTTATCTTCAAAACCGCAAGGATCAATATTGTCAAACCAGGAGAGATCATTGTCACAGTTGAGTGATATGCCGTGTGTTGTGACATACCTTGATGCATGGATTCCTATTGAGGCGATTTTGTTATCGTCCACCCAGACTCCTGTGTATGGTGATCTCTTGCTTTCTATTCCTATTAACAATAAGATATAACATCATTGTATCTGTGTTTCTCGAAGGATAAGGCATGGGTGAACTGCAGTCTACCTACTAATTTTAGGTCCCAATGTAATAATGAGGCATGCCTCTTTGATGCCAGGGGGAGCCGGCCATAGTCCACAATTTAGTCATATTTTATTTTATTTATTTATTGCACAATTCTACATGAGTAAAAAAAATTACAAAGGTAAGCTTAATGCCTCAGGCATTTTCTACCAGCCAACCTTAGAGTAATGTAGAGAGAGGAAAATACAAACAAACTAAGTGCAAGGTGCAAGAAATTAAAGACGTAAATGCAAAGATCGAGGAGTCGAGAAAAAAAAAAAAAATATATATGATGGTAAAATACAAACTTTAACAAATAAAAGTCATACTTAGTGCAAACTTCACATCTGAATGAGGAGATTTTATCGCGATGTTTACTTGGTCATTTTACCAGTGAACAGTTATGGAAAACCTATTTATAAAATTTATAGATAATTATGAACTATAAACGGTGGCATTGTCGAATGCTGGTTTGTAGATTTATTAAATTTGCTATAAATTGTCTCATATTTAGACATATCAAAACATAAAAAAAAGGGATAAAATTTCTCAGTTTAGGTTGACCCTTAGTTTGTGCTGGGATCAAAAATGCAGAGGTAGGTAGGAATTTCTCTATGGTCCACAGCTAAGAAGTATAAAATATTATTTACATAGGTATTTACCTAATTCATCACACACATTGATGACAGTCTGCTCCAAGCTATTCACATACCACTTGACACTAGTTTTGAAGTGTTTTAAGTTGATAACAGGGTATGCTACTAGCTGTCCGGGACCATGGAATGTGATGAGCCCCCCACGGTTTGTCTTCTTAAACTCTGCACCGAGACCTCGCAGTCTCATTATTTCTTCTTTCGGTGTTTCATCACGAATTCCTGGTAAAGACATAAAATAGACAATCTCATATGCCTTTAATTGTAGGAATGGTGTAACAGATTACTAATACTAAATTAAGTTTTTTTTCGTCATAGATAACATATCTATCATGTAATTTTATTTTTCGTGTTGATTTTTGAGGTTATGTTATGAAACAGAATTTTGCTAACCAACAGTGAAGACTGGCTTATGCTCAACAAGCAGCAATGTATCATAGTTTACATCCAGCCCTTTCATCATAGCATCCAAGTGCTTGCGAGCCACGGCCAGCTGGATCTTCAGCGCAGTGTCGTAACTCATTAGACCTAATTTCCAAACTTTAACCATTTTGATCAACGAAGAAATACTTATGTGCAGAGAAAAATTAAAATGTATAAATTAATGTTAAATCATGTTTTTAAAAGGATTTTCTTTCAATATTTTTGGTTGTTTTCTAAAAAACAAAAACAAATCACGATATTGACATTAGGAATAAAATGACATTCATAAACTACTTGACAGTAATACTTGTTTGCTTTATGTTTATTATTACTGGCAGAAAAATCTTACTATACTAAATTTTACTTATTATGCTTGTAAGAAAATAATTATCATAATATTTAATTTATCGGATTTCGAAAATTAGCTTACAAAAAAAAATCTTTAGTCTTGGAACTTAATAACAGATGGCAGTGATTGCTTGATTTTGAATACCAGCACTGGATGGCGCTGTATGCATATATTTTACTACATTCGTTTGTCTATTCGACAAGAGATGTCACACTAAGCGCAACATCTTACTGTACATCTATATTTTATTAAGGGGTAGCCGGTAGTAGGTATACCCACAACATCTTTCAGTCGGTTCAGTTTTCGATGTTCCCTGCCCGTAGGGCGGTGTTTGGAACGTTACGTAAAACCAGCTGGCTATATAAACATTGTATGAAAATAACTATTACCTCGCTATAAGATCTGTTTTCTTGGTTAGAGTCGCGTAATATCTAATTGGTTGAATGTTTTGCTGTGTGTAACCCTCATTTTAGTTATGTCGTAATTGTTTGAGCTTAGTGAAATTAACTCTTATGCCACCGGCGGTACAGTTGTATGTCGTGTTTGGACAAGGTGTTAGTGAGATCGGAGATGTGGTGCTCTCTCAAACGATGACAACAGGGGTATGAGTTGTTAAGTTTAAATAATTGTACATACCTACTTACAACTTTTGTAAGGTTACAAAAATAAGTCTCTCATAATAGTTCTATGTAAGCCGCAACAAACATAACTAATGATCTGAGTAATCTGAAATATATAGGTTACGAAGAATCAGAAGGAACTTACAGTTCCCGTGCAAGTGACCCTATGGTCTTCCTTGCTCATTAATACTTACCGGTACGGGTACCTATTAGGTTTTAAGATTGTCCTAAGTATTGTCGATTCATAAAATAGCTTATTTACTTAACTTCTTAACAACAGTTTATAATAAGTTATTTATTTACTATAATTAGCCGGTCGGTACGTATAAATTTTAATTTTGGGGGTAGTCTTATATTTAAATACGTTAACGCTAGGTTATCAAAGTTTTTTAACAATTAAGTTAGGGCGGTTTATGATTATGCGCATATATAATTATCTAAGAATTAGGGATTTATATCTAAAATCATCCCCCCTCACCCTCCCCCCCCTTTCCACCCCTTTGAGGGTGGGTTTCGATCAAAAAAAAATTTTGAAATTATGTGACTTTCAACCCCCCATTTCACCCCCAAGGGGTTTAATTTCTGATAATATTTTGGAAATGGGACCAACCTTGAAGAATTCCCTAGCAAACCTCAAAAAAAATCCGAAATCGGTCGACAGACGCCGGAGATATACGGTAACATACATAAAAAAAAAACATAGGGTCGAATTGAGAACCTCCTCCTTTTTGAAGTCTGTTAACAAACTGGGTCAGCGTGGTCAGAAATTCCTCTCCAGGCCTCCCTTGTATTGAGGAAAGAATATGCCCGGTATGGTGGCAATAGGCTCGCCCCTTACATTGGGACCAAAATACATCGGCGAAGTGTGGGCGCACTGCAGTGCACCTCTGCACCTTTCGGGGAATACAGGCGTGATGATGTATGGTTATATATTGAACAAAGAGACATTAATAGTTTTTCTCTCATGGAGATACCTATAACACAGTTTATTTATGGCAAAGGTCGTTGTACTATTCACCACGGAGCCCGAATGCGGGGTTGAAAGCCACCGATAAAGTAAACAAGTGTCTTTAAAGTTTAATTAGTAGAAGGAAGGCCGGTGCTTCCTGGCATCCTGGCTATTTATAGTTGAATGCTTCAGGGGTAACCGTGTCGGGGTGCGTACGCGCACGCAATTTGTGGACCTACTTATAAAACTACAACTATTTTAAAAAAATTTTAGTAAGATATATTTATCGCGGACTACCTTTGCTTCACAAGTTAATATGGAGTGGGCCACGAATGTGTACGAGTACGAGTGTTAACACGTCGTCCATGAGGTTTGTTTTTGGAAATAGGTTCATGTTTTGTGACTTTAAGTGTATGTTTTTGAGGTATGAGATAAAAAACATAAATAAGTTCCTTAGGTTACACAAGACGTAAGGATAACAAGGTGGGTAAAAATAAAAGTTAGCCAAGATACTATTTTGTAAAACTCATGCGTACTCCTACGAACATCTAGATTCGGGGTCCGGGACATAAATTGTATGTTTAGTGAAGCGGCGTTGGCATTGGCAATTCGGATTTTCCTCCCAGCAAGCTGTCTGCGGAGTGTTAGCTGGCTTTTCAGGATTTACCAAAGCGTACAATTTAGCTGGAGAGTATCTACTTAAATAGTTTTTCTTACTATATATGTATGTGTGCTGTTTCTAATTATTTATCTCTATGCATGTATAAAAGGTAAGGTGAAAATTAAGATACTTACTTTTTTACGAAATGAGTGAAATGATGAAATTTAATGGAATAAGATGAGGAATGGCTTCACCTGCGATTAGCGCGGGTATTTCGCCAATGTCAAGTAATAAATAGCAAGGACAAATTCAATAAATACACATTATAAATAAAAATTGATAATGACAGTGATAAAGATGGCGGATGAAATCGTTTTTTTTTTTTTTAACGAAATGAGCGAAATGATGATATTTAATGGAATAAGATGAGGAATGGCATCACCTGCGACTAGCGCAAGTATTTCGCCAATGTCAAGTAATTAATAGCAAGAACAAATTCAATAAATACACATTATTAATAAAAATGGATAATGACAGTGATAAAGATGGCGGATGACTCCAATCGAAAATTAAGATATCGACGCTGGAAAGCATAAACGTCGTAACTGACATATCACATGTGTCAGTACAGCGTTTATGGTTTTCAGCGCGCAGCGTCGATACGTTCCTTCTGTGTCTAGTCTAGTTAGGAGGTAGTTAAGTAATAATAAAAAATATGAGTGACCTGTAATATTTTTTATCGCGTGCTTGCTTTAAGTTGTATGATATCCTCAAGACTGAAATAAAAATAGTTAAAGATTATAATCCTTGGCAACTTTATAAATGACAGCTGGTATTTTGGCGGGCGCGGGTCGGGCTCGTTGCCATAGCGACGGCGCAGTAGGCTGCACCGCGCGCCGTGACACGAATTTCAAGCGGCTGGATCGATGCCGTGCTCCAACGCTTTTTTCCACATCACCATCGGGATGCTGACCCAGGAATTGTCTTCGTACCAGAATATTTACGAGGGTTGTTATGATTGTCTAGAAACGTACTTACACTTAAATCTTTCAATGCAAGTAATAAGAATATTGAAACTCCTTTTTTAAGGCCTCACTTTGTAGATATATACTAAAATCATACATAAAAAAGCATGCATTATCGAGTAGCCAGTATTTTTGCTTAAATACCTATCTGTATTTATATTGTTGTGCACCTTATAACACCGATGACATTTGAGTCCTAAAGTAGCAGGAATCGAGCCAAGCTGGATCGTCCACCACCCTATCAATATATTTATTGTTAATAATTTTATATTTCTGCAAATTAATCGTTCAATTTGGCTCGCACCCAAACCAAATTGAAACCCTTTCCGAATTTAATCAGAGCTAAATTGTACAAGCAGGGAAAAGTGTTTTCAGATAATAATTATCTCTGGCTTAATTCAATACCGTATCATAAAAAAAAATGCTTAGTTATAAAATTCGTTTTGATAAAAGAGGAGCAGATCAAACATCAATAACATCAAATAGAATCCGGGACAAAAAAAATCAAGTTCTCAGTATTTTTTTGCATTTTAAACGAGTCTAAAGAGCAACAAAGGATACTAATATTATAGCAAAGTGAAAGCCAAGCCACCAAAGGTGTAATATATAATGAAGAAATTAAATTAATGAACTTACTAATACCTATACTATAGATAGATCTACTATAATCAACTAAGTTACTTAAGCGTAGATAAAAAACTTTGTGTTTATTTTGTAACATTATCTCTCGGTACCGCTACGTAAGGCTGCAGCAAAACATGTTCATGCACTTTAGATAATCACAGATTTAGTAGTACAGTGTCTGCCGAGCAGCTAGATACCGCCCGCGACCTGTATATACCTGACGGCAATTCGAAACGGTTGTGCTCGATTGCATATTGTAAATAATTAGTGCCACACCGGCTTTATTGTAGAACAGACAAAGATACCTAGACGATAGCATTCTTCATCTTTTTACACTCTAGGATATTATGTATTCAAAGAAACCTACTTAAATTAGCTCTAAAATAGTACAAGTATAATTTGACAAAAAAAATCTCAAAATATAAAAAGGTATGAACCATTTACAGCAGCGTTGTAAAGCACTTTTGTACTATGTTTTGTAGGTAGATTGAAAAGTTTATAAATTTGCAGTATCATTTATTCTATGAGAATATGAGCGACTAGCGGCCCGTCCCGGCTTCGCAAGGGTTTCTGATATAGCCTATGTTA
Source organism: Ptilodon capucinus (assembly GCA_914767695.1). NCBI lineage: Eukaryota > Metazoa > Arthropoda > Insecta > Lepidoptera > Notodontidae > Ptilodon > Ptilodon capucinus. The sequence goes on from OU611811.1 coordinate 8,230,718, forward strand.
CTCGCTTTCTAACGGCAAAAGAATCGGTCCAGTAGTTTTTAAGTTAATTCGTTACATACAAAAATACAAATTTTCCTCTTTATAATATTATTATAGATTGTTTTGGCATCGAGACATCCTACAAATAAAACCTAACATTTGTTTAGTGAAGATTACCAAAACCGTACCATTGAAGGTACCCTAATTCAGTAAGAATAAACCATCAAACTTTTCAAAAGTGCGACCCACTTTCCTAACAAAAATTCTTTGGAACGTGCACCATCACTACACCATAAGCGTATTCAACAGAGAATGACTCTACATTTTTATTACTCGCCCTTGTTAAGTTAATTTCGGCTTCAGCGACGGAGTTCACACACTTCCGCATACCTTACGCACGCCTGTCCTAAACAGGGTTGGCAGGTTATAAAATATGAGGATTGGATACAGATTGCTTCTTTGGATAATCGAAAGCTGTGTAATAATGGGATTTAATGAACCAGAACGGGGATGCAAATGAAATTTGTTTCATTTTGTATCAATGCTAAAACTAACCCTGTTTATGTGATACTATCTACTTGAAAGTAGCATTTAATGAACGTAAGCATAGAGTTGACAACCCTTGTCAAGAAGCAAGATGCTACTAATTAAGCTATAAAAACTGGCGTTTCCTCTACAGAAGTGTTATTTTGTGATGGCGTCTCGGGCCACGCCGCGGCACCACGCCGACACTCGTGAGTTATCGCCCCTATCCCCGCTTTTAATTATTCATGAGTCCTGCCCGGACAAGTTTCAGCAACTTCAGCTCAACAGCTGGTGTGCTTCTGTTAAATAATTTGCACCCACTTCTTCAAGGCTGGTGGTCTTGCATTTTAATGAATTTGTATAAATTCGCAGACACTTATTTTGTAATAAATCAGATATATGCATTAATTTTTATATAAATGATACATGCTCATGAAGGATACTTAATTTTCATGTAAATAACTGAAAGCGAGCAAATGTGTGCGGTTTTGTGAATTTTTACATGTTGTTAATTTCTAGCATATTAGGATAAGCAAGTGATTGAAAGCCTAAACGCATATATAGACTTAGAATTTTAATATTTATGTCCTAGATTTTTACAGGTTTATTTTGTCTCCAGATGTCGCCGCAGTCGTGCGCGCGCCGGTGAGATGAGCACAGCGGCCTCGAGCCGCAACTATTCCTACGATGAGACCATACAGGTAGGTGCCTAGACTTCAACGCCACTACTGATGATTAAAAGTATCTTACAAAGTTGTCTACTATCACACAAAAATATGCCTTAACGTTTTCAGTTTCCCTACAAAAATAAAAACAGTAACATTATTCAGGTCTCTAAATTCACGACTGTAAACATTTCGCATTTGCAGCATTTCCACTGAAGCTGCGTTGTTTTCAGCCACGCAGACTAGTAACATTCCGACGTACCACGTACTTTCCCTGCGATCGAAATTCTGACACTCAAGCCAATATACGCTCGAGAGTGTTTGTAATAAAGCTTATTTTGTGTTGCGAAAAGTAAGGTGCTAAAACTGCAAGCCCTTCAGGGTGGCCCGTAAATGCGAATTTGTGAACTGTAGGGCGATTTTGGAACTAAACATTATCGGGTTAACGTTGAAACTCTGTTGTATATGAGTGTATCAGGGGTACAGAAGAAGTTTTTCAGGACGGGTCATAACGACACATTAGCCGACACGGGCGCACTTACCTTTATTAATGCGGTACAAGGAGCCGCTCTCGATGCGTTATGTGCGGGTCAAAGGGTGAACTACCAGACACTTAACTACCTATTAGTGCCCTTTTAACCGCGGGTGGGCGCGACGGCCTAAGGTGAGAAAAGTCACTTGACCTCCCGAGTTGATGTTGATGGGGTAGTGTTGCCTATTATAGTGGGGATACGTTAAAGATCTATGGCAAGCAAACATAACAAAATATCTCATAGGCTTATTTTTTGGTCTTTTTAGAATGAACTGAGTTGTTCCTTATTATTATATAACTGACTACTACAGCCCTTTTAACGTCCCACTGCTGAGCACGGGCCTCCCCTCAATGCGAGGGGGATTTATAACTGACTATTAAACTGATTTTATTAATTCCTTAACTGATATGAATGCTTCGTGGATGCATTTGTCTGCAGCATTGGTGTGAAATTAAAGATAAGTACATAACTCTACATCAACCTGTGCTGATATGTATTTTTAGAGTTACTGATATACAGACAGTATCAATTACAGTATATTATGTAAGTTCATATGGAATTTGAAGTGCGGTGGTTTAATCAGCGAGTCCTTATCTAGTGCGAGCTGGTGGGAAGTCCACGGCCCCCTCGGCCCCGCACATTTATCAGCCCCGACCCACATTGCCTCGACATCTGCCGACTCCTCGCCTCGATATTGCGCTGCGATTACTAACACATTATTGTGAGAAAGTAGTTCCGTTCAGTTGCCATATTGCCTTTATCGCTTCCGTGCTTGTTTCTCATATATTCTTTCTAAACTTTATTGCAATAGATCTACAGCATAGTTCAAACGGTAAAAAACACATACATGTAGATGAGAGATGACTACTGATGTCTTTCTTTTAAATATCAAGTTATGTGCTAAGTATTTTGCTCAAAATAAATGCGGTCCAATCTACTTAAACCAGTTCACCATCTTTTATTTAACATTTAAGTGGCAGGATGGCCGCAAAATGGGAAACCAATATTGAGGGCACTTCCGTAAATTCGATTGTTTATCAGGGTTGGAGGCAATATATTGTGATTTCGCTATCTGTATCAGCGGAGATTGGCTATAGTGAATTTGATTAACGGACTGTTTCCGTCTCGGCAAGGGTTGGGCTTAATGCGTGGACCACAACGCATTAGGGACGCGTGGGCCAGAAAATCGAATTTTCCGCTCTTATGGTCCCGCATAAGCGCACCTTTGTCGAGGTTTCAGAGCGTGTCGTACACACAAACTTTGACACAAATCTGCTTGCCCTGCCGTATATATTTTTTCAACAACAGTAACTTTTTTGCGTAACTCGATACGTAAAAGGAATTTAATTAAAAATTCATTAACTTTTCCTGCTGTTTACGTTTTTTTCCTATTATGGGTGAGTGTCACTGGAGAGTGTAAATTTGAGACTTATGTTTATATATATTTGGTAGGTAGCTGGTCTTGAGAGACATTGACACGATACAGGTGACAAAATTGTATTTAACTCTACAATTTATTCCATCTTGCATCGAGCATCTTGAACCTCGAGAGGGGAGCCTCTTTTGTATTGTAATTCAAATAATGTTTCCTACATGTTTCTTGTTAAATAAAGTGAAGCCGTCATATATCATTCGTGACAATAACTAATAATACATTCAAAATGGGTTTGTTTGTTTTAAGAACACTTGTACCTAATCGTTAATATAAATTCTTCAGTAGTTTTGTAATTGTATTTACATTTGTATACACTAAATACATAGTAAGGATTCTAAAAGAATGAAAACCTATTAAAAACAAAATAAACCTACAAATAAAAAAAACATCTACAAACAAAATACATTATTAACCACACAAACAGTTTATTTTTCGTTTATCCATACATATGTAGAACAGTTCAATAGTCTTCTTAACTATCTGTGTTTATAATATTACTACATCAAAAAAATACAAATAATACTGTAATCACGGGTACCCTAGCCTGTAATATAAAATCCATCGTAGCATTTTAAAAGTGGAAACTCGCAATATCAACATCAACAGCTGAATTTCAATGAAAATTTATGTCCGAAGTTAATTAAAAGGCTCTCTCGCAACGAGCCGTTATCTGGATTCAAATTTTCCGAAAGATTAAACTGCGGACAGAAGGTTTACGATCCCTGAGAGCCTTCCGAAGCCTTACTCTAACTGAACCGGGCGGCCGTAGTCTCTGCAGAGTACTTAAGAGACACACTACGTACCTATATCATGTACAGCTCTAAAACTACCTAGGAGGTATCCACATTGAATCTTTAGGTGTATTTTAGTTAATTACCAATAGGTTAAAGCGATATACTTATAAAATTGTATCTTACGTTTTTTGACATTAAAAGTACAATTTAATTATAAAATGACGAAAATGTAATAATTTTCGAAATAAGGAAACCCCAATCATAAATTCACATGCCCGTAGTGTTAAATTTATAAAGGAATATAAGTATGCTTAATAAAAGTGCCTAGTGCAAGTAGGTAATTATAATGCGTGCTCAAGAGCATTTTCAATTTAATTAGCACTCGAGAAATGACATAAAGTACCCAGTTACCTACTTATGAAATACATTCATGTAAATTTATATTATTTCTGACTTAAATTAATTGCTTCTTAGTAAAAACAATAAGAAATGGCCTAATTTTATTTGAGTTGAAAGAAACGTAGTTTGTGAATGCGCCCTCTAGTTTGTTTCGATGTAATCAATTGTAATGAGCTCACGTGGATTATTTTTATTGCCGCTATTCGATACTAGATGGCACATCAATCGAAGTAATAAACTTTATGAAATGTTGGGTAGTTAGAAGGCATAGACAGGTGCCATTAGGTATCTACTTTGTCTGGTAATTAATAATAATATAAAATATTTTACACTAATCATAGTAATGAAATAAGTAGGTATACATTCTTAACCATTAGTAGAAGCTATGCACATAATAATATACCTATTGTATTACATCGAATGGATTTTGAACTAAAAATTACCACACAATTAACAGCAATACAAAATTTCGTAATAAAAACCAAATAAAGTTAAATAAGCAAACTCACTCAACTCTAACACACGACAAAAAGTGATGTAGCCAATATTACGACGGCGTTTCGATAAAACACAGCTAACCATCGAACCATTACTCGTTGTTCAATGACCATTTGTCGTAATTAACAAGCGATTGTTAATCTCGCAAGCCCGCCCGCGCCGCTGCCGCCCGCCCCGCGGTGCGTCGCGCCGCCCTAAATCACGGCAATGCCGTCGCATGCTGCCGACCGTCACTACTGACTTCTGAACTCTGCTGCTGTAAAGTTAGTATGATGAAGTACTCATAGTGAAGTAGATGACGTTGCTTGCTTAACATCGCGTGGGTTTATTTAAAGAGTATTGTAGCCAGTACCAGTCTGGTTCTAATAATGATAATTTGATGTTTGATCTTGGCGTGGTTCAACTGTTGAGAAAGTTTTAAGGCAAGAAGCAATGTCTTATAGCACATGCACAGTAAATTTGTAGTAACATCGCATAAAATACTTTTGTGATTACAAACTTATATGCATAACAATATGAAAACAGTTTTTCAACGGCAGAGTTAAGTTTGTCTCTCAATCCAGTTTATCTTTTCGTTAAGGCAATGTTGTGCACATTCATAGTCTGTGTACCGATAACTAGGTGCGCGAGTTGGATTCGCACTTGGTCGGTTTCTTTTTTCATATATAGGTACGAGAAATACATATATCTTTCACTTGGTGAGTTTTGAATTTTCTTTTAACGCGTTATTGCTATCCTCGGAATGTATTCTATCTCTGGCTTATGTTCTCGATATCGTGTTAGGTACATGGAGTATGGGATCTAATACACCCAATCTCAAAAGACGGCGGAGGTCGGCGTCGATGACGTCACCCGTCCCCCGGGCGTTCCCGGATTCTTTCATCAAATCCGAACATTGCTCGGTGCGATTATTCACACGATACGCCAGCGGTACCCAATCTTAAAAGAAGGAGGTCCGTAATACTCTTTATCTTTTTAATTTAAAGTTCACCCATTTTCCGGACTAATTAAATAAATGTTGCAACAACACATAGTCATATGATCCTAAACTAAGCAAAGCTTGTACTTTGTAGCAGACCAGGGCAAATTATGAAAAGGCCGCTTTCGAAATTTGTCACTGGCAGGAATCGAACTCGCAACCACCAGACCAAGCTGTCGTTTGAATTAAGTTTAGTGAGCTTAAACCCAGTGATTATAAATTACCCAGCTTAAGTACCTGAGTAAAATTCATTTTTGAATAAATATCTTATGCCATCTTATCAACTATGTTTTTAATAATTTCTCGAGATTCATATATTTTTTAAACTATTCGTATCCGTATACGTATATACGTTTATTGATGCTGATTATTATTCGGTACCAAACTTAACTTATTGTATTGCCGTCCGTCTCAAGGCTGGAATGTATGAGCGAGACGCCAATACTTTAAGTGCTTCCAAACTTTGTTTAAATCATGGGATGGAGTCGGCGCAACCTAAAATGCTCTCGCCGTGACCTAAAACTTTTGGATCCTATTGGAAAGGAAATAAACGATCCCCTTCTTACAACGGTAATCCCGAGAGTAGATGGCAATGTGGTGAAACTTATCTACAGCGGGATGCCGAACCGTTTTGTATTTCTGGATTTTGTTAACAAGTTTGAAACGTGGGCGTTGATAATTATCTTCAGTTTTACTTAATCTTATTTGTTATTTCGAATTTGTAAATTTGTAAGGCGTCGAAAAGTTGTAATCATATCTTACCTGTTTGTTTCTTAATGGGTGGGTTGTATTTTTTTAGGAATGTTTAAATAGGTAGGCACCTATTTTGAAGAATGTCGGATCCTAAAGAATAATCAAAATTGAATCTTACCATGTATCTCTATTTTAAGCATAGCATTAAATCGTGAAACTAGTCATTATTTTCTATTAAATAAAAATATCAATAATTGTATTTACAGCATCATTTTAATGCTTTAATTTTTTCTTTTTTTTTTTTAAGTTTTTGTTTTATTTATTTGTAGTTCATAATATTGTAGTATAAAAATAAAGGTCGCTCTGTATAGTGGATGCACCGGTGCAGGGTAGGGGAGTGCGCCCACTGCACCGCGCCGCGCCCGCCTTAATCAATCCCAAGCAATTTATGATCGCCGCACGTCGTGAGACGCGGACACATTCCGCAATATTAGCCGGCCATTGATTTACCTTTTTTTCCTTTCTAAGACCGTCGTCACCCTTAAATATTAGCAATGATATAAAATTACAATTTACTTATTCTTACTCACCAGTGCAGATCCACTGGCGTTCATTTATTAATGACTAGCTGTGTCCGCGGTTTCACCCGCGTTTATGGTTACGGTGTCGTAGCGTGATGTTATGAAGTCTATAACTTTCCTCAATATTGGCTATACAGTGCAAAAATATTTTTTGAAATTGGACTGGCAGTTCTAGATTGCTCTAGAACTGCCAGTCCAATGCGTTCAACCAAACAAATTTCTGCAGGAAAGAACTAAAGTGTAAGGTATTATATAAAAAAATATGATAAACATTTTATGAAGTATTTTATAAAGGGCTTCGATAGCATTTTTATTTTAAATAAGCAATCGACGTAAGTGGATGAAAACTCAGTCTGTCAAATCTAATTATCTACATTGTGTACACTATAGTTTGCCGCTATGTAGTAAATGATAGATATAATTAAAAAAATATGTTTTAATCACGTAGTTGTAGAATAGCCCAAATGCAATGCAAACGTATGTATCTCAAGTCGTAGGGCGGCTCGGGTGCCCCCTGTCCAAAACGCTTACTTGCATCTCGCACTTGTGGTATCAGCCGTTACAATGGGCTTGCATTGTTCGAACAAAAGAATTTTTTGAATAAAAGTGAAATGGAGAACACCATCTATAATAAAATAAACTTAAACCAGAACATGAAACGTCGCGTGAATATTTAGTTAATTATTATGATTTATCTGAAGAGGCCATTCAAATAAAAATATGTCTTTCTATGGTCATCTTGATCCATAACACAACCAATAATTCAACATGAGTTTGTGCTGTTGTAAAATAAAAGCGTTAATAGCCTAGTGGTTACAGCCTCCTCTACGTACCCGAGACGTTCCGGGTTCAATTCCATTAATGGCCATTAAAATGTTAACGTAAGCTTACCTAGCACAAGTATTTGCGTTAGTTACAACTATGCTTAATTAAAACTAACGCATACACACATACGGTTTTTATGAAAGTTTTCAAATTATTCTATGCAATTAAAGTAGAGTCCTATTGGGAGAACAAACCCATTAAAATGTGCATTCAAAGTGCAAGTCACGGGGAGGGTGGTGCCTTGTTTGGGGCTGGCTGCATTTCTCCTGTAATTTATACAAGCGCCGATGCGTAAAAATGGATGAGCTTCGGAGCAACTACTTCAATTAAGGGAGACCTTTTTTTAGAAGTGGGTTGATGTACTTTTGAGGAATAAAATTTGTCGGAAATTGTTAAAAAGTTTTGAAAAGGTAATATGATTTAAATTTTTATCAAGTGTATAATTTCTAGGTAAATTTTACTCTTAACGATTTATCGGAAAGTTACCAAGTTAAATTATGTATAGATATAACAATTATTTACAATGTATAAATAAAGAAAAACGTAATATAATTAAGTAAGTGCTTAATATTTCACGATAATGGCCTCTAGACAAACCTGCTGTGTTTTCTGCTGGACTCTACCGATCGCGTTCTGAATTGACTGCAAAACCAGCTGTTATTTATAAGTTAAAATAATAATAATGTACTCATTACAAATGTTAATGCTGAACTTATACGAAACGTAGTTTTAAAATTTAACTCAAAATTGATAAGCTTAAAAAAAAATAGAATGAAGGAAGAGGTGAAGGAAACATCCATTAAAAAAAGGCGGCGTTTCAAAAAGTATACCTTCCATTTGGCTCGTCAAATAGCAAAAAACAATAACATTTTGCATAATGTATTCCCTTTGTCTATATTTCAGTATCCCTTTGTCGGAGTGTTCTAGTTTTGCTTACAACCTTAGAACTTTAAGTACAAGATCAAAAAGCCATTTCCCCTTACTTTAAGATGTCAGTTCGAGTTATTGTGGGCTACGTGACCGGGCCCCGGCTTTCCATCGGAAATAGTTTGTTTTATAGCTTTCGGTGTTTCGCTTGTCTCGGTGTATAATGCGATTATTGAGAACGTTTTATTGTGGTAGACATGAATTCGTTTTGGAAGGCGGATTGAATCTTAACGGATTTTTAAAAGGTGGTTTGTAAACACAGTTACAAAAAAATATTCTAGATAGATTAAAATTCCATAAATTTAGAGTGAATCTGTTAAGAACAGAGTTTATTTAGTATTTTTCGGAATAATACTGCTTTGTATTGTCATTTTAAATGGATCTAAATTTTCTATAAGTGTTAAAATATTTTTTTAATTCCATGATATACGGGCAAGTGGGTACACACCTTATTTTCGTAGCAACGCAACTTTTCTTTCTTTAAAAAGTATTTCCACACACGGTAAGGTAGTCCGGAAGGTGGTCTATCTTCACAGGTGCTCACATAACGGTTCAGGTGAGGTCGCGCGTCGCTACAGGAAGTAGTGTCGTAGCTGCTACGTACTCGTGCGCTACGCGCGGATTCTTCAGCCGCTTATCGCTACGCAGCGACGACGTTCGTATACATAAATAACTGCTATAAGTACTAAACAGGTAATTTATGTCTTGTCATATAGCTACTAAGTCTTAATATAGGTATATAATAATAGAACGTAGAAGACTAGCGTTCATGACGTACAAAAAATACTTTTTTAAATTACTAGAGTTAAACCGCTACTACTTCTAGGTACAGTTAAACTTTTCCAAATAACAAAATATTTGACAAAGGTTTTTGACTTTTTGTGTGTTCTAGCCCCAGTAAATTCCGTAGAGTATTTAGCTCTTTTGACATCAAGAAAATAAAACAAGAAAATATCATGCGATTTTGTATTTTATATATCGCTGAATAAAACATGAGACAACCAAGGATAGACGAGCCACGATCTAAAATCCGTTTTATTAGCTGCACAATTTTATATTAATAAAATCTTGGCATCCGTTCATAATCTTGGAACTTTCAAGTTTCAGGAGCGCTAACCTTGATATTGCGGACCATATTTTTGTTGGAAAGATAAGGTAAAGGCAATGCAATTGCGCATCCGGGTGGTGCGGCGCGGCGGGGAGGGTGGAGGCTGCACGGAAACTTGTTTTCCCGACGTAGCGCACCAGTGCGCCGCGCGCGCTCGCCTACGACGACGCCTTGCGCGCCCTCTAGCGGACACCCGCGAACTTTACTTGCTTATAGCTACATAGTGATACGTGTGTGAACCGCGAAATACTCGTGATATACATGAAATAACAACATATCAGTGTGTAAAAATAGCAAAAGTTCGTCTTTATGTGTGTGTGTTCAAAACATTGACAGGTGATCTTTGGATTAAGTGCACGGATTAAGTATAAATTAAAACTTTCTCAAGATACCCGCAACGTTGAAACATCGTCCGTACGCGGTAATATTTATGTACGTCATATTTTCAGGAGAAAACTTTTCCGTTTTCCCTTTTACGGCTTAAATGGGCTGAAGGGATATATTTTAGACATTATTCACAGAACATTTGTGTTACATACTCTTATTATATAATAATAATAATAAAGCCCTTTTATTCCGAATTCGCTACAGCTTAGTCGATACATATTTTTTATATACAAATTTTGATATAGTATGTCTCGCAATTCGGCGTGCCTCTTGGCATAGGCCTCCTTCAGCTCTCTCCACTGAGCTCGATCCTCTGCTACTCTGGTACAGTATGGCCCCAAGGTTAGACTACTTAAGACGGATTAATAACATTAGCACGAAACGTATATGTTTAGTTAATTACAATATAGACTGGGAGTGAAATTAATAACGTAAAATGTTAGTCAAACACAAGCTTCAATATTTACTGTACGAGTAAGTAGACGATGCGCGGACGGCTTGCTACACCGGGTGGATGCGAATTCGATTCCTTTTAGCGTTGAATTTCAAAAACAGTCTTTTCAGATATCACGATGGCTTGGTCTAGTCTGAGCGTAGGCCGCTCGGCTTGCTGAACCAAGTGATTCTAGGTTCGATTCCCGCCAGTGGCAAATCTCGGAAATGCCGTTTTCAGGGTTCCGTATCCAAAGGGTAAAACGGGACCCTATTACAAAGACCGTCCGTCTGTCTGTCTGTCCGTGTGTCACCAAGCTGTATCTCATGAACCGTGATAGTTAGAGAGTTGAAATTTTCACAGATGATGTATTTATATTGCCGTTACAACAACAAATACTAAAAATCTTAATAATAAATATTGAAGCTCCCATATAACAAACGTGATTATTTTGCCGTTTTCATAGATAATGGTACGGAACCCTTAGTGCGCGAGTCCGACTCGTATTTTGCCGGTTTTTGGAATTTGCCCTGTTCTGGGTGTAACTGAGATCACCCCCAGTCTACTTTACAGCACCCACAGTACAGGCTTTGCTTATTTAACATGAAAAAGAAATGAATGAATATGTATTTTCGGGCGATATTTTTTATTACCGTTATCTGGGTGTAACTGGGATCGCCTCCACTCCATTGTATGGTTCCGTGCAATGAGGTGTGTTTCTTTCTACCTAAAGATGGATAGATATATAACTCTTTCCACCTCTTAGAGAAATACAAATAATATACGATAAAAAATACTAATAATTAAGTGCTTTTTTTTTTTTGAATGGACTACGCTGTTGCCCGTGAGTTGGTCTTTACAGCTTTACCGGAGGAGAATAATTAAGTGCAACAGCCCGGCCTTATCACTAAAAGTGATCTCTACCAGGCAATCTTTGAATGGAGAGGAATTAAAGTACTAGTAGGTACGAGGTATGTCGTATGAATCAATACCATCCACAACACGAAGGCAGGTGCATACAAAACATAACGATGTATGAAATCTTCATACCACATACTTGTTATTCTTCGGCGAAAATTGTAGCGGGCGCGAGATGAGTCACACCAGAATTATTGGACGGAGACGTGACCGGCCCGCGTGAGCCGCATAACAACGGCATCGCGGATGCTGCGACAATGTTTGGTATACGAACACGCTGTTACATGTATTCTTTTGTACTTCCGACATAGGGGTGGAAGTTAGGACCTTTTTGTTTTTATTACGAGAATTTGGCTTTCCTTCTTACATTTCCTGACAGAATGTTACTCAATTTTCGTCGTACGAAACCGCTTGGTTTTATATAAACTCTGAGAATAATAGCGTTTGCTTAGGTATAGTTACGCACTGGTTACGAGCGAACGACTTTGTCAACGAAAATAGCTATATAACATAAAACTACTTGACACTTGGACACACACAACTACTTGACACACACACTAAGCAGAATACTTGATAATCATAAGTGAAGGCAGTTCCTGATTTTTTCATCACCTCATTTCCTTTTGAAAAAAAAAGCTTGAGATCTTCAACATTAATGTTTTTTTATTTATTTTTACTTACGTTATGTTTGTCACGTTGCTTTCCTCATTATTACTTTGGCGGAGAGAGATGCGGTAACATCTCGCGACCGGACAGAATAACAACACAATTCGCGACATGCTACTGTTCACGTTCAGAAAATTCCTTTCATGTGTCCTCTTTTGCGCCAAATATAATCTTTTGGGAAAGCTTAACAAAAGCTTTATACGGCATGAAAGGTTTCATATTTATTTAAGGGATAGATGCTTTAAGGTAAACGGGATGTATACGACAACATTTGCAGTTTCTACGGTATTCGATAATTTTGATATTTTGTCGGCTTAACATATAAATAACCAAAATTATAGAATAATAAGTTATCATTACATTGCAGAATACTTGAGTATTGAAGAATGCCATTGCAGGCCACGTATTTTTGTACAATTAGAGGTTTTAAAAATAATTAAACAGACTACAAAGAACCATTAAGATAATAAGGAGACAGCTTCATTTTTCCATCTTTATATCAGCATTGTTTATGATAGAATTGCCTACGCTGCCTCTCCGAGCCACAATCCTGTCTGAATTGAGCGGGTAATATCGAACTATCAGCTTTTTTGTCTTAGTTAGTTCTTTATCTACAACTTTAATGCCAGTGTTTGAACTGTACCGCGGCTTCGCCAACTAGTTCCGTGGTTCCGCGTGTCTGACCTTTTGCTTCTTTGGAAGCCGCTTAATTTCTCTAGATACTTACAGAAAATTGCATCCAAGTCTAGCCTGTTTTTTTATATCCTTAGTGGTATTTTTTATACTTAAATAACTTTATTAGAACTATAGTTGTTTTATTCAATTAAGCCTTATTATATTCCTGCATTTATATTGTATAGTGCATACTAATATAATGTTATATAACAATTTCGTTAAGATAAATATTCTTAAATTGTAATTGAAAAAAAAAAAACTAAATTGGCCCAATCCCCGGGATTTTTGATGCTATCACATCACATAATAAATCCAGTGCCCCAACAAGAGTTGCAAAAACAAAAACAACAGAGTGTCGCGTTACTCAACCCGCCAATGCCGCTGCCGCCCGGGGCGGCCAGGCGGCCAGGCGGCCACGGCGCGGCGGCAGGGAGGCCTACATTCATTTTTGATTAAACAAATTGTCCGCGCAGTTTATTGCTCCCCCGCGCACGCTCCCGCTCTTAGCTGCGACTTTTGCTCTCTGTAACTGGATGAGAAAGGTTTTGTTAGGGTTATGATGTCATTGATCCGGTTTAGCTTTGGCTCAAATAGACCAAAACATGTGAAAGTTTAAAATACGAACCAAAAACTGTTTGGCGGTCGTTCTTCGTTTTCTTTTACAAAATATAAAGTAATAAAAAAAAATCTTATGGCATCACCCACAATAGTAGACGGAGTGTCAATTACTCAAAAAGCAATCAAAAATTTTAAATATTGTATCTTTATACATGAATAAAATGGATCAAGATATGAACTAAGATACGATTGTATTCGACTTTTGGATACAAACAAACTACAGAGTTACAAAATAAGCAATAATCTATCAGTGGAGTAGCGCTCGGTAGTCTTCTATTAAAGCTACACAAGTTACTTACGGTACAAATTCTGTATGCAGCCAGCGATAGCGTAATAAACTCGTCTGGATCCCGCAGAAACGATGTACTAAAGCGATTACGTAGAACACATAGCCTAAATAAATATTTATACTAACAGCTCTGAACAATATGCTCTATAGGAATAACAGCCCAAATAAATATTCATACTAACAGCTCTGAACAATATGCTCTATAGGAATAACAGCCCTGAATAATAGCCCTTCCATGAAATCGATATCTTAAGTTGATATCGATTGTAGGTATTCTGTCGCCACGTACGGCTTTGTACCATGTACGTTATTAGTGAAATATGGTGTAGCTAGATGATGTGAAATTATGATAGAGTATTTCGATTGCCAGTTAAGTACATGGTATGCGAGATCATTTTCTGATAAATAACTTAAAGAAGCTGTAACCTTGTCACAAGATTATAATTTTTGTCATTTGATCTGTTTTGAGTGTCATAAAGATCATCTTATTTCATCGTCTCCAGATTGATTTCGTATAAATCTAGGGATACTCATGTAAGCAGTAGTTTGCGTCTATTTTGTTCCTACCAAAGTTTGATTAAACATCTTTAACTTGCCGTCCTTCTCGAGTTCGACATATTGTTTTTAACCTGTCAATTTGAAATAAAACTATTTTACGGATTCTATCGCGTTTATTTACTTTTTGATTTCATAAAATAGTTTTATTTCAATGTATAGTATTCGCGTAAATATAAGAAAACAATCTGTCAATTTGAGTTCGTGCATAGTTGCTTTAGGTGGATACGATTCGATTCGATTATAATGAATAGAATGTAGTTCAATCAATACAAACACTTCGGCCTAAATCGATAAAAACGTCCAATAAACGCGAAATGCGCATTAACTGAAGATAGGAAAAGGCCGTTTCAGGAGGGAAAGCAATAAAAGTAAAGGTTTCAGCTAACCGTATCTCAAACAGGCCTGTCTGGACCCCGCTCGGTAGGCTGCGCCTTCGTCCCGGCGAAATGGCCATTGCACCTGACAAGCGTACCAAAACGATCCTAGCTCAGGCTCAATCCAGTGGAAATACATAAACCATTGTAGCTTTTACACAGCATTGGTTTAAACGTAGTAATGTCTATTGACTAGAGATGAAGCGGATAGTGGTTTGGCCGAATACCGGATACCGGATATTCGGCAAGCTACCAGGCCGGAGCGCCGGATATCCGGCCACCGGATATTCGGCCCTTTATAGCGTTACATGTCGCTTCTTATAGACATCTCGAATCGATAAGACCCATAGGTACATATGGTGGTCAGTTAATTTGCATCAGTACCCGCAGTAGTCAAGGTTTACTAGATGTTTCAGCACCTGGCAGTAGACTTTACAGCGAAAGGTTATTTTCAGAAGCTGGCCTGGTAGATGATGCGGAGTCGCCTCTTACCAAAACATGTGGAAAATTTGGTGTTCTTTCACCACTAAACTAATTAATAAAACAAATATTTTGACGTGCGATTATAAAAATAAATGGTGTCCATAACCTATTGTGGTATGATTTGCCTTGTGTAAAATAATGAGAATATTTGAATTTTACTATCCGGTATCCGGCCGGATACTGAATGACTATCCGGTATCCGGCCGGATACTGAATTACTATCCGGTATCCGGCCGGATACTGAATGACTACGCGCCTATGGATCACCTCGCTGACGAATTCAAACGCAAGAAGGATATTCGCAACAATGCGCGCTCTTTTTAGCAATACTTTACTAATAAGAACTACCTATTAGGATACATACCTTAACAGTTCGTGCAAAGAAGTATTTTGTAGATTTACCGTCCAAAGTTCGTGGTTAAGAATATGAAATAAATTAAAAACAAGCGGGAATTTGTACGAGAATAAACCTTGGAAATTTCAAGTTTTGCATATTCAATTTATGACATTTCTTGTGTTACGTTAAGGACGTTGAATGCAGACATTACAATAGGGCGGTGGACGTACACTGCGACCTATAATGTTATTTTAAAATCGTCTACAAACAGTTGTTAATTTCAAAATAATATTTTTAGTAAACATATTCTAATCAAATCCAGTTCGTGTTACAATATCCTGTATTTTCCTGTTTTGTATTATTTAGAACATCGTAATGTTATTATTGGATTATTTGTTATTTCTAAATTTAATTTATCTGCACCTTGTTCGTATTTCTTCAAAAGGTCTACGTAATTACTTATTACATATTAGAAATAATATAATTTTACGTGTATTTTGGAAACTAATAATAGAATAGTACATACTAA
This sequence comes from Ptilodon capucinus, assembly GCA_914767695.1. NCBI lineage: Eukaryota > Metazoa > Arthropoda > Insecta > Lepidoptera > Notodontidae > Ptilodon > Ptilodon capucinus. The sequence goes on from OU611811.1 coordinate 8,246,866, forward strand.
ACCTACTGAACGTGACACAATAGATTTACATTAAAAGAAAACACAGCTATAGTGACAGTGACAAAAGAGTATTCTTCATATAGATTGAAGGATTAGTAAGCTTCATTGTAACTTTGCTGACAACGACTGAATACCTTTCAGAGTTGCGTCATTGGGGCATGTCCAGTGTCTCAGACGAGCAGGTTTCCTCACGATGTTTTCCTTCACCGTTTCATAGCAAGTGGTAATCTCGGATGAAAATGAGATTCGCACATGAAACTCAGAGGTGCGAGCCGGGGTTTAAACCTGCACACTTTGATTGCAAGGCGTGCGTTCGACCACTCGGATATCACTGCTTAGTTAGTGACATTGACCGTATAGTTGAATTGTGTTTCGAGAATCAGTGTAGTGTTATGATATATGACGTAAAAGTAGTCATTTTTAAATTTAGCCTTTATTACGAGAGGGATTAGATGTTACAGAGGTCAAATGTTATTTGCGAATTATTTGTTACCTAACTATTTAAATAACTATATCATTTAATACTAATAATAAGAAAATCGTAATAACCTTACGATTATTAATCCATTTCACGACGCCAAATCCTATTTATCTATTATATCTTGTCGCATAAAATTAAAACTTAAGTAATCTACGGAACGGAAGTCGTTCCGTGGAGGCTGCGGTCTTGAATAATAATAACGTGGCTTTGTTAATTCACTTATAATCAAAAGACTGTTATTTAACAGTCGCGTACAAACGAAAATACTTTCAGAAAGGTGAAATTTAGATTCAGTGAACGGCGAAGCGTGTCTGCATTGCATTCCAATGACAAATGAGAATATCGATGTAATAATGTAGATATGATCGCTGAGAATTAGGGACGATGTTGATGTTGTGACGACGCCGTTAAAAATTAACGAGACGGTTTCTGATCGTAAATCGATGTTGGCTTACTCTATTTATTTATTGAAGGCAGACTTTTCGTCGTTAGCTTAAATCTTTAATGTACTTCGGCTGCTATGGATGGTGATTTATGAATAAATTATGGATAAATATTACTCGATAGCTTATCATTTTATCGTTAACTTAAAAAATTGATAATCAATATGTCACAATCGATTATCGATTTTCAGATTTGACGACCGACTAAGCTTATTGCTGACTTGTTATTGCAGGCTTATTGCAGACTTGTTATTGCAGGCTTACTGCAGAATTATATTCAGTCTGCATTAAGAATATCATGTATTGTACTTAATCAAAAAAATAATAATTAAAATACATCTAAATTATCAATGACAGTATATAGCTATTATTGATATAGAAGCAAGCCGATTCAATCTTTACTACGTCTATGTCGAAATAAATGGAATATTATCCGACTTTATACCTACAAGTGTAGGAACCGACCCGATTTACTTATTTAATATCAGCGTAGGTGTCAAAAGATTAGTGTTGATTTCGGAAGGAAGTCTTGTTAAGCGTCAATTGAGAGTTACGATAAACGTTATACTTAGGTCAATTATATTCGATAATTCTACAGCTGTCTAACCGGCCCCAAAAGAAGTAGGAGGTTCTTTATTTGACCCGTATTTTCTGTGTTATCGGATATCCAGAATTTGTGAAATGATTTCTACATTTATTTAACGTGACACAATAGATTTACATTAAAAGAAAACACAGCTATAGTGACAGTGACAAAAGAGTATTCTTCATATAGATTGAAGGATTAGTAAGCTTCATTGTAACTTTGCTGACAACGACTGAATACCTTTCAGAGTTGCGTCATTGGGGCATGTCCAGTGGAAACCAATATACGAATGACGATAATGTTGAAATGTCTAGATATAACTCATATCTTATACTCATGTCATATGATAACAGCTTGGTCTATTAGCTTGGGTCGGCTCGCCTCACTGCGCGAGGGACCATTAACATTTTGGCCCAATCTGTCTCCACTCCATTATATATTACGTCTTTTTTTACTTCTGAAAGTCTTTTATGGATACCCTACCACCTCGAGGAAAGTAGCAGGGTATGTAGTAATGTAGGAGTCCTGGCAAAAGGCCGTATACCCATAAAAACTGATGGTGTACCATCCTCTGCTTGTACCGCGGGATTGAACTAGCATGCACCGCGACGAGAGTATCTGTAGTATAGTATAGTATGTGTAGTATATAAAATGATCTGCTTTTAAAAGGTAGCAGTCTAGCAGTGTACGTGATGCACTGCAGCGGTTGTGTCAAGTCGTCGTCGCGTGAGAAAATAACATTAGACGCGTAGAGAACCCTTTGGTGTTATTTATCGCGGTGCGCAGCGGGCGCACGGTCGGATCCTTTAGCTTACGCAACGATGTCATACGAATATAATGCCGACTACACGCGAATACCATTAAAATGGTATACGACATCTGTGGCACAATTAGAGCACTTTCAGACTTGCGTTTTTTGGCGCGTATAGGTCGTTTCGGTATAAGCGCGTACACGGGCTTATTCCGGCGTGTACGCTCAAACCGCTGATGACGAGTGTCAGTAGCAATATGGATTCCGATGAAGAAATAATTGAAAAATGCGGCTCGTGCCTATACAAGCTTGCACGGGTTGCGAGTGTAGCGCGCCTACACGCCTAAATACGCTTCAAAATACGAGCGTCTAAGATCTATAAAACGCAAGTTTGAAAAGGCTCTTAAGCTTTGTTGCGTTCCTAATTTTTTCCTTATATTTTGCTAATTTAAGTAAGTAGCCGTTTGTTGTCGAGTAAATTAACCCTAGTTAGTGAATAATAAAACTAATAACAGCCCTTTTAACGTCCCACTACTGGGCACGGGCCTCCCCTCAATGCGAGGGGGATTCAGGTCATAGTCCACCACGCTGGCCCAGTGCGGGTTGGCAGACTTCACACATCTATCGAGAACTAGTCAAGTTCCCTCAGACGAGCAGGTTTCCTCACGATGTTTTCCTTCACCGTTTCATAGCAAGTGGTAATCTCGGATGAAAATGAGATTCGCACATGAAACTCAGAGGTGCGAGCCGGGGTTTAAACCTGCACACTTTGATTGCAAGGCGTGCGTTCGACCACTCGGATATCACTGCTTAGTTAGTGACATTGACCGTATAGTTGAATTGTGTTTCGAGAATCAGTGTAGTGTTATGATATATGACGTAAAAGTAGTCATTTTTAAATTTAGCCTTTATTACGAGAGGGATTAGATGTTACAGAGGTCAAATGTTATTTGCGAATTATTTGTTACCTAACTATTTAAATAACTATATCATTTAATACTAATAATAAGAAAATCGTAATAACCTTACGATTATTAATCCATTTCACGACGCCAAATCCTATTTATCTATTATATCTTGTCGCATAAAATTAAAACTTAAGTAATCTACGGAACGGAAGTCGTTCCGTGGAGGCTGCGGTCTTGAATAATAATAACGTGGCTTTGTTAATTCACTTATAATCAAAAGACTGTTATTTAACAGTCGCGTACAAACGAAAATACTTTCAGAAAGGTGAAATTTAGATTCAGTGAACGGCGAAGCGTGTCTGCATTGCATTCCAATGACAAATGAGAATATCGATGTAATAATGTAGATATGATCGCTGAGAATTAGGGACGATGTTGATGTTGTGACGACGCCGTTAAAAATTAACGAGACGGTTTCTGATCGTAAATCGATGTTGGCTTACTCTATTTATTTATTGAAGGCAGACTTTTCGTCGTTAGCTTAAATCTTTAATGTACTTCGGCTGCTATGGATGGTGATTTATGAATAAATTATGGATAAATATTACTCGATAGCTTATCATTTTATCGTTAACTTAAAAAATTGATAATCAATATGTCACAATCGATTATCGATTTTCAGATTTGACGACCGACTAAGCTTATTGCTGACTTGTTATTGCAGGCTTATTGCAGACTTGTTATTGCAGGCTTACTGCAGAATTATATTCAGTCTGCATTAAGAATATCATGTATTGTACTTAATCAAAAAAATAATAATTAAAATACATCTAAATTATCAATGACAGTATATAGCTATTATTGATATAGAAGCAAGCCGATTCAATCTTTACTACGTCTATGTCGAAATAAATGGAATATTATCCGACTTTATACCTACAAGTGTAGGAACCGACCCGATTTACTTATTTAATATCAGCGTAGGTGTCAAAAGATTAGTGTTGATTTCGGAAGGAAGTCTTGTTAAGCGTCAATTGAGAGTTACGATAAACGTTATACTTAGGTCAATTATATTCGATAATTCTACAGCTGTCTAACCGGCCCCAAAAGAAGTAGGAGGTTCTTTATTTGACCCGTATTTTCTGTGTTATCGGATATCCAGAATTTGTGAAATGATTTCTACATTTATTTATTTGGAAATTCCAAAATGGATACGCACTTAATAGGTACCTATTTTAAATATTACTACTAATAACGAGTTAGTTTAGTGCATCCAGATTTTTTGAAATCCGTATTTTTTTTAGATAGATAGAGTACTCTTTATTGCACACACCAAACAAAGAAAATAATACAACATTCTTAGTTCTAAATACAGTAGCTATGTACAATTTGGCAGTCTTATCGCTAAAAGCAATTTCTTCCAGACAACCAGTTTGGACGAGAAAACTATACTTAATTAATTATGGGCAGCTGTTGGTGGTGTACTCAAATAATAAATCAATATATAAAATAGAAATACATACACATATACACACATACATAATTACATACGTATTTTTTTTAAAAGCTTTCTATCAGCGTTTTCGTTGGAATAACTGTAGCCCATAAAAGAACTAGCATAATTTTATTATTATACGTTTGGGACACTTAAAACTGTCATGGCCGCTCGAGATATTCCGTTAACGCGGGAAAGTCTCTTTATTAGGTACGTTATGCAAACGTAAATTGCCCAAACTCGGTCAAACCCATCTGAACCCTAAAACTGCTGAAGTTTAGTGTAACGGGGTTGGAATCAAGGACGGTCGTAAATTATCCTTCGTTGCTCACCCCCGCGCCATGTTGTCTCAACGGTCGTAAATATATCCTGTTTTAATTACGCAGCCTTTAATTGGTGTTATGCACGCACGCTCGTCTTGCTTACGTGTCGTGAATGGAGGATAATGTGCGAGCGTACTAATAGATTTCTTGGGGAATACTTAGGTGGAATGTACAAGAGTTCTCAGAGACTTATAAATTTAAACTTTAAATAGAGTTAATCTGATTTATTACACCAATCTGTAGCGGTTTGAGCGTAAGAGTAGGTCGCTCGAAAGTAGACTGTAACTTGGATCCCTTGCAGTCCATTGTATGGAACCAATAGAACAAACTTTGCTCTGTTTAGGATCATGCGATGAGTATGTGTTGGCTGGCGTAAAAAAAGATATATTAAATGACCTAAACCTAAACGAGTGATACTTAATTATATATTTCCACTTCTAAGCACGATCGCAATATAAGTTAAGCCTTGTAAAAAATCGTACGGACCTTGGTCGTATAAATGATACCTACAACTAATAAGGTTACCTTAACCACGGATGCGAGTTGTGACTCATGTTTTTTACGGTCAAATCTAAACTTCCAATCTTTCTACCAAACATTTACAATAGGATTTTTTAGGTTTGCTGTAAGTTATGAGGTTAGTGTTTGGAAGTGCTTGCAAGTCATTACACGAGCACTCAAAGTGTTAAGAACCAGATAATCACCGCGAATCACTAATTGAGGCCACTTTGAAACTTGAAGCGGATAGCGCTTGAATGCAAACTTGCATTTTCCGAAGTGAATGAATGGAATGCGGCTGAATTATACCCACTTCCACGACTAGTTACACGTTCGTGCGGTTGCAATGCAAACTTCTTCGAAATGTTTTCCGTTTGTAGTTAAAAGAACGTATAATTGGTCTATTTAAATTCTTACGATTTGAAATGGGCAATTTGAATTAAGCATGTTTTATGTAAGTATACGTTCCGTAATGTGCGTGAGTTAAATGCCTGTCTACACATAAAATTAAACTATTACCCTTATAATATACAATGGTCAATGTATCGTAACATCTCTCACCATAGCATAGATAGATGGAGTACTCTGTAGATAGCATATATCAGTGGAAAAGTGTTCAGCAATGATCATGAGTTTCTTTAAATTTAGGGACTATTTTTCCAGAATAACCTTCTGTTCCATACTTTCCACAGTTTATAGGCAACGAAAATATGAGTCTGCCTACTGTGATAACAAAACAAACAGTAACAAAACAAATGCGGTAACAAAAAGCACTCAAAAGTTGTAGGTTTGTGTGTTTTGCGCAAAACTGTTGTGGGATTTTAGGTAGGAACTCAAACTCCTATAAAATTTTAATCTCATGTTAATTGATCTTTAATTGTTTTTAAAATAACGACTACACATCATGCAAAGTGCATTGTAGCATAGTTTTAATGACAACATCGTCACTACACCCAGCAAGCTGTTAAGTGCAATATAATAATTATTCGTGATCATAAAAACCGGTAATTGTACAATGTCGGGGCATTAGAGAGTACAAACAAAACAAGAATTAATGGGAGTAATTAATAAGATGAGAAATGGCTCAGAGAGTGTCAAGAAATTGCTAGAAAAAATCCATAAATACACATTCATTAATAAAATGCATGATTAATGAGATAAAGATTTTTATCAATCTGCCGTTATTGTTGTCGGGATGACAGTTATCAGGTAAATTGATGCAATTTGAATACCACCCATATAATACTGAGACACAGCTTAATTTTCTTGTTTTTTAAGACCATTCTAAGTGCCTAGTGTTCGTACCGAAAATATTCTATTTTAAATAAAAAAAGCAGCAGTGGTAGCCGAGTGGTCGAACGCACGTCTTGCAAATCAAAGTGTGCAAGTTCAAACCCCGGCTCGCACCTCTGGGTTTATGTGCGAATCTCATTTTCATCCGAGATTACCACTTGCTTTGAAACGGTGTAGGAAAACATCGTGAGGAAACCTGCACGTCTATAGAAAGGCGTGTGAAGTTCACCAACCCGCACTGGGCCAGTGTGGTGGACTAAAGCCCAAAAATCTCCCTCGTAATGAGGGAGAATGTGCCCGGTATAATGGCAATAGGCTCGCCCCCTATTACATTGGAACCAAAAATACATCGGCGAAGTGTGGGCACACTGCAGTGCACCTCTGCCTACCCCTTCGGGGAAATACAGGCGTGATGATGTAATATTAAATAAAAAAACAAGATATTAAAATCTATATTTGCACAATACTTTTATCGTTTCCAAAACATCAAAATAACGCACCCTTCTAACAAAGCTGTATCCACTATCAGTCCATAAATAAACAGTTATCATTGCTTCAGGTCATTAACGAGGCCATAAATCTGCAGGCCCCGTTCGAACGGTATGTTAATTCCGGCCCGGACCGGACACCGGTCATTCAGGATCACGGTAATACCTGTTGAGTTACAGCCGGGCTTATAGTGACCTGCACGACCTTTGGCCCTTACCGATTGCCTTGTTATGAGCTTATAATTAGGCTGTAGGATTAAGGTGTCATAGTATTTTTTTGTGTAAAAAAATTCTCGTAAGTGATCGAAATCTTTAGCCCCGGGCAGACTGAAAATGTTGGCTTTACTCAAATGAACTGTATTGCCTCATAAAAAACCTCATTCTTCAACGACATGCCATTGATAGTGCGAGCAAAATTTGCTGTGTGGTCGCGTAGCTTTTACCACGGGAATTAAATCTTTATATATATTAGTATAGAGTTTTTTTGGTATTGGCAAAAATTATCAGCCTACAAGTAATTTTCGTCAGCAGCAAATTTCGGAAATAGCCTTATGGTAATTTCCTCTGGGCTAAGTGTAATTTTGATTGTCCCTAGAGCTTTCTATGGTACACACAGTATAAGCGCTGTTTAGTTTTGGATTATAAGAAGAGAAGATGTTATTAATGCATATAAATAGCACGATGACAAGTAACATATTGATTGTTGAAAACTGCAACGCGCGCCCCTGTTCAGCGCGAGTCCATTGCAGCGTGCTAGTGTCAGGGGCACTATTTATCTTGTTGCCGACGGCTACGATTGATGGTCCGCCACTATTTGCATACAGCTTAGCTGCAGATGTAGAGACACGGAGAGAATACGCCACTCTGTAGTCTGTACTGTATTGGGCCTTGGGGTCTAAAATGTCGACGGAGAAATTCCTTAAAGAATTCACTTTCATATTTTTTCCAGAATTGTTGCTGTTTCGCTCATGTTCTTGATATGGTTAAGTGATTTGCGCGATTCACGAGCAGATGCATATAATTAGATTATTCATATCAAGAAATTAGTTGAATTGCTTATTGGCCAATTTGGATCCCCTCCAATCTAACAGCTCGTGTGAGCGTGCCATACCTACATAAAGTTTTTCTTTGCGAAGAGACGCGACTCCTTCGTCTGAGGTTCTGCCGCTGTATATATTTTACGGTCCCGTAAAACCTCTAAAATTATCGGTCAGCCGTCTTAATATTGTATTATAGTATTTAAATTTACTAAAAATTTTACTGCTGAAAGTTTTATACGAAGGTCTAGAATCGCAAAAATTGGATTTGATTGAAAGTAAGAATTTGGTTAACTGTATTGTTACCTTCGTTAAAGTGAATCCCTCGTTTTATTTATTACAAAATGGAATACGGATTTTAATTTCATAAAACATTGGGCTCCGTTATTCGCACTTTAGTCGATTACAGTCATAATTATAAAATCTTGTGTGGAAAATTGCGGTTGAAGATTGCTCGCTGAGTAAGCAGGATTCTGATTAAATTATACGATATTAAGAAGGGGAAAGCGTCTGAGGGAAAATAATGAAAATATTGCCCGGGGTGATTAGCTGTTGATTATAAGATCGATAAAGCATACAAAGGCTAGAGTCTACAGATAAGAATATCACCTTAGTCTTTCGTATGAAGAATTAAATTAGTTGCAAGTTTAAATACTTTATAAGGCTCTATATGGACGGTGAAGGAAAACATCGTGTGAAACCTGCACGTCTATAGAAAGGCGTGTGAAGTTTACCAACTCGCCAGTTCACCAACTGGGCCAGCGTGGTAGACTATGGCCTCTCCCTCGTATTGAGGGGGAATGTGCCTGGTATAATGGCAATAGGCTCGCTCCCTATTACATTGGGACCAAAATACATCGGCGAAGTGTGAGCGCACTGCAGTGCACCTCTGCCTACCCCTTCGGGGAATACAGGCGTGATGATGATGTATATTTTTATGCACGATAAAGTTGCTGGTTAACGCCCCGGGCACACTGGGTTGTCAAAACACACGCTTCATGATTTTTGCCAATACTTAAACAAACCGTATCGACTCACAGAAAACGCTCATTGTTGAACAAACTCCCATTGACGCCGCTAGCGTATTTTAACACAGAAATACAATCTTTATATGTATTGATACAAAGTTCATTTTTGTCCTGGTAAATATGTAGACGGGCTTTAACGGGAATATAAGTACAGTAGCAGTAAATGTTTTCTTGATGAGTTCATATGAGCTGTCGGATTACAGAACTTACGTAACTCGTGCAGCCAGCTTTACCGTGCGAATAGAATCTTAGTGTTAAAACATGCCACGTATTTTATTTTCTGTTGAAAGTAATTGAATATGCTTTCATTTCCGTCTACCACTACATCCCTATCGTGATTTTTAATATAAAAATAAAGGACCCACACAAAATAACTACAGTTAGCCACTAACGATATTAATCCCACTAATCCCTCCATTTCAATAATAAAACAAGATGTCACCCCACATTAATTAATTCCGAACCGATGACTCCTGTAGGTTTTGGTGCGACAGAGTTCTAAAAGTGTAAAAATACACCCTAACTGAGTACCATATGCATTTATCCGTGTATCATTAAGGGTATGATCCGCTGAGCGGATAACTTATGGTCGGTCATGGAATCTGCATATAAATAGGAAAGAGGTTTGGGTGAGGGAGGTTCCGGAGACGGCCGACGCACCTAGCATGCGGCTCACGGTTTCTAAGTTTAAGATTAGGAGTTGTCGAATTTGTATGTAAAGTAGAATATTTTCGAGAACAAAAAAACCATATGTTTAATTAAATTGTTGTCCTTTATTTTTGGCACATATTAGGCTACACAATGATCTTGAAATCTACTTTATTTTTCTAAAAATAGAATTTAGTTCTTTCGCTATTGTAAAACAAGTCTTGGTACTAAATAAGTATACATTTAATTTTATCTGCAAACCACCGAAAAAGGCATTTGGAGGCGCGGGACGTGAAGGACAAACCTTTGAGTAGGCCGCTGGGTTCTCCCTTGGCTGCCGGGATCGCTGACTCCTTCACAACACTTTCACTATTGTTTTTCACTTGTACATTAGGCGGCGCGATTAGTTATATAGTTCAATTAATAGTGTTTTTTATAAGCGTTACAGCGGAGCGATGCGTTTTTCGTACATTTCGGTTTGGGCGCTCGGGAGTAGAGAGAAGGAAAATGAAAGGGGTTTTTGGAAAGAGCGAGAGCGAGTGAATGAATGAGTGAGTGAGTAGGTTTGTTGTTAATATATGATAGATGGCGTGCGGATGTGTATTTAGAAGCATTATGACAATATGTAAACAAATATATAAAAGATATATAAATGCGTATTTGGGCGCATCCAGCATTTGTGAGCACAAAAGGGTTTTACAATCCACTGTAAATGAATTCTAAATGAAATAATTATTCAATATTATATGAACGCAATAATATTGAACTCCACTTATTACTTTTTAGAGACATTGGTGTCTTGTTATCTTACTGGTGATAATAATTATTAAAATAAGTTTGAAGACAATGATAAAACCAAAATTACATTCCGTTTTACGACCTAAAACAAAGTTCTGAGCGAAGAGCGATATTACGGGTACTGTGTAAACAAGGTAAACCATATTAGGAGCGCACATAATAAAGAAAATACGTTTTTTATGGTTGCCGGGAGCCGGTTCGCAATGGTGATCCTCTGTAATGGAACGTGTGCGCCCTGAAACGTGGCTGCATGAAATATACGTGCAAGCTATATATCAATGAGTGCTTGTCTGAAACTGCATATAGTATGCGGTTTTGCGGCTTACCCTTACCTTATGTACCTAATTAATATGTTACGTGTGTCCCTGAGATTCTCATTCCGCGTTGTAAGTATTAGTTGTAGTACCTAAAACGCGGAATAAGGATCACAGGGACAACATACAATATGCAAGTGCATATTGTATGTTGATCGGTGGATAGTGGAAACAAATATAAAAATAAACAATAATACATTACGGTTGTGTTCCTCGAAGGAGTAAGCAGTGATGCACTGTTGTGCGTGCACCCATACTTGGGCGATTAAGAAAATGCCAATATAATAGAGGGCCTCCGATATTGCTTTCATATCGGAGACATTCCCCCTAAACATGCAAATAAATTATTAAGTTCTTTATAGAACAACGTAAGTATACACTTATCACCTCTATTTCAAGCTTCTTAGAAATCATTCTTTAGTAGTGCTGCTTTAAGATAACTTTTGTAACTATTTAGTACTGTTCTGCCGAATCTTAAAAAAATATACCAATATAATTAGTAACACGGAAGAACAAAATATATTTGTTTCAGTATCGATTATTTATTTATCTCGATTACCTCTTTAATGTTGAACTTAATGTACCTCTGGGTAGTAACTATATGACATTATTCTACTGTCGTCAGGTTGTCTGCCTGTGCCTGTGTAACAGAGGAACTCACGGGAACAATTATGCGTACGTGCCATCATGTCCGCATGGGACGCTACCTCTGGTGCATCTAATTCATAATTCATATAAATTGCTTAGCGTCTGGACGGCAATTAATAGACATCTATGCAGGTGGCACGTAGCTTATACCAATTAAATAGTTACCTATCTACTTATGTGTTACATTAAATACCATCAGCTCTCTATAACTATTTTTTCCTTTATCTCTTAAACGGGTTGTCTGGAAGAAATAGCTTTTAGCGATAGACCCCCCAATTGTACATAAATAGCTGCTTTATTTAGACCTAAGAATACAATACAGTTTGGTGTACAATAAAGAGTACTCTATCCAATACCTATCTAAATATGTTGACGAATTAAATTTTCAAATCTGGCAATAAAAGGTAACGGAAGAGTTAGTATTTATGAGTTTTCCAATATACAAACGCGTAACGTAATTAGGTTTACTAAAAGGAATAATATACTTTTATTTCATTACATTCCAAGTATAAGGATTTCCAAGCATACAAGGGCAAATAAAATGCTAATACAAAAGTATTTCAGTGTTACAATTCGCGAAGACGTCAGGGAGCGCAACAGAAACCGTATTCTTATTACATTATCATATCAAAGGATTATCAAACAAATCTTCAGTAACACTATGACCGCTTCCATCAGCGTAAAAGCCGTCACCCCAACACAATTAAACCATGATAAATGGATCACGAAAAATCTAATCTAAATATTTAATCGAAAATTCCCCTGCGTCGCTACAAATGCATTTGTGTCAATGTGTGTGTAAAACTATCACGATGTTTGATGGAGAAATCTTCTCAAGTGTTGTGATGTGGAACGATAGTTTAAAAATCATTTACAGTATTCGTAGCAGATGTAGCGGTGTAGCCTTTTTGAATAACTTTCGTAGGTATCGAAGACGCTTAATAAATTGCTTTACGTTTTTTTTTGAATGGACTACGCTGTTGGCCGTGAGGTGGCCTTTACAGCTTTACCGGAGGAGGAAATTGCTTTACTCTGAGAATTTAGAAAACACAAGCTTTATGTCATTACAAAAATAAAAAGACTTTCAGAGGGGCCTTACCTCACCTGCTAAAGTATTGTTGGTTCAATAGTACATTTTTGAGTTTACTGTGGAAAACTGAAAGTAATATTAAAAACATCGCTGCAAGACAGTAGTTGTAATGCCAAGACTTATGTCACAGTATATCTTGAATTTTTCTATTTCTCTCGTATAAAATTAGACAGAGAGCGAGCGAGCGAATTTGTGACAAACGTCTAGTCTTGACATGCATGCTAACCGGTCACAGGTGGTTGTAAAATGGGTAGCTGATAATGTTTATAATGTAATTTAGTTTACCATAGACGAACAAAGTTCAAAAAAAAGTGCAGTCATAACTTTTTAACTACTTCGTACCGAAAAATACCGATTCATTTAGACATAAGGGTGTGTGTGGGTGTGGGTACACTAAGCGAAGACAAGTGCACCGCAATGCATTCCTGCAGTCCCCCGCGGAAGGGCGTGGGGGCCCTCCCTTGCGTTACGAATGCAAATAATATTTCTTTCCTCGCGAAATATTGCTGTTAATGCCACGCTAAAATGTTTACGCCGCCCCATTGTGTGCTTTGCGTATTCGGTTTTATTAGTTCGTGTTATTGGCTGCGGAAAGGCCATCGGACAGTTTGTTTTGCACTGGTTTATATTAGGTTTCTTGTTTATGTTCTGCAGATCTTTTTTAATAATCCAAGTTAAAGACGATTTATAGCTTTCTAGCTTTTGCTTGGAGATTTTAATGTTAATTAAGTTAAAGGTTTAATAAAAATAAAATCGAAAGTAAAGTTGACGAATCATTAGTCAGAACATCGTAGAAACAAAAAAAAATATTTTTAACAAAAAACAAAAACCGACTTCAAAAACCTAGGTGCACTAAAAAGCTACAAATAACCTTACAATTCGTTACATTTGGAGTAGGTGCCAATCAACGTCGGACAAGGCAAATACACACATGAATTGGCACCGACTCCAAATGTAACGAATTGTAAGGTTATTTGTAGCTTTTTAGTGCACCTAGGTTTTTGAAGTCGGTTTTTGTTTTTTGTTAAAAATATTTTTTTTTCACGATTTTTAGTGTCAATAATCGTTGAAAATTTGCAAATATTATCACCTTATAACAGCCCTAAAAAAGTAAAAATTTACAGCCAAAAAAAAATCACCCCCCCTCACCCCCCCTTTCCACCCCTTTGGGGGTGGGTTTCGATCTTTGTTAACAATCCGTATTAAACAAAAAATGATTTTTCGAAATCGGTTTACTAACGCCGGAGATATGCTGTATTCCGGATTGGACCCCCATTTCACCCCCTACATATTTTTTCTTTCAAAATTCCTGAAAGACGTGTTTTTTTATTTTGTATGTTAAATATATATACAAAGTTTCAAGTCAATCAAAAAATATTTTTGAAATTATGTGACCTTCAACCCCCCATTTCACCCCCAAGGGGTTAGATTTCTGATAATATTTTGGAAATGGGACCAACCTTGAAGAATTCCCTAGCAAACCTAAAAAAAAATTTCGAAATCGGTCGACAGACGCCGGAGATATGCGGTAACATACATAAAAAAAAAAAAAAAAAAAAAAAAACATACGGGTCGAATTGAGAACCTCCTCCTTTTTGAAGTCGGTTAAAAAATACATTTTTGTAAAGATACCACAATGTGTACTTTTTTAAAATATCAATCTTTTGGTTCCAAGATAATAATTTATGATCATTACGCTTGAATCCTTAAGAAGAAGGCAAAGGTGCACTGTAGTGGACCGACACATTGCTAATGCAGTATGATCCCTTTGTAATAGGGCTGAGCTAGTACCGGGTACACCCCGCCTTAATTCAACGAAGATTCTGGCCATAGTCCACCATACTGACCCTGTATGTGTTGCCAAACTTAACATGAGTATGTTTTGTTATGGCCGTACAGGAGATTATAATAATAATTGAAAACAACAGGTCTATAGTTTATTTTATTTTCATGAAATTATTACTTAAAATAATCATTGTAGAGTTCATTTTCACGGCTCTAAACGCTCCAGAGAATAGATTATCCGAGCGCGGCGGCATAATTTTCTAATTTCGTCTCTATGGTGCGGATTTTATTGCGTTTCGGTTTCCCTAATGCTGAAATGCGACGTAAACTTCGCCTTCCTGACCCATTTAGGTGGATATTGTTGGGGCGTACCTACACGTTTGAAATTCCTATTGCTAGCTTTAAATTCCCCGTCCTTTTCGTATATGGTATGTGGAAAAGAGAGGAGTGGTTTCGGCGATAAGTCTAGTAACCCGGTTGAAGGAGGTTCTCCCTCGTGAAGGCTGCGCCACTCAGCGCCTGTAAATCACTTAAGACGGACGGGATCGGGGTCCGTGGCAGTTAAAGTTCCTGTTTTCGCTCACCGGGGAATGGAAACTCGACGATAAGGAATATTTGAAACAGTGTGCGTTAACCTCGTTTTACGGATGCTGTAAATTAGAAGGAAGATTTGTTTTTCTTTGATTTTTTTTTTTGCTTTAAATATAAATACATTAATATTGATACCGAACTAAGCAAAGCTTTACTATGGGTATCATACAATTGACTAGGGGCGATCCCCGGTACACCCGGACAAGGGCAAATTCTGAAATTGGCGGGAATGGACCCCGCAACGGGCAAATCGACCCGAGCGGCCTAAGCTCAGACCACCAGACCAAGCTGTAATGACGTTGTGCTAGATCTTTCTTCTTACTATTTCGTTTGTTCTGTCTTTTTATCAATTGTTCGTTAGTCTCGCTATAACTCAAGGACGGTTGTACCACATAGTTTTTTTTTGTTCTCTATAATACAGAGGTGGTGTAAAGAAAAAACAATTAAATAAATTTTCTTACTCACGATTTTGAAATGTAAAATTTTGTTGCATAAATATTTTATTGTGTTCGCTACCAGTTAGTCCTTAGAGTTACCTAAGGTTCGTGGGGCATGCAATAACGCAAAGTTCGATTGTAAACTTGGGCACCGAGCAGAGGGCACGTGCACAACATTCTACGAGTAAATAAAGTTACTTTGTCGAGCTCAATGCAACCAGGGCTACCGACCTACGTAGATATAAAATAAATGGTAGAATGTGGCAATTTGTAAGGAAAGAAAGAAATCTTTCTTTATTTCTTTATTTCTTTATTTCTTTCTTTTTTTTTTTTTTTCTTTCTTTCTTTCTTTCTTTCTTTCTTTGTAAGAGCTTTTTGGTTTACATTTGATTTTGCTTTTGCTTTTGAAATATCGCCAGACAGCACATACTCATCATATGATCCCAAACCAAAGCTTCTACTGTGGGTACCATACATTGGATTAGAGGCAATTCCGAAAAGGCCATTCCCGGAACTTGCCACTGGCGGGAATCGAACCAGTAACCACCCGGTTAAGAGATATGAGCGGCCTACGCTCAATTCACCATACCAAGCCATCGTCGTCGTATATCTAAGTAGATATCTAATGGTTAATAGTTGTTGTATGTATTGCAATGTTTAATGAAAACACTGTTTCACAAACTTGTCTAGTTAACTGTGCGGGTTGGTGAACTTCACACGCCTTTCAATACACGTGCAGGTTTCCTCACGATGTTTTCCTTCACCGTTTCATAGCAAGTGATAATCTCGGATGAACCTGAGATTCGCACATGAAAGTTTGTGAAATTTGATTGCAAAGCGTGCGTTCGCCCACTCGGCTAGCACTGACAATGTTATGTACGGGGTATAGCGTGATGTACTCCAAGCCTTTAATAGGTATCTACATAACGAATATATACCGTTTTGATATTTAGAATGTACAATTCAGAATTCATCGCGTATTTCAATAAATTAGCCGTGTATACTGTTCACCTTTAGAGGTAAATTTAATGCGGTGAGAGCATGTGCGCTACAAACTTTAAGTTAATTGTCTACTCTAGGTAGGCAATTAGGGCTGTCTAATGGTTATGTTTAGTATTTGTAGTTAATTGTAGATGGCTTTTATGAAGTATTTTATTTATAGACATGGCCTTAATAGAAGGATAATAGCGAAATGCTCGTCCCCATAGACAATAAAAAATACAAAGAGGACTTCCGTCAAACTCTTCGGGAAAAACAAGCGTTAATTTGTGGAGTTATTTGATACTATTATAGCGCCTAAAAGATGTTTGATTCGGACACACTTATAGGTTTATGAAATTATGAACTACGAATTCGTAACCCATAACAGCTATCTGATTTTTAACTATACGACAAAGAAATCACAGGCCCAGTTGGGTAACTGACAACCCTGTCTTCAGAGAGTCGACAAATTAGAAAGTTTGTGTCGGGTACGTAGGGGATGTGTTGTTCCAATAAATTTTGGCCGATAGCCGGAGCCGCGGCACTGGGCATTTAGCCCTGGGCACACTGTGGCGTCAAAACACGCGCTATAAATATTTTGCCAATACCAAAACGTACTGTATGTCAATATACATAGAGATTAAATTTCTTCGGTAAAAGTCGGTGAAGGAAAACATCGTGAGGAAACCTGCATGTCTGAGAGAACTTGTCTAGTTCTCGATAGATATGTAAAGTCTGCCAACCCGCACTGGGCCAGCGTAGTATATCCTGAATCCCCCTCGCATTGAGGGGAGGCCCGTGCCCAGCAGTGGGACGTTAAAAGGGCTGTAGTAGAAAAGTCACTCGTCTTCTTATATTTTTTTTAGGAAATGAGCGAAATGATGAAATTAAATGGAAAAATATAAGAAATGGCTGCACCTGCGGTTAGCGGGTTTTTGATGCCAATGTGAAGTTATTAAATATTAAAGACAAATTTAATAAAATACACATTATTATAAATATATTTGGGTGATGACAAGACAACGATGGCGGTAGCCCGTCCACTTTTCTGTCTTTTTCATTTGGTTGAAGAATGAGTTTTTTTGGTGAGACAATACGGTTCGTTTTAGTATTGGCAAAGAAATCGATGCACGCGTCGTAACGCCTCAGTGTGCGTGGATTTACCCCTTCGATAAAGCTGCGTCGTCTGAGCTAAGAAAATCCAAGCAATTCAGATATGTCCATGCAATAGAACTTTAGCAATAAAAGTTTCCGGAGACATATTTTGTACTTGCATTTTGCACTGGGAACCCAATTTTGTAATAAATTTTATTGTAGATGCAAACTGTCCTTTTGCTCATTTCTGAAGCAATTTGCATGAATTCCATGCGACTTGATTTGCAATATAAAATATTGTATTAATAAAATATGAACATAAGTTGAAAACTTATACGCCAGGTTCGTATTATACGATTTTTTATCTGTGAGCGGAACTATTTGTTGTTTGAAGAACGAGTAGCGAGTAGAAACAAGCACTAGGTTTGTATTATAAAAATGTTATTATTTTACATTTGTACCTCAAATATCTTTACAATAAAAAATAGGTAATTTCTTGAATATAGGAATCGGACATTGATTGGGGTGATAGGTATATCAACCTATTTATTATCTGTTGTTCATGAATTTGACACCTCATAAAACCTTTTTTTGGTACGTCGATACCATAAACATCACAAATTGTTATCGATATCTTAAAACCATCCGGTCCCACAGTAAATGCGCGTTTTTACGGTCGGTCATTAGTAGACACCGGTTGCTGATAACAATTTATTGTTTTTTTAAATCAATAATGCGATGTTAAGGTTCAAATTATGTTAAGTCTTTTTAAAGAAAGGAGTTCCAATACATATCCGTAAGAATGTACAGGACAAATATTTGGTCAATACCAAAATGAACTGTATCAACTTAAAAAAAGAAGCGCATATTCAGCGAGATGTCATCGATGACACGACTGCATTTATTAGCGTGATCGCGTGCTTTCAAAGAAATTCGATCTTTATGCATATTGCCACTGGGTACATTTTAAAAAAATCTAGTGAATTCGCTCGCCCCACTCTGATCAGGGTATTACTCTATTATGATAGTGTAGTAGACTGCAAGTTACTATCCTCGCCCTTCGCTAGTTATTTATTGCTCTAACTTATCGAGTAATTAGGTTACCTCGAGGACACTTGGGGGCAATTTGTCACAATCTCGCTAACTTTGAGAGTTGTTTCATTTCGATTATAATTGCAGTTAGTACAATAGTTGTGACGTCTGCTGTGATATTAGAGTTTCATTCAATTCTAAGAGTAGACTAGGTAATCCGCCAGATTTATTACTGTAATCATCCATTTTTATTAACAAGACAAGAAGGAGGTTCTCAATTCGACTGTATATTTTTTTTTATACTATGTATTTATTGAATTTGCCCTTGCTGCTATTAATTACTTGACACTGGTTGAAATACCCTATAAACGCAGGTGGAGCCATTCCTTATCTTATTTAATTAAATTTTTTGTTAGATTTTTTTTGCGATTACAAACTTATTTAGTACTTACTTTGTATTGGCACACCAATATACCAACTGCAAAGTTAAGTTTGTCTCTCTATCTATTCTCTCTATCTCTCTCTATCTATATAGTTTATCATTTCGTTAAAGTAATGCTCGGTGCTTTCACATCTTAGGTACGGAAGCCTCGGTGCGCGAGTCCAGCTTGCACTTGACCGGTTTTTTTAAAATTGTGTTTTCTTTAGAGGTATTGTTTATTACGTAAATATAAATAAAAAGCTGTTATTTTGACATGAGAAACAAAAATCAATTTTATTTATTTGTATATGTAATAGATTTTGGTCATGGTTTAGTTTAACAATTGTAAATAAAATACAAAAACTTTATCCGACAAAAGTATGTATCACCTCAATGTTTTAAAAATGTTGAATTTAAAGTGGTTTGCATAATACAAGACTACCATAAAGTTTTTCCCAAGCGGCACGTAGGTGCGGTGGACGCCGGGAACATAAAAACTACCTTCCGGCAGAGCCTCCGGTCGAAGCGGGTACTTACCTAAACGTTCTTGTCTAACAGATAAAACGTGCTCTACAACTTGCCCTGCACGTCTAGAGCTGATTAAATTTAAGGGTATTTTTGTACGAGACGTCTTGAAGAGTGTACTTTTAACAATGCTTGAATCTTTTCTCGTTAATGGTATACTATAGAGATGGTTATAATATAGATGGTATAAATATGGAAAAATGTGGGATCACCTCCATTGTATGGTACCCATAGCAAAAACTTTACTTAGTTCGGGATCATACGACAAGTATGTGTTCTCTGGCAATATTATATTTTATTTATGCTCTAATCACACTCATTATTATATCTCAAAAACATATGTGCCTCACTTTCATTCGGGGTAGGTTTCAAAATACATGTTTATTACTGGCATCATTTACAAAACCAACCCTTTCCGTGTCAAAGAACGCAAAACAAATGGTTCCATTAGAGAAAATAACATAGATACCCGGCCCCATGTGCACTCGCGTCAACTTTGTAATCAGATAACGATCGAGCTCGATACAATACGCGTTCGTGTCCGATTCCTCTAATGATCGAAATGAGTTTCCACATACTGCCTATATTCAATTGCCACCTACGGACGATGTTTCAACATAACCTATCAAAAATACAGGCATTAAAACTAAGTGCAAGTGAAAATTGAACAAGAATTGTTTTAAAAATGCGATTTTATTATAATGACAAGTCCGAGATGTTCTAAAAAAAGTGATGGCCCTTGTGGCGTCCAATCGTTAGATTGGGACTCGCCGTCCGCTGATACGGGAACAGTGAAGCGGAGGCGATCATGCCCCGAGACCTCCACAAAACATACCGTACAAACACACGATGCAATATTCGAAGTACAAACCCCTTCGGACTCGGGCAGCGGGACTTCTAGAAGTATAGACGACACCGACAAGTCGGATTCTCTTACCGAAGTCGAGGAAAGAATATCATGCATAATCAATGAGAACAGATCCTCTCAAAGCAATTCCGAGTCGAGTGACGTAGATATCGTTATCGATAGCATCTTTGCCAACCCTTACGAGGAAGTCTTTGAAGCTGCACAAAATGAACCGCTCCTTTGTGATCGTAGCAAAACTTTTATTAAACAAGATACACTATCTACTAATGAGACGAGACGTGCACCTCCTACTGAAGCGGTCTTTCAGGATAAAAATCTTAGAGATAGAAGGCTTAAAACGCCAGCGCCTATAAAGAAACTAAACAAATCATTAGATAGTAAAATTAATTCTAAGATAGCTAAAGAACCTTTAAGAGATGAACAGAAATCAAGTGTTTTACCAGTTTATAGAAGTACCGTTCAAGGAAGTGTAGATTTTAGTTCAAATCAAAAGAAAAAAGTCAATACTAAATTAAGGCTGCCCTTTTCCCCAGTTAAAGTGATGGAGAAACCTAAGATCAATTTCTTCCAAAACAAAACCAACCCACAGGAGACGAAACCATCACCTTTACTATCATCACCAATAAGAAGGACAATATCAAATGAATACGTACGTTTGAAATTCACTAATGATACCGTCATACGACGGACTATTGACGGTAAATCACTTCCAAAAATCACACCAAAGATACAATCTATTATACCGGAAAGTCCGGTAGATAGTGAAGATCCTTTTTTGAATCTGAGTCCAAATAAAAAGTATACAGTTACAGTCAATAATAGAGTAAGGTGTGATAAGGATAATTATGTTATTTTTGATCCTGATACGGGGTTTAATCCGGACGAACCAAGACAGTCGAGAGTATCTTATAAATCAGCAATTGCAGACAAATCTCGAATACCACTCAAGTCTCCTGTGGGCGAGAATTCAAGGCTTGCGCGTAAATCAGCTAACGTTAGTGATACGGACAGTGGGATATTATCACCAAACTCACCAGTGGAGACCAGTGAGAGGGGATCGGCACATTATGTCAATGCAGCGGCTTTCAGCGAAGCGGCGAGGAAATACTCATCAGATATAGACATCACTATTCTTGATCCAGGATTAGCGAAGAAGGCAGCTGAGCAGATACAGGTGAGTACGAATTTGTTTTTTAATGTATGTGCTAATGTGATATTTTAACTTTACAGGATGTGCAGTTAATATAATGAGCGTGGAGTAAGAAAATGTACTGTGTTTTTTACGACTTTGTGGTATAGACGATATTAACTTAGCCTGAGAGGGTAATTTTTCACTGTAACAGTTAAAACCAACCGATCCGCTCTGATGAGTAAGGTTTTTTTGTTTTGTTAGGAAAAAAGTTAACCCACACCGCTCTCTGAAAAATAATATTGGTTAACATACAAACTTAAAATTATGTTATGAAAATAACAATAATTTATTATTTGTATTTTAAGAGCGGGTCCATATTTCTGACTTAGACTATGGAATCACATTGGTACGAAAAAATACACTAGCGACATCTATTGTAATATTTTGACACTTATATGCAACGCCATCTAGCGTCGAGTAGAAAAAGATACCTCATCTGCCTCACTTTTCTTGCTTACTTTATTACTAAATTATTTGATGATGTTGCACTATTTGGTAATGTACTAGTACAAATAATGGTAGATGATAATGTTACGTCTTGCAACATGAATATCATCTAACTAGTGAACGACCTGTCGTTCTAATGCTGCTATCTTCTCACAGATGACGCTGTCACAAAATGCTTGCTGCACCCGTTTGTTTGTTTAGAGAAATTCCCGTGAATTATATCGCTCCACACTGCCACATTATTCGGAAGCAATCGGGCAGTTAATTTTCAAATGGGCCCATTTAGCGGAAATAACGAACGAAGTGGCGGCGCGCGCTCGGGGCTCACTTGTGTAATTACCGTAGTTTGTGAATGTATAGGACTTGTATGGGGCTATTATGGTGCTGCCACCGATTGTCCGCTGTCTGGTCGTTATTGTTTGTGTCTGATGATGTGCGGCGATAGAAGCTATCATTAGGGTCATTTATTGATCGTGTTTTTTGTTGTACTTTAAAGGATAGGTTTGGCGTTTTGATTAATTTCATTGTTGTACGTTTAACTGCACAACTGTCATCACGCGTATAGGTAGTTACTTATTAAAGGCGTAGGTATGCGGCAGATTATTTGAAAGAAAATAACGTTATCGATGGCCCGTTATTTAATAATGGTACTAAAATCTGCCGTCGATTTAAAGTTTATGTATAGAGAATGGCACAGTTGTTTATCGCGTGGCTTTTATTTATGGTTATTACAATAGTTAATCAGTGAAGAAAGTTAATGCGTTAACAAACATACGTGAGCATAATGCTTTGCCAATGCCAAAAGGAGCTGTATTAACTCAAATAAGAAGCCCATTTTTCAACAACAACAAAATTTTGTTATTGCTGGTTTTTACCACATAAATTCAGTCTTCATGTATGTAATCACAGTACATTTAAAAAAAATAGTTAGTGAATTCGTTCGCAACACTTCGTTCGGAGTGCTAGTCGATGGTCCGCAAGAGATGTGCAAATTTCGCATAAGAATAGGTAATGTTAGTTGCATAACGGTCACAGGGAGTGTGTGTCAGGATTCGATCGTGGACCTATTTGTAATTTAATGAGTAGTCGCGAGTTCTATTGCATTCGATGCATGCGCCCTGTGAGAATCGCCCGCCTGATTGCCGACGACGCATGCCAAGAATACGAAAAAGCTTTATGGCTAGGAACGGAGCTTTGAGGACATTCTATGTGAAGTTTACCTGGTATATTATATGAAAGCTGTGGCACCCGTTGGTTTTTGCGAGATTCAATTTATAAGAATAGTGTTTTAGTAATGTTGCTTTTCTACATAAGGTAAGCCGTACTCAATGACTTAATCTTGTTTATTCGAATATATATGACCAGATGAACTTCCTATTAATTACAATTAATTTCCAGTTTGTTCTTTCATTTTAAACCACACATCGGTCAATCGTTTTTGAGCTATAGATGATATAGTTCGAGACTAAGGAAGCAATTGATTTTTATATATAAGAAAACGTAGGATATAATAATTTCACCTTCTTTCATGGTTATACACATTCATTGGTACTTATAATCGCTATTAGTCGTCTTTGATCAGGAAGTCTTAAAGAGATACGTAGGTATTTTCAGTATCTGCTTATTTGTATGCATTTGCTTAGGCATATAAATAGATTATGTTAACGTTCTTTACTAAAATGTTATCAACGAATACAAGGTTTTTTTTTTGAAGGACTTACACTGTTGGCCGTGAGGTGGCCTTTACAGCTTTACCGGAGGAGTGACGAGCGCAGAGTGCACTCCAACGAATACAAGGTGGAACTCTCTGTAGAGCTATGGTTGTTCTAATTTTATACAGAAAGCTATAAAATTATAGAAGAAAGGAGTGTATTACACATATTTATATTACAAGTTATATTCATAATGTAGTATTCATGGTTTCACAGACGATGTAAGCTCATAAAGCGCCACGTTTCATTACGCAATTTGCAATCAGCACCAGACAGCAGTCACTGCGCGATGTCTCCGAGCTTCGGCTTTTGTTCCCTATGAATTGAAGTCATTACACGATACATTTGATACATGAGTAGCCATTGTTACTGTATATTGGGCGTTAATTAACTATCTGGCGTTGGTTTATCATTTCTATTTAATTGCGTTTGATATTAGAGTAAGCTTGGTGCAAAAGAAAACTTTTAAATTCAAAAAATGAATAGGGCCCACCGACTCTTAAGTTTGTATTCGCTAAAGGGGTTAGCAGTGATGTTATAGCTTGTGCCCATTGGTTTTATTACCAGTAAATATATAGGTTACTATATTCATAACTAGCGGCCCGTCCCGACTTCGCACGGGTGGACATTTTTTTTAAACATTTTGGGTAAAAAAAAATTGCCTAAGTTACTTAATGAAAATATAGCTTTCTAACGGCAAAATAATTATTGAAATCGTTCGGGTAGTTTTTAAGTTTATTCGTTACATAAAAAAATACAAATCTTTCCTCTTTATAATATATAAGTATAGATTATGATCAGAAAAAATATAAGATCACAATGGATAATCTCTGGAAGTGCTTACTTATCGCATTTTGAAAATGGTTTCTCTGTTTTTTGTCAGTGAAATTAATTTCAGAATGCACTCATGACTCTCAAGATTGCTTTCTAGCTTAGCTAGAGTGTCATTAGTGGCTAAGTTATTACACCTTTTTATCTGATATCACCTAAAACATTTACCACTAGTAAAGAATCTATCAAATAGTATGCAAAGTCAGAGGTGTTTATAGACACATACTTGAGGGTCCAAGAATTAACTGGACCGGCTACAACACCGTGCGTGGTGGTACCCTAATGAGTGTAAGGGTAGGTAGGGGTAAGGAGCATAAACACTCAGCCGGCTCGAGGAGCCCGCCTCTCCCCGTAAGGGCCCTCCACATAAACGAGTAAGCGCTCTTACCCTCGCCGCTGAAATGTTTCATCACTTAATTTTGACTCCACACGCTCGTCCTATTACAACGAAGGTTTTGGAGTATGTCATAATTACTTTATAAGTTAGCTATTTTTAGTTGAAATAATACTCACGTACTTAAGTTAGTATGTAGTTTAATTTAAATGTGGTGGCCACTAGTAAAGAGTCTATGACAGTTCAATTCTACTTTATAAAACGTTTTTTCATAAACATTGATAGACTCAGAAAGAGAATACGGTTAAAGTATGTAGACAAGGTTTGAATGAAGCCTAATTATGAATCTCTCAAGCTGTTTAGGAGTGTTTCTTCTTAGATGTCTACTTAAAGTTTTGATGCTCTAAGTATAATTACACGTTATTGGACAAAGTTTAATTATTTATATAATCTAAGACACAGTGTACCTTCATTGTCATATTTAAGTTTCAAACTGGCAAAAAAGGTTGAAATTGACTACTACGAAAACAAACTGTGTGGCAATATACATAAAGGCTAAATTACTGTGCTTAAAGCCACGCGACCATGAGTCAAAGTTCGCTCGCGCTGACAATGAAAAACAATAATAATAATTAGATTTTTCTACGAGTCAATACAGTTCTTTATAGAAATGTAGCTTAACACTACATATAAAAATAAATCGTGGTCGCCCCTCTGCACACCAAAAATGAATTAAAAATCGGGTAGCGACAAATATTTAGGCAATTTGCTATAAAAGAGTGTAGAGTTGTGTGCTGAGTAGAGTCAAAGCGGGCCCGCGGGCAACGCCGGCTCCGACGGTTGGCAGGCCGCTCACGCGCGGGGTCCTAACCTAATTACTGCTGTCCGCAGATCTACCGCACAGAGAGACATGCCGCATTTGAAAAATCTTTATTTAAGCACTTTGTAACGAAAGTGACTAGGCAGGGGCTAGTAGCTATAGAAGTGTGATTTATGTAAAGCTTATTTGAGAAGTTGTTTTTAAAGCCATTGCGTGTATTCTAAAGTCGAAACATCCATGCTCCGTTTAATATTAAGAAGCGTGTAACTCTCAAACCAAATAAAGATACATTTTATTAATAGTATTACATTATCATTCTAGGTTATTACAATTTGAAAATATTGTCTCTTCATAAACCTTTCACAAAAAGACTAGCTGTACCTGTGACTTCGCTTGCGTCGAATTTAGAAAAAAACCAGCCAGTCGTTAAGTAGTAGACAGACAGGCATACAAAGACAAATGCGTTATCATTATAGGTAGCGTATGTACTTTCATATGCATTCAGTAAAAACCTGTTGACATTACAAATAGCCACTTCAATTGTATTTATTTGTATAGACTAGCACCTTCAACACTTTTGTCCGTCTGTGGTCTTATCAAGTCTCCTTCCGGCCAAATCTTGGACCCCATAGAGCAAGGGATTGAGCGAGGGTGGCTCGCTGTAACTAACACAGCGGTTACTCACACGAAGGCAAGACCGCATAATTTACAGAGACGACGAAACAATTATTATCTTACTTTGCCTTTTTATCAAGAACAATGTGAATAAAAAACATCGGTAGGGAGCATCTACTTGCTCCTATGAGATCCACCGGAAGTTCGGCTGCATATATCAGTCGAGAGAATCGTAAATATTCTTAGCGTATGTTGCCGGATCTGGCGCCCGGTATGTCGCAGTTCCATTCTAAATCTGTCAGATTTGTAAACGCGAGTACGAGTTAATTCTTGACGTATTTTGTTGTACACAAGCTACTGACAACTAAATTGAATTTGACAACACTAAAATACTGTCATCTTGCTCTAACATTACAACCGTGAGAAGGACCACAACACGTTTAGTTAAGTTTGTATCCAACAGAATATGGCATCGGTAAAAATATGTAAAAAACTATTTTTATTTGGTATAGAAAAAAAATGGTTTGTAACGGTATTAACGGTTAGTACAGATTTAAAGTAATTATTGCATTTGTGTCATTATATACTTTTCAGGATTATACATAATACAAAGTATCGTTATAAAGACGAGAATAAGAAAAACTACTTTTTTAAATAGCTCTTAAATAAATTGCACTCATGCATAAATGGAACAGAATTTAATTTTCTCTTACAGTTTTTTAAGCGCTCGAAACACGGGCGATGGTTTTATTTTTATTGCAAAACTGTTAATATTCGCTTGCCATTAAAATTGCTGCTAAACTTTGGTTTCTAGAGCAAAATGAAAGCAATAAAAGTTACATAATCGCTTCGCAGATCTGGTCGCAATAGTAAATTATTTAAAATATTGTTTTATGCATTGAACCGTCGCGCACTAAATCTTGTAATATGTTAATAACGCATGAGGCGGTCCCGCGCACCCTCGAACCCAACAAACGTGTGTACACATAACCTACATACTGCATTATTAAGCGCTAACGTTGCTAGAATTATTCTCTATAATATACCTAAAATAGTAATGCTCAATCCCGTACCACGCTTTATATGTTTGTAATGTTAGTTAGTCGCAAAAATCATTATAAGACGCTTAAAACGAATTTTGCCTGTATTCTTTTACGCCACGATCATACAGGGGCCTGCAAATTTACTTCACCACTCCGCCGCATAGTTGCGCGCATCTTGGTGAAGTATTTACACAATTTTAACCGATTCAATTATAATTTTGCCTGACACTCAAAAAGGTTAATAACGACATCCCCACCAACGGGAGTTAAACTATTATACTAAGCAATTATAAAATCAATAAAATATTTACGAGTATGTCCATATTCTATGTCCATATGTTAATATATTTACGACTATCTCTTATTCATGAAAAATCTCAAAAAATGTTCATGAATTTTTTTTATTTATATTTAATAAACAATTTTCCTGGAAAACTGATTTTGCCAGGTGTATGTAAGGCGTAATAAACGAGTTTCAATTGTTTCAGTTTATTTAAAAACCTTAACGGCCCATATAAAGGGCAATACCGTTCGCATCCTGTCTGGAATTCATTCTCGTTGTCAAGGATTAGGGGCCGTAAATTATTTTCTTTCGGCTGAGTTATGGCCGACCGGGGCGATAGAGCGTTGTTTTACGCCTTTAATGGGGTGACATATCATTTTAGTTCCTCCTTTTGTATACATAAGACGTCTATTTAAGGTATCAATCTAAACTAAGGTTTAATTAGTCTAATGACCGACGTTGAATGTAGATAGAAAGGTGGCTGACGACGACTTGGTCCAGTAGTCCGATATCCACCCGTGGCAAATTTTGCAAGTGGCCTTGTTAGAATGTGCCTTAGTCTGGGTGTAACTAGGATCGCCCCAGTCCTTTGCACAGTACCGATAGTACAAGCTTTACATAGTTTGGGATCACACGATGAGTATGTCTTCACTTTCGATATTCATTTATTATAGTCGTATCGTATTTTAGAGGAGATATGAATGGAGTTGGTAACGCGATCAATCCGCAATTTATTTTTGAGTGAGCTATACATGCACACACCAACGTATACTTGCGCTACCCGAATCTTCTTTTTATATGAATGCACACTACAATAAACTTGGAACACGAAATTTTTATATAGATTAGTCAATGGGTATTAGAAGCCAGATAAATTATGTAACGGGGAGTTTCTGTAAAAGGCTTGTCCGGTTTATATAGCCAATGTAAAAGAGGCTTGTTTTGTTTTATGAGAAAAATAAGGACGGCGCTATGAAGAGCTTAATTTGACGGTAAATGCTGTTAAATACTTCAACAGGCATTCGGATCTCTCTCTCCAATTAGGCGGAACAGACATCCCATTGATGTTATAATCCCGACTTAATTATTATCCTTCTCGAAAGATGAAAGGATTTATTAAGGATAAAAATAAATTGACCGTTGTTTACTTATCGGTACTTCGTAATAATATATTACTTGTAAATTTGAAAATTGGTTTGTTTATTTATAATATCTTTTATCAAGTATTATATATTGAGGTGTATCCGCAATATCCGATATATCCGCCTGAAACAGCCGCGACATTTCGTGGAGCGCGAAAATTTTTTGTGACATTTATTTCAGCGCAAATTAAACTCGCGTGTGATTCCTGGCGATATAATTAGCTGACAAAATATGTTCGCTCGTTGTACACTCGATACGAGCAACGATACAATACAATAATTTAAACAGTACAGTTTAAACTGATTATTGAGAATGCCTAAATATAGTTAAGAACACATCATAACATATTTTTGGCCTCGATTATCAAATCAAATGACTATCTTTATTATTAACACGTTTGCTGTTGGGCTTGTTTAAATGTACTTTTAAACTGTGCGCAGCCAGGTTGATTAGGCCCAGTAGGATATGGAGTATTTTGGATGGTGCATACCGAGTGAAATGACAAGATTTCGGCGCCCGCAAAGCCAGAAAGATAATCACAAGGCTTTTAAAACATAATGTAACAGCTACCGTGTAAAGTTACCTGAATTGTATCAAATTAAAAAAAATGCATTTTCAGAAGCTACCAACCGGCCTTAACATTAGACCTATCAAGTCATACAAATCTATCCAATACTCCGTATTAGTAAATCGCATAAGATTTCATATAAATTGCCGCCGAATTTATCTATCTCCCCTACCGCTAGTGACGGATGACAGGGGCGATAATTAGTATGATCGCGCTATTCCTGGCTACGCGGCTGCCCTTCCACCAGGGCTAAAAATGGCCCAATCAGTCAAACCGGGCCTCCGCACCACCGTATCACATGCGGATGTCTTTCCTAATGAACTTTAGAATAGACTTTATAGTTACTCGTTTACTATTTTGATAATTTGAGATTCGAATTACTTTTTTATTGAAGATGTTTATTGGGAAATATGAGTTTGGTATACAAGCATCTAAAAGCCGTTATTTTTAAAAACCCTGATGTGTGCCTGCCATTAGGTTCTTACATTTTTATCGAAAATGAGTTGTGTATGTTATGGGTATATTCAGAATCGGCGGAAAGAGATTCACCAAAATCAATAATAATATTAAAAAACCGATGTATTTGTTGATTGTTTATATAGTTTATTGGTTACCACAAAATGAGAAGAAATAATAAGCGTGTTTGTATCGAAATGGTGGCTGTAGTTAGAAAAGCAATAACTTGTTCAGAACTTAGATGTTGATTGTGATTTGAAATAGCGTCAGGCAGACAAATCCGTAGAACGACTGTATTGGAGTCAAATTTGGTATACGCCTAATACAATCTTTTTTTTTTTTTTTAATTCCAGAGGTGGCTTGTAAGACAAATTGTTAGGCTTGTGTACGAAATCTCAGTTGATGTAGAAAAGCAATAAATTAGACAGTAGACAAGTAGAAAGTGAATCGCACCGTGAAATGAAACATGAACTTCCAACTGAAGACAAACGTTTAAGGTATCGACTAAGTTCGTACGTGGAGTGCTGTAATGAATCTCCTATTGGGTATGTCGGTAACTGTGTCCCAACTCTTTTGAAGTGTAGGTCTGATTTTAAAAGATTTTTTTTTTTCTCCAGGAACAAAAAACATTTTAGTCACTTCAAAACTATTAAGCTATGATACTGAATAACTTTTCTTCCCAGCCTTTTACCAATTTAATCATGGTTGTCTAAAATTACCTACTCACTAACTACCCACCAAATATTCTTTTATATTATTAATCTATTAATTTGAAAAAGAAGAAACACGTGTTAATGACAAACATTTTATTAAACTCGTCTAAAACAATTCTATGCGTATTGAAGGACTTGTACAGATAAATACATTATTTAAAACTGAAATACACAAATAAAAATACTTCGCACTCTTACTTGTAACAAATTTATTTATTGAAGAATTATTAAAGTAAGGATTTGTATTAAAATAATCGAATAACAAAAATAAAGAAGTACGTATACTCGTAACTGCGATCATAGACTGAAAATAGATCGTAGCTTTAAAAGGATTGGGAGAAGAAAAATCAAAGGGCTTGCCGTTGAAGCCAGGTAGTTGGATGCAAAAACATTGGCAGTGCCGTCGGCTCCGTCCGCCTCACTTTGAGTAACTCAATCCAGCGCTCAAAGGGACAGTCGCCTCAAATAGATGGGCCGTCGTACTTCGGATCCGAATACGTGGATCTTCTGTGAGTTATTCAATTTGTATCACCTTGGATGCTACGAAGCTGGAAGTGTCGTGCGTGTAATATTTTAACTTTGACTTTCTTTCTTTGTATTTAAAGATCAACCTTGGATTTTTTGTCAGAGATTGCCAGAGATGGCCATAGGCGCCTTTCTGGGTTGTCACAGCTCTTATGTACTGTGTGTTATGTGATAGCTGCAATATCACGGATTTTCAATCCTTTTTCAAGTTTGAGATCCTTTTTCAAGTCATCTCGTCTTTTCATCTTTAGTTTTGTTCTAAACAATTGAGCTATGTCTCCTAATGGCAACACTAATCAGAGATCACCTGGATGATGCGACCAATCAAAAGCTGCTGATTCTGGGACTTTTCGCAGCCGAAAAAAATTTGGTCCATATAAACTTTCAAATGTGTCAACGCAGCATCATGGCGCATCTAGGACAGTTGTACACAGAACGCGTGCAGCTGCATCCCCGCGGGACGTGGCTGGCTGTGCCGGCGGCAAGCAGGGCGGGATCGATCCGCCCCAGTAGCGTGCCGAGCGCCCCGCGAGCACCACGACCCGGCCCGCCCGCCGAAGAAGCCTCCGCGTTTAGGCGGGAACGCGTAACATAAACATTGCGTCACTCTTAAACATTTCATTCATGAACTCTCGATGTGTTCTACACTTATATAGAACTTAGTGTTAGTTTTAGTATATACTTGTATGTGTGAGTTTTAGTAGTTTTGTGTGAAAGACAAGGACAGCGATTTTTGATAATAATTAGTCATCAATATAATTAAAAATAGGTAAATAAAAACAAAAGGTAGAATATATTTGAATATAAATTCAGGAAACTTTTTCAATAGCGATATCTCAATATAAATAGCATGACGTTTACGTATAGATCTACGCTGAATTTGTAAAGTTATACGCTTTCAGAAATTGTCGGAAATACGTAATAAATTATAGTACCTGAGTTTATGCTCTGTTGTCCCCTCTAAAGGCACGAGTTTACAAGTCTCGTTTATCACAGAATTGGCAAAGTTTATTTAGGAATCTCTGATCTAATTTGGCAATACTTTGTTAAGGGAATACGGGGGGAAAGTTGGGAGAATAATTTGAAATAAGAATTGGTATATATAAGCCTACTTGCTACATTGTGTGCCGTCTCGCGATGTTATGTACCAGTGGACATCTACTAATTACTGCATGTTAATCAACCGAAGGCTATACGGATCAATATAGCATGGTAATAATTTATACACAGATCATTTGTCAGATGTGTATCGTATTGTTAGTGGCAAAGGTGCGTAGTTAATTTATTATTATTATTATGAGCCTTATACATCCGTATTCTTTTAAATTCTATAATATTTTAAAAACTAGGAACTGTGATGTATTAAATAAAAATTCCTCGTATCTGTAGACTGTTTGGCCTAGTAGCCTGGTCACTGAGTTCATTGCACTATATGGTACTAAGTTCGGGTCACGGTCAATTTTAAAGATGTTATTTTCGAATTACCCTTACCTAGGGGGTATGGGACCCACTCCCAGCAATGCATGTGTTATTTAGTTCGTTACTTTTGGTGTTGGTTTTGACATTTTACAGTTTTAAGACCTTTTTCTTTTTTACGAAATGATGTAATTTTATAGAATAAGATGAGGAATGACCCCAATTACGGTTAGTGGGTATTTCAGCCAGTGCCGAGTAAATTATTAGCAAAAGCAAATTCAATACATACACATTTTAATTATATATGCATGATGAACGTGATAAAGATGGCGGACGATTAACTTTTTAACTATTTAAGTTCCTGACATAATGCATACTTAACGTTTTGACAGTTTGAAATTTTGCATTTATGACGTGCGTTCATGTCGACTATGTTCAAATATACTTTTTTTTTTAATAATAATATTTAGTAAATATATTATAGTCTTATTGATAAAAACATAAAGATAAGCTTCATGATGGTAACAAATTTTGTGTCATAAAGCGGATCATTTGAGGAGTTGCCTGAACTAGGTTACGATACTAGCCAGAGTCCAATAGGCTTCTTTTGACAGAAAAAGAACTTCAATGAGTTAAAACCTATGTGTCTGTATCGTTGATTCAATTCTATGATACATTCTTTTGTTTTTCTTAACCAGTCAAGACGGGCCTATTAAGATTGTAACCAGTTCTAAACATAATTTACTAACTAATGGCGTACCGTTTAAAAATATTATTTGGGGTCTATGAACTATGACTAACTGAGGTCAGTTACGTTACGGCGACAATGCGTGGGCAGATGTTACTACGTTTTTATTTCAATGCGCTCGTTTTATCCGCCGGTCATAAGTAGTAACGGTGTATAGGACAATTTGTAACCTTTGAATTTATACGTACATATTTTATTAATGGTGTAGTTTCTTCTGGCAGTTTCAAATGTGTTATTAACCATGTTAAACTGTTAGATACCTTGTTGATATTTTCCTAATTTTAATATGTTTGTTTAGATAGATAGATAAATCTTTATATTTCCGCCTCTACAATCTACAAGTAATAAAAACTATACTTATACGATATAAATTTAAAGTGCTACAATTGACGGCCTTATCACTAAAAAAGATCTCTACCAGACATCCGTAGTATGTCTGGTATAAGCTTTGTAAGCTTTGCTTAGTATATCGGTGTAAGCTTTGCTTAGTTTTGGATCATACGATGAGTATGTGTTGTGTGGCGATTTTTTTTTATATTTAAAAGATATTTAATTAATATTGTTAATATTATTTTTACTTTTATATATTGATGGCGGAATTACGTTAGTAAAAATCTTATTACGTAAATGTCAGTTTGAAAAAACAGCTAATTTTACTGTCAATAATTGAATAAAGTACACCTATTTTATATATTTGTTATCTCACCATAGAATCTCAGCGACAGACCAAGTGTTTTTACGAGTACATGCTCTGTTGTTGGCCAAATCATCGACTAAATACGATGGAGGCCATATCTTTTAAAAAGTGAAATGAAGTGATATGTGTTATCTACTCTACATTCATAAACTATTCAAATTAAAATCAGATAGATCACGTTAATGCCGAATTTCACGGTTAGATATTTTCATGGCTTAGTACCCAATATTAATGTAAATCCAACGAACATATGTACGTGTAAGTCTGTTTCCATCAGGAACTTGTCAGAGGCGATTAGGCCCCCTCCACCCGCACGACTTGTCGCAGCGTCTGAACCCGGCCTAATCCCGGCTACACGCAACCCGCACACAATATTATTTTATTAAATTAATAGCGTTCGCGTGACAGTTAATATGAAAGCAATATTAATGTAATAATATAACAATTAAGATTACGTCAAATGGTTTTCATTAAATAAAAGTGCTTTATATAAATAATTTATTTATATTTAACTGTTTGACGTAAAACATCGTGTTAGTTATAGATAAAAATATAATATGTGCAATTTTTGAAAATTTCAACTAACTAAATACTTTGTTAGTCGGTAAATAAATTTTCACATCAAAAGTACTTAACCACTACATTGAAAATGGGTTAACAATTTTTATTAGCTTTGTAATTAATTTAAAAAAATAACAAAGTTTTTAAGCAACTCTATCACACAATCACAAAGAATAGACTTTCATAGAAATTATCTTAACACCCTTTCATGTAATTCTATTTTCAAAGATAAAAAGGTGTGTTATTCTAGGAAAACTTGAATTATAAACATTGAACGGATGTAGAGACGAGATGACGGGTCTCTCGACGTTTCCGCGCTGAAAGGGATGCTCGACTCATTAAGCCCATAGATATTCGGATTGGACTGATACCGCTTCAGTGACCTTATATACTGATATAACTAGAGCTACGTGTTTGCCGCATAGAGATTAGACAACTTTGATCTGGTAGAGCTATTGTTGTTGCCACATGGGGTAATCCCATTTAATGGTCAGTTGGAGCATGATGGTGTTATACGTATTCTTATATATATAATAAATACCCGCTTTCTATTACAATATAAATCCGGACACTCAGGGGCATCAAGACTTTCCTTTTCATTCTCCTTTTATACTTCTGTATACTTTAGACTGTTTTAGTTGTTAAGCACAGGTTTAATGGTGGTGGTATTGGTACACTTGTTTTCCTTTCTTTTCAATTCATTCTTTTACTACTGTGGAAACTTCTAAATGGCTTTGTTTCGTTAATATTTTTTTTCCCTATTGTATCTGTTTAGCTGTTAGTCTTCCTTAAAAATTAATAAATAAATAAAACTGAGAGATTCGATAGCGATATATAAGTAGTGGCCACGAAAATACTAAAACAACAGAAGGAAATCATTGAAAATAAATTCCACATAAATCCAAAATAAACCTTGGCAGGTTGATAGGCTTCAACAACGAGTTATCCCCGTGCTTTGTACTAAATAATCATATAATTGTCCGGCGGACACCGCGTCGGCAGAGGCCAGCCATTTGCATTTTAATCACGCGTTGATTTGAAGTAATGTCTCTACGTGCACGTATAAATTACATGACATGTACATGTGTGAAGCGAGGGACATGAACATTACGAATTTAAATGTAAAATTTATTGTAAAAATAATTAAGTGTAAATATTTATATTGGATTAACTTTTATTTGCTTATCTTTATAGGTTGTCCGCAAAATATATAGATGCCCGAGTAGATACTACACATTTTAAAATTTATAGAGATACGTGAGTCCCAAAATTTATAGAAAGTTATGATCCACTTGCGTTAGTGGCATTGTAGAATACTTTTGTACCGATATATGCAATTGGAGGTAGTTTGTACATAGATTAAAAATTACATACACATCTTTTTTTACAAAATGCATGATTTGATGATATATAATGGGATAATATGAGGAATGGCCCCACCTGCGTTTAGCGGGTATTTCAGCCAGTGTTAAGTAATTAATAGCAAGAGAAAATCCAATAAATACACATTATAAATAAAAAAT
Source organism: Ptilodon capucinus (assembly GCA_914767695.1). Classification (NCBI taxonomy): domain Eukaryota; kingdom Metazoa; phylum Arthropoda; class Insecta; order Lepidoptera; family Notodontidae; genus Ptilodon; species Ptilodon capucinus. Next base: position 8,283,057 of record OU611811.1, read on the forward strand.
CGGTTCATAAACGAAGAAGTTATCCGTGAACACACTTAAAAAAAAATATTCAAATTGAGAAACCTCCTCCATTTTTTCGTCGGTTAAAAATGGATGATGAACGTGATAAAGATGGCGTATGAATCTTTACACATAACTATTAAATTATGAAATTGTAGGTGACAATCTCCGGTACTTCAAACTAGTCTATTAAAGCTTCCCGCACACCGGGGCGTCAACCGTCGCGCGTCAAATCTATTGCCATACCAAAACAAACTGTATTGACTCATAGAAAAAGTTTATTCTTCAACTAAATGACACTGGCAGCGCGAGCGAATTTTAACGCGTGGGGGCATGGCTTTTACCACAGAAATTCTATTTTTATGCATATTGGCACACGGTTCTTTTTGGAATTAGTTAATATTTTGACGCGCGACCGTTATGCGAGAGGCTTTACCGTAGGGTCTTGTCATTCCTCACTTTTGATTGAATTTGGCGTCGAATTTTCAATTCCCTGACCAATGTGAAATAAATACATAAGGATAACGTCAATTTAATATATTTTTGTCTATTTAGTTATTCATCGAATAATACCTGTTTTGGTGATTTAATTGTATTGTTCCCTATCTGTGGCATAAATACTATCTGTCAGATTATCTGTCGATTGAATATTTGGCCCTTAAACAATTTCGGATTCCTTTTTAAATTTTAAACCTGAGACTTTATAGATGTTCACGAAATAGGTTTCCATAAGCACCTAATAATCTGTCATAAATCACACTCATCCTACTTACCCAGTGTGCCAGAACAATAACTCATTTCGTTGGCATGTCGTACCCGTACCGTACTATACCGCACTCAGATAAATTAACAACTGGACTTGGCGTTTGCCAAAGCTCAATGATTATTTATTAACGTTCACGTGTATAACCTCTACATATTTCTGTGTTCATGTTATACGTTTGTGAGGTATCATAGGCACGTGTTTCTTAAATAGAAGTTAGTAGTTGCTGTATGTATGTATTATATCCCAAAAATTGAAGGTAAAATGTAAGGGGTATTGCGGCCGTTATCAACTCCACTTCGTAAATCCTGTTACAAGTTTCTAAGGGTTCATAGGAAAATGTATTTTTGCGAGTAGTTCTTAATAGTTGCTGTGTAGGTGTATGTCAAAAATGTATGATGGGTTTGATTGCGTTATCAGCTCCATTCTAAGTATTCTAAGGTACGCATTGCAGCTATGTAACGTTCGGTTTCAGAGATGTGCGGTCTCTCGCGACATGTCCCTCGGGTTTTGTGAAACTTAATTTGGTTTCACTTGAGACGACGGCTTAATTAAGCTCGGCTGGCTCGTGTCGGTTCTGCGGTAATAAGCTACCAACTCTTGCTGAGCTCTTACAAAGACAATATTCAATTATGTTTCTTTTCAGACTTCTCAAATTAAAGTAATGCGTCGTTTGCTCACAAATGTTAATATAACTTTGCACATTGTGACATCATCACGCGTGTATTCAGTTGTTGAACTCTTTGAAACATGTATACCTTTTGCAAAGAGATCTCCTTATTCTTTTTTACGAAATTGACGAAATATGATATTTAATGGAATAAGATGGGCCTCACCTGCGCTAAGCAGGTATACCAGCCAGTGTCAAGTAATTAATAGCAAGAGGAAATTCAATAAATACATTTAGGTAAAAATGTGTAATAAACTTTTTAAAGATGGCGGATGCAACGTGGTATTAGCAAAGAGGGAGCTTTCCAAATACTTCTTTTTACGAAATGAGTGAAATGATGAATGCCTGCACCTGCGATTAGCGGTATTTATGGCAATGTCGAGTAATTATAGCAAGGACAAATTCAATAAATACACATTATAAATAAAAATGGATGATGACAGTGATAAAGATGGCGGATGAATCCCTTCCAAACACTTGACAGATTCACACGTCCAATTTTGTGTGTAATTTTGACGTCTACGTATACGTCAGATTGTCTATGTCAGGACGTATGAGACCAGACGGCAGTGGCAGCAATGAGGCCAATTTCTTTTCGTGTCATTTTTTTCTGAACGACATATTGTCATTGTAATTTTTTATTAATGATCAGATTAGAATGTGTTCATCATCGTAATAATTTTGCTTTGTATTACAACAAGTCTGTCTTGTGCGTGAAATAGACTCGGAACTGAACCTTCAAAGACATTCAAATTTTATTTCCGAATACAATAAAGATAGTTTCCAAAATAAGCATGCGGGTAGATTGTCAAGTTCGCGCGGAGCACGTGGGGAGCCGTCTATTTCTGACACCGTGGCGCTGCAGTTATAGCCGCACCATTATTTTCTATTTATTTTGTTGACAACTACCAAACGTACGGGACGTAGGTAGTTCATTGAACTGTCTGTAACAGGATCTTGGAAATGTTCACGATTGTTTGACGTGAAGCCTGTCGCCAGGAGTTTTTTTTTGTAGAGACGCAGGTAATGTGAGTTTATGATATAAGTAGTAGAAGTCCCGTTAATCCCTCCAGCAATAAATGGTTCCACTCCGTGTTTGCATCCAAAGTTTAGTGTCTAGTTAGGATTGAACCGGAACCCTCTCGGGTACAAGTTGTTTGTTTCGTGTTTTTAAATGATAACGTTGGTAGGAGTTCTAGAGTATATTTACGAGCAAACAAGATTATTTTTTGGACAACAAAAGACCAGACCATAATTGTATCGAGGGGTGAAAGGCTATTTGTTATAAGCGACATTTTTTGTAACTCTACAGGAGAGCATACTCATTTGAAGTGGAAACATTTGCTGATACCAAATAAGTCAATATCGCCCAAAAGTGTTGCTTTAGCCAAATAGCCCCTCGATATAATGCTGTGAAGATTATATAATGGTCTTTCACTTTCCATCACACAATTTCTACTCTCATCTAGAGCACCATCAAGGGTTTATTAAAATACAGGAAAGGGTTAATAAACGGAATAACTTCCGCTGTAAATATTACGTTTTCATAGTCGGTGTATCGTGGGGTCAAGTGCGGGACCCCTCCGTGTCATCTCGAATTCGTCATGTCATCGAAATGTAATAATTCCCCCCGCGACCGGTGCGGAATCGAAAAGCTATTTACAAAGAAACCGGGGACACATGGGGGAAGGGCGCACTATCTTACATTTGTAAGAAATCCAACTGGGGATAGTACCGATCGAACGTCTGTTTCAATGTTATCTCTGTTGATGCCATGAGCTTCATCTAGTTTATACTGCAAAGTATAATCAAAATCCATTCAGTAGTCTTTGCGTGAAAGAGTAACAAACATCCATCTATCCAACCTCACAAACTTAAATATTTATAATACTAGTAACACAATAATATCTTCTATAATAATAGTTCTAGCCTCGCGGGCAAGAACGCCCGCCTTGAACGTAAGGGGTGCAAGTTCAAATCCCAGGCCCGCACCTCTGAGATAATTTTCATGTGCGAATGTAATTTTCAACAATGATTACCACTTGCTGAACGGTGAAGGAAATCATCGTGAGGAAACCTGCACGTCTATAGAAAGGCGTGTGAAGTTCACCAACCCGCACTGGGCCTGCGTGGTGGACTATGGCCCAAATCTCCCTCGTATTGAGGGGGAATGTGCCCGGTATAATGGCAATAGGCTCACCTCCTATTACATTGGGACTAAAATACATCGGCGAAGTGTGGGCGCACTACAGTGCACCTCTGCCTACCCCTTCGGGGAATACAGGCGTGATGATGTATGTATTTATTTATTTTATACAATAATATCTTAAGTCAGAACACGGCACGGCAGTTAAAAAAAATACGCTATAAAGTATTTTTTTGTTGAAACATATTTCGAAGACCAACAATTACAGATATAAAACAAAGATAACTAGGATAGCAATCAGAAAGTTATTTAAATGTTTCCACTGATAGACTAGTTACACTTTATTCGTCCTGTATGTATGTGTAAATAGAGAGGCAATACAAATCTGAGTTTTTTAAGTGTGACAATTTTTAGAGCTGTGAGTTTTTATTTTTTAGGAATATTGTATTAAATCGTGTAAAAATATCGTTTTTTTTATGAGATAGGGAGGCAAACGAGCAGACGTTTCACCTGATGGTGAGTGATCAACGCCGCCCATGGACACCTGCAACACCAGGGGCATCGCAAGTGCGTTGCCGGCCTTTAAGGAATGAGTAGGCTCGTTTCTTGAAGATACCTTTGTTGCATCGGTCCGGGAACACCGCTGCAGGAAGTTCATTCCACAGTTTGGTGGTCGTTTAAGACCTTATACAGTACAACATTTATTTCACATTACTTCATGGATCCGAACATATTAATTATGTAAAAGATATTTCACGCGTTATTTGTAATACATAAAGCTCGGTTATGGCTCGTAAACCGACTGTTTGATTTGCATTCATGAATATGAATTAAATCTGTACTAGCGTATATCTGTTTTACGATTGTACAAATAATCCGGGTTAGTCACCATATTTACATAGAGTAAATAATCGGTAGTTATTTTTTTTATCGGATAAAAGCAAAAATAATTCATGGTAAATTTACAGAAATAATCTAATAAAACCGGCCAAGTGCGAGTCGGACTCGGTTCCGTACCATTACCGGCAAAAAAACGGCTAAAAATCACGTTTGTTGTATGGGAGCCCCCTTTAATATTTATTTTATTCTGTTTTTTAGTATGTGTTGTTATAGCGGCAACAGAAATACATCAGCTGTGAAAATTTCAACTCTCTAACTATCACTGTTCATGACATACAGCCTGGTGACAGACAGACGGACGGACGGACGGACAGCAAAGTCTTAGTAATAAGGTTAAGAGGTGGTGGTGAGGTCCTAGTTGGAACGTAGTTCCTTATCGCGCGTTGCGGAAGGGGGCTAGACGGAAAAAATTAGGACGAAAAATTGTAACGAAAATTTTGTAACGTCACTTTTACATATGTGTGTGTGATTTTTACTGTACGACACTTCTACATATGTGTGTGTGATTCGTATTGTATACATTTATGTCTACAATAAAATTCGATTTCAATTGCGATTTCAATGTGTGTGTGTGTATGTATATTAAATTTTTGTTTTTTTTTATTTCAAAAGGAACTTCGTTCCACCCGGATGTCTCTTGACACCTCTCAAGTTTCCTCAAGTTTTTAATTTATTGTTTATTCTTCTTTTCTGTGTAAGAAGAAACAATCGAAACATCGCGGCTCGAACTTTTCAAGCTTATAAGCACGTCAACGCTTGTACGAGTTACGCATATGGCAAAATCCTCGCCCTTGTACGCTCGAATAAAACGCTAGCTTACGCTTAGATAAAAATCTATTAAAAATTCTCTATTCTATTAAAAAGTTGCGTAGCATTAATCAAAAGTAGCTTTTATACACAGGATCGATTGGCGTACCTTGACAATATCGAAAAATAGAGAAATCAACATTTACATTTCACCGTACCCCGTGTCAGTTTGATGGCCGTGAAGTGTGCGTGCCGGTGTAACAGGGTTACGTGTTTTACGGGGGTTTCGTCGCGTTTCCTTTGTTGGGAAAATTATACCGGAGTAAATACGGCAGGAAATTAATCATTCTCGGTGTATTCCGACCGAAATATTTGATTAATGTTCCAAATATATGACTTAAGAGTGCATTATGCAAAGTAATTCATAGTAAATCATGAGTAGATAAAACGTTTTTTGGCTATGTATATTCACATACGTACAGAACTAAATATAAAAATTGGTGCTCATATAATAATTACCATTTAAAAACAAAATAAAAATGATGATTACTAATTAAAAAAGGTTTTGTCCGCGTGTGATGGTTGCAATAACGCTGGCTGCATTTCCTCGTTGAATATTTAGGCGGATTAGTTAAACGAGGAAATTACAAGACAGTTATGGAATTTAATTTTATTGAATTATGTAACACTTGTTTTTGAAAAAAATCAGTAAGTACGTTTCTTTCGATAACATTAGCACACGAAAGTTTAAATTCCTTATTCAGCACGAGATAATATTATACAAACTTTTTTATAGACCAGTTTGAATAATTTACGACTCTATGCCACTAGCAATAGGCACGTAAACAAATGCACAGTAATTTGTGTAGTGATATAAGGGTGGTTGTGTTTACCTACGCACAACGATCGATAGGCCGTACGTACAGCCTTCGCGTGAAAATTGCAACCCATCGCTAAAGCCGGGAGTAATAGCATTACTGGAAACGAGATGAAAGAAATTCACTTATTTTAAGCGAGTATTGTATTGTGTTCAGTTAATATATATACACAAATGAACACCCTTCTTTAATTGGTCGAATAAATATTAACATTGCAGTTTGCACATAAACAATTTTGGAGTCATAGAAAATCCTTTTTTATTGCCAATTGTATTAATAGAGGAAGTTTCTGAAACACTTCCAAGCCATATCAATATATATTTTTTCAAGAGGACTAATTAATAGTTATATGCAAACATAAATCTTGCATTGGAAATAATACTTGCACTAAAATTTTAATAATTAGGTGGGCTAAATAAAACCTTTGAAGATCGTTGACAAATTATGGCATATCCAGTAACAGATCCGTGGTCTGCGCCAGGTGGGGTTCCCTATAGTTTACGAATCCGCCCGCTATCTTGCCGACTTGAGGGGACGCCATAGATTTATTCTGCTCGGTTTATTTTGCTCCTTTTTGATATTTACCTTGTGCGAAACGAATACGAGTAAAAACCTAATGAGAAATCGCTATTGAAAACAGTTATATCTTGCCTTTTAAATATAACCTACATCCATAATAGCTCTTGTGCAATAAACATTCCCAATGGAAAGTTTGGCAGACTAATGTGAATGGAATGATATGGCAAGAAAATACATGGAGCGACGCTTCTCAAAGTCCCACCGTACCACAATACCTAACAGTTTTAAAGTGCCAGAGCCCTACGAATTTTATAACAAAGCGACCCCATTCGTGCAGAGGACGCTATTGTTCGTCGCTGATGAGAATTCTGGGCCGAAGCCGAGTGGCAGTGGCGGCGCCGACACAATTGATAACGATACGCAAGATGCTGCGGCCGCGGAAACGACCGCATCACCGTCTAAATCAGCCGAGGAGCAAGAAAAATCACCAAAAAAGAGCTCATTTTTCTTCTCCCCCTCGAAAAGTTGCAAGATTCACGGCCGCAGCTTTTTCCGGCTACAGACAAGTCCCAAGAAGTCGAAAACGGGGACGGGCGAAGTAGTTGCCGGTGGGAAGGAAGCGACGGCGGCGGCTGCGGGGGGCGCGGGGGGCGCGGGACTCATCAGCTACGCGCCTGGATGGTCCTTAAAGGGCGAGCATCTTATGAAGTGGCAGGAATCAGGGAAGACCACTATTGAGGTATGTGACCCTTTAGATACGTTAAAAAAGGTATTTTGTAGAGTTATTATTAGTGCCTATATGATTGGGTGTTATCGATTTGAGATTTCATGTTTTAAGTACATTTTGAATTAATTAAATCAAACCTTCTTTCAATTCTTTTGTCGTCTTTAAAAGCACTTAGAAAAGTTTTTAAGTAAAATTGTGCATGCAAATCTGTTCGTCAGCGGTTAACAAGGAGGCTGGGTTCAGTGTAGGGTGGTTGTTTTTTAAGAAGAAAACGAAAATTTCAATCTAAACGCGCCCCCAGGTGATGGCGCCCATGAGGGGACGCTCGCGCTGTTACCATAGAAAACCTTTTCGAATGTATTTATGCTAGATGCGATGAATGTTTACGAAGAAAGTGTTTCAACCGTTCAAACTCTTAAATTTTGCCTAATGTCAGATATTTTAATTCACAATTGTAAATTACGTCCTTAGTTGTTGCAAACTTTTGTCTATAAAATAAATAAAGTTAGTTAACGTAAAAGTAAAATCGACAATGCTTAGCTTACCTTTTCATAAAGACACTTTACAATATATCGATGGCAAACTTATAATATTGATTAGGTTGTAAAAGTATCTAATATTTCCACATGATTGCCGAGCAAAGTATCAAGATGGAATCGTTTCACGGCTGTTAATCATCGCGCGACGAATATCGCCGGATTCGTTCCGGCGTTTTGGCCACAATAATAATATCAGGCGCATTAGCCGGCTCGCCACCCTCGCCTCACGCCGTTCCTACTTCTCCGCCATCCGGAAAACTGGGGAGATGAACACAGCCGATAGCCTTTTATATCAGTGTAATTTACCTTTTACTACCAACATTAGGAAAAAATCATGTTAATCAGTTTTTCGCGCTTTGAAAAAGTTTCGAATACGATTTGATTTGATACATTTACTACACGAGTATTCATAGGACACGTTTTGAAAGCACATAAATAACAGCCTGCTTGCAGAAAAGCAAATTATATAATTTTATGGTCAAGTCCATGACTCATTATAATAAATTTAACATTTTACATTTATACAATGTACCTAGAGAATAAAACCATTTAGTTTGCAAAATATACATATAGAGATGCACAATACGAGGGAGACTTGGGCCATAGTCCACCAAGCAGGCCCAGTGCGGGTTGGTGAACTTCATACGCCTTTCTATAGACGTACAGGCTTCCTCACGATGTTTTCCTTCACCGTTCAGCAAGTGGTAATCATTGTTGAAAATGACATTCGCACATGAAAATTATCTCAGAGGTGCGGGCCTGGGATTTGAACTTGCACCCCTTACGTTCAAGGCGGGCTACTACTGCTTTAGTTTGCAATTATAAAAAAACTTAATATGTAGGTTTGTTTTTATTTTAAACAAATAACATTTTGAGAAACATTTTAACTTTTTGTGGAGCTGCTGAAACTATCTTCAAGCTTATAGCGTGAACTTTCAAAAAATATTTAAGATATAACTTATAAAAAACAACAAAGATACTTTGTATGGAATACGACCTGAATGATCAAAGCTTTCCTATAGGTAACAAATTTATCTTCACGTTAACAAACGTTCGAACGCGTGCATCTGACAATAGATGCCTCCAGTCACCAGGGTTCATTACAAGCACGCGAGGTTACAGCCAAAGGGTGAGGGGAGAGGTTTGTATCCTGAATATGCATGAAGACCAGGCTCGTGGCTGACGCCTGTCGCCGATGTTATGATAGGGTCGATGTCAAGCGGAATGCTAATTATACTCGCTTGTTAAATAGAAGGGTTGAGTGGGATAACGAATATCTTAAACTAAGTTTGATTGCGTTTTGATTGAGACGTTTTGAGGACGGGAAGATTGGATTTTAAAGCACTTATGACCGTTATTGCATACTATGAGACGCTTTAAAGTAATGCACTGCAACTGGCATGCCATTTTCAATAATGATTGTCTCCTGCTGAACGGTGAAGGCAAACATCGTGAAGAAACCTGCAGGTCTATATTATAAAGGCGTGTGAAGTTCACCAACCCGCACTGGCCCAGTGTGGTGGACTATGGCCCAAATCTACCTCGTATTGAGGGGGAATGTGCCCGGTATAAAGGCAATAGGCTCGCCCCCTATCCAATTCAATTATATCATCTGCAATTTTATGTCTGCAAATGGCAGCTGTTTCATATTTATACATCAATTTAAAGCATCTCGTAGTATCAGTAAAAACGGCAATAGAGCTATAATCAAGTCAACTGTCGGAACTTAGGCGAGTATTACTTTTTTCTTAATAAATAAATACAAATCGCTGACTTATGAGTCGTTGACATTTATATAACAAAATAAATATAATAAGGTTTATAGTCTTATTATGAAAAATGATGAATACTGCAATCTCATCCAGTAACATCCGTGTACTTTCTCAAAATATTTTATTGGTTCCCCTATTCACAATATTTCTCTATTAGTTTTCTACATTACCGTAGTTTAGGATGAGGAAGTAAGGAAAAACTAACATTTATATAGTTGTCAGTGCTCCCCCATTGGTTACGCCGAATTGTTTCGATTACTAATGCACCCCTTAAAGTATGCGGCTATTTCGTATTTTATGAAGTGTTAGTAGATATATGTGCAATAAAGAGATTGAATGAGAATTTAGATTTATTGTCGTCGATTAGGTATACAACATTGAAGATAAATTTTTATGCGTCGTCCATTTGTTAGGCCGTGACGTTTTTTTTTACATAATTGAAAAACTACAGCCTACTTCCCCAATGTATACTCAGAAGGAATGATTATTATCCCAAAAATAGTTATGACTATTTGAGACCACCTGTGTACAGAAAAATGGCATTGCAGGCGGTTAGGTGACAGATTGAGGTTTGTATTATTTCCGGGGGCAATATATTTCAGCTCAAGGTACTGTGTACTACAGGATTGTTTGTTGCGGAAAAAATATACACAAGTAATGTACATACTATCAGTATATTTAAAAAAAGATTGAATGGAGTTCATCCAATAAATATCTTTCTTACAAACCACTCTAGATCTTGATACTTTCGAAGGAACATCACTCTCTGCGGAATTAATATCGAGTGGTTCTGTAATCCGTATTGACGGCTCCATTCACAATTCGCCGAGGTCCCATTAGCTCACTGAATATTTCAGGGAGCGAGAGACTTATTAGCCGGCTAATTATACAAAGGAAGTAGTTAGGGAGCGGCGGAAGAACGGAGGGGATCTCGCAGCCCTTCAACTTTCACATGCGCACTAAAGAACGTACAGCAAAAACTTATTTTAATTTATTTTTATGGAAATTAAGTCGTTTTTTTTTGAGCCTAAAACTTATGCACAAAAATTCTCTAAGTTAAAGGCGGCTGCTCTATAATTATGGGTTTAACGATAACGGGATGTGCAATGGCAAAATATAGACATCGTCGTCATAAAGCCGAAATCTCGTAAATTGCCCTAAATGAATAATTGATGTAGAATTGATCAGAAAAAAAGCCGCGTCGAATGGTATACGATAAATAAATTAATAGTAAAAAAAAACTTTTTAAAATCAAGCTTTTATTTAATTGCCCTTAAAAGAAGAAAATAAAGTTTAAATTAAATCAAACCAATCAATTTAGTACATGTATTACACAATTTATTAAATGATATAAAAGCTTGTAATGCAGCATGCAGCATGCATTATCATCCAAAGTAAGCGTGTAGACCAAATTTTACTTCACTGATTTAAAATTCAGTTGCAAGATTCCACCCGGATGCATCGTTGCAAACTTGTAAAAAAGAATGATACAGCTTTACATTTTTTGTAGTTTTATTAAGGAGTTACGAATTTATGAAATGGTTTTTCGGCTCTGGTGTAAATTGGCGCTATCTAACTGCACGATACATAAGACTCTGCCACTACACATCTGTTCCCGTTAAATCCATAATAATCGACTATTAAACGAGTTTATTAAATTGAAATAGAGTCTTTTACGCTACAAAACAGTATAACTACTGGTATACAAAACGTGCTTTGTATATAAATACGGTACGGACTCTTTATTATAAAAGTTATTTGGCCTTATTTATAATTTTTGGCACGATTTAGAGACGGTGTTAACAATACAATGTTATTAGAATAAGTATGCAAATTATCAACAAAGAATATTTGTTGGAATTCGTTATGATGGCGCTTTGTTTTCTTATTGCCAATCGCATATCAATTGGTTGATGAGAATTACACGTGTAGAAAATAATAATACATCATCACACCGGTATTCCCGGAAGGGGTAGGCAGAGGTGCACTGCAGTGCGCCCACACTTCGCTGATATATTTTTGGTCCCAATGTAATAGGGGGCGAGCCTATTGCCATTATACCGGGCACATCCCCATCAATATGAGAGGAAGTTTTGGGCCATAGTCCACCACGCTGTGCCCAGTGTGGGTTGGTGAAATTCACTAATTCACGGTGAAGGAAAACATAGTGAGAAAACCTGCACGTCTATAGAAGGGCTATAGACGTGCAGGTTTCCTCACAATGTTTTCCTTCACCGTTCAGCAAGTGGCAAATTATCTCAGATGTGCGGGCCTTTATATAATTAATAAATAATATAAGATTAATGAAATACATTGTATTCGTTGCATATTCTTTCTGAATTGGGTACCAAAAATATATAAGCAAAATTTGTTCACTCTGCAGTGTGGGGAAATAAAAAAGTGTGAAAAAATCAAATTTCCGAAGGACAAATTTGGCTTTAATATTACATTTAATCGATATAAGTACATTTATTTATAAATGCTAGACTAATTCTATAATATCCTAAGGTTTTCTTATAACCTTAATCTTGAAATATAATTATCGTTCTTAGTATATATGTAGCCATAGGTTGGTGGATGTAGGGATGAATCATATTATCTCAATGCTCGGTGGGAACAACCCGGATGAGTCGGCGGATAAGTTTTGGTATTTATACGTATGCATTAATACCTAATGACGTCAAATATGCAGAAACAGTAAATCTTTAATCGGTTAGTCTAAAAGTTCTAGATAATGCTATAATACTGTGACAAAAATGACAAAAGACAGACCTACAGTGTTTAAAAAAAATGAAAATTCCATTAGCGAATTATCAACTAGGTATTCAAAAATTTATGCATTTATTTATAGGAAATGATAGATATTTTGCCAGTAGCAAGTAATTTAATAGCAATAACAAATTCGATAAATATGTGATGAGCGTTTAAATCCAAAAATTTATTGCAAGTCGAAATACGCCTTACCAATTTGTATTCTTGTCTGTCAACTCACAAAAATAATAACAATGTTGTTCGGTAAGCAAAAAAGTCAGAATTGTGACGTCATTCGCAGCCTGTCGGTCATGGGACAGTATCGTATAAATTACGTGCGGCATGTTCGGATTGTGGACAGGTGGGATTGTGAAGACGCCCCGGTCTCAACCGAAATTGTTTCGCAAATATGTTCGGTATGCGGGCACGTTCGTTCCCAGCTTCATCTTTTAAACCTTTATTTCGTGCGTATTAAAATCACTGAGCATTAATAACCGACTGATTTATGTTCGTTTTTTAAAAGATTAGCTCCTAAATGCCCCGCAGTGCTCTGATGATGTATCACGAGCATAAAGGTCTTTGACCTGCAGGCCTACCACAACCGGCAGTAATAAGACAAAATGTGGGATATTTCGATTGTGTCTCTCTCTTTACTATAAATTAAGAAAGTGAACCAGCTACTCGACACGAGATGATCCGTGCCATAAAGCCCTGTCAAGTCGCGCGCGTAGTATTGTTTGCCAATAACAAAAGGAACTCTATTGACTCATAGATAATTTTCATTTTTCAAAGCAAGAACATTGATAGCGCGAGCAAATTTTGACTCGTGCGGGCATGGTTTTTACCACAGGAATTCAATCTGTATTTATATTGACACAAAGTTCGTTTTGGTATTGACAAACATTCTGAAGTGCGACTTTTGAAGCTCCAGTGGCTCAAAGGCATGAAGATATTATAACGGAGGCGGCATTTCGAGTCCGCGCTGCGGTAAATTTTTCTAGTTTATCTGACTCCGCCATTGTTTTCCCATATAGTTGCTGTATACTACAGGTACATGAGTTAACAACAATAGTGGAAAAATCGAAGAGTGGAGTCGTTATGGGTACTCTAGATACTCTATGCTCAAAAGTTATAAAATTTGATACACTATATCAAATGACGACAGTATTATAACAAGGCTGATTGCCAAAAAAACAAAGCACGAATTGTGCGTCCGATACGACAGCTAACATGATTTGTATAAATCGATATATGAATTGGGTTGTGGAAATTGGTTTTCCGTGGCTTTTCCGCGCCGGCGGGTCGACGGCATCCGGTTAATGCGAACGACCAACGATATGAGAGTCGCGATCCTTTTCATCCGAACAGTTTACGAGGGGCTGCCTCCCGCCGTTGCTCTTGCATTACCGCAAACAAAACGAACCCATGAAAATGAGTTTTTGTTTCCCCTATTGTGTTTTACACGCGATGACTGAAGATGGAATGAAAAAAAGTTCAGTGTATTCTGTAAAAAAAATACAGTTTTTCCAATTAGCGTGATGTTCATACAGTTGCTGTTATTATGGATTTTAGATCTTGACAATTGGAAATAGCGTTAAGTTCATATTTATTGATAGATAATCTCTTTACCAAACAATGAAAAAATACAACATTATAAATCACATTTGGTGTATGTCTACTGGGAAAATAGTTTGAAAATGTACTGATAAGCCAAGTATATAAGGGTCTGTGTATAGGACGACGTGTCCAGTAGTCATAATATGCATAATATTCGCTTTAATAGCAAATATGTATATATTTTTTTTAAGTTTATTAAATTTTTGACACAATTTAATTATATGGTCAATTCGTACTTCAGAAATAGGATATACTTTTAGTTTTATACACATCTATACATATACTTTTCAGCTATCGACGGTGTTTTTGTCCACGGACGCTAGACATCCTTGAGCGCCCAGCTGGCCATACTTCAGACGATTCAAGACTCATGTAGATTGTCACGCTGTAATTAAACACATGGTTGGTATCACGTTACCCAGCAACGCTCCAGTAACCCACCGTGTCAATTAAAGAAACGTCACCGTCTACCGCGTTCATTTAGATTTATACCATCTATAGCTCTACTACGAATTTTGAGTTTTGCACTCGTCAGCTGATAGCGTCTATGTAAAGTTATCATAAGTCAAGTTTGGATGAGCTGAGGGACCAATTGATAGAAAAGACTCGAAAACCTTTTGTCTCGCAGTGCCTGACACTACCTCCTCATTGTACAGTCCAAAACTTATAGCCGCTTGTACTATGATTACTATACAATGGACTAGGAATGTTTTCAGTTATACAAACTAGGAAAAAATGTGAAATAGTCCCATCTGAAATAGGTAGCTGACGTGAGCAGCTGAGATATGCAGTGAGCCGTGCAAATCACTCACGGCTAGACCAAAACCTTGCTTAGAAATAGAAATCAGGCTAGAAATCACTGCGGAACACACAAAATTGGCCCAATACTATGCTTACCGCTTTTTTCGCTAACGTGTTAATAGAACTTTTTTGGTTCACTCGAGGAAACAACAAACGTTTTTACGTTAAACGTTGACATCTAGCGTATGTATAAACTCATGGTAGGGACACTGGTAACAAAGTTATTGTTAATCGGGCTGGTTCGTTACACTGTTGATTTATACGATGGTATATCCGTGCATGATTTGTAGAGACACGTGCGAATATGAGGATTTATGGCTGTTGTAGCCGGTGGTTCAGCGGTCAAGTGTGAAAGTGTCATCTTATGACTATTTCAAAAGTCAGATTAAGGTACAATGATTTTTATTATACGCTTTATAACAGAGTTATGGGCGTGCGAAAAAATAACAATAACAGCTTTCTTTTTTAACGATTTTGTGGTTACCCATTTTAACAAATATGGACAATAAAAGATGTTTTTTTGTACCAATATGAATATAGCATAGGACACCACTATGGCTTAGAGGGTGGGTGCTCACGTCATTGAATGGAATGTCCAAGATATGGGAAGCAAATTCGGAACCTTTCATCATAATAGTTGTACATATAGTATAAACATACAATAAATATCGCCAGTCAATACGTAGTCATCGTATAATCCCCACCAGGCTAGTACTATGGGTACCAAACAATGAATTCGGGGCGATTATAGTTACAACCAGACCATGGCAAATTCCGTAATTTGCCTCTGGCGAGAATCGAACCCGCAACCACCCTGTGCAGTGAGCCGGCTTACACACAAACCACTAGACCAAGCAGTCGACATATAGTTGGCCCTTAACATAATAAGGACGTCACATTATACAGGATGTTTCAGAAGTCTGAAATAATATTTTGATGTTTGCATCAGTAACGGGTATACAACTGAATAGTATAAAAATTTGATCGAAATTCGACCATATTTTTCCAAATTTTTTTTCCTCGCCAATTTCTATAACTCGTAATATCTCAAATCATATGTAAAATTTGCATGTTCTGTTTTGTGAATATTGGTAGTCACCCCTCATATGTGTAGTTTACACTGCTGAATGGGGTTATGGATGTACCCAAAGGCCAGAACACGATATCTGTGACAAATATTCAAAGGTCTTTAACTCAGAAACTATGATAGTTAGGTATAATCTGTCTTCACATGCTATATTATGTATATTATGAGCCGCCGTATACGTACCCAAAGTATTATTTCGGACTTCTGATACACCCTGTATATTAAGGATCTTTAGGTAGTCATGATGGGCTCCCGAAGGCAATGGCAGCGGTCTGGATTGGCAGCCGGCACACGACACCCCATGTCCCAAATTCACGTCACTCTTCATCAGACCGCGTGCACTTGATTAGACTCGTTTAAACTCTGTGGTGTTTAAATACACGAGCAATCTGTTATTACTGTCCGTCTAATGCGTGCAGGATTTTGTTATCGTACACGTAAAACGTCGTCGTACATCGTACATCTTATTCAGGCGATTTAATTCTATGTTCTTAATACAGCCAGATAAATAGTCGTCCTAAAATAAACTGGTAACCAAATGAAACCGTATGTGTTATTAACTCAATTAAGTTAATATTTGAAAGTGACATTCTTAAGTTATCTTTTAAAAGCGGTATTTAACTGGATTATATCATTGTAGATGTAACTTCTTATGGCAGATAGCTAGGAACAGCAAAAAACAAATAAATACCGCCATTTAGAGCGTTAAGTACAAAATCGCTCGCAATGGAGCGTCCGAACACTACAGTAGTTATCGGTAGAACGGAAATTGGAGGCATACTAGGGATTTGAGTCGTTCTAAAAAAGATGTTGGATGCTCGTATTTCCAACTGTGTTTTCAAAATACGGTGGTTTATAATAGTGAAAACAAACAATCAATCATTCAGATTAGGATATCTGCAATCACCAGCTTTCACGGAAACAATAATTCGTACAGGACGCGATCAATTGCGTGCTCTATTTGCTAATTAATTATTTAACGCTAATACGCGCCAGCAATGGACCCATAAAGCGTCTCTCTTACATTGGGGCGTCAAAGATTACGCGTCAAATTTGACAATTCCAAAACGAACTGAGTTAATATACATATAGATTTGATTTATGTGTTATAAGCCATGCGCCAACGCATCGAAATTCGCTCGCGCTATCAATATAATTTTGTTGAAGAATAAACTGTTTCTAGATAGGCATCCGCCATCTTTATCATTTTCATCACCCATATTTATTTATAATGTGTATTTATTGAATCTCTCCTTGCTATTTATTTACTCGACATTGGCTTTACTACCCGCCAATCGCAGGTGCAGCCATTCCTTATTATCTATAAGTGTACAGCCTCATTAACTTTGTATTGTATAATTGGTAATTAAGAAAAACACAAAATTTTTAATCCTTATTGGAAAAAAGCAACCATGGAGTTTCTTGCCTATTCTTCTCCATAGAAAATGCATTCCGAATGGAGAGATACTTTTAAATTTATTGACGATTCATAAGAGCCTGTATAATATGAATAAAATAATTATGATTCTGATTCTATCAGTCAATACAGTTCGTTTTGGTATTGCTAAAAAATTCCGACGCGTGTTTTAACGTCCCAGTGTGTGGCTTAATAATTTGTTGGTATTCGTTGCGCGTGTCATTAACGGTTCATTACGACTTGCCGCCGGCTTAATTGGCTTACCGTTGCGTGTCGTGCTTTGAATCAAAACCGTAATCAATTTTCGAGCCATCAAAGCGATGTCAAAGGGATATTGCGGCTTATCTCTACTGATGTACAAGTGTCCGATGTTATGTTTAATTAGTATTTAGGCCATTAGTGGACTGTCAATGAGCTGACGATCGAACGTGGACCCTCTGCAAGGTACAGCCAGTAGCAAAGTTTATTTTCAACTTACTTTTTGAAATTGTTGTATAGCAATACCAAAAAAAATTGAGACTAACATCGAGAAGCGCGATTCCTTAATCTGTGAATACACAACAAGCATTTAATTTCTTTGATTACAATTGTTCTTCCGCCATCTTTTTTACCTTCACCGTCCATTTAATATGTACCTAATGTGTATTTTTATTATTGGTTGACACTGACGAAATACCTGTGTGTTTTGTAGGTGAAGCTACTATAGCTCAACCTTATCTATGATCTCATTAATATTCCCTTTAAAAACACAGATTACATACTATTCAATTCAATTGATTTTTAGGGTTCCGTACCCAAAGGCTAAAACGGGAACCCTATTACTGAGACTTCGCTGTCCGTCCGTCTGTCCGTCCGTCTTTCACCAGGCTGTATCTCATGAATCGTGATAGTTAGAGAGTTGAAATTTTCACAGATCATTTATTTATGTTGCCGCTCACAACAAATACTAAAAAACAGAATAAAATTAATATTTAAGGGGACTCCCATACAACAAAAGTGATTTTTTTGCCGTTTTTATAGATAATGCTACGGAACCCTTCGTGCGCGAGTCCGACTCGCACATGGCCGGTTATATTTAACACCTACACAAACGTTACAACACGTTGACACGAGCATTGAAATAACATTATGTATTATTACTTGGATGCCAATTTAATGTTTGATTTTTGCTTTTGTTTCATATTTGGTAATCCGTTTTAAAATTTAAGTATTCCCAATTAAAACGGTACAAGGTACACACGACCGGGCGCGTTCCCAATTCTCCCTTCTGGGCACTTAATTGTTTCAAACACCGAATTATTTTGATTTATAGCTTTGTGATTGCTGCAACTCGATTGTATACAGGGCCTTTGTTGCCCTCTAAATTGAATGAAATGAAAAATAAATTAAGTCCAGTTGTGAAGTGGAACGCTGCGGAAGAAAAGATTGTGGACCATTGTGTGTGGTGAACAACAAAGGGACAAACAAGGCACGAAGGTGGCGGGCTACCGCGGTCACGTGACGTGGCTTACACATACAGACGCGTCAAAGCCCGCGTGTCAGAATTTTTTACCTATACAACAATCACATTGGGCCTGACTCAATGGAAAGAGGCCATTAACACAATAAATTAATGGTAAAAAACTTTTAAGAACAAGCTTTTATTAAATTACCCTTAGTTTTTGTGTTCTCCTCGGCAAGCCCTTTCATTTGATACCCATACTGTAGTAGTGCAGAAAAAATAACTGTTCCGCCATCTTGGGTGATCCGCCATATTGGAATTAGAATGACGTCACATAGCTAAGCATGCATTGTCATCTAAAATGAGCGTGTATACCAAATTTCACCTCAATCGGTTAAAGATAACTGATTTAAAATTGAGTTGCAAGATTCCACCCGGACATACATTGCAAGTTAATATAAAGCTTGTAAAAAAAAACAAACTCTGTGTCACACACATAAATATTGAATTGAAAAGCCACGCCACAACGCGTGTCGATGTAATTACATTGAAGAATGATCTTTACCTATGAGACAATGCAGCTCATTTTTGTATTGGCAAAAATTCGCCGAGCTCATTTTGACGCCTCAGTGTGGGAGGGCTTTATTCACGTGATTACGTGTTATTTGCTACAGAATTTCAATCTTTACGTATCCTAGCACAGAGTACAATTTAGAAAAAAATGACAAATAAATTTGCTCGCACCAGTATTTTATGCGACATGCATAAAAAATAAAACAGAGTAATAATATCATACTTTGTGAATAAACTGGCATCATTGTGTTTGAGCAAATAAAATGGGTATTTTTGTACCTACACCTACTAAATACTAGCCGTAACAATAGCTTGAGGTTTAAAAGACGAATTGGTTATTTTATAGTTCCTTCTATAATACCAAATATACTCAAACAGTTCAGTCCATGACCAGAAATGTAACACTAAATTAATATTCAACTAATCATTGCATTTCTAAGTACAACAAGATGTAAGGAACCATCGTTAGTTCATCATAATAAATGTAATATCACCAGACAACACAATATTCATCGTATGAGCCCAAACAAAGGAAAGCTTGTACTATGTGAACCGTAAAATAGACTGAGAGCGAACCCAGTTACACCCAGATCTTGGCAAACTCCAAAAAGGCCATTTTAGTAATTTTGCTCTGGCAGGAATCGAACCTGAAACCCCGAGCGGGCTATGCTCAAACCACTAGACCAGGGCTGTCCAAACTACATACCTTCGCAGGCTAATTAATTTTACTACAAAAGCTGGAGGGCCGCAGAAAGAAATATTTTTAATTTTCAAGTAAGGATAATTATTTCTTTATACGTTTATTGATTCTTCATTAATTTATCTTTAAAATTCATATCGATATCAACGTCATTATTCGTTGTTGCCAGACGCATTGCATGAAGAAGTGACTTATCTGATAATGAAGATCTTATTAATGATCTTATTAATTATATACTTAGATTTTATTAAGTTCATTGTTGAATACGCACTTTCACATTAATAAATGCTGCCCATCATCGATCCCATTTTCGAGCCAAAATTTGTTATCTTCTGATTAAAAAAATGCGTCGCGGGCCGCACGAAAACAAGCCGCGGGCCGTTGTTTGGACAGCCCTGCACTACCTTTTATCAAAATTCAGGTTAATATAATGAGCTAGAATCATCTTACACCTAATTATACAAGACTCAAAACACATTCAGTTGTCAGTTCATTAATTGCAAGAGATGTTGCACAACAGTACAATGTAAGTGATATTCGCCTATTTGTGGAGTGCAGAGGTCGGCAACCTATGAGGGGAATAGTTATTACATAAACAAATGTAAACCAAAATATAACAAACATTATTTCCAGTATCGTGATACTGGATTGCGAAACGTGGTATGTGATGGTGGGCAGATATCGAGGGGTGAAAGGCTTGACTTAAGCGACAATTTGGGTGATATTGACTCATATAGATATTTGGAATTAGCCATTTTTTCTGCGTCGAATGAGTATACTCTCCTGTAAAGTTAACAAAATGTCGCTTAAATCAATTACCCTTTCAGCTCCGGTATAAATATAGAGTGACAAATAGTTTACAACAATTAGTCAGAAGAAATGTGGGGAATAGGTTACCCCTAAATTAAAACATAGTTTAGTACGAATATTGCTTTCACCATATAAATTTAAAAACCTTCAAACATAAATTGTATTATTATTATGTATTATCAGTCTAGATGTCCCACTGACGTATTGAGGGGGAAAGTGCCCAGTATAATGGCAATAGGCTCGCATTGGGACCTATTACATTGGGACCAAAATACATCGGCGAAGTGTGGGCGCACTACAGTGCATCTCTGCCTACCCCTTCGGGGAATACCGGCGTGATGATGTATTATTATTATTATTACGTCCCACTGCTGGGCAAAGACCTCCCTCCTCTTCCTCCATTCTTCTCTATTTTGAGCTAAGATGGGCCACTCTTTTCGATTGGAAATAATTTAAATAATTATCATGTATATAAGATATTTAAATAATAAAACGATACTCTTGAAATCGTAGTTTATTCCATCTTGACAGATTTCGAAATCAAAAGTCATAACTCCAAATCTGGCCAGATATACTACAATAATACAATTGTTTAATATCACAATTCAAATAGGCACTCTATTCTCTACAGTTACAATTTATGCCAAGTTATCAACCATTTACAGACACATTCTAGAACACTGATGAACGGATTGAAGGTTTTATAATTTTGGGGATTAGTATTGCAGCTTTCTAATTTAGCACTCAAGTCATCTTCCATCTGACTCTACTATGTTTTTTTTATTGTGAACCTTGGAGGGGTTAAGAATTGTCTAATGTTTTATATTTGATCGAGGCCATTTTCTGTCAGATAAACTAACAGACCTTTTTTATTTCCTAATTAGCAAACAATATGATTTATCAATCGTCACATTCGACGTTCGTTCGTTAATTTGACTGCCATTTATCGAATTGCGTGATCAATAGCCAAATATCTTGATTTGATTGGTAGTTCGATTTTTTTTCTGGGGATTAAAAAATCTGTCCTATAAAGAAACAGTTGGTTATCTCTGCCGCAGTGTTTAATTCAAGCACCTAGGTGAGGTGCCTGTGACTCAGTCGCCGTTGAGTCACCGCTCTCCTGCGACTCTGCTGGCTGTCTAGTTCGGGAACACGGAATATTGATTCGATTTTATACAGCCCGGGAATAGTCGCGCACGGTGTGAGTAAGCGCGTCTGGGTAGAGCGTCATTTTTATAGGGGAAATAATTTTTATATTCGATCATGCTTATTGTATAGTGAATTAGCTTGCAAAATAAAAAATATCTTTAGACGACCATAGTATTTGAAAAATACTTCATTTAATATAAGAAACTGTGCGCTTGCAATAACTAAAACCATGGAATAACTTAAAAAATCATCCGCCATTTTAGTTTTATGCTTAATAGGGCTAAGTCTGTTAGCACCAAATTTAAACTGTGTATATTTTTGTCGTTCTCACTGCCATAATGGACGACAAAGACAACAATATTTATAGTGCTGTCAAATTTTGTTTAGTTCTAGTATGGTGCCAACATAATCAGCACCAATTTGTATTTATTTAATTTGTTATTTGCTGCTAATCGTAAATTATGTCAGGCTTTCCTACATTATTATATTTCATATTGTAAAATAAGAAGAAAGAGTAATAATTGTGCATGTTTACTCTATCTAGGTAGATAATACAATTTTATAGAGTTGTTATCGTCCATCCATGACGCGTCAACATCAGTTAGTCCGTGTTTAACTCTACCAAACACGTATTTATAGAGCGATTCTGGCAAATAGAGTGGAACCGTCGAGCTGAACAACGTATGGTTATTGCTTTGAATCAAATCACATTGCCACTATAGTTTTAATGATCCCTTTTGCAATCATTTCCGTACTTTATTTATTGACGTTTAATAGCATGGGAAATACAAGCTTTGATCAGATAGTTTATAAACATGTTCTAAGCTCTCAGTAATTTGATAGCAGTCATTATATTTTCGATTTAATTGCGCCCTATTTCGATTCATATTAATCATTACTACACATGGACGTGAGACACACGATTTAATCACACAGCTAATAATCTAATAAACTAGCGATGTGTCCGTAATAAATTTATATTACGCAATAAAGCGCACGCATTTCGAAGGAACATCCTATGAAGAAAGAATCATTAAAGTGGCAAATACAAATATACCGCACATAAACCCAGTTTCAGTGGCCGGCGCAGGCGCAAGTTGCAGCGGCTTCAATCGCGAGTGCCGCCCGACGACGCGCTGTAAAGCTGAATTTATCATAAAAAGTTGCGCGTTTAGAACTGAAACAGTCGTAAATAAGAAAATAAAACCACCTATTTATATTTGTGGCTATACGTCATGCGGACGATTTTGATACTTTCATAATTCATTTCAATCTTCTCAGCAAGTTTTATTTTTTAACGGACTTAGAAAAATGGAGGAAGCTCTGAATTCGACACGCATATTGTTTTTGCAATATGTGTACCTACGTAACTAGAAATACATTTAATGTGGACGTGTGTCTACTAAGTAGATATGTTAGCAAAAGCGACAGTATTCAGCACCAATATGTAGATACAAAATCGCTTAGATCTGAGTGTCTAAAAACACCAGTACCTCCACCTACACCTAAACACAAATATTGTTATATTTGTGTTGTCAAATTTGTTGACAAATTGTGTTATGTGTGTGTTGTCTAACTAAATGATGACAACATATCGTTTGGTAGAAAATAAATTAGGGGGCAAATTTTAAAGTCATTAAAGCATTCTGTTTGTTTGTAAAGTGTACTTCCGCCAACTGTGCCGATTGTATCTTTGACCATTATACTTATTGATCCATTTCCTTTATTTAATTTTATCTATTGTTTTAATACTTTATTGAATATTTTATTTAAATACGTCAACTTAAAATGAGCAATAATTACGTAGGTACCTTAAATTATTAACTTTATACATAAAGAAATAATACAATTTACAAGAAATAAACTAAAGTATCAAGACCTATTGGACTACGCGCGCTACGATAGGGCGGTGGCACAAGTAGTAAGGCGAAACGTTCATTGATGTGGGGCGTCGGCGGGCGTTCGCGGCAGAACCAGACCGTATGGATATAAAACCGAATGCACTACACTGATGACCCACCTGTACAAAACAATAGCCTGTCACATAGCTTGTCCATATGAAAACAAAGATAGTAAAACACCATTTTAAATAAATTAAAAATGTAAAAGTCAAGGCGTCGTGTATCTGGTAAATTATACATGATGTTGTTTAAACTGAAAGATACAGCGAAGTAGAAAGTCCTTCTAGTGATTCTTAGTCCAAAATTCGTTGTGCTCGTTTATTGCAAACAAATTAATGGACGGTAAGTAACGATAGCTTTTATTGACTACACATATTAAACCGACTTCTTTGAACAGCTGGATAACTTAAAAGATATCTTGGCTTCTAAACCATATGCGTTATATTGTTAATACATTTGTGTATACGACTCTACTGATTGCTGCAACGCAAATGTAGAGCAAACCGTCTTGATTTGGTTATAAAAATAGTACGCAACATTCATGCGGTTGATATTTCCGGAGCCCACCTGCAATTTTATTACTGTTACTACCTAGTTTCATTTGTGGAAATTAGAACAAATAAATAAATATACATTTTAACCCGTTGTTTACAGTAAATACTATGTTGAAATGTTTGTTGAAGGCAAAAAGAACCAGTAATAGGGGAAAAACAACGTAATAAAAAGGATGTTAGAATTGTATCTAATAATTATGTTATTAGCACTTTGGCTGCTAGGCCAGTTTTTATGTACTTTCAAACTGTGCGCAGCTAGGTTGATAAGGCCCAGTGGGAGTATTTCTGACGATAGCACGATTTCGGCGCCCACATACGCAGTAAGATACTCACAAGGCTTTTAAAACCTAGGGTAGCAGCTACCGTGTTAAACACTATTAGGTATGGAATTATGAGTTCTTAATTAAGCTGCATCCCCTCATCTCAATGCTTCACTTATTCACATATCTAAAAAGACCACACACCTACTTAAAATTAATGAGAATTTTATTTATACCATTCATTAGAAGTTGAGAATCTGGCGATCGAACGAAAATAAGAAGATCGGAGTGACAGAAAATTTATGATAATAACGAAGTCTTTATTCATAGTTTTTTTTTGTATGCGGTGCCCAAATAGGATAAGTCACGCTTCCCTTTATCCCGTACACAAAAGATCTATATACGTTCTTCGGTAGGTCAAGTGTCGGTTTCCCGGACGTGAGACCTCTCCGTACCCGTACAACAAAGGCCGCTGCGTTTTTTAGACGAAAAGTTTTGTGACGGGTCGATACTGCACCCATGTGAGCAGAGAAAGCTCTTCGACAATGCGTTGGCAATTGAGTACGTTTTTGGATAACTACCTTATGAGATTGTCTACCAAAAATGATAGGAGTGCATACCTTAAACTTGAATAGAGTTATTCTATTTTCGCCCTGAGCCCACAGAGGCGTTAAGAAGCACGCGTTAAAAATTTTGCCAATGTCGAAACGAACTCAGTGTCAATATATATAAAGTTTTGTTTGGTAAAGGCCACGCGACCACGTGTCAAAATTTGCTGGGCGCTGTCAATGACATTTCGCTGAAGAATAATCTTTTGCCATAAGTCCATACAGTTCATGTTAGGATTGGCAAAAATTGTGACGCGTGCGTCTTGACTCGTCTCACCAGTCTGCGCGGGGTTTTAATGTGTTTTAAAATGTCGTAGTAGTTCGATACCATGTGCATTTTAATTGTAAATAAATTAAATTAGAGTGAGTAAATTGTCACACACCGGATGAATGAAATAGTTTAGGTCAATGAAAAATATCGCATGTGAACGTGAACGACAGAACTCCTTAGTAAAATTAACTTCCAAAAATAGTTTTAACTTTCAACAGATTTGTTTCGATCTGCATCCGCTGGGACGAGCGAATTAACTTGCCTTATTTGATAATGTACTCTATATTTATAAACAAAAAGATTGAATTGCTTTTGCATTAGTCAAGAAATCACACTGTAAAATCACTCGCGTCGTCGATCACACTGAAATTTCGTTGAAAAATGAGCTTTGTCAAAGATTTAATACAGTTCATTTTGGTATTGACAAAAAATTGGTCGCGCGTGTTTTGACGCGCCCGTGGTCTCATGTCTTCGTTTCCCTTTGTGTCGTTGCAATATTTTAGGCTATCCTCTTTCAGCCGTCCCTCTCTAACGGTCGAGAGCTTTCGTAAGGATGGAAGCGCTTTCGGCTAAGCTGGGCCGGGTTAGTCAGCGGCGCGCGCGCACCGGCCACGCGCGCGTTGTCCACGCGATGTCACTGCGCTGTAACGCGCGGACGGTTCCCTTGCACGCGTCTATATCTGTCCAGACAACCGTAGACAGTTTGTTACGATCCTACGGTTACAAGTGTTTGTTTTCCCCTCTACTGTGTGTTTAGATTACTGGGCAACATTCGGTTTTATTGATCAAACGTAAAATTTACATATTGAACGGTAATTAAAATGACAGCTGGATACAGTTTGAATTGAACCGAAATAAATAAACACGCAACAAATACCGAACGTGACAAATTTGATGAAATTGCAATGTAACTTAATGTTTTCAAGGTTATGGATACTTTTCAAAACAAAAGTGCTTTGTTATCTAAATAAAGATGAAATCAAAGTGTATTTCAATTATGTAGAAAATATAAATGATCAACAATTGCTTTCGTTCGCGAGATAATCTAATCATTCTTTGGCGGCCTCCTGTACACTACTGCAACGTAAATTTCTGCGAGTACCAAAAGAAACCCTGTGTCAATATGCATAAAGACTAAATTTTCTGACGTAAAACCCACGCCTTTACGCGTCAAAATTCGATCGCGCTGTCGGCTTCATTTCGTTGTAGAATGAACTTTTTGTATTTGCCAATACAGTTCGTTTCGTTATTGGCAAAAAAAAAAATACGCGCGAGGGTTAGCAGTGAAAAGCCGAGTGGTCGATCACACGCCTTGCCATCGAAGTGTGCAAGTTGAAACCCCGGCTCGCACCTCTGGGATTTATGTGCCAATCTCATTTTCATCAGAGATTAACACTTGCTATGAATCGGTGAAGGAAAACATCGTGAGGAAACCTGCACGTCTGAGGGAACTTGACTAGTTTTCGATAGATGAGTGAAGTCTGCCTACCCGCACTGGGCCAGCGTGGTGGACTATGGCCCGAATCCCCCTCGTATTGAGGGGAGGCTCGTGCCCAGCAGTGGGACGTTAAAAAGGGCTGTTGTAGTAGTAGGGGGTTGATACCCAGGTGTTATAATTTCATAATCTAAAGAAGTATACAAGCCTTCTGGCCTTGGAGAAGGTTTGCAGAGTTCAATTTCATACCGACATTCCGAATCGTCTCTTGCGATAAATTGCCAATGTAAGATTGTGAGTGCATTTGGAGAGATTTATTACACGATCGTGTTTAAGCTTTTGCTCCTGCAAATGGATTTGAATCGTACCGAGAACATTCACTGCATTAATGCCCTATTCACACTGTAAAGCTGGCTGCCTGATAATTTTGACTTTTATTTGATGGGCTGTGCAATAGCGATGAAACGATTTGTTTAGAAGCGATCATACGAACTGTCGATTTATGACACACCTGGAATCCGACGGTTCGTGTGAATACATGCTTCCCATTAAATTTGTTATTGTCGGGTAGCCGGCTTCGCCATGTGAATAGGGCCTAAGGTACACTATCGTTCATCTCGGTATAGAATTGCATTCTCATTGATCACCGCATTCATTCATTCGTCGAATGCCATTGTTCATTGAGTTCCAACAACAGTAGCTAGTGCAACAGTTTTTATAGGTAACGCCGTCCTTCTCGCAGCCGGAATATATGAGCGAGACAGCTATATTTTTCGTGCTGTCACATTTAGTGTTGTCGTAGTTTGGTGCGAAAAGAATTACCATCGACCATTATACATTATTTACTAAACAAAATACATCCGAGAATATATTACAGAATGTAATATTTATATTATTTCAGATAAGATGGCTTTCAATGACCATTATATCCATTATCGTTAATGACAAATGATAATAGACGTAATTAGATTTAGGATATCCTATTAAAATAATTACTGGAAACGAGTGTAGTGGTAGCTTAGTCGGTAGAACGCCTAATATAGTTCGTTTAAAATTCCGTATAAAAATAACGTCAAATATTTTGCCATTCTAAAACAAACTGTATCGACTTATAGAAAAAGTTCGTTCTTGAACTAGATGACACTGACAGCGCGAGCGAATTTTAACGCTTAGTCGGGTGGCCTATACCGTAGAAATTCAATCTTTATGTATATTGACACAGAGTCCGTTTTGGTACCGGCAACATTATTGACCGCCGCGAGCGTCAACGCTCCCATGTGTTTAAAATTTAGACGTCTCCTAATGTCAGCGAAAACAGACCTAAAGCATTTGATCTCTAAGTTTTACAAAACTAACTTTTATAATTTGAGTAGGCAAGAAGTAGTTGCTTGACGGGATAAGAATTGTGGCTATTAAAGAAGATTTATCGGCCGTAGCAATTGAACCTAAAACAAGCGAACAAGCTCAATTAACCGCGTATCTAAAAGACATCCATTGCTTGTGGCAGTAATCATACATCAAACACACATTAAAATACAATGTTAATGCAATAATAATTGTGTGTAGCACGAATCAGGCACCGCTCCTAGCAATAATGATCCCTCGATTATTGATTTGTGACGTTTGACTGGCATAGTATCTGTTTGATTCATAGAGTCACTAGAGAACCCATATCGACTCAGCCCTGCGTTTGGCTTTGTGGCCATTTTTATGACGTTTATCTAACATCCGCCATTGTAGTTACCTCATAGTTACCTGTAGTATACGGTAACTACATAGGGAAACTGCAATGGCGGATGTCAGATAAACGTCAAAAAGATTTGAAGCAGAGGGAATCGATTATCTCCATTATATACGAGTATCTCAATGTGTTGGTTATTAAAAAATACGGGTATATACGGGTCGAATTGAAATCGTCCTCCTTTTTGAAGTCGGTTAAATAGGTTCGTTCTTCTTAGTTTTATTGCAAGTCTCAGACGGATGCGCTATGTGGAATAATTTTGGTGCGCTAAATGGCATGCATCGTAATTTTATACATTCATCCCTAAATCACTATGATAAATGTATAGAAATTATTATGAATCTATAAACTATTTATAGGTAAATAGTTTTTGACCTTTTTTTTTTAACGTCGGAAAATCCTTTATGGATACCCTGCCACCTCGGGGGAAGTAACAGGGTTATGTGGGAGTCCCGGCAGAAGGCCGTATACCCACTAAAAACCGACGGTGTACCATCTTCCGCTTATATCGGGGCGCCACGGGATCGCTTTCGCATGCACCGCGACAAATATTTTTTGACCTACATCGCATCGTAATACACGTTTGTAAATTGCTTTCGAATATTATTGTAATAGATTGAAATAAAACTATTTTACGGATCCTATTGCGTTTATTTACTATTTGATTTTATTTCAATGTATAGTATTCGCGTAAATATGAGAGAACAATATTATTGTAATAGATTTATAAATATGCAGGATTTTTTTAAAAGATATCATGGCTAATTTACTTGATTTTACAAATATAGAAGGTAATTAGATGATAAAATTTTGTCATTGTATAAATTATTAAAAACAGTCCTAATTCTATGAGGCTACGCAAGCTGTCCACTGTGCTACTATGCGTATGTATTCCGGCCTTAAACGTATCTTTAGCTGTTAGCCGTATAACATTCGAATTGGTACTTTATCAAGCTTCTTAATGCTTATGTCAACATATTCATACGTAGTGCTTTGTGTCTGCTGTATAGATTGTTTAATGGTCAGTAATAAAAGCGAATCGTTATCGGTACAGGCAACGATTCGTGAGGAACGTGTAACGAGTCGTAACAGCATCGTTAGCGTGACTTACTGACTGACTTAATTTTACGGCACGTTAGTGAAAAGGCGCCTTTTTTAATATAGGAATCAGATACAAAAAATACATATCTATTTTTAGTACTGAATTGATTGCCACTCTTAGGCATCTACAGCTGAAACTTCACTACGTATTTCCTCAATGACTATCTTCCAAATAAGTAGTCAAATTCATTAACCTGTGCATTGAACGGGTGGAAAATAATTTTGACATGAATCTGGGATAGGGTTGCCAAGAATTGAATATGACCTAATTGTGGCAACCCTATGTAAAGCGTAGCAACGACAGCGTGTTTACCTACTGAGGGACTATTTATAAAATTCAACGAATTGTATGTGCGAACATTGTACAGAATTCGTTAGCTCATGTGGCTTCTAGTATTTCCACATGGAATATTTTTATTAGGTGGTGATAGGTAATATTAAATAAGGGGACATTAAAATTAATTACTGAATAACTATGAAAACTATGACTTAATGGCTTTTTTTGCAATGTGATTAAATTAGATTTAAAAAAAATAGCTCGCAATGCGACGACATCCTTAGCTAAAATCACGCTTTAGGGTTAAAATGCTCTAAGACTTTATGGGAAGGTAACGGTCCGCTTAGAGTGAAGAGAGTATCCGAATTATTTAGTTAACTGTGGGTAGTAAACTCATTTGCCATATTTTTCAATTTATTTATTGAATTTGAATTTTTGTGGGTGTCACCAAATAATTTCATGTCAGAAACGAACATGTGCTAATTCTATGAATCCATGTTTGGCATTTCACAAAGGTATTTCTTTCAGAAGATAGACAAATAAATAACATAAGAAAAAATACGATGTCTTCCTGCTATTATCAGTAATAACCTTTAAATAAATTAGCATTTGAATACAAAAGCAACCTTAGTCACGCTGTTAGGCAATTGCTGCACCCACACTATATTTAAATGCACCTAAGGAACATATTAGCTTGCAGTAACATATAAGTAGGTAACGCTGATTTATCATCTAATATAATCATAACAATACAAGAAGGTATTATCAATGTTGATGAGTAAACAAAGTACGAATTAATAGAAAGGATTGCCATTGAACATTGAAGACGCAAACGAAACTAGACCTTATCGTCTAGTGAGTTAATCTAAAGCTCGTCTTTATAGAGCAGAACTTTTAATGTGGCTTCAATGTAAAAGCACATAAATGCTAAAATGAAGTAACAATTCTATTTATGTATACATCATCATAAATAATACACTATCACGCCTGTATTCCCCGAAGGGGTAGGCAGAGGTGCACTGTAGTGCGCCCACACGCCGATATATTTTGGTCCCAATGTAATAGGGGGCGAGCTTATTGCCATTATACCGGGCACATTCCCCCTCAGTACGAGGGAGATTTGGGCCATAGTCCACCACGCTGGCCCAGTGCGGGTTGGTGAACTTCACACGCATTTCTATAGACGTGCAGGTTTCCTCACAATGTTTTCCTTCACCGTTCAGCAAGTGGTAATCATTGTTGAAAATGACATTCGCACATGAAAATTATCTCAGAGGTGCGGGCCTGGGATTTGAACTTGCACCCCTTACGTTCAAGGCGGGCGTTCTTGCCCGCGAGGCTACCACTGCTGTTTATTCTATTTATGTATTCTAATGAAATCATCGTTATGCATTGTATAGGCACAAATGCATCGCCAATGTTCTCTATTGTTTCTTAAGCATATCGGACCATAATTGGGGCAATGTGACAACTCATAAGGATCGATCCAAATCGAATGCGGAGTGCACATCTGTGCCCCAAATTCAACCAAGGTCGATGTATCCTTTTATCAAATGCATCAAATAACCGAACCATCTTGGGGTCGATCGATGCTTTAAATGCCGCACGAAAACAAAGCAACGGGTTTAATATGGTCACTTTGAGCAATTCATCTCATACGAGTTCATTTTTAAAACCAAATATGAATTTGATGATGAACAATTGAACGTATTACTGCTAAAAATAATTTCAACTGAATTCGTAAAATGGAATGGCTAAATGTGGCCATTTTAGATGCCCAGACAGGACCATTAATACTATCTACCTACTACCCATTCGTTGCATTTCATGATACATGAGATGCAGTAGTTCTACCATTCGTTTTACGTAATTTTCTGCGCTTATAAACATCTGGCCTCTACTCAGGTACGAGGTACTACTAAAATACTGTACAAGTTTTTTACGTACATATATCAGTGCACGTTCAGATCATGGTAGAGCTTCAATTGTAACAGGTATATCTTTATTCGCAGATATTATTGCTTAATTGTTGAAAATAAACGATGATGTACCCAAAACAATAAAAAAAAACTTTATTCAAGCCTTTCAATTCTAATGTGATGTAAGATCATGCATTTTTTAATTCTATTTACACTACATAAGGAATAATTTATTATTTTTACACGACTACGTGGAAGTTAGGTTGCGTTGCTAGTAATCACAATGTGAATTCTCGCATTAAATCCTTTTAAGGGCATTCTCTACAAGTTCTAATGGACTGATTGTCTCATACTGTGTGTGCCGCTGTAAATGTTCGAGTTTTATGATTATGTCACAAGGGTTCGTTGCTCCGGGGCGCACCTTCCGCGTGGTTATAAATACGGCGGCGTGTGTCGAACTTTTGACAAGCGTGTAAATAAACACCGCGGGTCGGATGCGGACGGACGGACGCAGCGGACGCCATCGCCACACAACCAAACTTTTTATACGACTTTTACAGTATCTTGCGCAACTCTTCAAACGATCTAAACGATACTGTGAACACTTGTGGGTCTTGTGGAATGAGACAGTTCAATAATTAATACTTTCAATCAATTATTCCGACAGCGTACTTTGTACAAACTTTTCCAACCAAACTGCCGCCATATTGGCGCGTCCCCACCCGCCTTTTTACAAAATTAAATAGAAGTCAGATTACCAACTAATAAACTTAAATTATTGTTTACACCGCCGAATTAATATGATAATTAACTAAATTATGAATTATAGATATAATAATGTATGGATAAATCACAAAAATATCATTGGAAGTGGTTGTTATGCGTCACAACCGCAGGGCGCCTATGTGTTTCTTGATAACGTTACGTTATTATTACACTGTTAAACATAAATACTTGATATTTATTGTGCCGCCAATGCTTCTTTAAATCGCAGGCACACTGTCGCGTCAATATGCATGCGTCGAATTTTCGGCCAATCATCACATTGATCGCTGTGTATTGAATATCTGTGGTTAATAACTACGTCCAAACACGTTGAAATTCGCTTGCGCTGTCAATGTTATTTCGGTGAAGAATAGACTTTTATATGGGGCAATACGGTTCGTTTTGGTTTTAAAAATACGCCGCGCGTGTCTGTAGTGTACGAGGGGCTTTAATGTCCGATTCCTATATTTGACGAACGCCCGTTTATTGAAGTTTGTTCGCAATAAAAAACTTCCGAAGTAACGCTCTCCAAGGTTGTTACTGCTCGTTACTCGTTCCTCAAAAATGTAATCGTCACTAACTGATAAAGATTATTATTTATAGGAACTGGTCAATAGTATTCAAGTTTCATTTCCCCTTTTGTATCTCTCATTTTATAGCCTTCAAGTGTTTATTGGGTTTTATAAGCTTTTATGTTTCACATTTTACAACGCGCGAGCTTCTTTTTTAAGAGAAATCGTCTTGATTTTTTTTCATTATTAAGCTCACCGCACACTTGGTTGTCAAAACTTGCGTGTCGTATTTTTGACAGTACCAAAACGTACTGTATTGACTCATAGAAAAAGTTCTTCTTCTTCTTTTCTTACGAAATGAGTGAAATGATGATATTTTGATGGAATAAGATGAGGAATGCCTGCACCTACGATATGCTGTATTTATGGCAATGTCGAGTAATTATAGTAAGGACAAATTCAATGAATACACATTATAAATAAAAATGGATGATGACAGTGATAAAGATGGCGGATGAATCCATAGAAACAGTTATTTTTTCAGCGAAATGTCAGTGACAGTGCGAGCGAATTATGACGCGTAGGTGCGTGGTTTTTACCACAGAAATTTAATCATGCATATTGAGATAGAATACGTTTTTGAATTGGCACAAATTTGGACGCGTGGCCTTTGAAGGCCCAGTGTGCGCGAGGCTTTTTCTCTCTCATGCCATTATACGTTTCCGTCGTCATCGTACTAACGATGGCTAGTTTATTTCGAAAATATCGTTTCAAAGACGCGTCGCGACGCGTCCCCTTTTCCTCTTCCTCCGTGCTTTTCCTTATGAGTTAATGATCTTCCGTCATCTTCCTTGGCAACGGTAAAAATACAAGAGTTATAATAGTTTTGTAACATTATATAAGAAATATTTTAGACTCTACTTGTACTTTATATAGTTACTAGCTTCTACCCGCGACTTCATCCACGTAGACTTTGCTTATCAATATCGTAATAAATTATAGCCTGTATATTATTATGATGTATAAACAATAATACTGTAAGGTTTTATCCAAATCCGTTCAGTAGTTTTTGCGTAAAAGAGTAACAAACATCCATCCATCCTCACAAACTTTCACATTTATAATTTTAGTCATAGTTCTTTAACCTACCAAATATTTTTTCAATATTACTACAGCTCCCTATAATATACGGCTAATATTTAGATAACTCTTTTTTGTTTTCTTCTTTCGTAGATGCACAGTGAAGGTAGATCATTCCTAACTATCATAGTTTCCAAGTTACAGACCTTTAAGTAATTGTCACAATTATTGTGTTGTGGCTTTAGGTCACATTAATAACCCTATTTAACATTGCAAACGTACCTAAATAAATTCCATTTCTCAAAATATAACGGTTAGTAATAAAATTGTTCGAAGTCCTAACCAATTAAGTAGCAAATTTATCGGAAGCAACATCTTTTATCTGTGAATTTATTGCACTCTACGACGACGAAGACCTTTGTTTATCTATGACAATTTTTTATATCATAAATCGTTGCAACTTCGCGCAAACCCACGCAATTGTGGCAAGAGTGAGTGATTGGCCGACCTCGCTCTATCTCGTGGGCAGATTATATCGTAGGAGTAACGTTCAACCTTTGCCATTCGGTTAACTAAACACGAACCAAATTACCTAATTAAGCGTTAATACATACTTATAAATTTGGAAGAAATACCTAATTTATAAGCGGTGCCTTCACCTTAGAGGCATACCCACGTAAAATTATTTAATAACCACATTCAAAATCTATGGTAATTCTCTTTACATATTTGTTTATGGTACACCTACGAGTTATTTATTTGCATACAATATTAGTTTAAAGATGTTCCGGGTGTAAGATAAATTAATCTATCTATACAATCTATACATCTATACATACAAATACATAAAATTGGAGTGTCTGTTTGTAATATCAAAAAAACACTTTTTTACCAAATGCGTATGAAAGTATATACGATACCTATAACGAAAACGCAATTTTAATTTTTTTTGTCTGTCTGTCTGTTTGTTTGAGGTAAACTTCTAAACGGCTGAACCGATTTCAATGGGACTTTCACTGACAGATAGCTGACGTTCCAAGGCGTAACTTAGGCTACTTTAATTTTAGAAAAAGCATTAGGGTTCCGAGGGAAAAACATAATATCCATATTTCCGGGTAATCTCCCTAAAGTCCACGCGGGCGAAGTCGCGGGCACAGCTAGTGAGTGAATATGTTCTCGTAGAGATGTTTGATTGTTTCTTTCTGGCCTCACGGATTGTAGCTTGCATATAGACAAAGTAATAAGTATTACCGGGCCCACCCACTGAACGGTTCTCAGTCATTGTTTCGAGCGTGCGTGTACTATTTCATTTCAATATAATTGTGTGGCGCCTACACTAAGGATCTATGCATAAGCTAAAGCCAGCTGCACAATAATTACGGGCTAAACGGAAACCAATATGCAGAATCAGAATATTTTGTATGGAAGCGTTAAATCGAGCTATCGGATAACGGTGTTCCGTTGTTCGTCCCCGTTAAACCTGACATTATCGAGCAGCCGGCTTTACCGTGTTAATAGAGCCTAAGATGTTGGTATCTGTCTCTTAAAGTACACCCATCCCAATAATGTTAATAGTTCTAGCAAATTACGTGTTCTGGATATTTGTATTCCATATTCATATTGTTCCAAATATTAAGAGTGTGGAAAATTATATTATTTTTAGAGCCCATATAGTCCTAAACAAAATTAATTATTTTATTTCGACTTTGTCATTAACATCCGCCTATGTTTGTCTCTATGAAACCAAAGAAATTACTGAAAATGTCAAGAAGAAAAAGTTTGTTAGCTCTTTATTTTTTTGTTAGCGTTTCGTTACGTACATGGACGTAGGTTCTTGGCCTTATAGGATAATTCCACCAAAAATAATTCAAGAAAAAAAAACTATACCTCGACTACGGAAAAAAATATCTAGCCTATGTTACACGAGCCATAATAACGAATTGATTGACAACTTATTTACCTAAAGTTTAGGTGCTACGGAGGGACATACGTAAATACAAACATACGCACATAGACTGCTTAAATCATAACCCTACCTTTTGCCTTCGCCGTAGTCGGGTATAAGAGACAAGTCTTGTGAGATGTAAGAAGCAAATGAGTCCAATTGCAAGTAGGTGATCGTTTAAAAGGAAAATACATAAATACTACATTGCGGTTTCTGTCCAATGCTACTTTTAGATGCGGATTACTCATCCTAGAACACGTCAGCGTGACTTTTTGTATCGTTCGTTCATAGAATTGTTTGTATACAGTGCCACAGTAGGATTTATAGATGTCTTAATTCTTAAAAAACCTCAACGGATCGGTAGAGTTATAGGTCTGGGTGTAAAAAAGTTTTATCTGTATCTTATATTGGCCCTGCACTCACTGCGGCGAGTAACTTGACTTTTATTGAAAATGTACTGTGTTTATAGTGGTGTTTCAAAAGTCCGAAATAATACTTTACGTTTTCCATGAGAGTAAACTGAAATTATATATTTTTTTTATATAAAAATCTAATTATAAATCGAGTCCTATGCAATATTTTCAAGTTTTGTTTTATAAATACAAGTGGTCGTCCTTCGTTGATATAGTTTACTCTGTTTGCTAGGGATATGGGTGTGCTCTGAGGCCATAACAATTGGGGAAAATACTCAGAGGTCTGTAACTCAGAAACTATGATACTTAAGTATAGGCTGTCTTCCATATGCATCTACATGTAATACACCCTGTGTAGGTACATAAGCGTTAAAATTGACGTGCGCCATCAAAGACTTTTCGTTGAAATTTGTGCTTTTTCCATTACTACTATTACTACAGCCCTTTTAACGTCCCACTGCTGGGGACAGGCCTCCCCTAAATGCGAGAGGGATTCGGGCCATAGTCCACCACCCTGGCCCAGTGCGGGTTGACAGACTTCACACATCTATCGAAAACTAGTCAAGTTCCCTCAGACGTGCAGGTTTCCTCACTATGTTTTCCTCCACCGTTTCATAGCAAGTGATAATCTCGGGTGAAAATGAGATTAGCACATAAATCCCAGAGGTGCG
Organism: Ptilodon capucinus; assembly: GCA_914767695.1. Classification (NCBI taxonomy): domain Eukaryota; kingdom Metazoa; phylum Arthropoda; class Insecta; order Lepidoptera; family Notodontidae; genus Ptilodon; species Ptilodon capucinus. Next base: position 8,320,517 of record OU611811.1, read on the forward strand.
AGCCGGGGTTTGAACCTGCACACTTCGATTGCAAGGCGTGCGTTCGATCACTCGGCTATCCCCGCTACTCGACCACTCGGCTACCACTGCTACTGTTTTCATTACGTGGCAAAAATTATTTGTCGCGCATTTAGACGCGCTTGTAGAAACTGGGCTTTCAGATCTAATATAGCTTAGTTTTTGTTCAGTCTCTGACCCAGTGTAGTCTGTGCGTAGTGTCGCGCGTGGGCGATTCCGGCGCCGGCCGTAGAGTAAATATTCTCGGAACTTTATCGCACAAACGCGCAGACGTAACCATTCATTCATGATCCATAGCACACCGTGCGTTTGTGTTGATGCGTTTATTATGTACAAATGTTCGAAGGGTCGCATAGGTCATGATATATTGGTTTGCATCGATCATTGTGTCGGCAGTCGGCACAATTCTGAAAACGTCCGCGGAGGAATATATGGGCTGTGTAAAATATGTGGGGGCAGATCCCTTCCCGGGCGCCGCGACTAGAGTCATTCAAAGATGCTGCAATAGTCTCGATTTGCCCCCTCAAAGCTGCCTATTTATTAGGATTGTATTGACATTACTTCGATTATCAACACCTGTCGTGGAAGAACTGTAAAAAAACAAACCAAAACAAAACAAAAGCTTATGCAAATTGGGGCATCAAAAGTCACTCGTAAAATTTTGTGCCAATACTAAAAGGAACTCTGTATCGATACACATAAATATTGAATTTGTGTATGTAGATACCACAGATCACGTGGATACCACGCCACATGAATTTACTCACGCTGTCAATGTCATTACATTGAAGAATGAACTTTATCGATGAATCAATACAGTTCGTTTTATCATATCATATCGGCAAACATACTAGGCATATTGTTTTCTTATATTAAGGCGAATACTACACATAGAAATAAAACCAAGCGTACCATTGAAAGACCTCGAGACACTGTGAGCACTTTCTGCGTGGATCGGACCGCAAACAACAACTAAATATGAGGGTACCCAGTTATTAACTATGACATCAGGACGTCTGACACCTCAGTTCCCCCGTGTCCATGGTTGCTGTAAAGCAGCCGAAACGTCGGGATCATAAAAAAGTAAATTAACGCGATAGAATCCGTAAAATAGTTTTATTTAATAACATACTAGGCTTTAAACCTTATAAACCATTACAGTGTTGTGTATATAACAATTGAGCATCTTGAATTACTTGGAAATCAGAACCTAAAATGTATAAAGTGTGGACTCGCTTTCGTTATTACCATCATAAACTATTAATAAGACTATTAGTGAAAGTGTGACAGTATGATTCCGACTTGCATTAGAGCCCCGCGATCCATACAGGGCTCCACCGATGACGTCACTAGGCAGACCCGCTCCATTGTACAGGTAAATATTTATTCTTACTATCTTGCCCTGCAGACTTAGCATGAACGCGTAGACATAAGTTTTATCCATAGAGTAAACAGAGTAGCTATATTGACTCCGCCCTGCGGCTATATTTTTGACGTTTTTCTGTCGTCTGCCATTGTAGTTGCCGAACAAGTAAGTACCTAAGGTGTAAAAGAATATAAACAAGCTGCGTATTTATTAAAGTACGTTTTAATACCATTTTTTTCTGTAAAATTTAATAAATACGCAGCTAATTTATATTGTTTGACTTACTTGATCCGGCAACTACGGATGTCAGATAAACGTCAAAAAAATTGCCGCAGGGTGGAGTCGATAGGGATTGTCCTATAATCAGATTGGTCCACAAAATTACGTCACACCGAGCCATATCAAGTACAAAGTGCTCGAAGTGACGTCATTTTCGCGACAAATCTGAGAGCTGAAAGAGATAAAACTTATGTCCACAGTACGCGGTCATGCTAAGCCTACATGTTTACTAATAGATCCCACTAATTTAATTATCACTTCGACTGAGGCTTGCGAAATTTGTAAAAGCCACAATTTAAAAAACCGAACATTTGGAATAACATTTCTTTTTTCCAGCTAAACGTTTCAAAAAGATATATAAATAATCATGGAACTCATGACAGAATTATTTTTCGTTGAAAGCTTGTTTAAAAATATTGTAAACTGTTTTGTAATGTTGTTTATGTTGTGTGAACGATACACTTTATACTCAGTGCACTGCTAATATAGTGATAATGACGAGCTAACAATACTTGACTAACAGGTTCTAAGAAAACTCTTTTACCATTGACCCAGTTCCCTCTTTTGTTTGACAATGAAGGATGCCTCTAAGGCTGCTCTGGAGCGAAACCCACAGGTTAGTGATTTCAAGGAAAAATACAGTTGTTCGCGGGAACGGATACATTGAAATTGAAAGAGATAAGTACTTGGAGCCCCATAGCACAGCAAATTAAAATCTATCCAAAGTTACTCATTGTAACATCAGCAGTCTGCCAATAAAAATCTCGACACAACAGATGCAGGAGTTTAACTAAAACAAATAAAATTGCGTTTTCGTTATAAGTAGCGTCCATACTTTCACTTTAATGACACTTCAATTGTGTTAATTTGTATAGATTTTTACTTAGTTACACATAAAAAATATGGATATCTACTATCGTAAAGGGTTCCATCCAAGCGTTAGTGGAAGTGGTACCCCGTCGCACCTAGTCCCCAGCTGTGATATTAAAAGCCCGCTGACCTCATTCGACATCCGCGCTAAACGCTTTTAAGCTCCACCTAACGTCACACGGATTGACGTCGAATCATCGATAGTGTTGGCACTGACGATAGCGTATCGGTTTACGTGTCACGGTTGAAGCCCCCACACACTGGGGCGGCAAAAGTCGATACCAAAACGAACCCCGTGTCTATACAGGGTGTATCAGAAGTCCGAAATAATACTTTGGGTACACGGTAGCTCATATGTGGATGCTTAGTGAAGACAGTTTATACCTAACTTTCATAGTTTCTGAGTTATAGACCTCTGAATATTTGTCACAGTATCGTATTCTGGCTTTTGGGTAGGTACATCCATAACTCTGTTCAGTGTAAACTACACTTATGAAGGGCGACTACCAATATTCACAAAACAGAACATGCAGATTTTACAGAGGACGCGAGATGGATGTGATGAATAAAAAAAAGGTGGAAAAACATCGTCAAATTTCGCTCATATTATTATACCATTGCATTCAGTTGTATACCCGATACTGATGCAAACGTCAAAGTATTACTTCGGACTTCTGATATACCCTGTATACATAAATATCAATATTCGCTCGCGTTGTTTATGTAATTTCGTTGTAGAATTAATACATCAATACAGTTCGCTTTGGTATTGAGAAAACCGTTTACGCGCGAATGTCGACAGCCCAGTGTGTAGAAGGCCATATTGTGTACATCAGGGTAGCGCCGATCGGTAAAGGGTTATAAAATTACATGTCAAGTGACAAGTCGTTCGCCCTGACTGACAGTTACATGAATCGGCTGTAGTATAGATTTGTGCATTTCAATAGAATTTCAAATCGAATTTGAACGGCACATTCGAGTATTACTTTACTCAAAGTCCGTGTAGCGTGTTTATTTTTGTTTCAAAAAGCAAATACGATTTAAATTTATAAATTAAAAATATATTCATATACGCAGTAGGGTTGCTTAGTCGTCTGATTCTTAAGGGTTTATCAATATTGGCTTATTTCTATTTTATACATAGGTACATAGGGCCGGTTTTCAGTCTCACACATTTAGAATGTGCATACGTATAGTATAATTATTTGTCAGCAGTTTTTGAGAAGTAAAAATGCCGGCAGACCATTTATCAGAATAATTCAAGGTCTGACAGCTCATAATAATATAAAGGGAGAGTCTCAGCCTTCAGCTTCAAAGTCAAATTAAAAAGTACGAGAGAACTCGCTCATAAAAAAAAATTCATGATGTTGACTTTGTCTAGATAAGATCTCCTTGATGTTACTAAGAAATGTTTTTACTTATTAACAGTGAGCACACTTAAAATTTTTATAGCGTTGATCAATGAACATGACTTTCAATTGACCACAATCAAAGTCAAAGTCAGGTTAAAAGTATGCAAACAACTGCTATTATATAAGTATCTTAGTCTACATTAATTTTAATTGGCTCAATCAGTACAGATTGCATTATATACTTCTGCAGTTCTGAAATTGCTTTTAATTGGCACTGTGAAAAGTAATGTTTTATTTTATTTTTTCGAACGAAGTTCCGAAATCTATATTGATACAAATAAGTAAAATTGAGCTGTCTGTTTGTAACGCCACAATAACAGCTTTTTACTGAATGCATATTAAAGAATATTCAATATCTATAGGTATTGAATATTCTATGCGTTTTGGTTATAACCAAAACACATTTTTTGAATATTTAGTCGGTATGTCTGTTTGTTCCGGGTAAAGTCCCAAACGGCTGAAACGATTTTGATCCATCTTTTACTGGCACATAGTTGATGTTACAAGGAAAAGCATAAAACTCAGTTTTTTCGGAAAATCTCCCTAAGTTCCACGCGGGCGAAGTCACGGGCACAGCTAGTCGAAATATAAAAACCGGCCAAGTGCGAGTCGGACTCGCGCACGAAGGGTTCCGTTCTCTTATCTACAAAAACGAGCAAAAAAATCACGTTTGTTGTATGGGAGCCCCCTTAAATATTTATATTATTCTGTTGTTCTAGCGGCAACAGAAATACATCATCTGAGAAAATTTCAACTGTCTAACTATTACGGTTGATGAGATACAGCCTGGTGACGGACGAACAGATGGACGGACGGATGGACGGATGGATGGACGGACGAAAGGCGAAGCCTTAGTAATAGGGTTCCCGTTGTACCCTTTGGGTACGGAACCCTAAAAACAACTATTCGAAATGTATAGAAACCCAGTCTGTACGTGTTCCTCTTATTCATTGAATCCCTACTTTGTTTTCACTGGATCATCCCCGCCATTGCTATTTTATTATTCCGTCTAGATCCCGGCTGCTATGAGTCAGTGTTCATGCGAACTTTTCACGTCTCATTTTCCACAAGTTTCTCGTTTCCATTAGAATAAATTGACTTTAAATTATAAAGAAAGTTTTCGATGGCTTGTGTGTCATCAATTCATCATTATGTTAGCAAAAGATTCTTTTTATTGTACACTGGTAATAATTTCGTTATTTAAAACAATTTTTCAGTGTTTAAAATTATGACTATAAATAACGAATTTTGATTGGTTTTATTCTAAATAGATAGAAGAAAACGTTTTTATAGGCGACGCCACGGTCTCGTGATACGAGGGTAGACTGCTCGGTATACTGCACTACCGTGCAGTTGCTGGTTTGACTCTCAACAGCGGTTGATTTCCGAAATAGCCTCTCATGGTGCCCAAAGTACAAACGTTGCTTAGTTTGGGACCATACGATAAGTGTGTGTTTTTTGGCTACATTTATTTTAATTTTATTCATTTATGTAATGTTTACCAAAGCTTTAAAATACTGATAAAATTAAATGGGATTTAAAAACTTCGTGACGTTAGTGGTACGGAGAATGTACTATCTTCATTTAAAGTGATAAATTAAAGCACGTTTTCAACAAACGTGACTTCATGTCACCATGTTGTTCAACTTTCTACTGTCACTGTTGAGTTTTACTCATTACATTTTAACATAACTTTACGATAACAACATTTAAAAAATGTCGTCTTGTACAATTTACAACAAAGTCTCTATTTACAAAGTTACGCCCGTTGCTTAAACCGCGTAAGCTGTCGAATTACAGTAGGGTGGTACTGCTACTACTACTACTTGGGCATGGGCCTCCCTTCAATGCGAGGGGGTTTAGGCCATAGTCCACCACTCTGACCCAGTGAGGGTTGGCAGATTATTTAAGTTCTATTTAAGTTCTCTCAGACGTGCAGGTTTCTTCACGATGTTTTCCTTCATCGTTGTCCGTTTCATAGCAAGTAATAATCTCAGATGAAAATATGATTCACACATAAAACACAGAGGTGCGAGCCGGGGTTTGAACCTGGATACTTTAATTGCAAGGAGTGCGTTCGACGACTCGGCTACCACTGCTTGGCGCACTGTAGAGCACCTCTGCCTACCCCTTCGACGAATACACGCGTGGTGATGTATGATGTATATATCTCGAATTGCCTAAAACATCATAATCCAAAATTCGATATTCGTTCATGTTTTACGAAAACAATTGAGGCAGCGGGATACAACGTGCACGATGGGTGAATGAATCCAAAGATTTGTTTATTTTGGCCGGTCCCGTATTCCCTACACGGCCGAATTACGCGGGCATATTGTACGCGTAAATTAAGTTTGTTGAAAGCAAACACATTCAGGGTCTTTCCACGTGGTAAATAAAGCCGGATCATAATTACGGGCTTAACGGGAACGGAGTTGAAGTGATATAATTATTATCTATCTATGGAAGCGTTCACCTGATCTGTCGTATTACAGGACTCCCGTAAACGGGCAGATCATGTGAAAGCTTCCATAGATTGTTAATGCTCTGGCCACTGGTTATCCGTTCCCGATAAAATCGTAAATATCGGCAAGTTGGATAAATAGTGTCAAAAGACCATCACGTTACTCAGTATTATACCGTAAATCAGTTTAATGCATGAATTATCTTTGTTCTACCTTTGCGTTCTAGCTTTTTACGTTATAATTTTGACCTTAAGTTCGCTGAGGTTAATATTCTTGTTCCATTATCCTAAGGCACAAATTAAAATACATGCAATTATTCGTTTTTCCTAAGTATGACATTAAATCAACTCGTATCATGGACATAACCTCATTTCGTTTCGTAACGCAAAAAGGAATGTATCTCCTAACATAGCCAGAACATGTATGGGTTAATAAAATAAAGAAATCAGGTAGATAAAGCGATGATATGTTGTTGGCGGCACAAAGAAAGAACTCTAGAACACAGTTCACCGTGTCAGAAGCGGATGCTAGTTCTCGATGCATTCATCTATACGCCGATAAAAATGTCCCATCTGTTAGATTTATTACAATCGTCGTCATTGACATTATAATACTAGACACACAGTCAATTTATCAAAAAAGGTTTCTAGAAAATAAACTAAAAAAAAAGGGAAACTAATAATACTAACGTAATTTAAGTTGATTGTTACTAACACGATTGATCCATAGATGATTGATAAATAAATGATAATAATACAACACCTGTAGATTAGTTCGCAAATTTTTGTCTATGACCTACATATCCCAAAAACATAATTTTTCACCTTCTTAGGCACTTGGCTCTGGCCCGTGCCTTTGAAGTTACCTCACCTTAGACAAGGAGAGAGATAGAGAAAATCTATAAAGACAATAATAATAAATAACATACATATTGTTGAATAAGGCCTCCCGAACCTTGGGGCGTCAACCCTCGTGCGTAATTTTTTTGTCAATACCAAAGTGAACTGTATTGACACACAGAAAAAGTTTATCCCTCAATGTTCTGACAATCACAGCACGAACAAATTTGTCGCATGGGTGGGCGCGTGGCTTTTAACACAGAAATTCAATCATTATTAATACTAACACAGAGATAGTTTTGGTATTGACAAAAGTTTGGATGCGCGGCGTGGTAAGAGATAAATTTGTGATTCAAAGTCAAATCATTTATTCGGTATAGACCCATGGGGGCACTTACAAATTGTCAAGTTTACATTTTTTGTTCTTATCGGATCGAAACACACCTCAACTGAGAAGATCCAGCAAGAAACTCAGTGGGCTGTTTATTTATTTTTTTGATCGCCAAAACTTATTTCAAATACACAGGCACATATAGATTATGAGAAACCGTGTGTCTCGTGTTCTTTATGTCAATGATCGGCGTCTATTCGGGCCCGAGTTGAATAAACAGCCGTGTGATAAGACGAATTGAGACGAAGCTTCACTTATCTAAAGCACCTCCAATATATCTTGTCATGATTATTCTATTAACGTGTTCGATTACCAGATAAGATCACGGAATATTGATTTATGATAATGACTTTTTAGTATGGAAGCTCAAAACTTGTTTTTTTGTAGATACAAATAGTGTCCTTTGTATTTTGAAGGAACAACATGATTTTGTGTGTAGAAAGCAACTTATTTTTTAAAAAAATATAGCTTCTACCTGCGGCTTCGTCCACGCATACTACGATTATTCAATACCTTTATAAATTATAGCATATATCTTATTCTGATGTATAAACAATGATACTGTAAAGTTAAATCAAAACCGTTTAGTAGTTTTTGCGTGAAAGAGTAACAAACATTCATCCATCCATAGGATTCAAAACGGCACAAACATATTCTACTATTTCTAATTAAATTTGAAATCTGGATGGTGTGAATAGTAATTAAGGCGGACCACCCTTTGAAACCATTAGCGTGTAAGATGAGTGAGTGAAGTGGCATCACTGGCATCACACGTAGACCGTTTAATCCAGTGCTCGAGGAGACGACGACGGTCCGCCTCCAGTCGACGAGCGAGGCGTCGCACTGGCGCGTCTGCGCCACTTGTCCCCATTCTACGGCAAATTGACTCGAATATGACTTAATCCTTTTAAGAATTCATAGCGCTGAACATAACACTCACTTATTAACTTACAGATGACCTCATACCTACCGTAGACCTGAATACAATAGCATTTTTTTACTACTCGCAAGCTAAGTGCTTCTCGAAAGGAGGAACATAAAAATCCTTTTTACATTACTCTTGAATGAATCAGAGTACAGGACAATGCTTAAGCGAGATTTATCATTCTTTTGGTAGCTCTCAAAGCATTCCTAAGTTTTAGATGCGCTATGTACGTAACTTAAGTAGCGTGCAAGAAATTGCCGTTAAAGTTTTAGTGGTCATTCCACATCATAAGGGTAATAAAACCTTATCTTCGATCTTTTGTTAGTCATTAGTCTGCGTTAACTTAAAACTTCACCTTCACCATACCAACTTTGATAATAGACTGTAAAGACCCGAGCACAGGAGGTGTTCAAAAGTCGTGCTTAAAAGAACTGCCAATACCAAAACGGATTTTGTGCCATTGTACATAAAGATTGAATTTCAACTTATAGTTGAATATCTGTTATTTGTCAACAGATTTACACCGACTGGGCGAATCATTACTTGGAGCGAGCGCGGTCTCGGCGGCGCGCGGGCGCATCGGGCGGCGGCCTCGCCCGCGACTGCGCCGACGGTCTTCTGCTGGCTGACGTGCTTGAAGGTGTCACCGGTCTGAAGGTCCCCAGGGCCCATCGCAAACCGAGGAACCCACAACAAATGGTAAGTTTCCTTTACTGTACATAGCCACTTCATCTTTTTCATACCCTTAAGCTCAGAAGATATTTGGCGTTATCAATAGCTATACGCCGTTGCTATCACGTGTTGCATCGACAGTAGGGGATCACCGCAGTCGCACTTGCGCATGTCGAGCCTTCAGTGGCCAGCTCCAGTGTGGAGCCGGTTTTAGTTTACATACATGGCTATGACGTAATGTAACCTTCTCTCTTTTCTTCTACAAAATGAATTAATTTTGGCCTAGGTATGTTATCACGCTGCTGGGCAAAGGCCTTCATTCCCTTAAGTCTATTTCTTTAGCAGGTAAAGCTTAAATGATGTAATTAAATACTTCTTATAGTTGTACATACTCTTTGAAGCTTATGTTCCCCTAGTGCTTTAAAACCAAGCTTCCATGACATACATTCAAAGAGATACTGGTTATAGTGTAGATAGGGAGATAATTGAAGAATAAAACCTTTACGAACGATGTCAATAACCTATGGAATCCTAAGTGGCGTCAGACGTGACTAATTAAACAAGTAAGTCTAGCAAATTGTCTAGATGCCATTCCATATTAAGTCTCTATAACACAAAAAGTTCTATCAACGTATCGTTATTCCTTTTTGTTTCTCATGAGACGTCGTCATTAATTTTCCAATAACCAATAAAATCAATCATCGTTTGTCCAAACAAAACTTTCAAATATCCGGCGCGTTTTTGTTTATTATTATTCACGGCCAAAAATGAAAGCGGCACAGGAATATTTGGTTTACCGAAATAGCTATCGGCTCACAAATCATTCAGGCAGGTACACACACGGGTCTATACAAGTGGTGTCCGTGCCATATATGGCGCGGGTGTGATAGGTAGCACAGAAACCCGAATCCTGCCGCGTAAACGACGCCCAGTTTCCGGTGCGTGTGAAAGTATTGTCAGTACGAATTTAACTGCACATTTTATACGTATCTGATAATATTAGGATATCGTATAGGATTAGAACCTTATCTTGTGTCTTTAAAGCCCCGGAAACACTGGGATGTTAAGACGCGCGCTTCAAAATGTTCGCCAATACCAAAACCAACTCTGTATCGATAGACATAAAGATTGAATTTCTGTGGTAGGTAAAAGCCACGCGACCGCGCTGCAAAATTTGCTCGCGCCTTCAATGATCTTTCTAATTGAAGAATGAGCTTTTTCTTAGTACAAGCTATGTTTGGGATCATACCATAGCCATTAACGTATTTATTGAATTTGCTCTTGTTATGAATAACTTAACACTAACTAAAACAACCGCTTTTGGCAAGTGGAGCCATTCCTCACCTTATTCCATTAAATTGCCAAAACAAAGAGATACTTACTGATAGTACGAGTATTTTGTTACCTATTAGATTTTATGTACACCAAAGTAATATGATCCGTTGCGGCATGGAGGCCAAGCACTGGCAACCACATCCGCAAATAGCTAATATGATACCTATCGTTACGTAATCTAATGTTTTATTTACAGTAGTCAATGATCTAAAGTAAACGTTACTAACTGTAAAGATCTCAATTATTCTATCGCCTATTACGGTCCTTCGACCTATAGCTTCTCTAGAGCTACAGGTCATAGCACCTACAGGCAATTTTTTTATAAGTAATTTAAAATATCTTAAACAAAAACATTACCAACTCTACGATTTCTTAGAAAAGTATTTTCGAAAACAGTACAATATTCTATTTGATGAGTGTCCACTGTATTTATTTGAAATTATTTGTTGGCTAATGTTTTTTTCTTCAGAATGTTACAATTTATGTTGTATTTAAGTCTCTATTTACATATAATAATGTTAAAGAAATGCGCTTACAAGGAAATAAATATACTTTTTTTATTAAACCTTTTCTAGATCATAAATAAATACATCGGTACTTTAAATTAGTATTATAATTTGGCAATACCATTTTTGTTTCCAATAGTACTTTCTAATAGTTATTCTATGTATAAAATGTATCGTGGGCAACTGAAACTGTGGGCAACTGATACGAGGAGAACTGATACTGAGGGCATAAGCTACTAACCCGAAGTATTAATACTTTTTAAATTGTGTAAGGAAAAACTTCCGACAACTTGGAACTCCAAAGGAGTGACATCAAAGAATCATTATAATAAATATTTTAATCCTATCATAATAAAGGTACTTTGTATTTTATTTTATAGCTACATTAGACCCCTACCCAATTAAAGCCCATTTTTCGGACTCTGTAATTATAACTGTCGATGAAAAACGAGATTTACGACCGCATTAAAACCAGAGCACTTTTTGATTTGTTACCATTCAGACGGAACTGTTGACTTATAATAGCCCCATTTTAAATACGTAGTTGACCATAAGAATAACACCACAAGCTAAGAATAAGTCGTAAAGCCCGGCCCGATAAGCTGACAGGTTGTTAAACATGAACTTACCAATCGATAAATGTTGCCACAATAGTAGCTTAACTCGTGTAATTCAATTCAAGCAATAAGCCCTCACCGATATCAACGTTGTTATAGGGAGAAAACTCTCCGAACCATTTCAGCCTTCGTCTTCTTATAAACAAGCTAGACATTGGCATTAAGAAAGTTATTTTTATAATTAGATACAGATTTTATACTTTCTTAACGTTACTAATTAATAATTCCTACTCTAAAAGACAAAATACTTACAGTAACAATTTACAAAGAGTACGAGGGAAAAATAAAACCTAACTATAACTCAGTGGTTGAGGTTATCAGTGAGGCAATTATCATACCTTTACCTAATAAACTTAGCGTTATATTTTCCCGGTAATGTAACATGAGAATGAGAATACTTGTTTGTTCGTTAAATATAACTAAGATTGAGGCGCCAGTGATAACGGTGCGGTCAGTAATGAGTAAGAAGGTCTAGCCACAAAGTAAACAATGTTAAAATGAGAATTGTATGAATGAATCTGCAACCTTTACCCAGTAGACCCATAAGGTAACCTTTTTAACCGACTTCAAAAAGGAGGAGGTTTTCAATTCGACCCGTGTTTTTTTTTTTTGTAAATCATATAGAACAAATGGATGTTCCGTATGGTTTGGTTTTCTGTTGACCTATGTTCTATCTCTAGTAGGCTTAGCATGACCGTGTAGCTAATAATAAGTTATGACTCCCGACTTACCGCCAGGGTAGATTGGAACCCAGTCCGAATGAAATAAGGTACTTATTAGGTTATTTCTTGGTTTTTGAAGTTATCTCTTTCAACTGTCAGATTTGTCGAGAAAATTACGTCACTTCGATCTTTGTGTACTGTACATGGCTCGGTGTGACGTCATTTTCTCGTCAAATCTGACCGTTGAAAGAGATAAGGCTTATGTCTACACGGTTATGCTAAGATTACAGGTAATACTTAATCTTTTTGTGTTTATGGTAGGTATATCACTCCAATTGCTTACATTAGATACTAGGATTACATTAGACATTAGATACATTGACTTTAGATACTAGGATGAATAAAAAGGCTAAAGTTTGTTAAGTTTGCAAATTGATCAACCAAGATAAACAGTATAAGAAATCCGTCTGTTAAAAAAAATACTGAAATAATGTTTTATTCTTGTTTTGCTGTAGGTAATCTGCACCTTAAATATAGAACATTTTAATCCAGAAATAAAACATAATTATTTAAGCAACACTACATTCCTAGGCGCTTGTTTGCATACATTAGATCGGAAGTAGAGCATTGTTTGAGCAAGTGTTGAGGGAAATGAAGCAGTGTGGGCTAGCCACAACCGCACACGCGCACGCGTTGATTTCTTACTGATTGTTTTGTGCTGTTGACCTCAGAGGTCCCAGGGTAGCCCTAGCAATGTTATAGTTTCGATAACGACAAATAATACATCACACATTTTGCATGCAAATACTTAAACACTAATGAATTCTATAAACTAAGATCCTAACTGTTATTTATCAGAGGTAATTCCGAAGACATATAATAGTATACTAATGATTGTAATTAAAGATAGCGAAATGCATTTGAGAAAGTTACAACAAACCTAATATACCATTACTAATAAGAAACAGATACCGTAAAATTAGTTCCATTAATGAAATTGGTTCACACAATTAAGACCTTTTCAAAGAAGTAGGTGAAAAAATATTAAATAAATTTACCATAACAAACCAAAGATACCACAATCATATCATCCTGAAGACACCCTTTATGTGGTTAATTAGATGTTTACGAGCCCTCCTATGGAGTCCTTTCAACGCCCACCAAGTTAGCAGACAAAAAGTCAAATACTTTAAATATTATTAGACGGTTTTTTGCGGAGCATCTGTGATAGATCGTTAGCCGAGATGACTGGGAACTGACAAACAAACGAATTGTTTGCTTGTCTAACTATGTGATTTATTATAGGCTAACGGCTATTACATGTAGAGAGAGACATGGACACACATATCGCACACTTGAGCGTTACGAAATCAATCATGGGACGACCAGACATAACGCTATGTTGACGAGATGAAATCATAAAGCGTTAATCGTACGTGTGGGAGTACGTACATTTAATAAGAACACAATCTTCTTCAAGGGGACACGATTTGGTCTAATGATTTAAGGGTAGGCTCGGCTCATTGCACCTAGTCGTTTTGAGTTCGATTCCATTGGCAAATTTCGGACCTTTGCGGAATTTGATATAGTTTGGGTTTAACTGGGATCGCACGCATTTCTTAGTTTGCGATGATACGATGAGTATTTTTTGTATGGCGATATTTATTCTAGTTTGGTTGATCTAGTTAGAGGTTCTGTCTGCTATGCTGATCTGAAAGTAGTAAATCACTGCAAAAGTCATCGCACAAGTCATATCCAAACCACACCCTTTTCAAGTTTATTGAGATGATCCTGTGAAGAGCAAAACCGAAGCGTGTTATCATAAAAGTTCTGAAACACATTTGCTAACGTAATATTATTTCAATTAGTCATTATAATAAATAACCGAATACCTAGTTTTATAGGAACTATCTCGTTAGTAGTTTTTTTTATATCGATCGTAAATTGGTAAGTTAAACTAGTTTGATATCAATCGCGAAACTGTGGGTATTTCCTCAATGAGATACCGTTGTCCATTACAAAGTAAACTATCAAAGTAATTCAATGCTTGTTTTATTTTGCTAACGAGCCATTTAGCTCGCAACGGTTATCTTACGTATACTTCTCTTGGACATGTGTAGCCTATTTTTGAGGCTATTTGCACTATTTTTATTATTATTATCTATTCATATGTTAAGTAAAAATTGGTCCACCTATAGAGTCGAATTACAAATCATGCCAGGTAATTTTTAGACAAAATTATTTGTACACAGCGAGGTTTGTTTTGTGCGATTTAGTAATTTTTTTTATATTATAGCTACACTCTCATATGAACATCTGTAGCTTTCAATGTTATCTCAGATCTTTATTCAGCCATATCGCTCTAAGCCATATTTGCACAATCGTTTACCGGCCGTGACCCACACGGGTCCCGGACGCAGCTTCCAGATAATCATCTCATCTGATCTTCAAGATGACGATGCACAAGTGCGCCATTGTTCCAACCTCTTAACCGTTACGGTTATGAGACAATTTTTTAATAACTTTCCTTATTAAAAATGTCAGTAGGTATCGCCCAGTTCAGTTTACTTGGTCCTGTGGTCTTACCAGCACCTCTTCTTCTTCTTTTACGAAATGATGATATTTAATGGAATAAGATGAGGAATGGCTCCACCTGCGATAAGCGGGTAGTTTAGCCAGTGTCAAGTAATTAATAGCAAGGGCAAATTCAATAAATACACATTATAAATAAAAATGGATGATGACAGTGATAAAGATGGCGGATGAATCCCCAAAGTACCTACCTATTGTTGTTTCAATTGTAACTGATTTTGTACTGAGTTAACTATCTACTAACTATAGGTATACTAAGTAATATCAAATATATTGCTGCTGCTGCAGGTGGTAGTGACCAGCACCCGCTGGTTAAGTTTTCGCGCGTTCTCGCGTGTTCGCTCGATATCACTTCTGGATCACGTATCTTCGACTTCTAGACGTGAGTCTGTAGCGCAGTGCTTTGACTACCAAGTCGCGTACCTACCATTCATTCGCGCGCACGCCTTGCTCCGTGACGGCTGCGTCCATCCACTTCAACACACGCTCGTTACGACGTATCGATGTATTTTTCAATCGATTAAAAATATTTTTAAACTTCGCTGTGTTAATCGGGGACTGTGTTTGTGCGATATCTTTATATCAGTGCAGTGATAAGAAAGTTCGTGAAGTGTGCCAAAACGTGATTTGTTTATCAATTTTAACGTTTAAAGCAGTTTAAATACAGGTCAGTTTATCATTACCTATTGAATTATGATTTGATATACCGTTCGGCAGTTATGAGATTGACGGCAGCCGTGTGATTGGTTATTGAAATTAGGTGTTTCATTCGTTAGCTACTTAATTCATCTTTCAATTCTCAGTTGTACACCGGCTGAATGCATTATTGATTGGTTTTTCATTTGAAGATGTGATAAGGTGTTAATCATTTTAAACAGATCTACATATTCATTAGCACTTGGCGTGAGATTCAAAAGATTACTTTAATGTTGGATATATTTTTAACATCTACCTCCTTGTTAGTTATTTTTGGTTTCTAATTTTCAAAATCGAAACTCTAAAAATAATGTGTTAACTCTTGAGTAGCTTTTTTGTTGAAGGGAAGGAAATATATCAAAAATGTAAGCATTTTTACCATGTTTTACCCTATAAAAATACATACACGTTTCCCTCAAAAAGCAAGTAAATATACTTACTTACTAGTTCAACCATGCTATACTCGTATTTAGACAGAAATTATCGATTGTTATGTTTTCGAATTTCAGTATTACCTACTGCTATATAGCGTGTTTGGAATCACTTTTAAATTCACATTAGTGTCAAGAAAACACACAGTCTAGAAACATGTTCGTCAAAACTCATTTTTTTTTATATTCCGGCGTAGCAAAAAGGTTCTTAGCAAAAGGTGCTATGCAAACAAAACCTATCCATTTTGTAGATATCTCTTTCCGGGTCCAATGTTTGGGATATACACGGATAAGAGCAAATTTTTGATCTCTTTTGATTCGTTAAGCCACACATTATGCTAGTTAATCAGTTTCTTCTATTCTACATTCTGCATCATGACATCATGACATGTCAATCAACTATCATATCAATTAACAACTTTAAAAAATCCAAGTTCACAATTTCAAGGCGATTAGAGCTCCGAAAGTAATTCATCCCTAAATATTCAACGTCGAACAAAGGGACCGTAATTCACTATAAATCAGTCTTGATCGTGTGTGCAGCTGTAAAAATTATAATTGTATTGCTCCCTCAAGATACGCGCGCGCGATGCGCAGGCGCCGCCGCGCGCACACATCGTCGCAACCGCCTTGAACTGTCACACGAGCGTTTAAAGTGTGGCAGATTTAATGTTAGGATTGTCAGGACACTAAAGAGGTTCACACAAAAAAAAACAAATGTAGACACAAGTGATAAGTCTGTCTGCGATTTTAAAAAGTAATGACGGCACTAAAGCAAGCATGTCAATCGATGTGAAAATAGTAGGCATAGTATTTCTGACATATGATAATATCGACACCTCCATGAAATAACATTGTAATTAATTTTTCTTGCCTTTTGGTGAGAACAAAAATAAGGCTTAAAAAATGGTATGATCTCAAGGTTGATCCCTACAATATTCTTAAGTGTTGTTATCCGTTGTTTCTAGGTATCTTATTGTATTGCATTGAAAAAATATTAATAATTAGTTAGTTATACTAATAATGGGTAGTTACTTCTATAACTCAAAAACGAAAAGGCGTACAGTTACGATGATTACACAGTAAAAAAAGTAGGTCAAGTTGTCAAAAAAATTAGTTACAATTATATTGCATGGGGGCTGTCGATATATTATTAAGTAGGTACCATAGTTTGTCGTTGCTAGATAATCATAATGAATGAAGAGGTAGAATAAAAAAAAAGTTAAAAATTAAAAAAAAAAAAAGGTAGAATAAAGAGGTAAATCATAGATTTGTTTCGTTTACACAATTATTATAATAGTTATTACTATTTTCAACGCACATCTTAGCTTGTATGCTATAACTAGGTCTTAAATCACAATGCAGGTAGAAGTAAATAAAATAAGTAGACACTGACCTTAGTATTTGTCAACAAGATAACAAGATTATAATAAACATACTTTAAATCGTGTTAATCTCATATCTTGTTGTGTTCACAAAGATATTTATTTAAAGACTGATGAGACTGAGATGTCTGGAAGAGATCGCAGCTTGCGATAAGACCCAATGTACACTACTATTTGTTCCTTGTTTTGTCAATACATTTTTAGGGTTCCGTACCCAAAGGGTAAAACGGGAACCCTATTACTGAGACTTCGCTGTCCGTCCGTCCGTCCGTCTGTCACCAGGCTGTATCTCATGAACCGTGATAGCTAGAGACTTGAAATTTTCACAGATGATGTATTTCTGTTGCCGCTATAACAACAAATACTAAAAAACAGAATAAAATAAATATTTAAGGCTCCCATACAATAAACACGATTTATTTGCCGTTTTTATAGATAATGTCGGTACCCTTCGTGCGCGAGTCCGACTCGCACTTGGCCGGTTTTTTATATCCATGTAACTATTGGTGTACAATAAAGAGTTTTCTATTCTATTCTATTCTAAAGAGTTCTTAATTTACAACGTCGTATATGTAGGTACTATCAGTTTTAATGTCAAGGCGCGAAGGGCTTAAAAACATGTAGGTACAACATATTCATAATTGCCAAAACCAGACGCGAACTGGGCCGCGCTGATGAATGTCAATGTTTTAAGATTTTTTTTTGCGTAGTCTACTCAACTAGTAAACAGGTCAGCCGCTTGAACCGGCTGTCATTTGCGAGAATTAATGTGTCTTGTGTTATTTTAGATGACATTGATTACATCCTTATATCCTATGATGGGTAATTACCATATTCATTGAATATCATCGCATACTTATATAATAAAAAAAACCGGCCAAGTGCGAGTCGGACTCGCGCACGAAGGGTTCCGTACCATTATCTATAAAAACGGCAAAAAAATCACGTTTGTTGTATGGGAGCCCCGTTAAATATTCAATTTATTCTGTATTTTTTGTATTTGTTGTAATAGCGGAAACAAAAATAAATCTTATGTGAAAATTTCAACTCTCTAACTATTACGGTTCATGAGATACAGCCTGGTGACAGACGGACGGACGGACGGGCAGCGAATTCTTAGTAATAGAGTTCCCGTTTTACCCTTTGGGTACGGAACCCTAAGAAAACAGGCCAAGTGCGAGCTGGACTCGCGCACCGAGGCTTCCGTAGGTACCTAAACTGTGAAAGCACCGAGCATTACTCTAATGAAAAGATAAACTGGATAGAGAGACAAACTTAACTTTGCCGTTGGTATACCCGTATACTCTAAACAGAGTAACTGTGACAATAAATTTACAGTTTTCGGATTTTTCCTTTACTTGTATAAGACCTTGCTTCTTGCATTAACGAGGACTCTTCCGCTCGTAGGTGCACCTTTGCACCTAGGAGCACAGTCACTACCTCTCCCCTCACGGTAACTGCCCAAGCCGAGGTCGTGCCTTCTGTGGCGCCCTTGAGCTAGTTGCCACCCCTTTCCGCCCTTAAGGCCTTGGTTGAAGTGCACTCTGCGCTCGCCACTCCTCCGGTAAAGCTGTAAAGGCCACCTCACGGCCAACAGTGTAAGTCCTTCAAAAAAAAAAGCATTAACGAGGATTAGGCACCATTTCTATTTTGTTGTTATTTTATATTTTTTTAATTAAAAAACCTTATTTATTACCTTACCTACAATTTAATTTTATTGTTAGCAAGAAAAAAATGTGAATCTTTAAAAACTTTGAAATGTTGTAAATTGTAATTATTGACTCTTCCGACTCAAAAGGTTGCCGACCCCTGCACTAGACCAAGCCATCGTAAAATTAATGGCAGTATTTCTAGATTATGATAAAAAATACCAACTTATTGCACTTTTTATTGAGGACAAACTTTATAAAGAGTTTTGATTTATAAAATTAAAAATGTATATAATATTCATTAATATTTATAAATGATAAGCATATACTTGTATGTACTTTTACTTAAATATCTAATGCAAAACTTCTATGATTTACCAAAATTAAAGTTTATTTTTGGTCAAATTTCAAATTGCGAAAAAATACCTTTTCTGCATTTTGGTGTTAGGTACAATAAGCTACCTATATTTGCCAAGCCATTGTACAATTTTCCTCATTATAATTCATCTAGCCTGAGGCAAATAAATGGCTACATTACCTCTGAAAGTATGAGTCAGGATTCAAAAAGTCGATCTTACTCAACGCATTGGTCATAACGATCTGGTTGTCAGTAATGTTTTTGCTGAGCGCAATTAGAGGTCTCCACGCGGAGATTCCCCGAATCGAAGAGTAACAACAATGTGCTCAACCGAATTATCAGTAATTCCCAGAACAGTCAACTATTGAAATAGATCAGTTACCTCCGTTCTCAATTATTATTATCCGTGTGTCATATTCAATAGGTATTTATTCAGTAATAATACAAAAAGCAGTGGTAGCCTCGCGGGCAAGAACGCCCGCCTTGAACGTAAGGGGTGCATGTTCAAATCCCAGGCCGGCACCTCTGAGATAATTTTCATGTGCGAATGTCATTTTCAACAATGATTACCACTTGCTGAACGGTGAAGGAAAACATCGTGAGGAAACCTGCACGTCTATAGAAAGGCGTGTGAAGTTCACCAACCCGCACTGGGCCAGCGTGGTGGACTATTGCCCAAATGTCCCTCGTATTGAGGGGGAATGTGCCCGGTATAATGGCAATAGGCTCGCCCCCTATTACATTGGGACAAAATACATCGGCGAAGTGTGGGCGCACTACAGTGCACCTCTGCCTACCCCTTCGGGGAATACAGGCGTGATGATGATGATGTATTATACAATCCTTGATTTAGTTTCCTATTCATATATTTTCACAGTCAAATAGTATATTTTAGTAAATTGAATACTGTACTTGTTACAATGATTTGAATAGTTAAGATAAATTTTACGATTCCTGATGCAAATAAAAAAAACTAGTAATGTAAGGTTGCGAATAATAAATACTATTTTTGTAATGACCAACGTAACATTAAGTTCAGTGGCCCACAGTAAAATATAGTAAGTGCAAAACCTCAATTGGGTTAAGGCTGGATTCATCTCAGAATTGGCTGGTTGTCAATTCCTGAGAGCCGGTGTGGTGAGATCACGGCGTGTCGGTGTCACGTCGCCAGCACAATTGTCACGTTCGCCAAGAAATCCTATTCCACCGACAACAATAGTAATGGCAATATAGGATATTATCTTATTATTTTTGTAGCAACGAAGATTGCCTATTATGACTTGACACAGTTTTATGTGAGCATTTATTGCACCTGATTCGGGGAGTTTACGATCGAAAATTATGTTTTCCATTATAAATTACAACCTCAACTCTGTTAACTTTTAACGATACGTGTTTTTGATTAGATTTCCAAGTCGTAAAATTATATCAATAACGTAATAAGTAACACAAATTTTAAAGGAATATTCCATGTCTTCAAAATCAAGTAATCACGTTTTTATTTACCTATGTTCAAGATTTCTGAAGAAATAAGGGCAAGGATTCGCTTTTTGAGTAACGAGTAACAATCTGTAACAAACAGACAACGGGTTCCCGTTACTACTACGCTACTCTTGAAACTAAATGTCTAAAGGTAACGAATAATATTAATATGATTTCTGGAGATGAGTCATGTAACTCCGCATCACGTTAGCTGTCATGAATTGAATTGAAGGAAGTGGACGACTAATAGCTATGGCTATAGCTATGGTCCACAAAAAAGTGATATTAAAGCACGCATAATCATTCCACATCTCAGTCGTCCTGTCCTCAGCTGTCGAATTAAACATAAGGCTGAGACTGTATTAAAACGCGATTCGTGATACGTCTGGAAGAGCGAAGTACTCAATTAAATTGTATCTTATTACCATCTATACCTTTGTTTTAATATGGGAAAATCCTTTATACGTTTATAAAACTGTACGGAGTCGTCTCTGTACATATTAAAAAAAATGGAATAGGCTCTTTGATCGATTCGAAATTCAAAATAGACGTGTATGGAACTCTTGTCTATTATCTAAGCATAACTTTAAAAAAAATTATCGTACCGAATTCAATATAGATAGACAGATTAGATAGATTCGTATAGATAGACTTTAAAAATTGTATCTATGCAATTTGTCACGCTATAATGTATAATCAATTAGGATCGGACAGTTAGTTTAGCACGCATGTCCAAACTAGACCTCTGTCACGCTTGCTCTCTGTCATATTTCATACGAGAGAAAAAGACAAAATCAACATATTCGTAGACATAAGTCCAGCGTTGGCGCACATGCTACTAAAGGAAACTTACATTCTTTTTATTACTCGCGTTTTAGGCGTAATCATGGGCCTACTTAAGCCTGTATTCAGCAGCACTTAGAGACGCCTTAACGCGATGCCTTAATATTAATATAATGCAAATGTGACTAGGAGTCGTCTTAAAGGTTAGACGAGTCGTAGTAGAGTCGCTCTTATTTCCTTTTAGCAGGTCGCGATGCTGGCCGATGTAGCCACAGCCAATCCATACATAATCATAATTCCACCATGTGTTTAGTATTAGTGGATTTGTTTGCACAGAAGGGCGGCAGCATGTGCGCTCTTGACCGTGAACTTCATACGAAGTTCGACCGACATCGGAATCATGTCAATCAATAAACGTTCGGCATCACTTTTATAGTTCAACTAACTTTTAGTTCGTATACAAACGAATCGTTACCAGTAAGAGCTACGATTGGTGATTTCAGGAACGGGTATCGTGTGGCAGACATCGAGAGGGTACTCACGAAACGTTTTCTTATAAGACTAATAGTTTTGGCAAAGTGTGGAAAGTCCCATTAAATAACTGGAATCAGGCCTAACATCTCGTTAATAATCTTACGGTCCGTTAGTTAAACGTTGCGTTTCTTGAACAATATCTTTGTTTTAACGTAAAAAGTCGATGCTTACAGACGCTCGATTGTTTGGTTACATTGTTGGACCTCATAGTAGGCCGCTTATGTTGGCGCTGTGTTGGGGTTTTCGTATGCCTTGTGTTTGTATAACAAAGTTCTTTAATGAAGTGTTACTTCAGATACATCTTTATAAACATGATAACTGGTTCATTGCTATGTAAACAAAGTACCTACAGTACCATACTGTTGTACTTAAATACATATGGGTATATCTACTTTGTTATTCTACTATTTTATAGAATAATGAACTGGTTCCTTATTTCTTTTTATCGTCAACAATAAAATTTAATGACAGAGTTGACACGACTGGTAAAATAGATAAAAAAATATTAAACAAATATAACATAAAACACAAGTCGAACTCGCGCACCGAGGGTTCCCTACAAACTTGTAGGTATGTAAATAGTTCTTCCACCGCTAGAATCGAGACACGAATATTGGACAACAAAAAATAAAAATCTTTTTTTGTCACTAGGAACGACTTTTTTCATTACGGTTATCGACTTTTTTCATTTACTTGTGCTATTAATAAGACATTACGTCTTACCAAATTTCATGATTTTAGGTCAATGTAAAGTACCCTATAGGTTTTGATTCCCCTGCAAGTGTCGAAATATACGGCATAAACGTATCTTTTGATTGCGTTGAATTAAAAGTTTGATATTTTTACAGCTCCGAGGGATTGCAGACCTCAGAATTTGATATTAATTTCAACTTGCTGTCTCCACGCATTCCTGAAAATAATGGGCTTGAAAGACATACGGCAACACAGTGATCCTATAAAGGTTCTTTTTTGCCTTTTTCAGGCACGGAACCCTAAAAATTAAAATTATCTTTACTACTAACGAGCTATCTTTATTAAAAGGTGATTGACATAATTTGGACCCAAAAACGTCCAATTAGCAACGATGTAAAAACACAATTTGGGTTATCATAATTGAATTACTTATCTTTATAAATAAAGATAGCAGTGCAAGTATCAAACACTTGTGCATATTGTAGTATATCGACACACTGACCTATAAAAAGGACTAGAAAAATGACGAATGGCCATTACTTACGTACGTACTTACGTATCTGACATGAAAAAAAAAATAGATTACTAAACAATGTCCTCTCCACGCAATTTTGAAAGAATCAAGTGGAATTAAACGGCACTACTTCAGATATGATATTTGTCAGACAAGTTCCTCTCAGCTTCTAAGCCCGCGCTTATATAGGCATTAAGATCTGTTTGTGCAATTACGTAATTAGTTTTATTACAATAGAAAAAAATTGCAATCTTTTAATTAATTTTGACAGCTGCTTTGACGGAAACGATTGAAATAGATTTGCAACAAATGACTTAATCGCTCGATTCATTCGCCATCTTAGTCACTTTCATCACGAATTTTGATTTAGAATGTGTAATTATAGATTTTTTTCCTAATTAAATACTTGAGACTGGCTAAAATACCCGCTAATCGAAGGTGGAGCCATCCTTCATCTTACTTACTTACTTACTATAGCCCTTTTTTAACGTCCTACTGCTGGGCACGGGCCTCCCCGCAATGCGAGGGGGATTTAGGCCAGTGTCCACCACGCTGGCCTAGTGCGGGTTGGCAGACTTTACACTTCTATAGAGAACTAGTTTCTCTCATTTTCATCCGAGATTTTGATAATCTTAGATGAAAATGAGATTCGCACATGAAATCCAGAGGTGCGAGCCGGGATTTGAACCTGCACACTTTGATTGCAAAGCGTGCGTTCGACCACTCGGCTTCCACTGCTAACTTTCATCTTATTCCACAAAATTTCATCATTACATTCATTTCGTAAAAATATATGCATTAATCGGTCGTCGAATTTGACTCTAAGTCGCGAGGGAAGGAAATTCACAATAGATATACACCTTATAATAATATTCACTTCATACATCACTCAATAATATGTTAGAATAAATTAACTCTTATGAACACCTGTTTAATTAAGATTTAATCGCGCGTATGTAAGTAGGTGAACATGTCTATTGCAATCATATTAGGTACTTTTGTTTCAAGGAGACAGATCATTAAAACATTTTTATATGTGTAATTTTAGAAACTTTATTTTTGGTTGTATGAGCTAGTAGCCAACTCTGCTCCCATACCATCACATCTTTTGTAGTAATGTTTTTAACAAAGAAGGAGCATTTTTTCCCATCATATAATATCATCATCATCTTTGTCAATTTTGTGGATCACTTCTACGTATATGCATGAACTAGTCAAGTTCTTGGGAATGCAGGTTTCCTTCACCATTTTTAGCAAGTAATAATCTTGAATGAAAAAGAAATTCGCACATAGAACCCAAAAGTCTGAGTCAGGGTTTGAATATCATTGCTTAGCTATCACAATTTCAAAGTATTATTACATCAATATTGTTAAGAAAGTAGTGATCACGGAGCAGTGCAGTGTCTACAACGGTATATGCACACGGCAGTGCACTCGCCAAGTCCCGAATAATTTCCACTGCAAATAAAGTTGTCGGGTCATTTAATGTGTTAAAATATTGATTCGAATTTACATTAGCATACTTAGGAACAGTTATTCTGACCTTTTATTGCAATCAATGTTATTGAAGTCCTAAATGGCGGTGAAACTAAGTCTAGATTTATAGCCTTGCACTTCCGGTGCAGACTTATATAAAATCGTTAATAGTCGCGAAGTGAATTAGGTAGAGGTGAAATTGAACAGGTAGTACCAGTTAGAAGTTTTTATGGATAAGTAAACTGACAGGTGTCATTAAAATAATATTGGGACGATTGCAATGTTGGGTCCATCCGCCATCGTTCACGTTCATCACCCATTTTTACAAGCTTTATATTAACTTGCAATGTATGTGTGTCCGGGTGGAATCTTGCAACTGAATTTTAAATCAGTTATCTTTAACCGATTGAACTGAAATTTGGTATACACGCTTATTTTGGATGACAATGCATGCGTAGCTGTGTGACATCTATCTAATTCAAATATGGCGGATCATCCAAGATGGCGGAATAGTTATTTTTTCTGCACTACCACAGTATGGCTATCAAATGAAAGGGCTTGGGCTGAGGAGAACACGAAAACTAAGGGCAATTAAATAAAAGCTTGTTTTAAAGAAGTTTTTTTTACCAATAATTGTATCATTCATAATGTGTATTTTATTAATTACTTGACATACCCGGATGAAATACCCTCTAATTAGGTGGAGCCATACCTCGTCTTATTCCGTTAAATGTCACAATTTCATACATTTCGTAAGAAAAGAAGAAATTCGCACTTTCAGCCCTACCTGTGGTAAAAGGTATAAACAGACATAAATATTGGGCTGCAATTATTATTGATAATCATAAAAGATGGCAATTTTGTTCTTAATAAGGCAAATACATTAGATAGAGTATAGGCTTCCGCAGTTAATAATTTTTAATCTTTGATTTCATATGGAGGACTTACGTGAGGGTTTTATTACTCTTAAACGTATTGAGAGATATATGTATGTTCTATAACGTATGCAACGCATTTCTTTGAAGAATGGGCTTTTTCTATGAATCAAAACAGTTCGTTTTTGTATAAACAAAAACATTTTGCGTTCCATAGTGCTGTGGACTTATAGGTACGTGAATAAGAATGTAATAACGTCTAAGTGGAGAGGATATTGTCACGTTCGCATGGTGCATACATTAAAATAACATTTATGTTCTACTTGTAGAAACATAATCAATGAATGTCCTCAATCAAACAGCTTCATATGAGAAATGAGGGGCCGTTTCTCACGCCACTCCAATAGGAGCCAACATTGTTGAGAGTTCGTTAGTACAAAACAAAACACGTCTCTTATTCAGTGATTTGTTCCGGCCGTCGAATCCGGCGCACCTCGCTCCAAATGTAAGTGGGCTAATTTGTAATGTACGACAGATTTATGACGGTTAAGGTACTATAAGTAGTTACATTGTAAGTAAGAATAAGCCACTCGAAAGGGAAAGCAGTTAATTGGTGAGTTAGGATTATTGCACAAGTACTTACATCGATTGAAATTAAACTATGTTACGGATTTTATCGATTCGATTTTATGATCGATTGTTTCGAATCGATTACTTACATCGATTCGAAAACATTTGCTGTATATGTTGGGTAAGTTAAGTGGTTAACTTAGTAGGGTCAGGTGACAGTGGAGACTTTTGTACAGCGGCCTTACCACTTAGGTGCTTTTGGATATTAAACTTTATGAGGGTGTCTATAAAAGTGATTTTCCAAAAGAAGCACGAGGTCTGGGACCTTACCACCACCTCTTGAAGTATTGTGGTTTCGATGGTAACTGTCAATATTGGACAGATTGTGTACTGAGTTTACTTCTACATTCCTTAACTGTAGGTAAGGTATAAAAAGTGCATAATCTGCACGTGTAGATGTACCTACAATGTTACCAATTCCATAAGTAAAATATTTATGCAGTGTACTAACATTGTTTGTGCGTAAACAAAATTTAATTCCATTATATTTTATATTGTCCTGTCGTGTGAATCTAAGAATAACAATCACTTAAGGAAATGAGTTTCATAAACTACTTATTTAGGAGTAACGTTCCAGCAAAATACGCTTGATATTACTAAATATCGTACATTCCTTGTCATGTTTTTGCGAATTAATATGAATTTATCAATGTTATTTTCTTAAAAACCGGCCAAGTGCTAGTCGGACTCGCGCACGAAGGGTTCCGTACCATTATGTATAAAAAGGGCAAAAAAAATCACGTCTGTTGTATGGGAGCCCCCTTAAATAGTTATTTTATTCTATTTTTATGTATCTGTCATCAAATACATCATTTGCGATGCAATGAAACAACTTGTTTTACTTATAAAAGTGTTAACTATAGGGTGGGTGGGGTTGTAAGCAAAATCCGATATTAATAAAATTTATTTTTCTCATGAAATGATGAAATTTTATCGGAATTAAATGAGGAATGGCTGCACCTGCGATTAGCGGGTATTTCAGTCAAAGACGAATAATTGATAGCAAGGATAAATTTATTAAATACTCATTTATAAATAAATATGGGTGATGACAGTGATAAAGATGGCGGATGATCACTCATAAAACTTAACTCTCACGGTGCTGAAGCGAGGAGGTGTCAGTGGGTTACGCTTGCCTGCCAGACTCATTATAATGAAAACATTTCTTTATTTATAGCTGTTAAGCATGTGGGAAGCTCCGTAATTATTATTTATAAGAATGTAAGATTGCTTTTCGACTAACTTTTTATTGATGAATATTAAATTTGAAAACAATTAAATTGATTGTATAATTAGTATGTAAGTATCTACATATTAAAAGGTTAGTTCCGAATAAAAAAATTGGTGGATGTTGCCAACGAAAAAAAAAAATCGTAGTAACTAGCTGATTGTCGTTAGAATTATTGTATTTAATGTTTCAAGAAACCTTACCATCACATAGGCAGTAATGTTTCTAATATTATTACTTTCTGTTTTTGACAATTAACTCAGTACAAAATCTGTCTAAAATTGACATTTCCTATTAAAAACAATACCTACATTATGATTTGGTGATAAAGCCCCAGATCTCGTCCTTTTAGAAAATCACTATTAAGACCTCCACTATAAAGTTAAAACCGGCCAAGTGCGAGTCGGACTCGCGCACGAAGGGTTCCGTATCATTATCTATAAAAACAGCAAAAAAACACGGTTGTTGTATGGGAGCCCGCTTAAATATTTATTTTATTCTGTTTTTTAGTATTTGTTGTTAAAGCGGCAACAGAAATACATTATCTGTGAAAATTTCAACTCTCTAACTATCACGGTTCATGAGATACAGCCTGGTGACAGACGGACGGACGGACAGCGAAGTCTTAGTAATAGGGTTTCGACTTTACCCTTTGAGTACGGAACCCTAAAAAGCACCTACTTACTAGTAATTTGGTCCGTGCATGTTACGATACCGTATCGTTAATCGCGCGACCGCTACGCTACACACGTCGTCGTGACACTCGTCATGTCCTGTTATATGGTTATATCTACACACTTTTCAGTGTTCCGTATGAAGGTACCGTTAAAATGATTTATTTAGAACGCTTATACCCAACCTAGCTGCCTCAAAACATTGTATAGCCATAAGATTAAGAAAAACACACACATGTAAATCCTTATTGGAAAAATGCAACCATGGAGTTCCTTGCCCATTCTTCTCCATAGGAAATGCATTCCGAATGGGCGGTAGAGATACTATTATTTATTTTACAAGCTTTATATTAACTTGCAATGTATGTCCGGGTGGAATCTTGCAACTGAATCATTTAACTTTAACCGATTGAGCTGAAATATGGTATACACGCTTATTTTGGATGACAATGCATGCTTAGCTATGTGACGTCATTCTAATTCCAATATGGCGGATCATCCAAGATGGCGGAATAGTTTTTTTTCTGCACGACTACAGTATGGATATCAAATGAAAGGGCTTGCTGAGGAGAACACAAAAACCAACTGAAAGCTTGTTTTCAAAAATAAGTAAAAAATCATAAAAAAAACTGATTCTGATTCTTAAGTCACACACTGGGGCGCCAAATCTCGCGCGTCAAAATGTATGTCAATGCCAAAATGAGCTCTGTGTCATTCACATACGTATCAAAATTCCTTTTCATGTTCTTCTTTTATGAAATGTTAAATTATAAAATTTTAGTGGAATAATATGAGGAATACATGCACCTGGCGATTAGCGGTATTTATGGCAATGTCGAGTAATTAATAGCAAGGACAAATACAATAAATACACATTAGGTTTCCGCGGGCAGAACATAAACTATACATAAATATGGGTGATGACACCGATTATACACAAACAATAATACTGTAAGGATTCATCAAAATCCGTTTAGTAGTTTTTGCGTGTAAGAGTTACAAACATCCATCCATCCATGCTCACAAACTTTCACATTTATATAGTAAGAAGTGAGATGTAAAAAAGACAGAAAAAAATAAAAGGAAATCCAACAAATCTCACGGCAAATAAAAATAAACATTATTAAGAAATAACGCGAACCGTAAAAGGAAACTTACTGTTTACATTTCAGTTTCATCTTCATTTTATTCAAATTTACTTTTATTGCATGCGTATACTTATTGCTTATTCAACTTTAAAAACAAGATTTGCATGGTTATTGAACGGTGGAAGGTGCGAAAGGTTGCGCATACGCAGATAAGGTGCGTTCCAATTGTCGCGGGCAGGACAAGGCCTCGGCACACATGCGCGTCCGCTGAGTTGTCAGCCTTACCCATGTTGATTAAATGTACCTACATACCTAAATTTGTAATTTTGTAACTAAGCAACAAAACTTTTTTTATAAAACTAATAATACTTTCAATAAGTCGTTATAAGTGGTTATCACAATAATAGTCCTGTTGACCTCTTCAGTTAAGCTAAAAAAATAGTAACTACCCGCCTATAAAAAGTTCCAATTAGGTTTTTCTTTGAATTCATACACTGATATCTAGATAGTGTAACTTCCTACTTATTGTTGATGCAAAAGTAATTTGTAATTTAATGTCTCTTTTAAAAACTTATTTAGGTTAAGATTTGGTAAATTTAAAAATGTTTGAGATAATAAATGTATTTTTTGTTTGAAAATGTTTATACATTGCATTGCTATGAATATATTACTTCAAGATCAAGAACTTTATAATCGTAGAAAATTGTATTTGCGTATTAAAATTAATATATTTTTTGTAATTCATAGTTGGCAGCACTGGATAACCGCTGGTCCGTGCGGCATGACCTAACGCCGAATAACGGGATGCACTTGACTTTCAGACTTCATGCGCTATAAAATCGTTCCAGGCTATAACGATCAAAACACCACAAAACTAGTTATATTGGTATTTGTATGCTTAACACAATTCGCTTTGAATACCCAGCCCCAAAAATCGACAGTATGTAAACAAACATACTTTCAGGTGCACGTGCGTAATAACGGCGAAATTTTTTGCTATCCCAAAACTGACTTTAAGTCATAGAAGAAGCACATATTTCAACTAAAAGTCATCGATGACGAAATCTTACCAAAGAAATTCATTCTTTATTCATATTATAACAGAGTACATTTCCAAAAACAGCCAAGTGAATCCGCTCTCCACGGTATTCTTCCGAGCTTTTACACATTTCATTGGGTGAACTTTGATCTGTGTTATCGTTAATGTCAATCCGAAATAAAGCAACAATAACAGGAAACACGTAATCGGGTGAAGGACGTCCTTATAAATCTTTCTTATTATTATTTGATATTAAACATAATATATAGGTAGATAAAGTGGTGGATATATACATTTGCCGCCAGTAAGCTTTTGCTGCCCGTACCGTCCTCTGCAATTCGATACCTTAGTTCAAGAATAGTATTAATCACCAGTTTTTGTCAATTAAATTGTAACGTTATATTTTGTGTACTATTTTCCAAATTGGGTTGTTAGTTTAGGTAATTTTGCTCAGCCGTAAATTCGCCACTGGGTGGACAGTGATATAATAAATCTATTTTTCCTCTGAGTTCAGGACATATAAATGATTGGTCTGATCATCAATGATTGTTTATGTAGCTCATCGTTACGTATTCATATTAATATAACCTTGGGACGACATTATTAATAAATGCCTAGTCTAATAATCGATCGTTATGAAGGTTAAGTAGAGTACGGTCGGTATATAAAATAATTCTAAAATCTAGCGTATCGTTAATCTCGACATTCTAGAGTAATAAATCGCTTAAAGTTCCATTACCACAGCCAAACCCGATAAATAAAACGTTGTGTACGGACTCGTTCACTCGTAGAGTTTGATTGCCGGAATCATACAGCTTGTGTGAATGCTTCCTTAACAAATGTTAATTATCATACATAAAAAAATCAATTTCAAATTGAAATTTATTTGCTTACTTAACATGTTAATTTGAAATCGGAATTTATTTATTTAGTTCAAAAGTAACAAAATTAATAAATTCAAATTTCACATTCATTTTAAACTGTTGAGTTAATCGTGTGAAATGAATCTAATCTTCATTTATAATACTCATAGGTATTAAAAATACTATTTCATTTGTAAAATTCCCCCATAAAATACATATAATCGATTAACTTTTATACAAAAATATTAAAGGTTTTATATTTTTATCGTCGGTAAGGGCAAAGGTTTCACCTTGCCGCGTGCGTATCAAGATTGCACGTGCTTCCACTGCGACATGGTGGATTTAAATAACCTATAGAATTAATAGAAACCTTACACCTCATATACGAAACTAAGGACCGTTGTAAACAATACAATGAAAGTATCAACTATTAAAAAAAAAAACTACTTGTAAATGTATTAAACAATTGGCGGAAGTTATTCTTTAAAACATCAGCTATCCGCCAGGCGAGAGACCCGTAAAAATCCAGTCCAGTCCAGCGGACAGGAGAATAATTATACACGGAACTAACAGATAGGCAAAAACGCACAGGAAAAAATTATAAATAATATGTTTTTGTTATAAGTACTGAATATTTTATGTTCTCATGTTTACGCGAATACCATACATTGTAATAAAACTATTTTACGGATTTTATCGCGTTTATTTACTATTTTATTTTCCCGACGTTTCGGCTGCTTTACAGCAACCATGGTCACGGGGGAACTGAGGTGTTAGACGTCCTGATGTCATAGTTAATAACTGGGTACCCTCATATTTAGTTGTTGTTTGCGGTCCGATCCACGCAGAAAGTGCTCACAGTGTCTTGAGGTCTTGCAATGGTACGCTTGGTTTTGGATTTAATCATATTAATTACTGGATCCCAAGTTGGTGGCAGCACCCAGCCGTCTTCCCTATTGAAATTAGGATATTTTTTAATTTAAATGGCCTCACGTATCATCCTTGGTCGGAGTCGGTGTTCTTTTGCGAGGATATGCGGTTTATCAAATCTGATATAATGGCGGGTGCGCCATTATATCAGATTAAAATAAAATAGTAAATAAACGCGATAAAATCCGTAAAACAGTTTTATTTCAAAACTTGTTGTGATTATTTCCAAGCAAAAACGCTTGGAAATAATCCTCCTACATATGGATACTAAAGTGTACAATAGAAATATCTAATAGACAGATAATCACACAAACAACCGATTGTTGGCACAACAATTGTCTGGTCGCAGCCACGAAGCGCGTTAATCTTTCCTGCAACGATCACAACTGTTAAATATTAAACGCAAGAATTATGGTTTACACAACAGGCCTATTGTTACTAGTTCAAGTACTAAAGTGAAATCTGTGACTGTAACTAGATTATCGTCTGTTGTTAGGCATATAGCCCGAACGACAATCAATTGAGCAAGCGTTTTTTTTTTATTCGACAGCCAACACATTCTTATCGTGTGATTCGCTCGCTTTCTCTCTATCTTAGTTCATACGAGAGAAAAAGAGAACATCAACATATTCTGTGACATAAAAACTTATGTCACGGAAGACCAGACAGTCTTGGCGCTCATGCTACAACTTCAGGGCAAATACCGAAAAGATCTTTACCGAAATTTGCCACTTGCAGGAATCGAACTCGAAACCACCCGGTGCAGTGAGTCGCTTAAACCCCAAACCAAGCCGTGACTCATATTACTCGTTTACGGCGAAGGGTTATGATTTTGCCTAAATACCTCTTACCACCGCCTGTTTAGTAGCAATGTTTATCTTCTTTTTTTTACGAAATGATGACATAAAATATACATCATCACGCCTGTATTCCCCCGAAGGGATAGGCAGAGGTGCACTGCAGTGCGCCCACACTTCGTCGATGTATTTTGGTCCAAATGTAATGGGGGGCGAGCCTATTGCCACCATATCGGGCACATTCCCCCTCAATACGAGGAATATTTGGGCCGTAGTCCACCACGCTGGCCCAGTGCGGGTTGGTGAACTTCACACGCCTTTCTATAGACGTGCAGGTTTCCTCACGATATTTTCCTTCACCGTTCAGCAAGTAGTAATCATTGTTGAAAATTACATTCGCACATGAAAATTATCTCATAGGGGCGGGCCTGGGATTTGAACTTGCACTCCTTATGTTCAAGGCGGGGCGTTCTTACCCACGAGGCTAACAGCTGCCAAATGATGATATGTAATAGAATAGATGAGAAATGGCTCCACTTCATGAAGGTAGTAGTGAGTTCCACATACGTTTAGCATATTCTTTTTAATCTGTGACAGTTAACTCAGTACAGTATCTGTCAAAAATAACACTTAGCATTGCAACAGCAATATTTTAGAGGTGGTGATATAGCCCCACAACTTCTAAACTACTTATTATCATTTAACAAATGTGGTATCGTTGGAAGCGAGTATTATAAGTTTTAGGAAAAGTGGCACATGACTACGGTTATTCTCTGAAGTCGCAGGCTCGATTAGATTCTAAAACCTATAAAGAATCGCTTATCATTTGTGAAGCAAGCTTGCATTAGTAGCAAAACGATAGGCGCCAATGAACACTACCATTCGTATCTATTATAAACACAAATCCCAATTAGAATCGCAACATCGGATGGAACGCACGACTTCGATAGCAGAATTGACTTGAATAGATTTGTCACGTTCATTTACAGACAATATGGAGTCCATCTATTATTGATAAGGAGTGAAACCACGGTAGGACTTAAACCTAAGGCGCGATTCACACGACAAAGCCGATTGGTCGTTATATATGGGTTTAACGAATGTACAGTTTACGGGAGTCTTGTCTGTGAACGCATCCATAGTAATATTCTGCTATCGCACTTCCGGTCCCGTTGAACCGATTATTATTGGGCAGCCGACGTTACTCTGTGAATAAAGCTTGATCTAAACAAGTATTGAGTACTGAAAATACTTTGCAATGACCTTTTTGTATGTAGGCGTTTACATCGTAATATTACGTCTACGAGTGTCACTGGCAATAGATGGATGCACGAGAAAAAAATGTATTATAACCCTCTATTGGCAACACAAATTTTTTATATTTTTTATGTGTGCAACATAATAATGAATAAATTCTCTCTTCCGTCATGAACTCCATTACGACTGGACTTGTTTCTTTCCCTCCATACAGCGACCTATCCAAACTATCCAATACAGTCCACTATACATTTACACCCTCACGTTTTGTTGAGGCTACTATACAACTAACACTAAGTTCGCCATCACTAAAACTCCATTCAAGTCCGTAAACGAATCTAATTACCGACTCTGGTTAAGTCCCATCTAACAAGCTGCGGCTTTGCAACAATTTCCTGTCTAATTGAATAACGCACAGTGACATAATTGAGACAATTTTCTCATTCTATTTCTGGAGTACCTCAGCCAATTTCATTCTTGCCTCGGCTTACTTACCTACTAGCAATTGATTGACTAATTCCGGCAGCGTCGCTGATTACTTTTGCCCTAGAACCTTGGTTCTATTGTGTTGTATGTGTTTTTATTATTATACTAAACAACAATTTTATTGTATACTCAACATGTAATCTCATTCTCAAAATTGAACTCTTTACACTAAAACTATGAGTCATTCTTTTTCTTCTTTTATTACGTAATGAGTGGAATGATGTTTTTTTTAATAAGATGCGGATGCCTGCACCTGCGATTCGCCGTATTTATGGCAATGTCGAGTAGTTAATAGCTAAAAAAAATTCAATAAATACATATTATAAATAAAAATGAGTGATAACAGTGATCATCATAGGGGATGAATCCAACTATTAGACATTTCAATACAATATATATACAAAGCACCTACAACACATTATATAAATAACTAACACTTAACATGATCATCATAATTTATCAAGATGATTAAGAAATTACCATTTTAGCGAAATCATCGAATAACTTTGATGATATGGAAACCAACTAAACAAGAAGTAAAGTACAGCTATATAATGCCAGATGATTTCCAAAACCTAGTTCTGATATTCGAATACTAATCTAAATCAAAGTACCATCCCCATATCCTAAAACAATGTACAATGCGACTTCAAGAGCGTAGATATATATTCAAGGTCGTCATAAAATTAGTCGAGTTTACGCAATTGATAATTTAGCTGCACACGCTCTCATTATACTAGTTAATTACGTAAATATGTGATAAATAATTACCTAACTACCATTATCTATAATGTCACAATAAATCAACTGTTTATTCGTTGTGGGCAGGTAACAATTTATTTAAAACAAATGGCAACAATCACACAATTCTTAAAAGTAACAGTATCTTTACTGTACAATATTTAAGTCATCATCATCATCATCACGCCTGTATTCCCCGAAGGGGTAGGCAGAGGTGCACTGCAGTGCGCCCACACTTCGCCGATGTATTTTGGTCCCAATGTAATAGGGGGCGAGCCTATTGCCATTATACCGGGCACACAGGTTTCCTCACGATGTTTTCCGTCACCGTTACTTAGCAAGTGATAATCTCAGATGAAAATGAGATTCGCACATGGAACCCAGAGGTGCGAGCCGGGGATAGAACCTGCGCACTTTGATTGCAAAGCGTGCGTTCGACCACTCGGCTACCACTGCTACTAAGTTTGTTTAAGTTTGTTCACAAAATTAGTTGCTTCACTTCACATGCGATTGTAATCGGATATTCTTGCAATATCATTCGACGTTAAGGAAAACATTCCGCTAAATTAGCGATACGTAATTTTTCAACGTCACTCAGAATCTTTAGCGGTTTTAAAATGAAATGTCAGCGGTATTCCTCTTTTTTCGTCACGGATGTTTTGTCACGCCAGCGGCGGTGTTTCGTGGGAGGGCTGCATTCGTTGGCGGCGGCGCGGCGGGTTACGCGAACCGACACAAAAGATACAAAGTGAATTGTAAGACATGAAACGAGATAGCGATTAATTCGAGATACACATGTAGGTATGATATCTACAGGCTATAAAGTAATCGTAGAGTTTTTTACCCATTCTTCTCCTCAGAAATTGCATTCCGAATTCCTATATTTTTCAGTTTAAGTAAAAAAATAAAAAATTACATAAAAAACAAATTAAAATACCATTAGAACAATTTTCGACTTCTCCGCGGACGAAGTCGCGGGTAAAAGCTAGTCTATACATCTATATCTATACAAATAAATAAAATTGGAGTGTCTGTTTGTAATATCAAAATAACACTTTTTTACCAAATGCGAATGAAAGTATATACGATACCTATAACGAAAACGCAATTTTAATTTTTGTCTGTCTGTCTGTCTGTTTGTTTGAGGTAAACTTCTAAACGGCTGAACCGATTTCAATGGGACTTTCACTGACAGATAGCTGACGTTCCAAGGCGTAACTTAGGCTACTTTAATTTTAGAAAAAGCATTAGGGTTCCGCGGGAAAAACATAATACCCATATTTCCGGGTAATCTCCCTAAAGTCCACGCGGGCGAAGTCGCGGGCACAGCTAGTATTAAATAAAAATCTGATTGAGATTCTATAAAAATGAGTTTTACTTTTATTGTAAAACGAGTTTTATTTTTATTAGTTATCTATTCATTATGGATTTATTTATTTATTTACATATCTGTAAAATATAATTTGCTATAAAATAAACACACGGAATTATTCATATTATTTACTTTGTGTATTTTTATTGTAAAAGTATTTACTTTATTTTATGTCAACGACGCTAACAAACTACTTTATTTAGAATAGGCTTAATTGTAATTTTCAACTTTGTTTCTACCATGTTAGTCTGTTTATTTTGCTTGTACTATGATTGCAACTTTAAAGGCCATCGATTCATGAGCTGTTTTGTCTAATTATTACCTACTAATAACGTGTCAACTTGAACTGGTTCTAGTGGACGATGATGCTATTCTGCCGCAACACAGTTTATAACTAGAGCGGAGGGTAGTTTTAACGTTTTTTACTATTGCTATGCAATTACTCGATGTGAACGAAAGTGACAAAATTTAAAGGTAATCAACGCTTGAAATGTATAACCACTTGGTCATTACCTGACATAACTATTGTGCATAAATTAATCGTATTTAATGTCAATGTTCTTTCTCGTGGCAACAAAATGTTTTCGATTTAATCACGAGTATGTATTTATAGGTCCACCAAAGTTTTAGGCACATTTTACAAGTATCGTGTTCTATTTATGTTAAGTTGTTTACTTTTAGTTAAAATAGCAATGTAACCATATTATTATGCAAAATAAATCATTTCATTTCAAATCATTTCATTTCATTTACTACGGCATGGTCTAACACTACTGAAAACGCTATCGTAGAGGTTTGATGATGAATTGAAATTTCTTTTAATCTAAATAGGTTTTACAAAAATACTTACAAAATGATTTCATACTTGTAGTTTCAAGTTAAAAATACGTGTTTTAGTACGAGGTACTGTAAGCGTCGGTCCTGTATGTTGATACAGGGTGGTTCCACAAAGGCTTTAGTCGGGATGGTGGTTGTGCCGGTGACCTTTGAGCTCAGGAGACTGGCCTTTTATGGCCCGGCGCCGGCCGCGCTGTGTCGCAACTTGCAACCAACAAGATGCTGGTCCGGTGAGCTTAACGCAACATTGAGGTCACAAATTGAATCTGGAAGTATTATTAAAGTAATATTCAAGGTCCCAGTAATTGTTGCTACCTTATAACAGAAATTGTAGGTCAAAAAACATTTAAATTGGGTTAAGTGCAAAAGTTACTTAAGTGGCAACATATAATATTTAGTATTTACTCAACTCTTGATTTTGTTATCTCACCAAATAACATAAATTAATGTTTGTTAAAATTAATTACCTAAAAATTTATGGTAAAAAAACTTTTTAAAAACAAGCATTTAT
The DNA here is from genome assembly GCA_914767695.1 of Ptilodon capucinus. NCBI lineage: Eukaryota > Metazoa > Arthropoda > Insecta > Lepidoptera > Notodontidae > Ptilodon > Ptilodon capucinus. The sequence goes on from OU611811.1 coordinate 8,358,795, forward strand.
TTAATTGCCCTTAGTTTTCATGTTTCCTCAGCAAGCCCTTTCATTTGATACCTATACTGTGTTAGTGCAGAAAAAATAACTATTCCGCCATCTTGGATGATCCGCCATATTGGAATTAGAATGACGTCACATAGCTAAGCATGCATTGTCATCCAGAGTGAGCGTGTATACCAAATTTCAGCTCAATCGGTTAAAGATAACTGATTTAAAATTCAGTGGCAAGATTCCACCCGGACATACATTGCAAGATAATATAAAGCTTGTAATAAAAATAAATAAACCTAAAACATGAATAAAAATATAATGACAACCCTTAAAAAAAAATGCCAGTACCAAAACGAACTCTGTGTATAAAGATCTAAATCGGATTAAGAAGACAGCCTATTGCATATTTTCATTAACACTAGGAGACGCCCTAAATGAAGGGTACCTACAGGAACATAACAGGGAATGTCCTAATTAATGAACTTTGAGAAAAAGCAATTTGAAAGTTCAACAATTCTAACAATTCTATAGTTTAGCCATAAACAAAACTGCATTTTTGGCGCCATCTGTTAACTTTTTTTAAATTCTAATGATTAGAATAAAATTCAAAGTACCATACACAAAATATGATTCTGTAAACAAAAAAAATGTGACATTCCCTGTTATGTTCCTGTACCCTTCAAATATGAATATACCGCAACTGGCAACTGCATAATTTACGCATCACATGTCGGAGATCGGACATGTCAACCAAAAAATTCCTACGGTTAATACAGCCGCTACGAAATAAGTTCACGTACCATTCCAAACACCTATTGGTAATTTCAAGGACTACAGTTGAACGATAACCTAAAGCTTCTGCACACTGGGACGTTAAAAGCTGCGCGTCATAATATTTACCAAATACCTACCAAAACAAACTCTGTGCTTATGTACATAGAGATGGAATTTCTATGGCAATAGCCACGCTCCCACGCATCAAAAAAGTTTCTTGCCGAAAAGTAGAGATCCTATGTATTAGGTACCATGTATATTGACAATCATATGTCTGTATGGGTTTATTGAAACAAAAAAAAAGTGCCGTCGCGCCTGGCAGAAGTGAAACAATAAATGTTATTTAGAGTAGAGAAAGAGAAGCGTCGTAGCGGCGAGTGAGCGAACATAGCCGGTGGGCGGAGTCTAAGTGGCGGAAAGAACCATGGAGCCACGGAGCTGCTCGAAGTTTTCGCATCACGGCATCGCGGCATCAACAGTTGCTCTCACCCGCCAAGCGCGCCATTAGATGTTTCACATCAAAAATCTGCATTCTTCGTTTTGTATTGGGAAAAAATCTAACGCGCGATTTTTGACGCATCAGTGGGCGAGAGGGCTCATTGTGTAATCTCGTCGTGTAAGATCGGAAGCGTGTGCATCACAATGGCGTCAACCCTCGTCAGCCGTGTTATTAATTATTAATGTAATCACACCGCGATTTGTTGCAATGTGCCCGCGACGGTACCATTTTTGACTTTTACAATCTCGACGTTTAAACGCGTGGCTATTCTCGGTTTATTGTTATCGTTATTTGGTACATACAAATAGGTAGGTAGGTAGGTAGTATGCGATTCAAATGAGAATAGGATCAACTTTGCGCCATATTGTGACGAACGACAACGAATTATGACTTTAAATGCCTAATTAAATATTATATTCAGACAATTTACTACTAATTTAACCTTTTTATTTAAATTTGATGTAAGACTAATATTATTGATATGCAAATAAGTTTTATTGCAAACCATACTTTTTAAGTGACATTTGACAGAAAGACGTTATTGACATTCCTATTCTTATTTGGATCGCATAGTACGTAGGTACATCAATCATATAAAGACATAGATAGATAACTCTTTATTGTTCTATCTCTTAGTGTAATACAAACTATACATAATATATGTATTTCACGTAGGTAAATATCTTCGTACGAATTACACATCCCCAAATTAAATTACGAAGAATGATTGATTGATTGATTAGACTTTGTTTACTTAAAATTACTTTACAAATCCTTTTCCGGATCAACAGGAGGTAGGTACTTTGTAAATGTAGGTATCATATTGCCTCTAACATTTTCATTCACCTCCATACATACGGTTCTATGGGGTAATATTTATAACCATAATATTTAAGATAAAATATGGTAGACGTGATCGCCTAGGATTGATTAATTTAATTTTTTTGGTAAAACGTTTATAAATAAAATTGCTGGTTGCTCCTATATTTATGAGGATTCGGGTCTATGGCAGTTGTATTTTATCCCATTGCGTGTCCTTACGATTCTTACGAATTGTATCTATCTACAATGTATGACTCGCTGCTGTGCGTAGCTAAATAAGATACGAAATTACCTAGTTACTTATTTATTATGTTTCATTTGCAGTTGGAGAACGTTCAGTGCTGTTTGGATTTCCTCCACGCCCAAAAAGTCCAAGGATTAGAACAAGTAACGGCTGTTGACATCCGCGATGCGAAACTGAAAGCGGTTTTAGCCCTATTTTTCGCGCTAAGTCGGCACAAACAAGCGTCGAAACAACGGATAACGCCATCTAGTGGAAACATTCCGAACACGGGAAAAACCTCCAGCGAAGATGTTTCTCTAAGTGCAGTACAACGCATAACAGGTGGCAGCAGTTGCGATGAGATTCTAACGGCGTGTGGCAACAACGTCGACATGACGACGTTAACCGCTAATAGGTAAGTGTTATTTTAATTTGTGTACACAAGGAATGAGTTTTTAAAATTACTTAACTGTTTCAACCTTATTCGCGATTTATAAATAAGTTTTTAATCGCGCCATCTATTATCGAAAAGTGGTTCGTCTAAGATATTTTCTTAGCTAAGAAGTTGAATTTTAACACACTAGATGGCGCTCTTAGACATTAGTTCTTTAATTAGACCATAGAGGACGCTACTTGTTTTAATATTTAACCCCTTCCGTTAGTCCATATTGTCAGAGTTGCAACTAACATCACACTCATTTTCTCTTAAAAGGTAGGCTAGGAGATATTTATATTATATACAGGGTGTCCCACGGTTATGCCCCATGGAGGGAAAGAACCTTGAATATTGTAGATGGAACATTTTACTGAAAGAAGACATTTGAATTTAAAAAACAATTTAAACTGCATTCCTAGATACTTAAATAATTACATGGTTGAACTGGGAATCGAACCCGTTACATGAGAAAAATAATCATCCTGTAGGTTTATTACACCGATAGAAAGGCTTTATCATAAGGATTATTTTTTGCTGAATAACATAGTGGCAGGAATAAAAGGAAGACCATGTAATTTTAACATTAATTGATGTGAAATTTTGATCAGAAAAATGAAAAGCTGACATTGCCGTTAGGACATAGAACTGACATTTTTCAAGCATCAACACTAAATACTTACTACTTCTTTAAGTGCTATGTAGCAATATTTTACCAATATTTAAAGCCAAAAAATAAATTTTCGAAAAAAAAAAATTTGAAACGTATTTGATAAAAATCAGCAGTCGGCCTCTTTGAATATTATCACATTAATATTGAACAACATAGTGAGTTTGCGTCCATTAGTAGAAACAACTGTCATTTTAAGGTGCCCTTTGAAAGCATAATAGTAATGAGACCGAAACGCTAAATAGTAATGTTATAGTAGCAAGATCGGAAATGCCTACCGCAGCGGCCATAACTCTTGCGCAGGCCGCCCAGTGACACTTCTATTTCGGTACCTAGCGCCCTCTATTGGCGAGTTGCCGAGCTCGCCGCGGGTTTACTCATAATCTATGTTAGTAAACAAAGGACATAACATGCACTTGGCAACATGAACTTGGCTCGGTAATGAGTGCAACATGTGGGGATAGTTAAACTGAGACCTATTACATGTTAACAAATTTAAGTTCAACATCGCTACAAAGGTATAATCCCAATGAAGAAACGCATGTAGGGTTAGTACTTTTTGTTACACCTACCTATTTCCTGTACATTCTTCACCACCACTGTAAATCATGTAAGCCGGATCTACAGCGCCGTCCAGTAAAGGTAACGAGTATTTATTAAGGGAATCAGCAATGTATTTAGGCCTATAAGCTAGCCACTCCAACTAGACAGTCCCGGACTAGCCTATAAGCTATTTAAGCAATTGCTTCAGGCATCCCGTCTAAGGGGGTACCAGAAACGAAAGTTAAAGCAATTTCAAAATCTTAGGACAACATGTGAAATCATGTTGTTCCGACCCCACCTACATACAAATTCTACTTACGATACGTATTCAAATTGTTTTTCCATTAATTATTTGTAGTTCACTTAAGGATAGGGGGGTCCACAGGGGAAGATTGCTTAGGGCTTAGGGCTTCAAGTTCCTTAATCCGGCACTGCAACTAGACTGAAATTCTAGTGCTAGATGATGACTTACAAAACCCCTGTTAGGTACTAGATGTTAGGTACTTATTACTAACCTATTGAGGCTGTCCCAGAAAGAGTCTTGTAACAAAACCTTCCCACAATAATAAAAACTACCAACTGCCACCTATTACAAAGATGCACCTACGAGCGGAAGAGGGGGTCGTGGAACCACCTCTTCCGCTCGTAGGTGCATCTTTGCAACTAGGAGCACAGTCACTACCTCTCCCCTCACGGTAACTGCCCAAGCCGAGGTCGTGCCCTCTGTGGCGCCCTTGAGCTAGTTACCACCCTTTTCCGCCCTTAAGGCCTTGGTTGGAGTGCATTCTGCGCTCGCCACTCCTCCGGTAAAGCTGTAAAGGCCATCTCACGGCCAACAGCGTAGTCCATTTAAAAAAAATCCATCTTTTCAAAATGTACTCTATCTCCATACGAGTAAAGAATGAATTTCTTTGGTAAAATGCAGGCGACGACGCGTCAAAACGATGTCATTTCGTTGAAAAAAGGATTTATTGTTGAGTAAATATAGTTTGTTTTGGTATGGGCAAATAACTGACTGCACGCATTCACTGGCAACAGTAGCCCTTACCTTAACGAAGTTCTTATAGCAGTGTAAAGTTCCTTTCATTATCGTCTTAATGAACAGTCAACCCTCTCGACGGTGTCAATGGTACCCTGATGAGTGCACAATGCGGGGATGTCACGTCTCCGGGTCCCGAACTTGACTCACGAGTCTCGACAATGGGGTAACAAGCCATTGTTTGTCATTTGTTGCGTCTCGCACGTGCGCCCACGTCTCCATGTTGTGCTGTGTCCGAAAAATAAAGAAATACCTCTTTTAATAAATTAGTAACATCTAACGATGGAATAGATAACTTTATGGAAAGAAAACAAAAGTAATTCAAGAGCTGTCAATTTTGAAAGCACATGTTTTTTGAAGTTGGACTTGTAGTTAATAGGTATTTTAAATTCAAGATGGTTCACCAACTTCACCTTTACTTTACTTCGTTTCCAAACATCACTTCCTAAGTACTTAGCAACTTTTTGACTACACTTACAAAACTATCACATTTGCCTTACAATTTTAGTGTTCATCTCCAACCAAAGTTGAACTGGTCCAACTAAGCATAGGAATATCATTGGCATAGACCATCTTCTACCCCTTGAGATACTTACTATTATTAACATTTATCAATTTTAAGCCTATCATCTGGACGGTCTCATCGCAACTGCGCTCATTAATCTTGAGACACTTGCTAATAACGTTTATCAAGTGCCCCCTATAAATAATGGCACCCCGGTATCTGTGAAATCTGATAAAGTGAAAGTCAAATCTATTGTAAGTACCCTACACATTGTCAAGTATACATTTTAAATACGCTATGACCGGATCGGGATGTGACCCCGACTGAGATGATTCAGATACATTTTCTTTTTTATTTAGAACAAATTGTCAGAAAGGACTTATACTTATTATTACTTATTTTTTTTCAATAAGTATTTTTCGGTGGTTAACGCATTGAAACTATAACATGGAAAGGTTAAGGGACAGTGTGTGTGTCTAATATTGATTAGACATAAATCATTATTCCTTTTGCACTAGTTCATAAAAAACAAAAGATCTATAGAATATTACAGTCAAGTCAAAGTCACATAACAATGTGTCCTTTAATATTCTATAAATGTTTTTAAAGTATCTCAATTCCAATGAAAGACAAATCAAGCGAAAACCTAACCAAAAGTGAGAGCATTCCACCGCGAATGAGACCGGTCCGCCCCATTTAGGATTCCGTCAGTTTTTCCATAGGTGAACAACCGGCGGCAGGCACAATGGGACCACTTTCCTTACCGGGAGCCACCTTGTATGGCCCCGACAGACGGGTGAATACCTCGCCCTGGACTGGATAAACACTTATACAGATCATTAACTCTGTAGTGATGTAAATTGTGTAACATCAGAGCGTAGGATAACATGTATGATGTAACGCTCATTTTCTGTTATATCCTTGTTTCTATTTTTAATATTAACCACATGCAGATTTTTTAGAATTTAAATTATCTACTATTTAAGATTACTTACCCTCCCTCCACAACACCATAAAATAAAGAATACCCAAGCATTACTTAGACAGTGTATGCAAATACTAGTAAAAGTTTTATCAGCCTCGCAGGTCGCTATTCTAATTTCACAATAAGAAAATAATCCACAATGGCATTTTTCAATGCATTTATAAATGGGCCATAACTCTCTATGAATTTGAGGATCTTTATTACATATTTTCGGCCGTTTTGGTTACACAAAAACTAATATTTTGCCATACAAACAATTTGATGGTAAATAATTTAAAAAATCAAATCAGTAAAACAATTTGGTAGGCGTACTCTTCAATTTGGTGTTCATTCAGAAGATTGATTATTTTCCATACTGTTCTCATCGATTTGAGGTTCCAAAGTTAATTCTTAAGATAACGATATCTGAGTGACAGAATGATCATTCATTTTAAGCTCCCCCGCGTCATCTCATCGCGATAAGTGTTAAGTTACTGCTGAGGGTGCGATAGATCGAGTAACAAATTAGGTGTCTCAGTTCCACTGCTTGTGGTGCAAACTCGAGAGCTTGTATATAATTATAAGTTCCCTTCATGCCACTAGGTTGTCAACAGAGCACAAAAAAAACTACTAATGTAAAAACCTTTCTTATTCGATTAATCTTTTCTTGGAGCCATATCACTCTTAACATGCTCTTAACAAATTGGAACTTTTTTACTGTCCAACAACGGAAGCCTCTCCTAACTATGATCTATAGTATCTCTAGCCAGTATTAAAAATGTGTTAAAAAGGTAGTTACGCAGAGAAAAAAAAAACCAATGAAGCACATATTGATAATGTATACGTTGGCAAATCATATGAAATAAATTTTCTTAGCCATTTCTAACAAGGTCCTTTAGAAACTTTGATACGTTCGCGCCATCTTTTGTAACGTTACACTATTAAGTACTTGCTTTATGAAAATTGAATTTGTTTCCACATTAGCAGTCGATACTCGATAAGTATGTTAAGTTGCTAGACGATATAAGTGTCACAGTATATATTTTTTCTTTTACTTTCTCAAAGTCATCACAGTTTATCACCTTCATTACCCATTTTTATTTATAATGTGTACCAATTTATTGAATTTTTACTTACTGGCTTGATACCGGCAGGATTCCCGCTTATCGTAGAAGCAGCGATTTCTCATAATATTCCATAAAAATTCCTCATTTCGTTAAAAAAATTCTAGAATAAGTCGATAAATATCTTGATATTCATGAAACTGCTTAGACAGATACTCAAAGCAGATTAACACGCGTTGACCCCTTTAAATAAGACTAAGGAAATTTACTAGTAAAGTTCAAATAAATCTCTTAAGCATTGCCGGAAGGCGGTCAGCAGCCGCGGCGCGTCATGCCGTGTTTGTTTACATGTCCCTCAGCGCCCTCGTCACCATCGACTATCTATTCTGTCAACAAACATAATTCTCTTTGCTTGTTAATGGCACACACAAATACTGCAGCCAATGAGTTAAGAGAATCAGTGATGTTTTAAGTGTTTCCAGTATGTAGAGCAATTTTTAGAACGTTACGTACTCGTATGTAAAATAAATCGTAACTTAAAGAACTGCGTGGAAGTTATTTGGCTTTGCTTTATCCTGTAGATTTTTTCCATTACCTGTTTTCTTTAAGAGCTGAATTTATTATTTCAGTAGGTATACTTTCATCTAGAAAAATATCTTCCACTTCACTACTTTTTTTTTTATGTAATACTATTTTTATCTCAATTACCTACTTGCTAAGATCTCTTTTACTAAGATAAACAATGTTGAATTTTACTACCATTTTTTCATCGATCCAGTATCAGTTAGTTTTTACAACCTCCCTCGTATGTGGCTCTGTTAAATTCTACTTATTAAACTGCGCTTTATGTGGTCGTAAATTGCGCATTATGAGTTCAACGCTTCGTTAAATCCAGACGTTGCCAAAGACATGGACAATACGTGATACCTTGTTTCATACGAACTAGAATACTTACTTCAGTTTCAAACCGGGATATTAAGTTTATTTTAATACAACCATATTTCAGTAGGTATGTTTAAATGTATTTATATACTCGTGTACTTATGTATTCACCTCCAAGTAGAATTTTGAGTTAATATTTATTTTATTCGTGGAACCAGAGAGTAGTGGCGATAAAATTAAACGAACTTATCATATAACATTTTTCGTTTTTAACCGACTTCCAAAAAGGAGGAGGTTCTCAAACCTCCTCCTTTTTGGAATTCGATCGGTATTTTTCTTTTCGTACACAAACTACAACTAAAATATATGTTAGGTACAGCACGTAAGAAACATGGCAAAGCGTTAAGTGTATTGTAGTTTAATTTGTTGCGAACAGAATCGATATCAGTAATTACTGATAATTACTTTCATACCCTTTTTTACCCAAGTTAAACTAAAAAACTCTAGTAGGTACTACAGTTGAGGAAAATCTTTGCGTCTCCGTAAAACACGAATCCATTTGTCTCCGCACATAGAGTGATATGTATATTAAATTATTAAGACAGTATGTTGTGTGGAGTTACATTAACACATACCCACTCTCTGTCTAAGCTCCCTTCGCCCGTCAATTCCACTCGTTTCGAAAATATCATTCATATTTTCTCACGTTCCTATTATAAATCAGTGGATGCTTTTAGAAGTTCCACGAATAGTTTAATACGGTTTTACAAGCGAAAGGGGAATTAGTCGATTCTTAACCGACGCAGAACGTTTCCGCATTATTATGGCGGCTCTTGTTATAATTGGATTTAGGAATTAAATATTTTATCTTATGACACTTGTGAAGTTTGGATTTGGTGTAGGTGTTGTATGTTACACCCTCGCGTAAATGACTGTGGATAGTTTGTAACAGCTGCTACTTATCTTCTATACATACATACATACAAATAAATAAAATTTATAAAAAAAATTGGAGTGTCTGTTTGTAATATGAAAATAACACTTTTTTACCAAATGCGTATGAAAGTATATACGATACCTATAACGAAAACGCAATTTTAAAATTTTTTGTCTGTCTGTTTGTTTGAGGTAAACTTCTAACGGCTGAACCGATTTCAATGGCAGATAGCTGACGTTCCAAGGCGTAACTGAGGCTACTTTGATTTTAGAAAAAGCATTAGGGTTCCGCAGAAAAAACATAATACCCATATTTCGGGGTAATCTCCCTAAAGTCCACGCGGGCGAAGTCGCGGGCACAGCTAGTTATGAAATATAAACTTAATATGCTACAACTATAAATTTATTCAAATCAGCTCTAAAGGCAACACACTGCAGGCTATATCTACCTGTATACTTGAAGTAAGTTTAGCGATTTAAAAATCAGCCCATTGATTTTCTCGCCGGGTTTTCTCAGTTGAGGTCGCGTTTCGATCCGGTAGTACCTAGCATATATAAAAAAAAATGTAAACGTGAAAATTTGTAAGTGCCCCCATATGCCTATACAAAATACATAAATGATTTGACTTTGACTATTAGTTGGATAGTAAATAATAAAACCTAAGGTGATAAATATAAATAGGGATTGTAAAGAACGGTTGATTTTTGATACTAATTCATTATTGCCCGTATAAATCATGCAGGGTCCGAGAATATTTTAAACCTGAATAATTAATTCCTTTTATTATAGAAATTATAGCTGTTCCAACTTGTGGTTATTGTTAAAATTTGTGATACCTACCTATAGTGTAAGCGTTGCTTAGTTTGAGATAATACGATAAGTAAGTTTTTTTTATTACTTAAAACCACTTAAAACCGCACTATTGAGCAAAAGCCTCCCCCTTACTTATTCACAACTCTTGGACTGTTTTTCCTGCCACGATGATCCCGCAAAGGTGTTCAAATCATCTCGTCACTCTCCCTTTGTCGACCACTTCATCGAGTGCCTCGGTGTAGTATGGAAATATTAATTTTATTCATTTATAACGAAGGCAAAACGTATCTTTCTGCCTATTGTCGCAGTGCAGCAAATTCTTTTATAACCCGCTCTAGCGGGTAAATTCTATTCTCTGCTCATAAAACAATATTTATGCGCATCTATGCTAGTTATATATTTTTTTAATTTTCTCCGCTTCTATAATTCAGCGTTATTATATTTTCAGTCAGTATCTACCTAATAAATTCTTGTCTGCTCTGGACAAGGGCAAAATTTGTTTTGATATTTTAGTTGAACGTAAACTTCTCTATTATCTACTAATGTTTTAGGTCAATTTTACGATGTAAAATCTTCTGATACGAATTTACTTTTTGAATTTACAGTTTAATTATTTTGTTAAATTGATAGAGATTCGACACCAACCATTTAAAATTGTATATGAGTGTTTAGTGATGTCATTTTAAAATAATTAAAAAGTTCTATAAATGTGGGGATCGGTGTTCTTATCACCCCCAAGGTTTAAGGTTTGCATGCGACCAAGACCTATGCTTTTTCCATTTCTGCTGATAAATATATTAATTTTAAAACATTATTAGGTTATTTTATTTTACTCATTATGTAAAAAGTAATGAATATGGTCTGGTTTTATCGTAAAAGCTAGTTATTTATCTACTTAAATGTGGTTATATTTAAATCGTTCAAATATTTTCTCATCGACATAAAATGTGATAAACTAATTCTTGTCAATAAACATTTCGTGAACTATGGGGTATTTATATCATTATCGATAAATATAAATTCATAGTGACGTAAGGGGGACGTGTACCCTCCCATTATTACAATAGGACATTTTACTGCTATGCGAGAAGTAGTCAACTTATAAATTATAATTTGTGAAACTCGTATGAAGAATATAAAATTTTGAATGTTATTATTACGGTTTTCTTTTATTTGACGATCTTGTTTGATTTTATAACAAGAAAAAAGTTTAAAATACTGTAAACCCACTACGAAATAAAATCGACTCCACATACCTATAGTAGAAGTCGGTTAAAATGTAGGCTATGTTACCCGGGTCATAATAAAGAATAGATTGACACCTTATTCATCAAAATCGGATGAATAGTTTAGGCTCTACAGAAGAACATACGAAAATACAAACATACATACTTACGAGTACTACATACAGAGACGGCTAAAATCATAACCCTTCCTATTAGCTTCGCCGTCGTCGGGTAAAAATAAAATTATTAAGAAAACATTCATATAAGTTCACCACGACTGTAATTTAGTTCAAATATTGATATAGGAATGTTTTAATCCATTTATAGTGTCACTTGTATAGAAAAATTTTAGGTATGTGATTTTTTACAAGCTTTAAATATTAGCTTGCTACGTAGGTATGTATGTCCGGGTGGAATCTTGCAACTGAATTTTAAATCAGTTATCTTTAACGGTGAAGGAAAACATCGTGAGGAAACCTGCACGTCTGAGGGAACTTGTCTAGTTCTCGATAGATGTGCGAAGTCTGCCAACCCGCACTGGGCCCGCGTGGTAGACTATGGCCTGAATCCCCCTCGCATAGAGGGGAGGCCCGTGCCCAGCAGTGGGACGTTAAAAAGGCTGTAGTATCTTTAACCGATTGAGATGAAATTCGGTATACACGCTTACTTTGGATGACAATGCATGCTTAGCTATGTGACGTCATTCTAATTCCAATATGGTGGACCATCCAAGATGGCGGAATAGTAATTTTTGCTGCAGTACCACAGTATGGGTATCAAATGAAAGGGCTTGCTGAGGAGAACACGAAAACTAAGGGCAATTACATAAAAGCTTGTTGTTAAAAAGTTTTTTTACCATCATTTTTTTAAAATATTTGATAGTTAATTTATGAAATATACTAATAAATAACAGTACTTAGGTGCCATAAATATAAGGAATAATTTCTCGTGCCCACCTGTGTGATACAAAATTCAATCCTGACCAATAATTTTGGACCCTCTTCAACAAACGTCGACATGAAGCGGACATTACCGGCTGTAAAACGATGCTCGCCGAAAGGTAATCGCTGTTATCTGAAGCTATGTTCCGGACCTTTGCTAGTAAATTATGTAGGTACCTTCGTAGAGACCGCAATGTTTGGCTCGAGTGATTTAACGAGATAAGCTTGCGAACCCTTCTCGGAGTGCATAACGTCATCCCGCTAATGCAAGGGCGCCTCCCTAGCGCAGATGGCACCCGTGCCGACAGTTTTTCATACATCTTCTAGTATAGGGATGTGTGTGCCTAGTTTCTACCTAGTTCACACTGAGTGTTTTATGAGGTATTCAGGGATGGAAAATTGTATTAACAGTCCCCATGCGATGGTCAGATCATCAGTATCATGATAAATGATTGTGCCAGGATTTAGCTCACGCCAGTAGTTTAGTAGCCTGGATGGTTATTAAACCCAAAACTGCTCGATTACTATAGCGGCACGTCTAACCACCAGACTATTTACGCTTATTTTATTTTCTATCATACTAGGAGGACTTAGGTAGTTCTTTTGTACGAATAAAAAAAAAGTAAGCATTTAGAAAATTATGAACGGTTCGTTAAATGCGACAACTGGTTTGTCGGTGCTTAAACAATTGAGCTTTTAACTGATGCGGGCTCGGCTATCGGGAATGCTCGATTGTCCAATGGGGCAGCCCTGTACAGTATTAGCATTCGCTGCATCCCGCCGCGCGATCACGGATTCGGAAGGGGCGAAGGCCCTTGCGCTTTCGTCGGCCGACTGTTGTCTGTCGTGCGGACGCTATGGTCGCGCGTGCACGCTCTCGCGCGCTCGCCGTAGCACGCGCCCGCGCCGCTCTCGTCGCGCGCCTCTGATCTCCGCGAGTGAGCTCTGTGACAAATCGTGTTAAGGATTATTGTTTACGGTGTGCAAAGCTTGCTGCCCCGGTATTTATATCCGTAAAGCGGTGTCCTAATCGGAGTTGTGCGGACGGAACCATCCTTTCGATGTTTACGTTTTATTCCGTATACGTAGTTAATTCGAGCGGTCGGTCGTTTTGTTTACACGCGTGAATCACGACTCCCTACTCGGACTTAACATGAGCTTTGAGAACATTTAAATTTATCCCGGTTGGCATTCGTTTACCAATTAGTCAAGCCTTTCCCTGGTCTGCGATAAATTGATGAGACAATTTCTTTCAAACATTCTACTGTATTAATGTCACGCTCGTTGCATTTGGTTAAGTGGACGATGTTTATCCCCGATGCATACTTAAGGTTGAATTATTTAAAAAAAGAACGTGTTCAGTTGTGAGACACTGACGATTGATTAACGGTACTGACTGTACCAACCATGACATGCATTTAACGCGTCTCTTGCTCAAAATACAGTTGAAATTTAAGATATAATCTGCATATTGCATCCATAAAATACCACAGATGGATACTATTATGTATCGTTAATGTCCACATATATCGATGTATATTACAAATAGATCCAAATCGGCTATAAACTGGTGCTTTCGCAATTGTACACCGTCCATATCGAATGCAAGTGTAGGAGCGAGTTTTGGATTAAGTTATTGCGGAGCCTGTATTGTGAGGCTGGGCCCGAGTGGGACCCGGTTATCTCGTCCTGGCTCCCGCCCACGGGCAGACAACATCGCCTGCTTAAACTACAGGCCACATAAACCTGATTTAACAATATCTTTGAAAAAAACATAATGTGCAATAGTAATCCTTTAGGCGCTACCTATTTATTAACTTTTTGAGAGGTCGTTGAACTTGAACAGAATACAATTAAAACCTCGTTTCACTTAGATACTATCAGTTAATGATTGAAACATCGTCTGATGTTTAGAGGATGGAGCTGAACGTGTTTAGAGGATTATAAGGCGAAATTAGGGTTAGTCTCTCACTTATTTTATCTTGATACTAGCTGTGGCTTGGTGATGTCTTTTAAAAGTAAACAATATAATTTAAAAAATACATTTATGTGACGTGACGTATACGGTAACATATTGATTTAGTGGTTCGAGCATTGACCGTTCAGTTTACTGGACCGCATGGTTGCAGGTTCGATTTCTGATAGCGATAAATGTCTAAAAAATGCTTTTTCAGATTCAGCCCTCTTTTGGTTATACCTAATTTAGATCGACCTTGTCCATTGTACGTTGTAGTACGTTGTAGCTTTAATTAATTTGAAAACGACAAATGAAACAATGAACGGCCTATTGCCTATTTTGTGCTACAATATTCCTATATTATTTGCTAACTGTAAATATATTTGGACAGAACAACAACGTATAGCTCTATGTACAGTTGAAAGCTATAAAACAAGCGACTATAAAAACCTAGGTGCACCAAAAATCTAGAAATATCCTTATAGTTTATTTTATTTGGCGCAGGTTACAATATACCTTGACAAGATACTAGGTAGATACACATACACACTTGAATGGTACCGACTCCAAATTCAATTTTATAAAGTCGGTTTAAAAGGACCCTTATCACAAACCAATGAGTAAATCGAACGGCCAATTACATATTGTACGTTGTACGGAATATGTCAATCGCCAGAGGTATCTGGGCATAAAGCTGGTTCGAGCTCATTAACCACGCCAACGTGATAAATGGATATGCAAGCCGTTTTGAAATAAGATCTCGATATAAAGCTGAACTGCATGTTTTGAACTGTCGCTCGTTGGTGAGCTGAGACTACAGGCGACACGATTAACTTGAGTACTAAGGTAACTTCTGTCTTTATTCGGATTCATGCGTTTTATAATACTTATCTACGCGTGATTTTAGCACTTACTGTACTTAAATTACGGTCTCAATTCCAAAGTTAATTTATTATTCCACCACACAAGACGGTGAAATACAAAAGGTAATCATAATTTAAACTTATGCAATTTTTTTAAGACATTAAGAAAACATGCTACTGTTTTGAACTTGGTAATAGAATTTAGATTAATCATGATTTGTTTGTACACAAGGGTAATAGGGATAAGTGATTAATTCAAATATTAAATACATAAAATAATAAGATTTCAATGGATTATTTAATAGTACAGTCATGTCTGCGTTATGTAAAAGTTGTGAAGACATTATGAAACGTTTCATTTCTCGTGTCTATTTAAAAACATCAAACGCGTAATGAATTCACGTCGTGCCGATATGTCATGGTGAACTTTTATAATATCCACGATAGTTCCTCGAGTGATGTGAATTGAAATTAACTTTTTCTGTTTAAGGCTGTGTGCCTATGTTGATATGTGTGGCCCCACCTACGAATAAATTACCATTATTAGCCCCGTAGAATGTGTATTGTGGCTGTTTTGAATAAGCATTTGTGTTTTAGTACTTACCCATTTTTTAGTTTATTTTAAAACGCCTATTCTATCTACTACTACTGCCCTTTTAACGTCCCACTGCTGGGCACGGGCCTCCCCTCAATGCGAGGAGGATTCGGGCCATAGTCCACCACGCAGGCCCAGTGCGGGTTGTGACTTCACACATCTATCGAAAACTAGTCAAGTTCTCTCAGACGTGCAGGTTTCCTCACGATGTTTTCCTTCACCGTTTCATAGCAAGTGATAATCTCGAATGAAAATGAGATTCGCACATAAATCCCAAAGGTGTGACCCAGGGTTTTAACCTGCACACTTCGATTGCGAGGCGTGCGTTCGACCTTTCGGCTACCACTGCTACTCTATCAACTATCTATATTATATGAAGTTACTTAGTTTAAATTCCAAATAGCAACTAAGTAGGTACGTACCTACAAGAAACTTGTTAATAGGTTGCCAATTAGTAAAACTGTTACTAATTGCTATAGGATCTGCAGTAGGTAAATTCTACGATTTACTCAATATACTTGGGTTAGGTGTTACCTATCTACTTTATGGTGGAGTTCTAGAATCCTGTTCAACCACTTCTTGATTGGTTATCCATAAAACAGCGTGGCAGTATAAGCATAATGCCGAGTTAGCAATTAAATAAATCACCGTTTGTGTTTGCGTTCAATGGAACGCAACCCTGTGTAGTCTGTGACAGCGCGGTTACACGCCATTTTAACCTCTATTTTATCCGTCAACAGGAAAACTTTTACCAGTTCTATTTATTAGTTTCAGATGTGGGTACTTGTTCTAATTATGAAAGTAAGCATATAATTATCAACAGAGAAAGGCCAAGAATGTATTATCCCAATTTTTTTTCTTATAAAATATCCTATATGCAAATAGGACCCCCCTTAACAAAGTTAGCAAACACTTGACAGGAAACAATAGACAGAAACATTGACGGAACATTCTCGACTTGACATAAGTAACGTTCCGTGTTTTATGAGAAGGGCTCTTCGAAATTATCATAAAAAAATGTTATTTCTGGTATGACTGTGGTTCACGCTATCGTTTTTGTAAACAGTTGGTAACAAATTGTCAACTAAAATGCAACAAGGATATTCATCTGTTTAAGGGACTATTATTTGCGAAAGGTCTGTTCTATTAACTGACGGACAATGATATAAAAAAGGTTAGGAAAAGCTCCATCTTCGGATATTGGCAGAAGATGAAGGTTGCAATCTGAAATTCGTACGAGTAATGAGTAAGATTAGTTTAGGTATGGTTAATACTTCTTACTCATTACATTTATTTTGTTTGCTTACAAAAGCAGAAAACCTTTTCAATATATGACTATAGCACGGATTATTATATTTACTTACTTACCCTCTTAGCTCGCGAGCAATGAATTCGGGTTATAAACATAAGTCTTCATGTGCCGGATACAAAAAATTTATAGCATATTCCAATAAATTATTAGTTTCCGAGGATATTACAATTTGTGTTGGTGACTTAGATTTATTGCTCCCATCTATACCTACATGGCTAAAAACAAGTTAGCATATCAAGGACAAGGAACAAGGCTGTCCCGACAGCGACACGTTCGTTTATTTGCAGGGATACATTTTAATGGCGTTGATTGGAATTTGTGATTTCTGTTGAAAATGTTTGCATGCTTATCTGGTGGTGTGTGTTGGTACATCGCTAAACCAGTTCCACGGGCCGGCAGTGGGCGTGCGGCCGCGGTTCACTGCAATGCAACACTGGAATAAATTTTAATACAAAGCCTTTACACGACACAAGTATTTAGGATATTTTAACGTGCCCACGACTGTTGTTCGCTATTATTTTGTACCTACTGAGAATATTCCAACAAAAACAACTTGCTTACAGCGTTCCTTGATATATCAGCCGGGTATCTATTTGGATTTGGTTTATCAAATCTTTATATTCAATTTATTACATAAAATTTTCTTTTCTGGAATATTACCCTGTTTAGATCGGGTGTTAAAAATATATAAGTATGTTTTTTTACTATCCATTCATGAGACAACTTTATTTAACAGCCCAAAAAGAATAAACTTTAGAATGTCCACACAAATGACCCGTTGTCACGCTTGTAGAGCGACCCCAAAATTAATTCCTAGTTTCTGCGTCCAGTCACAAGCAACACGACTAAAAAAAGGGAAACAATAAAATCTTAGCGACACCCCAAACGGCGTGTATTTAAATTTTACGAGGCAACGTTAACGTAACTTTCAATTATTTCTATGCTTTCATCATTATCTTCGAAAGCTTATTTGGTCACAGAAATTCGAATGTATGTTAAACTGCGGCGTAGTGTTTATTTCGTTCGGGTCGTGGGGAGCCGTGGGGCGTCTCCCCTCTCCCCCAAAGATTCTGCGCCCCCGTCTGGGAGCCCAACAATAGTTCACACAAAATAATCGATAGCACCCATAGCGGCCGGATCCAGACCCTCTCTACTAAATGTGGCACGGTCACATGCGCCTGCACTGTTTTTGTCGCACATTAATCCCCAATTTTATACAGTATTGTTGTAAGTTATGATAAAAAAACTAAGACCTATGCATTAGAAATTTAAAACTTTGAAAAATAAGGGAAACCCTAATATATGTATATATATAAATTATGTATGTATGTATATGTGTATATATTGCTATTTTATATATTGATTTATTATTTGAGTATACAATCAACAGCTGCCCATAATTAATTAAGTATAGTTTTCTCGTCCAAACTGGTTGTCTGGAAGAAATTGCGTTTAGCGATAAGACCGCCAAATTGTACATAGCTACTGTATTTAGAACTAAGATTGTTGTACTATTTTCTTTGTTTGGTATGTGCAATAAAGAGTACTCTATCTATCTATCTATCCGTGTGTAGAGTTACTGCAGAAGACTTTTGAAAAATGCCAATGTAGGTAGTAGGATTGAAAATATTTTGTTACTTTGCAAGGTTGCTTTACAACTTGCTTCAAATAATCATTGATAATTATTGTTTTCTTAAAGTCATCATAATATATAAATTACTGGAAAATAGGTAAGAAAAAATAAATTCAACGAACATACATTAAAAAAAATGTTTGCTACGTTCTTTCCAACTTTGGTTTAAACGTAAGTAGCAATAAATACCAAAATATACTGAACCTTCATCAACAATAGGATTTTCATTTAATGAATTTAAAATCAATAAGTACAACGATTATTTTGTGTAATCGATAATCTACTACTACTATAAAAATAATCGATTAGTAACATTCGGGACTTTATTCGCGAAAGTTGCAATAATTTGCAATCATGCATAAGTACTAGTGAATCGAGGTCGCCGAGTTTATACGAGAAAGTCCAGCTGGTAATTGTCAATTGAAATCTATGCATAGATAATATTATCGGGTGAGTTTATAAATAGGTTCTACTACAGATAAAATGGGCGACGAAGTTATGATTGTAACTTACAAAAGCTATGTTATAAACTTTAACTAGGCCCCAAGTCTACTAACGCTAACGTCGTGGAGTTGCTATGACTCCATTTTTAGGGTTCCGTACCCATAGGGTAAAACGGGAACCCTATTACTAAGAGTTCGCTGTCCGTCCGTCCGTCTGTCAGACGGTACTCATGAACCGTGATAGTTAGAGAGTTGAAATTTTCACACATTATGTATTTTTGTGGCCGCTATAACAACAAATACTAGAAAACAGAATAAAATAAATATGTATGACTCCCATACAACAAACGTGATTTTTTTGCTCGTTTTTAGTTTTAGGGTTCTAAATTTTTTTAAAGTGTGTTATAATTTTTATCCTTATCAAATTTAAAATTGACCATTGATACAGTGCATAAATAATTGTCATAAATTGGGACTAAAATTTTGGTGTATATACAAATTAGAAGCTTTTAACTCAAACCGAAAACACACTCGTAACTTGAAAAGCTACTTTGACACCTTGGTACGGAACCCTTCGTGCACGAGTCCGACTCGCACTTGGCCGGTTTTACAATGGTACCTAGAATATGAGCAGTGTGGACATTAGATATTGTCACCTTGATGCAATTTAACTAGTCACATTCTAGTTACCATTGATACAAGATGTAATTTTTATGCCTTAAATGGAGTCATAGCAACTCCACGACGATAGTGTTAGCAGACTTGGCTCCCTGGTCTAAAGTTTTCAATTTCATTATGTGCTACCTTGCTTCGTCCCAGTTAGGCTCCAGACAATTAGTCTATGATACACGGGGATAGTAGAGCTTTCTATTAATCCATGTTTCAGGAACAGATCAGTAGTTCCTGATATAGACTGGCAAAACAAACTTACAAATATACTTACCTCATTTTTAAAATAAAGAAAGTGGACAAAGATACGACACATAGACATCGTCATAATTAGATCAAGTCTGTCACAAGACTTATATTAAAATGACTACAGTTTTTTCAATATATAAATAGCAAATAATGGAACAAAAAATCGTCATAGGGCGAATAACTTCACTATCCAATTATAAATGTATTAATTATCAGATAGATAAACAGTCAAATAACTTTATTAATTACGATATTTCGTACAGAATGAAAAATTAGACCATGTATTTTTTAAATTAATACCTAACCCAACCTACCTATTCTTTTAAAATTGAAAAATGATTGATTTCTTTTTTTAAGATTTAAATGAAACTTGGTAAGAAAACTTTCCGAAAAAAAATCTAATTGCAGCGTAAGTGACAAGAGTTTCCAAAAGTTTTTCGCTTGCCTTGAATGACATCGAAAAAGGGCAGCGAGGGGCGACCCGTGATAAATCTGACTTAGTGTCATGAACAGGCAACTCCTGCCCGCAGGTACATGGCTCTAATGAAAATATATTATACCTTACACTTCCTGCATTCAGTACAAAGTTCATTCGCAGAAAGTTTTGGACGCACGAGAATGGGCAGGATCATAAATACTTGTACAAATGTAGATGTTGTACAAATTGTTCAAACAAATTTAGAGCTTGTACACTTGTACAAATGTAGAAATATTAATTCTTCGACAAACCGCTAAAAAAAGCCGCATGCTAACGCATCAAAGTTCGCTCGATTGCATATAATTGAAAAAATGGGTTTTAGCTATGAATTATTACAGTTCGTTTTGGTATGAACATAACATTGATTGTGCGAGAATTTAACATACCTAAAGTAACATTATTGAGGTGCAGTTAAGTTATGAGGAACATGTTATTTTATAATTAAGTAAATATACTTTAGGCGTTCCAATTTTAAAAGTCTAAAAACATTTTAAACTTTTCGATTTAGACCTTTAAATACAGTTACCATAAAGCACATTATATGGTGTGATACGAAATAGACTGTGTAACGATATAATTCCACAATTGTGTTTCTTATATCAACATCCCACGCAATATTTATGGATCAGCGGTAACTATAAAACAAGCATAACGAGGATCCGAGTTCAGAGCAGTTCAGCTAACTCGCTGTAGCTAATAATATTTTATTGACTCAATAGATAATAAATGGAACTGGGAATTTATTTGCTCAGAATATTAAAAATATGCTCTCAGTCTGTCTCCGCGCGATAACAGGCATCTGCTATTTGCAGTCTTCCATAAACCTGTCCTTGCTTTCACTCCCTTTATTTGCACATAAAATATGAAGGCAAACTATAAATGAGCCGCAGAATATGTTTAAAGTATTTTTTTTCAAGATGAATGTGTTTCGGGTGTGTTCAAATAGAAAAATATTTAAGTAGATACTTTGGAAAATACATCGGCAAAGTGTTGGCGCACTGCAGTGCATCTCTGCCTACCCCTTCGGGGAATCCTGTGCGTGATGATGAATGTATTGATATGGATTTCTAATATATTTCAGTTTTGTATCAGAATACTGAGTAGAAGCAGAATTCGGGAGTATATCTTACGAGTCATTATTACGTAACGAACAATAGCATTCTATCGTCTCCCTGCTAACACTGGCCGCGTGTGCCGGGTGAGATTTTTCGCATTGGAATTTCGCACAAAAGGCTTCATGATATTAACGGCACTCTGATGATATTAAAAGCTGATTCTGCCCCGTAATGTATGGGGCAAAACATAAGGGATTTGCTTTAAAAAATAAATAACAAGCGAAGCATTTTCATGTCTCGTTAGGTCGTTTTGATAAGGTCAATTTGCTTAAAATATGTGCTTCTAGATCTCAGTGGCCTGAATCCCCCTCGCATTGAGGGGAGGCCCGTGCGCAGCAGTGGTACGTTAAAAGGGCTGTAGTAGTAGATCTCAGTAGCACGTTGTAGCAAAATTTATTAATTAAAAAACCGTATTGAAGTTGAACTTCCTTCTTAGAAGTGTTTTTGTTTTACAAAATATTTATATTAAAGTACACTTTCTTAATAGATCTTACGTTAATACTTTATGAGGTACTAGCGGTCCGTCCCGGCTTCGCACGGGTTTCTAATATAGCCTATGTTACTCAGTGATAATATAGCTTTTTAACAGTAAAATAATGTTTGAAATCGGTCCAGTCGTTTTTAATTCGTTACATACAAAAAAATACAAATCTTTCCTCTTTATAATATTATAGTTAAGTTATTATTACAAGGTATAAACGTACATAATCTTGTCTTTTGTTCCCAAATTTTCAGAGGGATAAAATGTTTTTACTATTTTTTGTTTATTCGGTATCATAGATTTATTATTGAATACACTTACCTACAAGTTTAATTGCTATTCGCTTATCACCTGCGGTAGTAAATCTGCGTGAGCAATGCCCCGACTCCGTGCTCCCAGTATCTACGTGCGCAAACAAGCACCCTGTTTATAGCCCCGCATTGTATAGGCTTAATTAATTTGCCTTTATGTGCGCGCTTTTTACGTTTTCGCCGTATCACCATGGGTTGCCATATTTTCGAGGGGTTTTTAATGCTTCCAAAATGAGTTTGTAATATTTTATTGACTGTATTATGTGCAATACATCTATTATCATTATAAAAATGCAAATTATATTTAATAATCGAAATTGCGGTTTATGAACAGCATTAGTGATACGGTTAGTAGTCAGTCGTGACACGAAATATATATTACTATTCCGCCATCTTGGATGATCCGCCATATTGGAATTAGAATGACGTCACTTAGCTAAGCAAGCATTGTCATCCAAAATAAGCGTGTATACCAAATTTCAGCTCAATCGGTTAAAGATAACTGATTTAAAATTCAGTTGCAAGATTCCACCCGGACATACATTACAAGTTAATATAAAGCTTGTAAAGAATCACTCTTACATAGTTTACATTAAATTTTGTAACTAAGTATTGTGTCAATTTATTCAAATAGGTACCACGAATCATAGCTATTCTTATAGTAGATAGAGAGTTATGGTTATTGTTGAATATGTACATTTACACGTATTGTTATGGTAATTGAATGTTACAATACAAATTGATATGCACTCGGCGATGCCTCAAGTAAAACTTCTCCGAAAGCAACTCTATTATTTACAATTGTCTACAATTATGTAACTTTACGTCCTTTTCTACGAATCATTTATTATTTTATTATTATTATTTTATTGTATTTGTATTACTTATTGTTTGAACAACTAATTATGTTATTAAGATCACATAATTGGTATACAAACGTATTATTGAATACCACCTGTTCATTTTGTGAATAAGATTCACAAAAAAATTCAGGAAATTTCTTAGAAAATTAAAATACCTATTATTATTATACTTTGACATTCCTAGGTACAGTTAGGTCACTAATACCATATGTCGTCTTTATTTTTCGATCAAAGAGGGTTTTGATGCAACAGATTATTTTAAAACTGACAAGCGCAAAAAATAAAATTTAAAAAGATTTAAAAAATATTAGGATTTCACATTATCGGAGACCCAATAACTACTACTACTACTATAGCCCTTTTAACGTCCCACTGCAGGGCACGGGCCTCCCCTCAATGCGAGGGGGACTCTCAGGCCATAGTCCACCACGCTGGCCCAGTGCGGGTTGGCAGACTTCACACATCTATCGAGTACTAGACAAGTTCCCCCAGACGTGCAGGTTTCCTCACGATGTTTTCCTTCACCGTTTCATAGCAAGTGATAATATCGGATGAAAATGAGATTCGCACATAAATCCCAGAGGTGCGAGCCGGGGTTTGAACCTGCACACTTTGATTTGCAAGGCGTGCGTTCGACCACTCGGCTACTACTGCTATTACGTCTCCAATAAGCTTCGTTCCATTGGTTTAATAATACTTTCAGTATGTGATAGCTAACTCAGTAATAAATCTGTCAAAAAGATACAGTTACTATTGTAACTACAATCCTTTAAGACGAGGTGGTAAGGGCCCCAGTATAACAATTTTAAATGGCATTTTATAAATGAATGGCCCCTTTATTATGTGGTGAAACTAATTTGTCAGCGTCTCTACTTAAATTAACAACTGTATCTTAATGATGAGCTGAGTAATTAGTGTTTCCCCAATAGGGTTATTAGGTTGAATTATCCTACCTGTATAATACGGCGAAGGTAATATAAGACTACTTAATTTCCCTATGGTATTTTTAAAGGAGACGGGGATCTCTGGGCCCAATTGTAATAAGTTGAGATATGGTTTAAAAAAGCGGTATTTTTTTCTGATTCAAAATATAAAAAAACAGCTCAATTCACTATCCGGGAGACGAGAAATCATAAAAATAAGTTTATTTCACTGAAGAAATAGAGTATCGATTACAATAATCGATTACTGTGAATGATTTAAACAATTGAACATAAAATACTTGATTGATTCAATCAAAATGAATAAATACATTGTAATAATTAACAATAAAAAAAACTACAATTAATATAGTAAATAACTGTGTGGCGTCCGCGTTTCCTAACGCTCTACAAAATGTCGACCGACGAGTTTCCGAACGTCCGCGCGCCCCAGACAGAGTGAGCACGTTCGGTAGCTCAAAAACAAATTGCTTTATTAATGATTAAGCACATAATTGTATTCATTTTAATATATTAAAATACACTAAAGTGGTTGAATTAACACCAAAACTATATATTAAAACAAAATAACAATCACAGTTAAAAAATCAGCTGTTTAGTATCTAGGTTGTTGTCACTTTGTTGAATAACCACACTTTTACTAAATCTCTAATAATTCTGCTCTCAGATTGCCAAGATCAGAAATTTTTTCGGAGATGGTTTGATAATATATAAGCTCTTAATTGACACCACTCTCATATTTTTACAACTGGGCCCAAGAATGTATGAAAGCGTATCCGTCTCCTTTCGGATACGTCAATTAGTAACAACGCGAGGCAATATAATATATATATTTATGACCATATTGATGTACTTGTTGATACAACTAGTAAGTAGGTGTCGCACGCTTTATAAAACTGCTACGATGGGTCTGCAGTTATTTTCAGAACAAAAGGTACCATTGTAAGTGGATTATAACTTCTTAAGTGCCATTGATATTGCTGATAGTTAAACTAGGTTTATAATATGTAGTTTATTATACTCAATGAAAAATTACCTACGAGAACAGTTTATTATGGAAGATAATTTAGGGATGAATACTTATTCAATACCTAGAAAAGATGTCCAATCTACCCGCTGAATAAAGTTATTTTATCTATCTGTCAACAACTAATAAATTAGTCTTCGTGCTATAATACCTATCTGCCGATTGGGAAATTATATATTATTTGCTATTTGTAGAATAAACCCTGACAATTCGCTTATTTGACGACTGAATAAAAGTTTATCTATAAACCCCAAATGAGACAAATTGTATCTTTGGGCTCAGTACTGAATTACAAGGAGAAGGTCAGGAAAAATATTTTTAAATTAAAATTAAAGACATGACAACATTGAAATGTTTCTTTACCATTTGTCTGAAGCAACAAAATGTAGAATAACCTTTCAAATAACATTAAAAATACAGCATTAATAGCTACCACATTACACCAAATCACTTTTATGTTATTATCTCACGAAACAAGAGGCATTGGATGGAAGGATATAAATCCGTCTCCGGGAACCAGCAGCTACCTTGCACTTGACATAATTTATCGCTGACTTTCTTAACGCTCGACACTTGGGAGAACACCGCGGTCATTATAGTCAAGAGAATGTTATGATTCATCTCCCGATGTCTTGGAAATGGTTTTGGGTGACTATTTAATAGTGTTTACACAATTTTAAGACACTACAAAAGTTATTATTACTTGTTCAGCATTCTGAAATAGATGGGAGGTAGAGAGTATTTAAATGTTATGAGCCCACTCATATCTTACCTGATGAAAGCGCTTAAGGATAAATTGTTATCTAGAATAAGCAATCTCCTTAAATAGATATACTGAAATATTTAAAGGTACATGAAAGATGATTGAATGGTTCTTTATTCAAAAATATCTACATATTTATTGTATCTTTTAATTTGAAAAAAATGTTTAAAGTCTAAAAACCGTGGTTCTATTTATAATCTATGGTCAAACTAGTTCAAGCAGTGTTCCTAAAATTAAATTTAAATAGGTATGATAACATCTAATGTCTTCAGAGATGTAACATGGAAAGCTCCACGCAGAATAGGGCGTCAAAATTTATGTTAGTACCAAAACGAACTCTTTATCAATATAAATAACGATTGAATTTGTGTGCTAAAAGCTATGTCCCCCGCGTTCGCAATGTCGACGTCTTTTTATGGAAAAATTAACTTTTTATATATGTCAATACAGTTCGTTAGGTATTGGCAAAAAATTCGACGCGCGCGTCTTGACGCCCCAGTGTGCAGCGAGTAACACTTGATTGAGTAAGTGCATAAATTTGCATAAACTGTAAGCTTTACATAGTGCCATGTCGCCGGCAGCTTCTACATACATACATACATATACTCACGCCTGTATCCCATGGGGCTAGGCAGAGACTACCGTTTGCCACTTGCTACGATCCTGACATACCTCTTTTGCTTCATCCACAGTCATACATATTTTCATGCACTTCCGTTGGTTGAGGGTGCTACGGACTTGACCTTTCTGGAAGAGACCGTTAATCTGGTCGTGAAAAGTCCTCCTCGGGCGCCCTCTTCCATCACTTAGAATAAAACAATTCGTTGTTAGTTGGCAACGTTTACGTTTTGTTATTTTAAGCACAGGATCTAACCGGCTCACTACACTTAAACAATGACACGATGTGGGAATATTACAAGCCATTGGCTTGATAGATAGATAATGCTGTTGGTCCTGTGTGCATGAAACAAGGACTTAACTAGCACTGAAAATATTGCTGTTCGCTCATATGCTATGGATGTCAGAGGACGGCAATATACATATTACTATTACTATAGGCCTTTTAATGTCCCACTGCCGGGTACGGGCCTCCCTTTATTGCGAGGGGGATTCAGGCCATTGTCCACCACGCTGGCCCGGTGTGGATTGGCAGACTTCACACATCTATCGAGAACGTTCCCTCAGACGTGCAGGTTTCCACACAATGTTTTCCTTTACCGTTTCTTAGCAAGTGATAATCTCAAATGAAAATGAGTTTCGCACATAAAACCCAGAGTTGCGAGTTGGGGTTTGAACTTGCACACTTTGATTGCAAAGCGTGCGATTGAACCAATATACTTATAGTGAAGTTTATTTTAGTGCCCATAAAATAAGCACCAATGTCAGCTGAGAAATCTCGTAGGTACTAGCAACGCAGTATGTGCTTTGTTACCGCAAAATAAACAATCCAAACGCATCGCACTGAAGCCAGTCACTTGGATTCTGAGAATACAACACTCATCGAAAATCGCATAAGAAACCGCAATGTTTCACCCACGAATCTAGATTTATCCCTCACGGCCGACATTTAACATCTCACGAACCGTCTCCGGCCTTTTATGCGATTTGTCCATTGTGATTACCTCTAGAGTTGTAGGCATAGACCCAACGCACACGATCGACAGTCTGGATCCGTTTTCAAAAAGTATAATAGATTCTTTACCGGATTTCTAGTCAAAATAAGTTAGTTTTAGCGCTATCATGGACATTAGGTATAATAACAACAAATAAAATTTTCCCTTTACGAAATTTTATGAAATATAATTAATATAAAATTATTAACTAAATTAAGTAAATAGAACAATGGCGAGTGAATAGTACTTGAAATGAATACTTGACACTTATCGGAACAAGAATCAGACATAAAACTTAGACAAATCACTGCGTTGTAGTTCGTTTAACTACACTAATTTTTTTATGACGTAACTGCCTATTTCATATAACTTTCAGGCAGGTATTCGTCCTACACTCGCCTTATATTTAGTTGGGCTTTTTTAGGTGAAAGCTCTGACATAAATTGCCATTTACAAAAATAGTCGCGCGTCTGATAAGCTCGTTGTGGGCGTTGTGCTTAAAGGCACCGCGGTTAAGTGAAGTGCTCATGAATTATTTACTCTTACATTCGTATATCACGATATCTTGGCCGTGGAGATGTTTATTTGCTAGTACTGTCTCCTTATGGGGTCTTTTGAGGTGTTGTATTGGCTTGCTCTTTGTAAAGTTCCGTTTATCTCAGTAAAAAAAATACCAGGTTATCCCATCCCATTGAGACAGTTTATTCAAATTATCCAAGTGATCATTATGAACCTGGAAATGAAACTCCAAAATATACTAAGCCGTTTGTACTTGAGAAATGCGTTCCGTGTCACGAATAATAAAAATAAAGACCCTACTCGTCATAACGGCATCGTAACAATCGTCGTATAAATTAGTCACAAAAACTCATTCTGTAAAGGGCTTTGGGTAAACAATGGACAAAGATCACGACTGTACCATGTTACGACATTTTGTATAACGGTCTACTCGTAAACAGATAGTTTGAATACGAAATTGAACTCTAAATCCTTCAATAGAGATATTGTCATATATATATATAACCGAATAGCTGTTATAAAATTCACGGCATCACTTAAAACTATCTCGTCACGATTGAATAGAAGTGGTCCAAGTTCGATGCGCGAGCTGAATACATCGACAGAACGGCGCGACGCTCGAGTGCCCCCAGCCCGACTGCTCCCACTATGATAATTCCGAATGCACCTAAACCCCTCGCGTTCAGTTCCAGTTAAACTTCACAATAGACAATTGCATTGGATTTCACTTGCTAAGCGTCCCATTCAGGCAACATTATAGACCTAATTCCATACAGCGAATCGATTTGAATTGGATAATTTTCGACAAAAGGATCTGTGTTAGAGAGAGGAGGTTAATGTACCTTAAACTCTTTTGTAACGTCGCCCGTAATTAGGCCTTCTCCATTGTCCTTAGTTCTTGGAACCATGACAATAATAACTAATCGGCCTGTCCCCTATCCTACTATTAACTTAATTGTTGATTGTTAAAGTTCAATTTGTACAAAATGCTGCTTGCCAAGCTCGTAAATGCTGATTTTGTAGATTATCTCAATGTTTAATGGAGAAATATCTTTGGATTGTGCGGCACGGTCAGTAACTTATGGGCAAGCGGTTCAACCGATCTGACCTTTGAAATTCCTGCAATGGTCGGGGCGCCGAACATTGGTATTTCTGGCGTTCGCTTCAGTGAATTATCGACAGGTATTGAGTCACGTTAAACCAGGACCAGGAATTTTAGTTGCAATGTCTTTGCATACAGTAATGGCTTAAATTATATCCCGATTTCCAAGATATAAAAATGTGTTTATATTAATATGAGGGTAATATTAGAACAGGGCACTGATTAATATGTTCCTATTCAAACTTAAAGCGGTAGACACACTACATTATGTGGCTCAGCTCTCGTCAAGGTGAAACGGTTTAAGTACCTTGGTCACTGGGTAACGGAGGAGGGCACAGACGACTTGGACTTAGAGAGAGAGCGTAGAGCGTTGACCGAAAGATGCAATATGCTGGCCCTGCAGGTTTGCGCGATGCGACGACAAAGTCAAAATAACTCTTTTTAAGGCCTATTGCCAATCTTTTTACACCTGCAGCCTGTGGACAACATATACGGAGAAAACGTACAACGATCTGCGCGTTCAATACAACAACGCATTCAGGAAGCTGTTGGCGCTGCCACGCTTCTGCAGCGCATCGAGGATGTTTGCTGCTGCCCGTACAGACGATTTTTTCGCCATCATGCGCAAAAGATCAGCGTCACTGTTGCGCCGTGTACGTGACAGCGCCAATAGTCTCCTGTCTGTTGTTGCCAGCAAAACGGAGGGACTCCTGATGGAACACTTGTGTGGGAGGCATGTTTTTCAGCGATTATGTAAACCAATGTAAATAATGTATGATATGGGTACCTATGTCTGAAATAAATAACAAAATAAATAAATAAAATTATTGCAACAACCGAGGGTAGGTAACGTAAAAGCCATTCGCATGAC
The DNA here is from genome assembly GCA_914767695.1 of Ptilodon capucinus. Classification (NCBI taxonomy): domain Eukaryota; kingdom Metazoa; phylum Arthropoda; class Insecta; order Lepidoptera; family Notodontidae; genus Ptilodon; species Ptilodon capucinus. Next base: position 8,388,920 of record OU611811.1, read on the forward strand.
AACTTCGCTTACGATACGAGTCATAGAAAAACAATATAATGGGAACAGTGAAACGGGCGGAATATGTCGCAACACAAGTGTATTCTGTACTCTGTGCCGTGATGTGATTTGAAGAAGCAGAAGATAAAACATGGGGAACACCAACTCGGGACACGGTCATCACCGACAGCATAGTAAAAACAGGAAGTCTCGAAGTCTTCCTACGTCCCCTGAAGTGAGAAGGTAGGTATCTAAATATGATTCTCGTTTATTTTTAGGGTTCCGTACCCAAAGGGTAAAACGGGAACCCTATTACTGAGACTTCGCTGTCCGTCCGTCCGTCCATCCGTCCGTCTGTCACCAGGCTGTATCTCATGAACCGTGATAGTAAGAGAGTTGAAATTTTCAGAGATGATGTATTTCTGTTACTAAAAAAAAAAATAATAATAATTATTTAAGTGGGCTCCCATACAACAAACGTATTTTTTTTACCGTTTTTATAGATAATGGTACGGAACCCTTCGTGCGCGAGTCCGACTCGCACTTGGCCGGTTTTTTTAAATATTTTTGCAAGGCTAGACGTAAGCAATATGACAAGCGAAACAACAAAATATAGATTACGTTAAACTATTTTATTTTCAATCCATTGTTAAATTACTCATGTGTATTTGCTCCATATGAATAATACTATAGGAACAGGTGTAATCAAGTAAAATAATAATAATAGCATCATAGTACTGCATCTCGAAGTATCTGCAAAGAAAATATTTTTCCCATAATTCTGTGAGATTTATTTTATTCAGAAGTACTCACCTCTTACCTATATTAAATCTTTGTAATTATTACCATCGACGAAGTAGCTGCTAGTTGTATCGGCTTAGTGCAATGGAAATATGAACTTTACGACACCGCCTATAAAGTCGATTATCAGCGAAATTACATTTCTTACTTGATAACTACGTAATGAGACCTTTCGTCTCAGTTCTATAGCTCGGAGCTTTGTAGCATCGATATTTAAAGAACATTTCACTTAGGCGATCAAAGCTAAAAATATCTTTCGAACCACGGTGTGAGTCTTTTACGAGGTGTATTTCATCAATATCGTAAAAGTTAAACGCCTGAGTAATCTTTGATCTTGAGTTTTCAACGTATTTCTCGTAGAGGTGCGTGTAAACATTATAGGGAGTGTGGACCTTTGTTCACTTACTTTGTGTTAAAGATATTAATTCTCGTTCGTCTACATGCGTATATCAGTTATGCAGTCAAATATTAATGAGCGCCTGTGAGTAATAGATATCGATCAGGCATAAATTTATATTTATACCTTGACCTGAAAAGGGAAATCAGTACCTAAACATAGTTATAATATTTTGTATATTAACTTAATGATTATTTTAACTCTACTCACATTGAATGAGATTATATAATAGAAATAAAACTGTTTGGTGTTTGTAAGTATCTAATTGTGTATTTTTTACTCATACCTCACTCCGAGGCCTTATCTGGAGCATCACAGGCAATATTTTGTATCTAATGAATATCCCACTGCCGTGCAAAGGTGAATATGTTTAGTGTATATAACCAAATCTTTTATGAGTCCAAACCTTCTCATGAGTAAAGATTGTGAGTAATTTAATTGATTACAATAGTTTATCTATTTTCAGTGATACTGCCGATATTGTATTCCCATCAACACAGGTTGCGCAGTCAATTAATACCTTCAAATGCTTTTCAATTTCCAAAAGTCGGTGCCGTACAATACAGGTCAAATAGAGCGACATTGACGTCACGGTACGGGTCCCAGACAGCCTCTATTTCCGATCGGAGCGCGCGCCGGATGCCAACGTCACGGCCCATGTTCTTGTTTCCGAGGTGTTACCCTGGATTTTTGACTTGTTCACACTTCTCTGATATCTGTATGTCGCCGTATTGTGAATTTACCTTCTTTTTCAACGTCATTAGAGGTGAACACTCAACTTTTTCTTAAATACTTGATAGGGAATTTAAAAAATCACCAATTGAAAAGTTAGTAAACGATGTATCAGCTACAGATCTCATAAACGTAAAAAAATATTGGTATGCTTGTACACACGATACTCATCGATTGGAGTAGAAATCGTGAATTCTGCCATGCCTAAACGCAGGACTAAAGTTTTTCAGAGTAAAAAGGCAGTTTTTAAAGGCTAGAAGCGATTAGATACGGATAAGAAATCCAACCCACACCACCAACACAACCCCGTTTTATCGCCTTCCATAAAAAGTCAAAACAGTTGAAAATGAAGGCCTTACCTATAAAAAAAATCGCAGAAAAATAACAGCAATGCTCGTTGCATAATGTCAGTCAGTCATCTGCATAGACAATTGTAATTCTATCAAAATGTAATCAAGCATGAACATGCAAGTTTCCACCATTTCTCTAGCCTGACACCCGTGTCAAGTATCGCTTGCGCAAGCCGCCCCGCGCATGTCAAACGACAACGCAACGTGACATGCGCCTGCGTCGCGCGCCAGATGTTCATTGTTTGGCTATCACCCGCCTTATCGATCGCCGAGCTTCGAACGGACAATAGCCCCGCACTTAACCGTGCGTATATAATATGTATATCCAAAATAATTGGAGTTCAAAACAAATAGCGGTGTATCATTCATATGCGCGGTTCTCACGACAAAGTTATTAAATATTTCTTTCAATGATAACATAGATAGTTATTTAAATACCTTGTTAGGGTTCCGTACCCAAAGGGTAAAACGGGAACCCTATTACTGAGACTTCGCTGTCCGTCCGTCCGTCCGTCCGTCTGTCACCAGGCTGTATCTCATGAACCGTTATAGTTAGACTGTTGAAATTTTCACAGATTATGTATTTCTGTTGCTGTTATAACACCAAATACTAAAAAACAGAATACAGTAAATATTAAAGGGGGCTCCCATACAACAAACGAGATTTTATTGGTAGTTTTTATAGATAATGGTACGGAACCCTTCGTGCGCAAGTCCGACTCGCACTTGGCCGGTTTTTTTTAATCAGTAGCTTTATATGAATATTCAGAGATAAATTAAAATCAAATCTTATTACATACCTACGCTTTTAGCTTACTAATGCATCATGAATTTTTAAAACTACACTCGAGCCTTTGTAGGTAGGTAAATAATTTGCAGATGGATTAGAATTTAAAACACATATGTAAGTAGATAATTGAACTTGTACTACCGATTGTGACTTGAAGATTTTTAAAAAGATATATAGTTTCATACAAATAGCCATCGCGTTGTGTTGTTGATCGTACTAAAAAACAATAGGGAGCTCTAAGTTTGCAAGGCTTTTAAGTGATCCAAAGGGAATCTGACCGTTGAGTCGACATACACACAAAAAATAGTTCCGTCTAGACTACTGACTATTGGATTAAGATGTATCCGTAATGTATGTGAGACTTTATTGAACAGTAGTATAAAATGAATTCGGATTTGCCGTTCTAAACGCAATTTCAATGTATCATAGTGACATCTAGTGGCGAGTAGCTGTACCATTATTATAAAAACTTTATTTTGGTTATTACTACTAAAACTAATTTTCAAATGACTATTTAACTTAATGCTTATTTAAATATAAACCTAGTTAAATAAATATAGCATATTGTTTTCTTATATTTACGCGAATACTATACATTGAAATTAAACTATTTTACGGATTTTATCGCGTTTATTTACTATTTTATTTTACCGACGTTTCGGCTGCTTTACAGCAACCATGGTCACGGGGGGACTGAGGTGTTAGACGTCCTGATGTCATAGTTAATAACTGGGTACCCTCATATTTAGTTGTTGTTTGAAAATAAAATAGTAAATAAACGCGATAAAATCCGTAAAATAGTTTAATTTCAATGTATAGCATATAGCAATAAGTAAAGCATATTTTTCTGCAAGTCCAATTTCTAAAACAATGTAGTCTTTAGATGTACCTATTACAATTATATAGCGATGTCTGCAGAGCTTCCTAGCTAGTGGTTTATGGTGAAATCGTGACCCACGACTAAGCTGCGGGGGCGTGTCGTGTCTTCATACATAGTCCACTCCCAACTACTGTAGTCTGCACAGATCCATTACTGCATTAAGCTTCCCGCACATGGGGCGTCAACGATCACGCGTTTTTTTTTTGCCATAGCAAAACAAACTGGCCCCCAAGTCTACTAGTTGCTATGACTCCATTTTTAGGGTTCCGTACCCAAAGGGTAAAACGGGAACCCTATTACTAAGACTTCGCTGTCCGTCTGTCTGTCCGTCCGTATGTCACCAGGTTGTATCTCATGAACCGTGATAGAGAGTTGAAATTTTCACAGATGATGTATTTCTGTTGCCGCTATAACAACAAATGTAACTATAACTAAAAAACAGAATAAAATAAATATTCAAGGGGGCTGCCATACAACAAACATGATTTTTTTGCCGTTTTTATAGATAATGGTACGGAACCCTTCGTGCGCGAGTCCGACTCGCACTTGGTCGATTTTTTGAAGGGATGAAACACATCTTTTTTCAATGGTACCTAGAATATGAGCAGTGTAGACATTAGATATTGTCACCTTGATGCAATTTAACTAGTCATATTCTAGTTACCATTGATACAAGATGTAATGTTAATGCCTTAAAATGGATTCATAGCAACTCCACGATGATAGTATTAACAGACTTGGAGCCCTGTATTTACACTTTAAAAAAGTCCATAATACATCATCACGCCTGTATTTCCGAAGGGGTATGCAGAGGTGCACTGTAGTGCGCCAATATTTCGCCGGTGTTTTTTGGTCCCAATGTTATAGGGGGCGAGCCTATTGCCATTATACCGGGCACATTCCCCCTCAATACGAGGGAGATTTGGGCCATAGATCACCACGCTGGCCCAGTGCAGGTTGGTGAACTTCACACGCCTTTTTAGAGACGTGCAGGTTTCCTCACGATGTTTTCGTTCATCGAAGTTTATACTACAACAAAATGACGCTAGCAGCGCGAGCGTTTTTAGACGCATGGGGACGCGTTACGACAGAAATGTAATCCTTATGCATTTTGACACTGAGTTTATTTTGATATTGGCTAACGTAATGACGCGCGAGTTTTAACGCCCCAGTGTTTGGGAGGCTTTATAAGGAGCCATGTATTGTGCGCTACCCTTTTATGAGATCTAACTACCTACTACGGCGTTCTAGTAAGATTTCTCGATATTCACACAATGTATGTACAGATATCGGTTTCTAAACTGAGTTGGGTCGCGAGATTTAGAACGCGCGAAATATAGGATGCCTAATTATTTTCAATGTGTTTTTTTTTTTTTATTAATTTTCTATTCGTAAGAACTTTCTACAAAGTGTTAGAAAGCTTTAAAAAACATGATTGAAATCGGTGAAGTCGTTCTCTAGTTATGGCAGGACCAACAAAAATAGGGATTCGTATAAATATATATAGATAAAAAAATAATGAATATAGTTAAATATAAATAAATAAATAGCCTTATATTTCTTACAAATGAAAAGTTTACAACTAAATTGATTATATCTATTGTATATTTATATATCTATTTATGAATGTACCTACTATGCTTTTTTTTTTATTATGGTTATTGCTATTTACATATTTTATATATGAATATAGTTGCCGAGTGGTCGAACGCACGCCTTGCAAATCAAAGTGTACAGGTTCAAACCCCGGCTCGCACCTCTGGGTTTATGTGCGAATCTCATTTTTATCCGAGATTACCACTTGCTATGAAACGGTGAAGGAAAACATCGTGAGGAAACCTGCACGTCTATAGAAAGGCGTGTGAAGTTCACCAACCCGCACTGGGCCAGCATGGTGGACTATAGCCCAAAAATCTCCCCGTATTGAGGGAGAATGTGCCCGGTATAATGGCAATAGGCTCGCCCCCTATTACGTTGGGACCTAAAATACATCGGTGAAGTGTGGGCGCACTACAGTGCACCTCTGCCTACCCCTTCAGTGAATACAGGCGTGATGATGATGATGTATTATTTAGTATAGTTAAATACCGACAGACAAAGCTGAGATGAGTATTCGTTGCCTGGCGATAGTTATTAGGTATTAAATATTTATTACTTAGATTATGGGGTCATATTTAAGACTGTGCAGTTTACCTAATAATATTGAACACTTAGTAAGCACTTAACATACATTAAATAAATACGGCAGGCACCTACTCTAGGGAATTTGCTATTTACCGCTAGCATTCCCAATAGGCTCGAATAACTGATGGAGAGCCATAACTGGGTTACTTCTGCCTAGGGATATTAATGAAAGCAACCCAGAGGTGGTTTCAGTTAGAGCCATTTTGGACTCTACCTGCTCTAATTAGGAGAGCTATGACGGCAACAGTTATGTGCTCTCTAATGTCTTACATAGCCAATAATGGTAGTGAACACCCAGATTGAGGACATTAGAAGATGTTAAATAATGTGTAGGTAGTATTAACATAATTTACCAACCTTAAACTTACGTTATATTTAAAAAAATATCAACAGCTTGCGTACCTATATAATAAACTAACGTGTACCTAGCTAACAAGCTAATAAACTAACACTCTTTGATTAAAATTAGGGGTATTGCTAGTTGTAATAAAAAGTGAACACTCCGTACCATCTAAACGGTTATTAAGTTACCTATAAAGTTGTCTAAATAAGAGCTAAGTCAAAGCTCAGATATTTACCTAAGTAAGCAGTTACTCATATAAATAGTACAAAACATATCTTTTCGGATCAAAGAACTCTCAGAATAATGGCGTCAACACGCAATAGCTTACATGAATCAGTTAAGTGCATAATAAGTTAGCGAGGCGTTTGTCAGAGTTCAAAAATAAGAGCGCATTAAGAACCCTGCATACTAGGGCTTCAAAAGCCCTACGACAATATTGTTACCACTACCTAAATAAACTGTATTCATTCGTAGACAAAGTTCATTCTTTAACGAATTTACATAGACATCGCGAGCGAATTTTGACGCGTGCGAGCGTGGCTTTTATCACAGAAATTCAGTCTTTATGTATATTGATACAGAGTTTGTTATGGTTTTGGCAAATATTTTGACGCGGGTGCCAGTGTGCAGAGCTTAAAGTTTGTTATTCACGCGAATACTTGTATATTATATTATGTACAAAGTTAGCGAGCGCTTGTAGGAGCGGTAATGGGAACTCCCAGGAGGTAACCAGCGGTCGGTTGTACTTATAAATTGTCCTTTTTATTACATCGGATACCTTACTTTATTGAACTTTCGATAATAAGGTCCGATGTCCGATCGCGGTTCGCCGAAGCGTATCTTTCGATCGTACGTTGATTACTTTACGATTTTTCTTGTAATTGGTATCGTATGGTGTCTTTAATGTCACATTGTTGGTACAAAGCTCATCTTTTTAGACCGGTTATTGATACATGCAGAATATCTGAAGATTTTTGTTTGTAGTTGCTTTCATTCACACCAAATATTACTGCACATTATCTTTTCCTAAATATTTTATACCGAGTCGCTCTTCTCGAGGTCATCATGCTTGTATAATTAAAACAATTACTACTACTACTACAGCCTTTTTAACGCCCCACTGCTGGGCACGGGCCTCCGCAATGCGAGGGGGATTCAGGCCATAGTCTACCACGCTGGCCCTGTGCGGGTTGGCAGACTTCTCACATCTATCGAGAACTAGACAAGTTCCCTCAGACGTGCAGGTTTCCTCACTATGTTTTCCTTCACCGTTTCATAGCAAGTGATAATCTCGGATGTAAATGAGATTCGCACATAAAACCCAGAGGTGCGAGCCGGGGTTTGAACCTGCACACTTTGATTTGCAAGGCGTGCGTTCGACCACTCGGCTACCACTGCTATCTATGAATTAAAACAATTGATTTTGAACTATTGTTATAGGTATAGTAGGTACGTCTAATGCGGATCTCAGTGTATTAAGTAAAATAATAAGCCTGCCTTGACGGCAGCAATTAATAAAACCTATTTTCTTTTCTTTGTCAGCATTATCTACCTTCTCTTCACACCAACCACCATTGCATAGGAATGTTAGAAGTTATAAGACTTATTCTAATACGATATTTTATTTACCTTCGCTCATTTCTTATTTTTGTCTAGTTACTAAGTAGTACCTACAAGAAATAACCTATTACCCTTAGAATAAAATATTACCCTTCAATGAGTGCATTAATTATTATGGTATATGAATTGAAGTGTTCCTTTCTCAAAGTCTAGTTACACTTTGTCGATTGGTATTTTGGATTTCCCATATATATTCACGTAGACAATATGATTTTCGACGAAGAAATATTTTTGTATCTTTCGTATATCAAGTCTGTGCGCCCTCTAATTAATTCAGCCGTCGAATTAACGACTGTATATACAGTTTATTTAGATTTAGTTTTCCTTTTCGCAGGCAAGTGTCGGTGTTGCAGACGTCGATCCCGCTGCCAGCGTCCGCGGCGGCCGTGCGACGCGCCCCACCTGATAAACGGCCACTACCAGCTACACCCGTACATTCAGGTACATACTCTTACTAGGAATAATCTTAAGAATGAAACTTTTAATTTTAATATTACAACCAGACTCACGGACTTTGACCCCGGCGAATTTCGTATCACCCACTTTATTTTCATTTCCTTTTTTTTAAACCACCTCTAATAAAGCGACTAAAACAAAAAAAATCGGTCAAGCCATTTTAGCGTTTTAGTCAGACTAACGAACTAAGGGATTTATGATATTAATATTATACCTATCTGATATAATTTGACAGTGCATTTTAAATTAAATTCCTGTATAACAATTTGTTAGTGTACACGATAACAGCCTAACAGTCACGAGTTCCTGTTTCCGGTACGGAATACGGAAGTGGTAGAATGTGTTTTAATGAAAATTTACTGAACGAATCCTTAATTAATCCATTGGTGATTCAGTATTAACAATCATGTATTAAATTCTAACTTTGATTCTCATTTCCCAAATTTGGCAAATAAATCATGAACATTCATCGGGTGTGGCGGCAGGTCGAAGTGCGCCCTCAACGACCTTTCCGTCAGATATAGTTTTCACCGTGCACACCAACCGTAAGCAGCGCGCCGCGGCGGGCCGATACGTGCCTGTCTGTGTTAATATGGTGAATCTACCGAGAGGGAGTTAAGGGCAAGGTCTGCCGAACACCAATGTTACAGCCATTCAAATCAGTGTCTAATGTAAGCGCTAGAGCCTAGGGCGGATAGGAGGGGTTGGAAGATTAGTGTCAATTTTCATGCGAGAGTTTGTTCACAACAAGACAATGCCTGATGCTAGGTTATCATAATAACTATTTGCCATTAGATACTAAATTATGTAGATACTGCAGAGTCAACAATTCAGACCAAACATGAATATCAAAGCACTTTAATCTTCAGACGACGAACACAGGCGCTCCACATCTTATTGACAGTGAGAAGTGTAATTAATTGAATCCAATTACTTTATACAGTTGCTGCGACCCCCCATCAATATCTAGCTTCTCTGTGTACCGTCTTGCTAATGCTACAAGGCGTCTGTTTGTCTATTATAAGTATTCTATGGATGGCGTGTGTAAAAAGTGATATGAATGAGATCGGAGTGGATGTCAGTATGACGGAAAAGCGATATGAATGGAAGAAAAGGATATATTGCCCCGACCCCAAATAATGGGAAAAGGTGAGGCAAATTATGATGAGTAAAGCCTCGTAACTTAAGTATTAAAATAATTATAACTAGTGAATTATCATTCGTGTAGGAAGTTGCCCGCATGTAGACAGATACCGATATACACGTGATGAATCGTCTCGTTATCTCAAGATTGTTTGTCATGCTTTCTTATCTTTTGCCATCTTTTATCATGAAAGTCGTGGTGTACTGTATGTACAGCTTTATTAGGCCATGTTTACCTTCAATGTGAATTATGGAGAAAGTAAAGCCTCGACAAAATATGTTAAATCTACAAATGGCATCATATTTTTATATCTATTATTTACTTAGTACAGAGAATTGTATTGCGTCCCGTCAACCCGAGATCTTTGCTCAGCATTGAGACAGAATAAGATAATAAATACGGCAAGTTGTGCAGGAGTTTATGTTTTCATCTGCAATTTGTAATTCAAAATATTCTTACATATTTTTTATTATAATATAATTTACAACAAGATAGTTCTAGTCTCGTAAAAACTTTTACAACAAGATAGTTCTAGTCTCGTAAAAACTAACGTTATCACACTTGTTAAGTACCTACATTAACACGTTGGCTGCTAGGCCAGTTTTCATGTACTTTGTGGGACTATTTTTAGGGTTCCGTACCCAAATGGTAAATTCGGAACCCTATTACTAAGACTTCGCTGTCCGTCCGTATTCCGTCCGTCCGTCTGTCACCAGGCTGTATCTCATGAACCGTGATAGTTAGAGAGTTGAAATTTTCACAGATAATGTATTTCTGTTGCCGCTTTAACAAATACTAAAAAAACATAATAAAATAAATATTTTAGGGGGCTCCCATACAACAAACGTGATTTTTTTGCTGTTTTTATAGATAATGGTACGGAACCCTTCATGCGCGAGTCCGACTCGCACTTAGCCGGTTTCTTGATTGTGCGTATCGTTTGAAATAGCTCGATTTCGGCACCCGCATAGGCAGAAAGATACTCACAAGGCTTTTAAAACCTAGTGTAGCAGCTACCGTGTTAAACAAAATTCATAACATAGGTACATAGATATTGCCGCTCAAATTATCTACGCCGCGATTGTTATGATTCTCACGCGGTTATCTTCAGACTGGCCGTTCCGCCGTCATATCTTGTGGACGCCGCGGTCTCCATTGCAGATGCATCCTCAGTTCCCTCCCACTGCTCTCACTGTGCGCTCACTCTGTACGATACAAAGTTAATTAGTGTTTGACCGGCATAGTTAGTACTGTAGTGCAAACATTTAGATGTTACGAAGTTTGGAGCTATTAAATTTGCCAGTTTTATGAGTGTAGTGTTCATGTTAATAGCAGATACATAGGTATGTCAAGTTAAAATAGAACCGTTATTTTTGTTTTATATTTAAACAGTATGGTGGGTCACTTAACACCAATGCTTGTTTAAACTGGGTTAATTATTGCACCAGGAACGACTCGTTGTTTAATTATTCAGATCTCAATGTGTGGGACTTGATCTTTTAATGTTATAAGAATACCCACAATTGTTTAGTAAAATATACATTATAATAGCTCACAAATAAGCTTTTGGTTTTAAATGTTTAAATTAATGAATACATAGGTGACACTTAACGGGGCTTAAGTAGTTATCTATTAGACAATTGTGTTGTAACTATGCAAAACATGATCACCTTGGAAATGAGTAAGCAAGGAGTTTCTTTCACTCTCTTATTCTCTTAAAATGTTCTTATTACCTATACCTAATTTATTTTCCATAAGATTTGAATCTGGAATGTGAAAGAATCGTATCTATGGTTTACTTTTTTTTTCTTCTAATATTATTCTGACTATATGCACTTACTGATTATAACACTGCAGGTGGAAGTGTAAGTCTATTTTAGCTAAATCATAACCAATTACTTTGCGCTATATTATAAGTGGCCTTCCTCGCAAAGTGATGGATAGTTTCGGCCTGAATAAAGAACGGATGCAGACCGCGGCTGATTGACTATGTTATTTGGCGCGGTACAACGACGCGCTTCCTTCGCTGGCAATACACTTACCTGCGACACCTGAATGCACCTATTGTTATTGCAGTACACAGTAATAGCTACTTACCTACAAGATGTCCTAAAGTAGTTGTATGTATGGAATTGATAACAAAAAATACTGACACGCTTGGTTAACTTGTGAGGGTGGATTGATATTATTTTGAAATTCGATCTAATAAATATTTGTTGGAAATACTTATTTGGATGAAAATTGCTTGTTCAACTTACAAGCGGGTATTTGGCTGATACTAGCCAATTAAATCATTCTATAAGTAGTGAAATTAGTAGGTATGCCTAGTGTGGGAAAGAGACTTGAGTTACAAATTTGTTTTTATCATCTGTGCAGTATTGGGGAGTTTTATAAACCTTAGGTAGGTAATCTATTTAGCTTGGTAGAGTAAGGAGGTATATAAGTAACTGTTTGTTTTTTTAAGATAACAAATGCAACTCTGTCACAATCACTTAAGACTTAATATTGGTCATAAATATATCATCTAATGCTAACACACAAGTAAACTCGATGTAGGTAGGTACCTATCGTATTTATAACCACCATTGACTCATACAAAGTCTACTGTTAAGGGTGAATTACGTACACGAATACATTTGTAAGTTTAATCAAATGACGTCACGAATTATTATTTTGTGAGTATTATTATCGATCAATATGGCAAACCAGTATAATGTGAACCATTGCATTCAATAGAACACTCCCCGTTTGCACTCATTAGCTGTGGAATGGAAGGGGCGTCGGAGTTCAATTATTTCGGTAGTCGTTATGTAGGTGAGGAACGTAGCTTATGAGGACAACAGTCGCGCGCGCACCGCGAACCGACCACCCGTGCGGTACTCCGATAAAAGTTCAGACTTATCTGAGTGTTAGCTCAGTATTGATAATATTTACCTTGCTCGATGTGAAGCGCATAACTAAAGTAAATATAGCCGAGATTGTATCGTTTACCTTGTCTATCAGATAGTTTATAGTTGTTGAATATAATATGCTCATTGATTCCATTGTTTGAATGCAGGTGGCAAGTGTGGTCTATCTGCAAGTTCCAGTCGCTCGACGAGCCCGCTGGGACATGGAGCGTTGAGCTTCATACCGCGAGCACCGGCTTCATCATCCGGGTATGTCCTTTTATAGTTATTTTAAGTCATTCACTTTAGTTTTTTTTTTTTTCGTACTATATCCATGCACCTGTTAACTTTTATGGTTGACATCATTAAACAATCTGTTATGTAAATAAAAAAACATTATTTTCTTTTTTACATCTCATCGATAAGTACGACACTGTCAATAGTTGCATGCAACTGTATATTATTTTAATAGACACATCCATCTGTATTTAGCTGCAATATTTAATAAATGTAAACGTTCAATGTGTCGTGTAATTATTTATTTCAGATCACGACCCAACTCGTCATTACTCGCACCTGGCAGCAAAATTCCATCCACGTTATCGCAAACACAGCAACATGCCCAAACACCACCCAATCATAATGGAACCCCCTCTAAGCATTCCATGCTCGACAAACTAAAGCTTTTTAATAAAGACAAACTTAGCAACGAGAAGCAAAACAGCAAAAGTACGGCAGTATCGAAACGCACTAGTTCCTCCAGCGGTTTCTCGTCAGCGAAGAGCGAGAGATCCGACTCTAGTTTAAGCCTCAATGAGTCCCCCAATACACCAAACTCACATATCAAATCATCTAATATAGTAGGGCCCAAAACAATAAGGCAACAAAGCGATACATTATCAAAAGACAAGTCTGGTAAAAATGTAAAATCTAAATTAATTAGTTCTAAGGCCCCTACGGAGTCATCCACGAGCTTAAGTAAAACTAGTGGAAAAAATAGCAGCAGTGAAAGATCGAGAAACAGTCCAAAACTTCCAGCACGCGATAAAGAGTCTAAATTGGCAGCCCCTAAATCCGTCAGTAACACAAAATTGAATCAGATCGATGATCACTCTAGAAGTCCTAATACAAAGATGATCAAACTGTCAGGTAGCCAAATGAAACTTAGCGAGAAACGACCCGATAATACAATGGATGGGAAAAATCATGAGAATTTGTCACCAACTTCAAAGCACCACCAGAACCAGCCCCAACCAGGACAAGGTCAAAATTTTGGTGTACCGAATCAAACTGGAATTCCAAAGCCGACTGCCGCCGTTAAGGGGACTTTCAAAATTTCAAAAGATGATAGACATATTATTCAAAAAAGTACAAATAGTCAATTAAGTCCTATACAAAGCAATTCTAGTTTAAATTCTACGAATAACATAAGTGCACTTCCGTTCAGTAGAGAACAGTCTAATTTAAGCAAAGAGATATCGCAAAAACAGACTTTAGCAGTTTCGCCTATGCCTGTAGTTAATTCTGGAAATAATAATTCTGCGCAAATGTCTGAAAGTTCGCACTCAAATTCGACACACAGTACTACCGGCCACCATTCGAATTCCAGTGATAGTAGCGTAATATACCGTCCATCTAGTGAATCCGGTTCTGAAATTTCAAAAACGACATCTAGCGGCATAACGTCTACTAAAAGAGTCGACATGAATACTACTTACATAAACGCCGTAATTAATGAAGCTGAGATATCAGAGAAGGAAGCAGCTCAAAGAAGAATAGCTGAAATTTCTGTACCGAAGTCAGCGTTTGATCCCAATAAGACATTAACGGAAATTAATAGGAGGATCGAACATGATAGTCGGTCTAGTACACCATCCCATGGCCGTGACAATTCGCTGGGTGATGACGAGAACCCTATGATGAATGTGTTACCTATGAGGCCTTTACTTCGTGGATACAACAGCCACTTAACGCTGCCTATGAGAACTTCAGGTTTGACGCAAAAGAACATTCCCGGATACCCACATCACGCCAACACAGTTAAAGCCAATTTCGGCAGGGAGAATATGGGATTGCGTGATCGTCTAAATTACGGGCCCGGCTTTTCTAACCCTGATTATTGCGATCTTGAGATTGCCTCGGGTTATATGTCCGACGGTGATTGTTTGCGACGTATTAATATTGGCGAGATGGACTGCGGAAGGAACAATGACGTTATGGATGGCTATATGTCGGAGGGGGGAGCGTCGCTCTACGGCCGCCGGATCAACTACCAGCAGCCTTCTCAACTGCAACAAGTCGACGAAAGGTTAGTTTTATATATTATTTACTTAACATCCATGAATCTAAAGTTTGAGGATATAACAAATTGACTTCAAATTACTCATTCCGATTCATAATAATTCCAAATTAAGTTTAATTTGAAAGCATTTAATCCAGTTATTTGGTAATTACGCTAGCCAATAATGCAACGACATCGTCTCTCGTTGAGGTGCAATAAAACACAAATTAAAACCCTCCCTATGGGAGTAAGATTCATTGCCATGATGCCATTAAGCGGGTTATGGTTCTGCTGTTTATGGCTTAAGAGATGGTTGGCTAAATACTTACCACCCAAATAATATAATATTTTTAGGCGTATGTATCTTTAAGAAAATACTAATGTGATGAAATGTGATTGTGTTCCTAATTGAAACATCAATCATCCTTAGCCGTTCTCCCATTATCGATTTCCTGGCAGACGCGCCGAGAAATCAACAAAAAAGTATAGATGTTGAGAAAATCCATTTTCCAATAGCGTCTGCTGAGCCACTCAATCCACAAGTGGTCGGCCCGCCTACCGTCACTCTACGACATAGTGTAACGATGTTCTAACGCGTAGGTATCTCTCCTATCTCGTCACGTTTCTACTTTAGTACGTACTCAATAGATTGACCACAAATACTTTATCAATTACCATTATTATATTATAATATTAATGATTACGTCACGGTATCGGAAGGAAATCTCTATAAATTCGTACGCATTGTAATCCTAAATGTTTGTAAACGAGAAAACCAACGTAATTAAAGTCACAATCACACGGTTGCGGGGGAGAAAACAACGACCCCTAAGGAATACTTAGGTATACACGTAGAAGTAAGTATACACATTCTAAGCACGATGTTATTGCATTAGGTACATATAAGATTCCTTCGACAACTTGGGCTAGTTATGTAAGGTATGTAGGATATTTACGACTAGACAATGAATTGCGTCAAAAGCTAGCGCAGTAAACGTCCTAAATGCGACATTTCTCTAACGTTAGCTAGGTTGTGGTGCAAACAAAGCGTTTGTTAATATTTGGACACTGCTTCCCGCGGCTTGGAACCGTCGATCTCCCAGTGAGAACTCGCACAGCGCACTCACACTGTCGCAACACTAGGGGAGAGGGCGGGGTGACCAAAATCGATACTCCTACGTCTAACGCCTTCCCTACCCCGCACGTCACCTCTGCCGCCACCGCCACGACCCTAACCACCCCCAACAGTACCGCACCATTCGGTACCTTAACGATCTTGACATAAAACTGTACTTTCGTCGCTGCGTCGGATGACATCCTACTTTTTTATACCTTCCTTGTGTAATGCTTCGGCTATTATATTTTTAATCGATTTCGTATTTTCTGATATCGGCCGGCGGGTGGCTAGTTCAATCAGTGAGTTTAATGCTGCACAAAGATTAGTTGCAATATCAATAGGTGATCGTGTGTACGCCAACCTAAGCTGTGTGGCACGGGTGGCCAGGCGGCGGCGACGGCGGTGGCGGTGGCGGTAGGGCGGGCGGCCGCGGCACTCGGCGCCGCGCACTACCGGCGTGCGGGCGCGCCGTACTCGCCGCCCGCGCTGACACACGCACGTGACAAACTTTCCCGATTTCCTCATCGGAAAATGTAAATCTGTTGCCGGCATCGATCGTAGAGCCGCCAGACGCGCGCTCGCCCGCCGAGTACGGCGCTCACAGCTGGCGCCATGGAGCTGGACCGCACTTAACAAAGGACCGTGCGGCACGATCGCGCCCTCCGCTAATCTCGTGGACTTGTTCGATACGAACGCTCGTGTTAGTCATTAAGTGTATCCTAGACGATGTAGTGGACCATACGCGTTGTGCCTTGTGTCGCTTGATCTCGGGTGAGCGGGAGCACCATCTGTTTCCTCGGACAATACTGTTGTTTTGCTGTAATTTTATACGCTAAAGATAATAATAATTTCGCGGACTTAAATATAGGATCAGTGTTGCCTTGCTATGTGTCTTTGCTTTTCGCGTTAGACGTTGTAAGCTTACGGTGCTTTATTGATAATAACTTTTAGGAGAGTTTACGAGAAACCTACAAATCGTCGGCATTGGAGATGGATAGGGTGCAATTGGTGAGACATTGATTACTTAACTATGACTAATTTTGATAGCCAAGCTAATAATATTTGAATTATGAATATGTCCAAGTTGATTGTCGCCGAGGCAATAACCTTCCAAACATCTGGCGGTTAGCGAAGCTAACACATCGCTAGTTTGTCACATGTGGCTACCATTCCCGGCAGATATCGCGCTCTCATTATCTGTAGCCAGTACAACAATTAATTGTATTCAATTGTTATTTTTTTCTATTTACGGATGCGTAATATATCCGTAATATTGGCAATAAGAAGACGGTTAGTGACCCGAAGCGATTGATCCGCGTAAGGCTATTACCTCGGCATCTACAGGGTTATGGGCCGGGCCGGAATCCCTAAGCCTACCCCTGATCCTCAATTTCATTGAATTCGCAATGTTATTAAAGATTCAAGTAGCTATGTATACGGCAGTCGTCGATCTGGGAACGTATCCACCCTACGTATCGCATACCTACCAACTTTGTTTTTATTATAGGAGAGCTTACACCAAATTTTACCAAAGTAATAGAAATGTAACACACACATTTATAGAAATTTAAATCCATATAAAATCCTAATTTGTAATACCGTAGTGCAGTTGTTGTAAATAGATGACAATTATTCGATCCTATTTAATTGTATACCATGTGGTAGGCACCTACTTACGTAACCACCTACTTTATTTTAAATAAAGTCTTAACTGTTGCCTACATGAACGCACTTACCATTATTTTCCAGAATAATCAATAGAACACAACTGAGTAGACATACAGCTATTATAATATTGTATATAAAATCAATAGAAATTTCAATCCACCACATTAAACTTCGTCCCCTTACCCCTTACTTAAGCGGGGTTTAACCAACAAAATCGGGACGTATGTTTACGATATAGATATCACATATAACCAGCAACACTTAAAACGGGTCGGTTGTGAAATGTTTGGATTCCGATCCCTGTTTAGGTATATGTACAAGTAAACGATGTGTGCCCATAAAAAGGAATACAAAGAGTATAGGGTTAAAAGTCATGAATCATGAGTTGGGTTATTTTGTTTGATTTGCGATGCTCGCTCAATGAATGCATGTTGATTGCCAATTGCTGTCATTGATAGGCTCTGGCACACTGGGAAACAAACTCTTTGTGAATATACATAAGATTGAATATCTGTGGTAAAGGCCTCGCGTCAAATTTCGCTCGAGCTGTCAATGACATGTTGTTGAAAATTGCGCTTAATCTATTCGTCAATACAGTTTGTTTTTAGCATAAAAAACTTAACGCGCGCGTCCTGACGCCCCAATATGACCTTAACAATAGTTACGTTTACATTCTTTTAAATTCTGTTGTATTATTGAGTTAATTAATAACTTTTTCTTACGGTATGTAACTAGATGGAAAGTGCTAGGTGCAAGTGGAAACACGATTTAGAATAGGTACACTTTACACACTCACAACATGAATATAAAACACTTTTGTTTTGGAAAATTATTAGTAAATCTATTGGAAAAGTACATTTTCTATACATCTTGGAATAATTTTATAAATAATACGCCCCCTGTAGGTTCTTATTTCTTTCGGTAGTCTAGTAAGTAGGTGCCCAAAGTATCTTCTCATTTGATCTATCGCCGAAAAATTACCCTAAATTCTCAGCCTGAGACGGAAGTAGACGTTTTTTAAAAAGTTTTTTAAAAAGAATGTTTCATAACATTTTATTATCTGATACCTTCAACAATCTTTGTGTTCTCGACACAGCTGGGAAACGTACGAATTTGCTCACAAAAAATATTGCAAACAATAGGGGAACTACGTATAGGTAGATGGTACGGCAAAGTTTAAATTCCATGTTCCGGATATTGCAAAGCGAACGCGCGCTCGGCTGCTTGTTCTGCCCGCTTGAAATTTTAATGAGACAAACTCGAGTATTCGTAATAGGCGACCTGTTATTATCCTGTAATTTATTTACCAAGTACCGCAGGTAGGTAGGTATTTCATAGAAATTTACAAATTACGTAGGCATTTATTCGATAATGAAAAACTTTTTGTAAGTAACAGATACCTAGGAAGCTTCAGGAAAATGAACGTGTTCTGAATTTAAAATATTTACGACTAGTAATCCTACCAACTTATTTCATTATACTTACTTATTTTTTTATTAGATACTAGCGGCCCGTCCCAGCTTTGCACGGATTTCTAATATAGCCTATGTTACTCAGTGATAATGTAGCTTTCTAACGGTAAAAGAATTTTTGAAATCGGTCCTGTAGTTTTTGAGTTTATTCGTTACATACAAAAATTCAAATCTTTCCTCTTTATAATATTAGTATAGATATAGAAGAAGAATTGGTTACCAAATAATAAAAATCGATTAATAATTAGAAGTTTACATAATTCGAATTTAATATTTATGCATAGGTATATTTACTTAATTTATTTTAAATAAAAAACAAAACAATTATTACCCAAATACCTATTGGCCAGATGCATCGCATATAGGTAGGAAGTATTTACCTTTGCAAAACTACCTATAAGTGAAACAAGTCTTAACTTTGACAAGGGTGAGCATCTAGGCAGTCGCCTACACCGCCACGGGGGGTCGTGCGCCACCCCGCTCCGTTGTGCCGAATAATATTAATGGACCGAGACGAGATATTGAAGGTCTTTTCAGGGTTCAAGTGTAGCTACGACAAATAGTCACAAACAAGCTTACCAACGGTTTTTATAATAGAATACCTAAGCAAGCATGGATACCTAAGAAGCACTGGTATAGAGGATGGTAGGGACCGATAAGGAAAGCACTTAATACGCACTAAGAAGAACTTATAACTGTATAAGTTCTACTTTTGAATCTCCCTTTAGACCGGCTAAACTCGTATCATTTAACATACTTCAGAACCTCAGTAACAACAGCTATCAAATTACAAAACTGTTTATATATTGCTCTGTTTGTTTAGGAGCCACATACAGGCATACAGACAAGGGGTGAAATTTATACATCCCTCTTTAAGCAATGTTGGGGGATGAAAATAGTGACATCGATTTTGGAGTAGTGCCCAGCCATCGAATGTCAGAATAGCGAAGAAACTCGCGTAAAACTGATAACAAAGTGAATTCAAGTTGAAATAGGTAGATACACTGAGAGGATATCCGGTAGGCTTTGAATAGCTTTCAGCGCTCGCTCGCCGTCTGTTTGTGTAACTTTCGTTATCGGCATTTCAATGTTCATTTTAGTTCAAACAATACATAAGTAGTTCTAAATATCTACCAACCATCATTATTGTATGATGGTAACTTGACATTGTAACTTTGCTTGTCACTTGTCATGTAAAGTGAGAAAGTAGGATACCGATAATTCCTGCTGGAATGTCTAGCTGTTGGGCATTGAAATTTTAAAAGTTTATTAGTCAAATTTGTTACCTCTCGTCTCCTTAGGCGTTGCTTATCAATATTTTACGTAAATTTTTGAAGTAAACGCATAAAAGTCGCGTGAAACTTCATCGTAAAGGAACGTCATGTAATAGAAACTGAGTTTGTAGGTATGCATAAGACATCCGCCATATTTATCACTGTCATCATTTATTTTTATTTATAATGTGTATTTATTGAATTTGCCCTTGCTATTAATTAATTGACACTGGCTGAAATACCCGCTAACCGCAGGTGGAGCCATTCCTCATCTTATTCCATTAAAATATCATAATTTCACTCATTTCGTAAAAAATAAGAAAAAGAAGGTATGCATAACGACGTTTTGGGTGGAAGAATTTTCTTTTTCTACATTTACAAAAAGAGGTTTATTTTCTTGAATCGGACTTAGATACCTCCAGAACTTTATAAAGTCACTTACATTAAAGCTTTTCTACTTCGTGAAACACTCTGATTTAAGAATCGTTAAATAAAACGAAGAGTGCCAGCTGTTGTCTTCCCATGCGTGCTGAGAACAAATTGAGGGAATTGATTGTTACAGTACTTGGAATGATGAGCTAGCATCACGACATTGAGGACATTTATGTTTAAATTTTCCTTAAAACACTCCCAGAACAGAACAAGCCTAAATAAGATGTACTAGCTGTTCCCGATATGAATTTAACACATGGGGATAGCTCTTTGTGATGCCAAAATTTATACAGATATTAAATGCCTGAAAGCACATGGTAATATAGATAGACGCCATTGTAAAATTTTACAAGAAATTAAAACTCTTATTAGATAATAAGGGTTCTAATTTGTCGTTTTTGGAATCTCTAAAAACGGTTAAGTAGGTGTGTATTTATGTGTTTAACCATTTAATGAGACGTGCAATATCACGGTGGTATACCTAGCTTCATACAAAAGAGCATTTAACATGTGAACGAAAATAATGATGAGCAGAGGAAGAGAGAATAATGAGAAAGCAGCTCAGTTCATAGATAATGAGCAACGTAGGAGACTGCTCCTTTCAGGAGATCCGTCATCATTAGCGCGCTGCTCCAGGCGCTCACTTTTTCATTAAAACGCCAATGTTTCAAATGACAACCAGCTAGGTGGGGTTCTGAGCTATGTCTATGTGTGTTTAATAACCAGGGGGCTATGCCATGCTATTGTCCACGGTGTCTACTATCAACGTATACATTACAGTCTACCATACGTGCTAGATTATGAAAATCATTTCGCTTACCTACATCTTTTTTCTATACATTTGCATACGTTTTGCATGCATTAGATACCCCGAAAATAAGTGGGTTAAGTTGGTTCAAATTAAAACCAAAAATGGTAACATTTTAATAGCTCGGGTATGAAAACCTACCAAACTCTTAAAAAGCTTATAAATCAGTATCAAACCATTAACTAAGTACAAATCAATGTGTAGTTGCATCTTAATTTTCGAAGATAATGAAATAGAAAGCATCGCGCTCGCCATCCGATTCGAATTTCAATATGATACGGCCATATTTTTTCCCAAAATAGAACGTAAAAGCGATTACTGCATCTTGTTAGCCATAAACTAGGACACTGCGGCGCTTGTAACCGCAAAGGCTCGGCTCTGACTGTAATAGATTACAGTTTGCTTAACCTCCCTTTAAACAGAAGAACAGTTTTCCCGGCAGCCATTTCCGTCTTTTCCAAGAGCTGCATTTCACTCCATGTAATTGTGGTACTTACTGCAAGTGGGGCAGACGGAAACTGGGCTCTTGAAAAACCTTGATGTACTTTTCCTTTTCATCGTTATCTTTATTACTAGATGAGAATTTCTGTTACCTCAGTATTTTGAGTTTGAACAGGTTTGCAAAGATTGCGATTTGTAAACCTTCGTGGTGTTTCAACGCTTCGCATTGTGATGGGACATTGAAATAGGTTTAGTAATTAATAAAATAAGTATGTAAATAGTAAGTACCCACTCATAAGAAAACTATGAATGAAAAAACTTTATTATTCATTAATTTGTACTGCAGTTTTCAGTAGTTTACAACGCGAACAACAGAAACTCGTAAACGCATACTATTATATCGTGAGGAATCTATTAACAGCACGCGGTCGATACGATACGATGTTAAAATTGCTCTTTCACTTATCGATATCGACCTCTTTACACGAGTTTAAAAATAAACGGTCTCTATTCTTTAGCATAAAGACTCCATTGATCTCAAAATGAGTGCAATAAGGAGTGATTAATGATCATACTGAATACATCCATTCAAACTACTAGTAGCTACCAGTCTTGATAATAACTTTGTACCAGCTTGTTTCTTTGTAGGTTTATGTGTATATTTTTAGTCAAAGGTAACCGCATTGCGTACTCAGTTATAAGTAGGTAGTTACTTACCTAATTACGTAAGTTAAGTATCAAAAGGCAAAGTTCAATGACTCTTAGTACAACTAACTACTCAGTTAATTAGTAACCTACATACAAAAAGGTAAACTTTGTATGATTAGGTAGATAGTAGAAAGTTTTGGAGTAGGTAGGTACCTAGGCAGTTAGGATAATGTCATTGTACATGTCTATTTAACTAACCTATTATGTAGGCATGTTTTCTAGTTCATAAAACCAACCCTATCTACTAACATTTCACGAATAGAGCGTTCTTTATGAAATTCAGTATAGTGGGAGTTCAGAATTTAGACGTTAGGTAGGTAATAGGTATCATTTGCGAAAAATAGTCGCTTAATCTATAAATCAGATTCTCTCACATCTCGCAAACTGGGTCGCAACGACATGTTGCGCCTCTCCATGAGAGTGGAGCACCCCTTTTATCAGCGGACATCAATGCAATCCCTTTGTTCAGCCAGGCCGCGCTCCGAGCACCCTGACTGCAATCTGCTTTGAACTCAGGCGTAATAATAGAATGCCTGTCACGTGTATTTCTTTAGATAATGCTCAATATCAACACTAGGGTCACCCTTGAACCGCTTATCTGGGTATTCTAACAACCAAATTTATTTAACTTTTTTATCAATTCACACCTATATAAAGGTTTAGTAAGTTACTACTACTAATACTACTACAGCCCTTTAAACGTCCCACTGCTGGGCACGGGCCTCCCCTCAAAGCGAGGCGGATTCAGGCCATAGTCCACCACGCTGGCCCAGTGCGGGTTGGCAGACTTCACACATCTATCGAGAACTAGTCAAGTTCCCTCAGACGTGCGGGTTTCCTCACGATGTTTTCCTCCACCGTTTGATAGCAAGTGATAATCTCGGATGAAAATGAGATTCGCACATAAATCCCAGAGGTGCGAGCCAGGGTTTGAACCTGCACACTTTGATTTGCAAGGCGGGCGTTCGACCACTCGGCTACCACTGCTTTTAGTAAGTTACATCTAGAGGTATTAATTTGATACATCTAGGGGCATATCCATACACATAGAATTAATATAAGTATACAAATTATACATGAAGCTGTAAAATATTTTTTTAAATTTTGATTTATTTCTATATTATTGATCTTGCTATAAACCTTAGCTTAAAATAATCACTTACATTTCTCACAAAACACGAGACTGAAAAGAAAATATTGTTTCATTCCTTTGTCTAACTAAAGAGTAGGGTGCTTGCAAATACCCTTTTAGTAATTTCTTCGCAAGAAAAATAAGCTTTTTATACACGCTTCGGAACAAAGCTTTTCACAGATTAAGTATTAAACCCACCCGAAAAGTGTTATACGAAGAGGTAAGAGCACAGCAAACAGCGTGGGGTCGAGGAGCCTAGTAAAGAATGCAGCGTAATCAGGACGTCGTTAACAGTGAATGCAAAGGAAATAAATGACTAATGAAGTGAGATCTAATTAGACCGACGACTAGCGCCGCCAAAGAAAAATAAAAGCAAAATCGTGAATCGCCGATCAAAAATAAACGTTAGTAAGCGCTGTAGGTATAACAACACTTAGGTGACTCGAGGTTAAATAGATTCATTGCGACTATGAACTATACGTAGCTCTATTTCCTCAAGTTAATCCCTAAAGGACTTTAAAGAATCGCGTGTTATTATTTTGTTAGTAGGGTTCGTCGTAAGGGATTAGGTACTGGTAGTTTCGGCAATTCGGCCATCGCTCAACTGTTAGCTTTGGAGATCTAGTTATCAGGTGTTCTCAAAGTGTGGCAGGCTCGAGATGGGGAGAGCGTTAAGTAAATAAGAGATCACGATTGCATATGTGAAATCTGCATACTACTACTACAGCCCTTTTAACGTCCCACTGCTGGGCACGGGCCTCCCCTCAATGCGAGGGGGATTCAGGCCATAGTCCACCACGCTGGCCCAGTGCGGGTTGGCAGACTTCACACATCTATCGAGAACTAGTCAAGATCCCTCAGACGTGCAGGTTTCCTCACGATGTTTTCCTTCACCGTTTCATAGCAAGTGATAATCTCGGATGAAAATGAGATTCGCACATAAACCCAGAGGTGCGAGCCGGGGTTTGAACCTGCCCACTTTGATTGCAAGGCGTGCGTTCGACCACTCGGCTACCACTGCTACTAGAAATCTGCATAAGTGTCTATAAATCCAAGTCATTTGGCTACATAGGCATACCTACTACTGTTTGTATTTAACTCATTATAAATCCGTATTTATAAGGCAGAAGATTATTATTATGCTTTGAAAGAGAAAGGTTGGTATTCTGTTTATGTAGGTCGATATAGGGAACTATCAACTAAACAATCATAAATTATATATCCAGTTTTGTTCCATTCTCACTCTTATCCTCTTATTCCTATTGCCATTTTCTTCCATGAATATTTGACTAAGTGTTAATAAAGGGTGAAATTTCCAGTGTGAGTCATTTTCGATGTTACTAATGCGTGCAGCGAGACAACCCTTATTTCTTATTGTTACCTACTGTACTGCACAATGGTTCCCTGAAACAATCAGCGAAGCCATACAGACACGGTTATAATCTTTCTTAAACGAAGATGATCCACGTGATATCCAATTGGGTATTTTAAATTTAAATAAGTACACCTTACTATGTACCTACCTACCAGATGAAACAGAATCATTTTATCCGGCAAGTTCAAATTCTCCTGTCAATTTGTCTTCGCTACAGCTTGAGATTGACTCTAGCATGTCAGTATTCTTTATTTAGGCTCTTATCTGTCTGACAAAACAGCTGTCAGGAATACAACATGCCTGCTCTTCAAACCACATAGATAGCCTAATCAGATGTACCTATAAATCTATCTTTGTTTACTTTAATATACAACTATGCTCAATTGGTGAACTAATTTCATTCTGCATTCAATGAAACCCTTATAGTATCCTGTGATTGTTAGCCTTTACTAATTTATCCTTGGTTATAACAATAGGTACTCTGTTTTCCAGACGCGGTGGTCGCAATAGAGGCATGGAAGGCGGCAGCGGCGTAGTGTACAGGGTAGTGGGGCGCACGCGCAGCAAAGCGGACTGCGGCCAGCAGACCGACCGTCCGCCACCGCCGCGGCAAGACACCACCTGGAAGAAATATACAGACTCGCCAGGAGTCGGAGCACCCCCTATGGTAAGCTAAGTACTACTTAATTGCTATAATCATGAGCATGACCTAGTTCTTTGATCTTATTTTTTTTTACAAATCGCATTAATTACTTTTAATCGAAACCTGTTTATTTGTATTACTTTGTAGGGTAGAACAATAAATAATTATCTAAGTGCCTATTTATCTTTCTACCTACATACATGTTAAACTTCAAACCGGTGAATAAGAAATAACATAGGAAACAGGAGGCGGAAGACATCCTCTCGAGGCTTCGTCAAAGGACTTCCACGCATCATGGTCTTAGCTGCTTCGCATACCCAACTTATACAGACTTTAAACGATACTTGCTTTCAAGATTTGATTCTTTGAGGTCTATAAAAGGTGTCACTTATTCATTTTACTGTATCTTTTCCAGGGTCAGCCAGCACCAGCGCCACCGAGTCCGTCGCACAGCCGCAAGGGCGAGCGGCGGGCGGGCCATCACTCACCACAACACCACAAGCGGGAGAAGCTAACTGCGGCACAACAGCTCGGCATCGCACCTCATCCACAGGTACCCATTTAATTTTCTGTCTGTTTTACGATATTCACGGCATCTGACACTATATTTTGTGGTACAGGGGCTATAAGGGTCACGACAAACACTGTCATCAGATGCATTTTTTGGTCAGGGACCTTACCTACCACCACCTCTTAAAGTGTTGTTGTTTTAATAGTAGGTAACTGTAAATTTTTGACAGATTTTGTACTGAGTTGCTGCAAGACAGTTAATGGTAAAGGGGGTGATCAAATTAGGCATACATACCTGCATAAGTATGTAGGTCAATGTTCAATATTTAGTAAGTAAGTTTATGTAGGTACTTGTCTAATTTTGTAATTGCCTAAGGTAGATCATATTTATTTTTATTTACAGTATCCTGCAAGTAATTCGTCAAGTCAACACCCTTCACGAAGTGGAGGATCGCAGGTATCATTTTATTTTTAACTAGCTGTGCCCGCGACTTCGCCCGCGTGGACTTTAGGGAGATTACTCGGAAATATGGGTATTATGTTTTTCCCGCGGAACCCTAATGCTTTTTCTAAAATTAAAGTAGCCTAAGTTAAGCCTTAGAACGTCAGCTATTTGCCAGTGAAAGTCCCATTGAAATCGGTTAACCCGTTTAGAAGTTTACCTCAAACAAACAGACAGACAGACAGACAGACAGACAGACAAAAAAAATTAAAATTGCGTTTCCGTTATAGGTATCGTATATACTTTCATACGCATTTGGTAAAAAAGTGTTATTTTGATATTACAAACAGACACTCCAATTTTATTTATTTGTATATGTATATTAAAATTGCGTTTTCGTTATAGGTATCGTATATACTTTCATACGCATTTGGTAAAAAAGTGTTATTTTGATATTACAAACAGACACTCCAATTTTATTTATTTGTATGTATATATGTATATAGAAGATAATTATTTTAAAAGCCTTTCGTATAGGTAGATATATTTCGTATATATAAGTGAACATTCAAAACGACAAGCCATAACCTGGAAATTTCTATAGATGAAAATACCTTCTCTACTATTTTATTTATAAAACACTAGGGACACACTTAATTATAAATTTATTTATTATTTTGGTACGTAGGTGCAGCTGCAATCGCCGAGTGGCGGCAGCGGGTCATCTCGTCCGTCAAGCGTGTCGAGCGGTGGCAACGGCAGTGGTTGTTCATCCAGCAAAGCGAAAGTTCCTCAAAGCTTCGGATATGTGAAAAGACAAAATGGTGTACAACAGCCTGTCCCGCAACCGAATGGTCCACCGCAACACGGTAACTTTTCAACTTATTTATACCTTCTATCGTAAAAAGTAATTTACTAGAAAAGTATTGGTTACCTACTTTGTAACTTGCCCTATTGTTATTTCGATGCAAATGTGCAATATGTTATAAATTCGAACACACACAACACCTTTTGTATGAATGTACCTTGGTGAACATTTTTTTATTAGTGTTGCACTACTATAATTATTATAATAGTGTAATAAATTTTATTAATAGGTACATTTATTAAATTAGCAGTGGTAGCCTCGTGAGCAAGAACGCCCGCCTAGAACGTAAGGGGTGCAAGTTCGAATCCCAGGCCCGCACCTCTGAGATAAATTTCATGTGCGTATGTCATTTTCAATAATGATTACCACTTGCTGAACGGTGAAGGAAAACATCGTGAGGAAACCTGCACGTCTTTAAAAGGGCGTGTGAAGTTCACCAATCCGCACTTGGCCAGCGTGGTGGACTATGGTCCAAAATCTCCCTCGTATTGAGGGAGAATGTGCCCGGTATAATGGCAATAGGCTCGCCCCCTATTACATTGGGACCAAAATACATCGGCGAAGTGTGGGCGCACTGCAGTGCACCTCTGCCTACCCCTTCGGGAATATAGGCGTGATGATGTATATTATATTAAATTACTGATGGCCATCGCCTTTGGTTTTTTAAATAAAATAGTTTTTAAACGTGAGATAAACTGTCAGTAAGTTAACTTCAAAAGGAAATATCAATGTCAATATAAAAATGGCGGGAGGGAAGTGAGTGAACAGCGGGAAATTTTGGGGTATGATTTATTTATTTATTCAAATTGTTTTTTACGACATATATTATCAGAAATAATTCATAGTGAGGTAAAAGCATATAATTTTGAAGTCATTTTTAAAATTTAGATAGGTACCTTGGTCTTTATGTTAGTACCTCCTCACGTACATTATTATTAATTTATGACCATAGTGTAGTAGTAGTA
Source organism: Ptilodon capucinus (assembly GCA_914767695.1). Classification (NCBI taxonomy): domain Eukaryota; kingdom Metazoa; phylum Arthropoda; class Insecta; order Lepidoptera; family Notodontidae; genus Ptilodon; species Ptilodon capucinus. The sequence continues at coordinate 8,417,620 of OU611811.1, forward strand.
GTTACTTACTTTATTAATTAATATTTACTTTAGGTGGGAGAACAGCACAAGTTTCTGCGGTACCGAGAACGAAAGTCAAAGTATCGGGAGGCACTCAAACTTGCACGCAGGACTTACAAATACACAGTGAGTTTACCATCTTACTTTACCTACCTACTCCTGTATTATTCTTTGTTGCAAACCACCCCTAAACTTACTAAATAAATAGTCTACCTACGAACTGCCTACAATGGTAGTTTTCAATAATAAAAAAAATGCAGTGCTGGTATCCTACTATAAATTTGGGTTAAGATTGTCTTATGTTTCTCTTCAGTCCTTTTTTAACGTCGAGAAATTCTTTATGGTTACCCTGTCACCTCGGGGGAAGTAGCAGGGTTATCAGGGAGACCAGGTTAAAGACTGTACACCCTCTAACAACTGACAATGTGCTGTCCTCTGGCTGTATTGGGGCGCTGTGGGATCATACTAGCATGTACCACAATGATTTGCTATTTAGATCCTCTGATAATGTCTACAAAAACAAGGATATTTTATTTCCAAAGCTTTATTCGTCAAAACTTATGCGCAGAGAATGGCATTGGTCCAAAATCATATTCGTTGGGTGGCACAGCAGCTGCCCAGCTGTCTGCCTCGGTGCGGGAGAGGCTGCTCGGCTCCCAGTCCCTGCCCAAGCCCGGGACACATGAGTTTGCCGCACTCTTCCATCACCACAGGTGAGTAACTTAGTTTCTGTAACTTCAATTATGATTAAACTACTCGCTGGATTCAAAGCTGAAACATGAAACATGAGAGTTCTATTGCTGTCAAATAAGTTAAAAAATAACATAATATTTTTTGTACAATACGAAAAACAAAATCCTGATTATTTCATCAGGATTTTGTTCTTCTTCTTCTTAAGTCTTCACCAAATATTAACATTACTTAAACTTTTCTTCAGTGGTCTTAATCTTAGGCATAAGCTTAGTTTATAAGACTAGTGTGTCTACATACAACATTATTTGCTTACATTAGGAAACTATAATAAGGTTAATGATTTATTAGATGCATATTTATATTGACAAATGAGCAGACATAATATATTTAGCATGCTTAAGACTAAATATAAACCCCAAATTTATACATTTCAATACATCTTCAAATCAACACAAAATGAGAATTTTCAGTAAATAAAAACGAGTTGTAAATTGATCAGAACTCTATAAATTTGTGGGATTTAAAATAAATAAATTATTAGTGTCCTTTATTCTTATTTTCGCAAATAAAAGTATTTATGAAAATCAGCTACTAACCTAGTTACTCATGAATATAAAGGCCCTACTTGCCCATTAACCTATATCATAGGTAGCTTTTGTTATTTAAAAAATAGTTAACTTAAATTTGACTTAAATAATACCTACAATTTAGTAGCCACCATTACATTGTAGGTACACCCTACTTCCTATCCTACTAATATTATAAATGTGAAAGTTTGTGACGATGGGTGGGTGGATGAATGATTATTACTCTTTCATGCAAAAATTACTTAACGAATATTGAACGAATGATGAACCTTTACAGTATTAGCAGTGGAAGCCGAGTGGTCGAACGCACGCTTTGCAAATCAAAGTGTGCAGGTTCAAACCCCGGCTCGCACCTCTTGGATTTATGTGCGAATCTCATTTTCATCCGAGATTATCACTTGCTATGAAACGGTGAAGGAAAACATTGTGAGGAAACCTGCACCTCTGAGGGAACTTGTCTAGTTCTCGATAGATGTGTGAAGTGGGCCAGCGTAGTGGACTATGGCCTGAAATCCTCCTCACATCGAGGGGAGGCCCGTGCCCAGCAGTGGGACGTTAAAAGGGCTGTAGTAGTAGTAGTAGTTACAGTATTATTGTTTATACCATATAGGCTATTATTTATAACAATATTGAATGATCGAAGTCTGCGCAGTCGAGGTCACGGGTAGAAGCTTGTTCTTCATATAATTACATCACCTCTCAGCTGATACATGTGCTCCACAATCAATTGCCTTAAGACAATTGTTCAGTTGACATCACCAATTAAATAGTTTAGCTAATGTACTGTGACTGTTATAATATTTGTAGTTTGAGAGTGAGATGCATATACCTACTTTCTTAAGTAGATCGTTTATTTCAACTAGTAAGTATAAGATGTAAAAGGAATGTTCTTGTTATCATATACAGGGATGAATTCATAATATTTAAATAATAGTCGAAGCTGTAGGTATCTAGGTAGATGATACTTACTCTTTATTGCAATAGCTTTATATGTTTTTTTCTAAATAGATGATAAAAGATGAAGCACGCATTTTTAATTATTAAAAAGTGTAATAATGAATTGTTAAATTATTTAAAAATCTAAATAATAAAATCTGGCTTGCGTGTGGCGTAAATATCATGCTCTAGTATACCTACCTATCTTTTCTTTTAAGTAATTCCTTCAGTACTTACCTACTTAATTATGGAAATTAACAAATTTTTGAAATCCTTTTGTAGTACTGGTATGGAACTTCCTTGGAACTCCTTTACCAAAAAGGTAAATACCTCTGGAGGTATTTACCTTTTTGGTCATTACCTAGAAACGTATTAATGACACTACTTAGGTAAAGCTGCGGGCTAGGTACCATATCCTTTTATCGTACACCAAATTCATTGAATATAAACTTGTTATTAACTGCGTAAATGATAAGTGGGTAAGTATGTAGGTATGCAATATGAGCACGAATTGAATTCCTTAGAGATTAATTTGTATCAATATTTGACATTTACCCTCAGAACACTACTGATATTGAAATGGTTATTATTTAAATTGGACATACAAACAATGATTTAGTTATAAGTAATTCAATAACGAACCGATAACTTTTATTCGACTTATAAGGAAACAAAGGAAACCCAGTTTTAAAATTAATTCCGTAAGACAAATAATGATTTATAATTCGTCTCCGTGATGGCAATTAAAGAATATTGAATGAACACTATTCTGTAGAAGTACTGAGTCCTGCGTAGTGTGTAGACGGCTGGGCGTGCCGACTAATAATACTTACGTATATTCGAAATTCGTAGATGACTTTTTTAAGTGTTAAATAGCCATGGATCGCTACAAGTAAGCAAATATTATGTTATCTATATCGGCTTATCATTAAATCCGTGGGAACATTTGAATCAGTGTTACCTTGCTCTTGCAGTCAGACAGCATGTGTGTATCTACCTAAAGTGGAGTCATTAAATATAATGTGCTAAGTAAAAAACTTATTAATTTAATATTACGTACCTACCTACCACGTGTGTTGTAACATGAAAAGAGGTAGCCATCTCCTGTAATAAAATCAAATACTTTTTGTAGGAAATTTTATGTGTTTTGGTATAAATACTTTTTGGATGGTAGGTATATATTTTGCTATATATTTATTTTTCCTAGGCCTACCCCTCGAGGCGGTATGAAAATAAGTGACGGTAGCCTCTCAGATACTCAAACGTACTCCGAAGTGAAGTCTGATTACGGAATCCCGTACGCACCTTGGCTGAGGCACAGGTAATCAATTGTATATATTATATTGTATGTGGTTGGGTGTTTTGTTGTATGAACGTGAGTGATGACTTGTAACATTTTAATTTAGTCTGGTATTATATGTGGAAGCGTATACTATTTGTGTCATTATCATAATCATCATAATATCCTCTCGTCATTGTGCCTTTTGTGTGACAATTTTATTTTTACAAAGTTACTTTGGCGCAACCCGTCAAAGTGAATATACTTACTTTCGTATCTATTTGTAAAAATAAAAATGTGCGTTAATGTCTTGATCATTCTTATCCTCGTTTATGTCTTGAAAACTCGTCATGACCAGCAAATATTTGTCTCATGAGCCTACACATGCTTTGTCTATCCTGTTTCCAATGGCCAGTTGTGGAACACTTTATTTTTTTTTAATACTATAATTCGTCATATAATTTTAAAATTAGAACGTAAAGTAGTAAACAGCTGGCCATTAAGACCCCTCATCACGTTTCCCCCATTTCAGCAACACATACTCCGCGAGCGGGCGCCTGTCCGAGGGCGAGTCGATGGAGTCGCTCACGTCGCTGCACTCGGCGCAGGCGCACAACCACACCTCCTCCCCTAACTCACACCACCGCAGCTCACTCACACACAATAAGCTCATCATGCACCGAGACGCACAGGGCGCCAGGTTAAACAGGAGCAACAGCATTAGGTGGGTCTACATTGCGTATCCATGGAGATTCACATGCAAAGTTGCAAACTCTATGTAAATCATGTTGTAGTTACAACATTTTGGGAAAATTTAATTGACTTTCTAGTTTCTAACCTGGATATTTGTTTCGGTACTACTGTATAAATGGTTTTTAAGCCGATAGTAAGTCTCAACAATTAAAATTCCGCCAGTAAAATTATTTCAAATTTTTTTTTTTGCTCCTTACAGTTCGATTACAAAATATACAAGGTACCTTATGACTACGCTTATTATTTATCGTTTGAGTGTGTCGTTAATTTTATTATTGTAGGCACTTTGTCACTTACATACATGGAATTTTTATTAAGCATTCTCATAGACATTTACAGCCTAAGTCCCCTAACACTATCATTGTAAAGTTGCTTTGACTTATTTTTTTAAGGAATGAAAACAACGTATTATTTTAATAGTAGCTATTATATGACCAGTGTAGACATTAGACATTGTCACTTTGAAGCCATTAGACTTGTCATATTCTATAACCATTGATAAAAGATGTTGTTTTCATCTATACTATCTGTATCTATACTAATATTATAAAGAGGAAAGATTTGTATTTTTGTTTTTTTGTATGTAACGAATTAACTTAAAAACTACTGGACCGATTACAAAAAATATTTTACCGTTAGTAACCTTTTTTTTTTTTGGGCTGAAAATCTTCAGAAAGATTCCCAGTCTTCTGTGTGGGAGAAGACTGGGATATGTGGGATTCTTACCCACTAAAACCTCCCCGGTGGCCGTCTTCGACACGTTAGAGGGACTCCGGGATCTCCTACCGGATGGCACCGGTGTCCCTCTGTGCCTCGCTCCCGAGCACGGGCCGCTTGTGCCTTATAAAATTAAGTCCACAATTATAGTGTTAGCAGACTTGGGGCTCTGGTATCAACACTTAGTGTGGATGCCACAGGCAACCACTAGTTACAAAACCCACTTAATACTAAGTTATTTAATAAATTATTAATCTGTGGATTTGCTTACTAAGGATAAATTGCCTATCATCTATTTTGGGTTCCAAAAGAGCTGGGCTGACAGAGCCATCGTCCCAATATTATTTTGATTACTAGGTACTGCTGTTGTAGCATGAGCGCCAAGACTAGACTTATGTGACAGAATATGTGGATTATATCTCTTTCTCTCGTATGAAATAAGACAGAGAGCGGCCGAGCCAATCCGTGACATATGTCCTCAGAGGACCACTGACATTTTGATTATCCATGGAAAATAATAAATTATACTACCGGTTCCTTAAGTATCGCTTCTGACAAATACAATATTGGTTTCGGCTATTATAGTGTGGGATCGGCTTATCAATTTATTTAGGTAATTAATCCCGTGACACTTCCATTTATCATGCTTCTGATGTATATAACCATTATGTAAATACTTATACAATATTTATCTACAACCATATTCATTAATACTTCTTCATGTATCTGTGTTATGTATTTGTTTGTACTACTTACGATATGTTATTTATGATATGTGGTTACGAATCATATGATGTGAAGTCTTGACTGTTGGTTCAATGTTATAGCTACCTCAGAGATAGGACGTTCCCAAGGTATGCCACAAGGTTGAAGTTTGTTCATGTTTTGGCTTCGACGTGGCGACGTGACGCTTTAATACAATATATATTATTATACAGGGTGTTTCAGAAGTCCGAAATAATACTTTGACGTTTGCATCAGTATCGTGTATTCAACTCAATGGTATAAAAATTTGATCGAAATTCGACCATGTTTTTCCAACTTTTTTTCGTCCGCAATTTCTGTAGTAGTTCAATATTGGTAGACGCCCCTCATAAGTGTAGTTTACACTACTGAATGGGGTTGTGGGTGTACCCAAAGGGCAGAACACGATACCTATTACAAATATTCAAAGGTCTATAACTCAGAAACTAGGATAGTTAGGTATAAACTGTCTTCACTAAGCATCCACATATGAGCTACCGTATATGTACCCATAGTATTATTTCGGACTTCCGACACATCCTATATATGCATGATTTGAACATGGCACGGCTTACTCTATTCCTAATTTATATTGGTATACGCTGGTAACACTATTATTTTCTTAATGTATTCATCTAAATTTCAAATTATAATTATGTTCTTTACGAATTCTTCAGGTATTTTGTAACGCTCATATCATTTTCAACCTTATGTATCGTTACTTATTTGATTCTTTGGATTTGAAATATTTTTCTTATTATAGACATTTTGTATTATAATATAATTATGTAGGTAGACGTACATTATTATATTAATATAAATTAGGTTTTTTTTCACTCTAATTTTATTGTACACCATCTACGGTTAAACTCAGTTTGAGTACCCAAAAAATATTGCCGTCTTGCTTTTTAATTACGGTCATCAGAAGGACGGTACTAACAATACGAAAATGTTTTATTTTTTATAATACCTGAGATGTACCTATGATTTGATTATGCAGCAGAATTAATTCTTAAATTGATTAAGCGTTTAGTAATCAAAGGGCTTTTGTCGTAAATAAGCTAAATGTTTCTGTATAATGTGCCATGTTGTTCAGTGCGCTACATAAAGAGAGCTTTCACAATCACTACACACTCCCGACTTGAAGCAATCATTGGTATTATGTTACGACTGTAGTATTACTTATGGGGCAATGACGCTAATTTTGCTAACGAAATTCGACTAAACTATATTTAAGAGGACTAAAAATATTGCCATCTTGCTCATACATTACGGGCGTGAGAAGGGGGCAATACATGTATAATATAGTGCCATCCAAATAAGAATAGGAATGTCAAATAACCTAAATCTGTCAAATGTCACTTGAAAAGTATGGTTTGCAAAAAGCTTATTTGCATGCAAATTTAAATAAAAAGGTTAAATTAGTAGTAAATTGTCTTTGTATAATATTTAATTATCTATAGTCATAATTCATTTTCGTTCGTCACAATATGGCGCAGAGTCGATCCTATTCTTATTTGATTCGCATAGTATAGTTCAGTATGGTGCCAACAAAATCGTCACCAACACACGATAATTTAAACCTATTGTACTGTCCGCTTTCACTAGTGCTAGGCGAACATAAGGAAATGTCTAAATGTGATACATAAATATGAGCACGCGTACATTATTATTAGGAGCCCCACACACTAGAGCGCCAAAACGCGCTTCGATTGTTTTGCCAATACCAAAATAGACTATATTGACTCTTAGAAAAAGTTCATTCTACAACGAAGTGACACTGAAAGTGTGAGTAAATTTTGACGCGCGTTCGGATGCTCCGGTGTGCGTCTTAAAGCGTCTCCTAGTTTTATTGTACACGGGCATATTTGCATGCTAATGTTGTTTCCTCCCGACACTATCACTGCTCGCGTCGACCAGGGCGTCGAGAGGGCCACTCAGACATCAGCCTCAAACAGATACCGACCTCGCCGGCGATGTCGAGGAACCCCCTCTTCCGCTCGTAGGTGCATCTTTGCACTTACGAGCACAGTCACTACCTCTCCCCTCACGGTAACTGCCCAAGCCGAGGTCGTGCCCTCTGTGGCGCCCTTGAGCTAGTTGCCACCCCTTTTCCGCCCTTAAGGCCTTGGTTGGAGTCGCACTCTGCACTCGCCACTCCTCCGGTGAAGCTGTAAAGGCCACAGCCAACAGCGTAGTCCTTTAAAAAAAAAAAGCTTAAGTTGTTAACTGAAAGCCTACAGGTATTATATAGACAGTAACAAATGATTTGTACATGCCATTTTTCAAAGGTCACTTAAAAGTCGTTAACCTAACGTAACACTATGGTCGTATCTCCTCACCATCATATATGTAAGCACCAATAATCGATCAGTGCCACACGAATATGTGCTTAAACAGTAGATCGTGAAGGTTCGTAGCAGTATTAAAATCTACCGTTCTTACAGGTCGACCAAATCCGAGAAGCTGTACCCTTCGATGTTGCAACGATCGTCAGAGAGCGACTACGAGCCGTACTATTGCTTGCCTGTGCAGTATGGACCAGCAGGACAAGGTTATTAGATTTTATACCTTATTATTATATGAATGTAGGTTTATTGTTGTTAATTCATTTTGCGAACTACGGTTCATCTGTTTGTCGATTCCATGTAATGATCACCAAAAGTCTTGAGATTCAAAATTTAGGGTAACATTAGTAGCATCGCCGATTGTGACAAGATAACGTGTGACATATTATGTCAAATTTATCTCTTTCTCTCATTCGAATTACAAAAGTGATAAAGTAACTCGGTGCGACTTAATCTGCGACAAAAGTCATCAGACGTCACGTGATAAGTGACCTCTTTTTGAGGAAATGTGAGTTACCTTCAGTTTTTTTTGTGACCTAAACTCTACAATAGTGAGAAATGTTATTTATTTTATTAGATAAAGATAAAGATAGCCTTTATTGCTGAAGTTTTACAAATTATTTTATGTTATATATTTATATTTTATTTATCGGCAACTGCAGCTTGTCTCTTGACATAGGCCTCCTCCAAGTATTTCCACTCGTCTCTATTTTTCGCTATGCGGGTCCAAAGGGGACCTGCAACATCCTTGATGTCATCTTCCCATCTACGGCATTGTCTGCCTCTTTTTCGCTTCCCATCCCTAGGGTACCAGTAAGTTGCTTTATTGGACCATTTGTTTGTTGTGTCCCTTATGGCATGTCCTGCCCACTTCCACTTTAGTCGTTTTATTGTTGTTGTTATAGGTGTGATCTTCGTCTTTGCTCTTATTGTTTCTAATCTTACTTTGTCTGATATTTTTATATTCAGTATACTCCTTTGCATGCTGTTTTGACAGACTTCCATTTTTTGCATGTTTTTTCTGGTCATGGCCCAGGTCTGGCATCCATATGTTAGGCATGGTGTGATACAGATGTTGATAGCTTTGCTTTTCTCTCTGATGGGTATGCCTTTATTTTTGAAGATTTCTTTTAGGGACCAGTAGCGTTTCCAGGCAGTGTGAATCCTTTTATCTACTTCTTTATCCATTTGATTCTTTGGAGATATTGTTTGGCCTAAATATTCATAGTTTTCTACATATTCTAGTATATTTTTGTTGAGTTTAATTTCTGATTTTAATCCATTTGTCATCACTTTTGTCTTTTGTCATTACTTAGTAATAAATAAGTAGAGGTAATTAGAACTTTCTCTATCTGTCTGACCGGTTATATTCAAGGTTCTTTACGTATTCTGACTATTTGTAATTGTTTATTTCCAGGATTCGATATTCAATTAATAATGTTATGATGTAATAGTCAAACTAGTTCTTATTCGAAGAGTATCTATCTACTTATGCAAGCTGTGTACATTAAGGAAAATGTTTGCTGTTGTATCACTTATTTTGTATGCAGTTGACTGGCATATATTATGTACCTACATAATCAGACAAACAAAGCAATTTTAAATATAACTAATCCCGTCTGAAGACACTTCGGTCATCGGTGCATTGTGTACATAATGATTTAGTTATTAGCGACACAATAAAATAAGAGTATTACTTACTTCCTACGTTTCTTTTAGAATTACCACAGTCTGTAAATTTAAAAGTGAGGTACCATACACCATAATAATCGAATAAAATAAGATTCTAAGTCATTTTTTAAGTTCGTTCAAGTAAAATTCGATGAAAGGCACAATTTTAATTTCGATTGAATTCTTATAAACTCTTAAATTTATAAAAAAATATAATCGACTAGCTTGTACCCGCGACTTCGTCTACGCAGACTTCGATGATTTAATATCGCTATAAAATATATATATGTTATTCTGATGTACAAACAATAATACGGTAAAGCTTCACAGAAATCCGTTTAGTAGTTATTGCGTGAAATAGTAACAAACATCCATCCATCCATCCTTACAAACATTCACATTTATAATATTAGTAGGATAGGATGTTTAAACTCCGTACATAGGTACATAGGTATTTTAGTACAAAAGTGACTATAAGTGTTTATAATTGATGAAGAGTTATATCAATTACCGAAGAACGTTCCAATTACCCTAGTTATATATGAGGCACTAAGTATCTATATACACCTAACTACTCTCTTTGTAATGTGTAGGTCTAAGCTATGGTGTTTCGGAGCCCCCATCGCCGTCCCCGCGGTCTGCGCTGAGCCCCACGCACCAGCCCGGGAATGTCATGCATACGCCGAGACACTCACATCATTACCCTAAGAAGAACGATGACGGTAAATCTATCATTAATATGCTAATAGTGTAATGATTGATGGGTCGCCCTGGTTACTGAGACTTTCCAGGTTCGATACTCACCCTGGAGAATTCTACTACAAGCATTTATTTAGTTAAACGATCGACGATATGCTATCGATAATTGTAAAAAAAAAACTCTGTAATACAATGAGAATAAATGCATACCATTCTTTATGACACTTAATAGTTCTCAATTAAAAAGCATTATCAGAATGGGAAGAAGTGAAATACGTCATAAAGGCACTTAAAAATTAACTTCGTTGAAAATATTTTTAACGAACCTTTGGTTTTTCATGTCCTGTTCTATGTCTATACTATCTATCTATACTTCTATACTAATATTATAAAGAGGAAATATTTGGTAGAGATACTATTAATATTATTTATTTTTTACTGACGATTCATAAGTGCCTGTATTGGTTTACATGAATAAAAAAATTCTGATTCTGAATTTAACGAATTAACTTAAAAACTACTGGACCAATTTCAAACATTCTTTTACCGTTAGCAAGCTACATTATCACTGAGTAACATAGGCTATATTATAAACCGGTGCGAAGCCGGGACGGGCCGCTAGTCTTTGATAAATAGGCATGTTTATCTACTATGTAAATATTTTAATTGTAATGATCACATGTAGCCTCGCGGGCAAGAACGCCCGCCTTGAACGTAAGGGGTGCAAGTTAAAAAAAAACATAGTGAGGAAACCTGCACGTCTATATGTGTGAAGTTCACCAAACCGCACTGGGCCAGCGTGGTGGACTATGTCCCAAATCTCCCTCGTATTGAGGGGGAATGTGCCCGGTATAATGGCAATAGGCTCGCCCCCTATTACATTGGGACCAAAATACATCGGCGAAGTGTGGGCGCACTACATTGCACCTCTGCCTACCCCTTCGGGGAATACAGGCGTGATGATGTATTTTGTAATGATCGTTATTTTAAATACTAGCCAATAAAGTTTTAGAATGCTTACTCTCTAATTAGAGCGACCACATTACTTTCATATCATCTGCCGGTCATTCCTATCATTTATACGAAGCAGATGTGCCCCGGTCGGCCGCGTGTAGTGTCGCAACCGCAGATATGTGGCACCCTTCACGCGACAAATTCGAACCATTCAAACCAATTACGTATTTTATATCAACGGGAACGCAATTTACTGTAGAACTTTCCCTGAAACCTATAGATATTTCATACATTATCACCCCGAAGGGGTAGGCAGAGGTGCACTGCAGTGCGCCCACACTTCGCCGATGTATTTTGGTCCTAATGTAATAGGGAGCCTATTGCCATTATACCGGGCACTTTGTCCCTCAATACGGGGGAGATTTTTTGGGCTTATAGTCCACCACGCTGGCCCAGCGCGGGTTGGTTAACTTCACACGCCTTTCTATAGACGTGCGGAATGATGTGTTCCTTCACCGTTTCATAGCAAGTGGTAATCTCGGATGAAAATGAGATTCGCACATGAAACCCAGAGGTGCGAGCCGTGGTTTGAACCTGCATACTTTGATTGCAAGGCGTGCGCTCGACCACTCGGCTACCACTGACATTTCAATCCATCTATAAACCTACAAATAGCATTTTTCAGTACAAAGTATTTAACAATGTAACTGTAAATGAAGCCACAAGTTTGAAATACAAGTACACCTCTTTTAAAATCTCTTTTAAAGACCCGTATTAATTAAGGCTTTGGTTTATACAGTGCATGGGTCGACTGCATCGCTGGTGTCAACTGCGTCGTCTCTCGCTGCCGGCGCGGGGTCCGAGGAGAGGCAGGCACATGAGGTATGGAGGAATCCCTTAAGTAAATATTATTTGCAAAGAAAATGACCTGTCATCATGGTTTACAGTAGAATCAAGAGTGTTACTGGGATACAAGATAATCAATAAAAAAAAACATTCAGTTCGAATTGATAATTTCTTCAATTTCAAATATATTTCACACTCAATTTATTCATTCGTAATGTTTTGTAAGAGATATAGTTAACATATAGCCTTTTAGCAGAAATGTTAACTATATCCGTGAACGCATTCTGCGTTTTAGCAGAAATGTTATTTTAGAAAATATGTTTATAAATATTATTTTTTTGCTAAAACGCAGAAATTGTAAAAAACATATTTTCTGGTAAAATAAACTCCGCAGTTGATTGTGATAAATAATGTTTGAAGATCATCTACAGCTGATAACTTTGTGGGATCTCACGGGAATAGTTTTTAGTAAAAAAAATAATACTTGTTTCTATAAAATGAAAACACACGGAAGGAACTCATTAAATAATAAGCGAAGGAATTTTAATTTACTATCTTTTCAACAGGTCCGCAAATTAAGACGAGAACTCGCCGACGCCAAAGAAAAAGTGCACACGCTGACCACACAACTTACTACTAATGTGAGTACCATATTTGTATTATTACATTCATTGATTCATTCATGAAACTAAATTCATTGATTCACATTTGTTTTTTATTTAACATATTGTATGTATTACTCAACGGAGTAGATATTTGATACGATAGGCGCAGTTTCAGGTGTCATAGACTCGTAACTGTACGTTCTTATCTAAGAAGGCGTTGTACCAAAGGTTGTTTTATATCATTTTTGTCAATGTCACAATGTATTTGCCACCGAATCCCCTCAACGAAACGTGATCCTATCGATGCGTAGACAAAATAATGATCACTTGCCACCTCGTAAAATCTCTGCGGTGATATGCTCACTGATGCTTACCTGGCTATGGTTTTTGTTTACAATGTTATAGACAGCGTGTATCAGAAGGCCGAAATAATACTTTAATGTTTGCATGAGTGGGGTATACAACTCCGTGGTACATACATTCGTCTGTATTTTCGAGTTTTATTTGACGGTAATTAAAATAAAACCGGCCAAGTGCGAGAGACAGACAGACAGACTGACAACTAAGTGATCCTATGAGGGTTCCGTTTTTTCCTTTTTAGGTAAGGTACCCTAATAAAGGAAATATTTTGCCCTATCGCCTCACGTAATTATAGTTTCCACTGTTAAAAATGTGTCCTATAAAGTATGTGCTACAAATATTCAAAGTTCTGCAACTCAGAGACTTTAGTAGTTGCCTGATTAGCTACCCGTATGTGTACCTAAAATATTATTTCGAACTTCTGATCCACCCCTGTATTTTGTGGTGTCCGTGTTTCATCCGTTACATAGCGTGCGGTCGAGTGTTTTCGACCGCCTGTTATAACTTTCACTTTTTATCACGTTTAAAATGCATAAGATCCAATATCGCATCGATAACCTATTGTAACCCGCCAATGACCATTTCAAGAAAGTTGAGATGTAGTGTCACTGGCGTGGGGTCAGCAAATGGTACCAGAGGTCCGCGTGGCCGTGAGACGCCCGCTCGCCCGTTTCGCTCCCATATCGGGCGTTAGGAATGTATGCCAAACGCCAACTGCTACCGTCGTTATCTTAACCCGTGTTCAAGTCTAAAGCGAAACTCCATTCGGATCCTAGAATAAGACTCAACCACCAAGTCTCCGAAAAAAGAACTAATCTCGATTATTTTTGGTAAGATCCCACAAAAAATAAATTAATGGTAAAAATACTTTTTATAAACAAGCTTTTATTTAATTGCCCTTAGTATTCTTGTTCTCCTCAGCAAGGCCTTTCATGTGATACCCATACTGTGGTACTGCAGAAACAATAACGATTCTGCTATCTTGGATGATCCGCCATATTGGAATTAGAATGACGTCACATAGCTAAGCATGCATTGTCATCCAAAGTAAGCGTGTATACCAAATTTCAGCTCAATCGGTTAAGGATAAATGATTTAAAATTTAGTTGCAAGATTCCACCCGGACTTACATTGCAAGTTGACATAAAGCTTGTAATAAAAAGCTGCACGCCACTGCTGATATGCCACGGCATGATCTCGTCACGGGTTATGTGGCACCGGCATGTTCCTCTCATTCATAATTGATAGGAGAGAAAGAGACGAAACTAACGTATGTCACAAACAGTTTGCGTCCAATACTGTAGACTTAACATGACTACGTAGACATGACTTATGTCTTTCAACTGTCAATTTGAGTGAAAATGACGTCACACTGAGCCATGTCCAGTACAAAAAGCTCGAGGTGACGTCATTTTCTCGACAAATCTTACGGTTGTAAAAGAAATAACTTATGTCTACACTGTCGTATGATGGAGTAAAAGGACGAATGCCAAGATATAGGTCTCCTATGGTTGGACCAAAACCGGCATGATACTTAACACCCTCTGTATGTAATGGAATCCAAACCTTCGAAGATAATCTATCGTACAGAGGTCACGATCTTTAGCATTGAGGATACACGCAAGAAAGAGAAGGAATATTCCCATTTTGAGACTCATAAATAACTTGTAATATATAAAGATAGTTTGGTTAAGACGATTCTTAAATAACACATTTAAAATATATCAGGTTTTGTCGTTTAGCAATAACTTCAACATTAAAATACTGGTAGTTTCAACTTATTTATTATTTGGTACTGTTGTGACTCCTATGCCTTAAACACGACCTTAAGCGCGTTTAAACGCTAACGAATATGGCTTATAACAGCTTTGAACTTACGACCGCCGATGTTGACCAGATAACTTATTGCAAGTTATAGTATCGTGTAGCTATAGCCCTGTTAATTGCGAAACGGGAACAATGTTTATAAATTGCGAATAAGCTAACTCATGAGACTTGGCGGGTCAAATAAAGTTGCCTATCTACATATAAAAACAAATATAATTGAAATGTCTGTTTGTAACGTCAAAATAATACATCATCATCACGCCTGTGATAATACCTTTTTAATAAATGCATATGAAAGTATATACGCTAACTTGGTATAAAAAAAACGCAATTTTTAAAAAATCTGTGTTTTTAGCGACTCTTCAGCGGCTGAACCGATTTTGAGGGGATTTTGTTTGGCAGATACCTGATGACACAGGAAGTAACTTAGGCTACATTTATATTAGAAAAAAAATGGGTTTTGCGGGAAATAGTCAAACCCATTAGTCTCGGGTAAGTCGCTGGCTCAGGTAGTTAATAATATAAGGATATTAATTATGAAGTCAATTGGAGTGGCGTGGAACATTAATGCTAGAAATACTTGTTAAGGTCAGCTAACACCTACTTGGGTCCTATTCCTCCTTTCACAGCAGAAATAGACATTGCATTAATAATTTACTTGAATGCAAAAGGCTCAGTTTCAAAGAATCAATTACTATGCCCATAATAAACTACGATACATAAAATCATAATTTAATAAAGAGAAGTGGCCTTAAAGCCCCGGGCATGCCTACTGGAGTGTCAAGACGCAAGCTGCAATATTTTTGCCAATAACAAATTGAACTTTGTGCCAATATACGTTAAGTTTGAATTTCTGTACTAAAAGCCACGCCACCACGCTGCAATTTCGCTCGTGCTGTTAATGACATTTAGCTGGAGCATTCTCCAATAGCAGATTAGCTTTATCTATTAGTCAATACAGTACTTTTTTGTATTCCCAGTAATAAAAACAAGGTGCGTCTAAACGCCCCAATCTGCCTGGGGCTAAACTTCTTTGTTTACATGTAAGTTAAATAACGGTTATCAATCGTATTAATGTAATTCCAACTGTATGTATCATTCGTTAGGACAAAGAAAAGCTGGACTCTTCAATGAGCGTCTCTGGATTGGATGCTTTTTGTTCTCCTAATTTACTGCCTCAGCAAAGCAGCGCCGCCATAAATAATTCAACACGAAAGCGCAGACGTCCATCGTTGTTCTTGCCGCGCTATTGTTTAGTTTAGACCGATGATTGTGCTTTACTCAGCGCAGTGACACGTTTCAATGCTATTTCAATGACTTTCAGACAGATATAGGGTACAATGGTGGTGTTTTGTTGGCACAAAACTAAACTAGGCGATAATCAATGTATTGCCTACGTGTATGTATAGTTTTATTTAGTTAAGTAACAAGTTACTCAAAGAGAGTATGAGTATTTTCAAATATTTCTGTACCGTCGAAATCATGAATTTAAATGAAATTGTCACTTGTGATGTACCCATTGCATTTATTTTCTTTTCCTGGTCCTCCTCGCTCTCTACCGGATGGGTATACCGGGCATTCATACTCGTCAGTCATCACTCTTTTAGTCACAGTCTTGTCATCTGTTCCCATCACATGTCCCAACCATTATTTTTAATTTACTTCTTCTCTGTTGAGCGAAGCGCATTTTGCGCGTGAAGTTCATATATAAATAAACACATTTCGCGTTTCTTCCTAACTTTTGTATTCTCATCAAAAGCGTAGCATCAGAAACAGGGGGACGGTTGAACACAAGCTACCAATTGGTTTAAATGGTTTGTTAATTTGATGTATCGATCGCTCCGGCCGTCTCGACATATCAGAGTTCTTGCGACGTTGTTAATTTGTACTCGCCCTGTTGATTTAAGAGAATTTAGTTTGAAACGTATAGAAAGTTATTCCAAAATAAGTTTTCAATGATCGTAAATGACAAGAATAATATAATGGTTGTTAAGAATAATACAAATGTTTAAACCGGTAGTGATACTAGTGTCATTTCCAAGTTTTTGCGACCCCGCGTATTATCTGGTCAACCTTCACATAAACGTGATATTCTTGAAACATTAGAATTTTGTATTATACTCGTCCATGTGAGAACCGACTCGTTTAGCTGGAATTAATACTTCACGACTTGCGATAGGCTTAATAATAAATGTCAAGCGTTGCACCAGTCATAGTGTTGGCGCATTGCCATCTTCGATGAAAATGGATAATCGTGTTAAAGACAAGACTTGCCATATACAGTGGAATTATTCATTGAATATAATTGTAAACACTGAGTCAAAATGAACAGATTAAGTAGAAGGAAATGCAACAACTAGACTATAGATAAGATATGAAACAATGGAATTACAAGTTGTTACCACTACACGATAATGTAAAGTTAGTTATTGCTTCATTAAGGGCGGTTTATGTAGCTTTAAGATTAGACTGAGCTATTGTGATCTGTTTGCGCTGGTTAAATTTAAACATCTCTGTATCATAGTCGCCGCGTGTGCGCAGACGTTATCAAGTGTAACTCGAGCCCGCGGCCCATAAATCCTCAGAAGTGGCTGCCGCACTTGCGCAACAAGTGCCCGCCTATAGATAATGCCTGGTTTCGACCCGCCTCTTTTGTCCTTCTATCATTTATATCCAAATATTATACATAACGGACCAGCTGCGTCAAGAGCGTACAATTTATTACCGGCTTTTACACGCGATATCTCTCAATTTATATTTTTGATAATATAATTGCTTTGAGATTTTAACGCTACTAGTCCTACACGTTTTGGACGTTTCTACACACCCTAAAAATAAACCCCTTGTTCCCATCCTGTCTGTAATCAATAGACCGTGCGTGCTGGTTTGATCGGTGATCCGGGTTTCTCGGGTTCCGTGACTCAGTTATATTCAATGCAGTCGGTCACCAACACGGTACCATCAGTCAAACAAACCAGTGTGAACGGAGCCTCGTTGGAGGGCAGACGTACGCGTGTCGCCTCCCGGCCGCCGTATCGTGCGCGTTGAGTTTACTACGGACCTTATAAACAAACTGTTGTTTTACGTTGTGAATATAATCGTGGATGTGTGTGAAATGTGCTTAGTGCGAATTGTTTGTGGTGTATTGTGCGACTTGTGGTACTTACTTTGGAGCATTATGCTTTCTTCAGTAACATTTTGAGCGCCATATGAGCGAAACACGTTTGATTATCGTTTGTTGTTTTGTTACCAAGACATCCGGGTGTTGCTCTTGTGTTGGCTCTCCTTACTTTTTGATTCAAGCATGATAAATTATATTCTAATGACCATTATTCATAATGACATCGAAATGTAATGGAAATCATTGATCAATCTTTGATGTGGTACATTCATAATCAATAAGCATTTGCATTTTACACTTACGTAACATTTGACTATTATTTATATTCTGCAAAACATTGTATAGAGTGCTCACTTTACAAGTATCCTTATTTCTCTGAGAGAGCAGGTAGGTAACTGCGACCCTTTTTTTACACGAAACGTTCATAAGAAATCCTCTATTATTGACAGATCCTGCTTATAGCGGACAGTATCCTTTAGACTTTTACTTAACTTGGAAATTTAATTAGCAATAAACTATGCAATATAAAGTTCTTTAATGTTTATTTTTAAATTAAACCGCCCAAGTCTCCCAGATGTTGTATATCACATTAAACTACATTTATTGCTTGTGCTTCACTAGGATCAGTAGTTATGACCATGAAACTTGTCAATTGGGAGGAGTTGCGCATGTCCCAGCTGTCGATAAACGTAAACATCAAACGTGAACCGAAAATCTGTTTACAGACGTATCTGGTTTTATTTGGGGTCAAACGTTTGATACCAATCTCGTTTGATGTATTTTGTGGTGATTATAGCCCGCTGCATCTTCCTAGCTGTGTCGTGCCTGTTAAATTTTATGTTTTAGAGTGAAAATAATATATCTACCAACCTACCTACCGTTTCATGTTCTCGCTAATCACCTATATTCCCCATTTTAATGTCGCATTAAATGATCATGATGAATTAAATGACGATCATGAAGACAAACGTCAACATTCGTTACTGTAACATCTATTTTTTTATAGCCTTGTATGTCCCACTGCTAGGCAAAGGCCTCCCCCTCCCGTCTCCACATGTCCCTGTCCTGGGTTTTATGTGGATATGTTTCTGTCGTGTTTGTAGGGGGGTTTGGACCATAGTCCACCATGCTGGTCCAATGCGGGTTGGTGGACGGTTCGCCAGAGCCTCGTTCGTTAGTTAGCAGGGTGCACCGCGAGCAGGTGAGGTTGGATTGGGTCTTTAGATGTTATTAAAACCCTTGCACCGTTTATGTTTCCAAAATTAGATAAAATAATATACGACATGCAATCTAATCTACCATTGATAAAATATACTAACAATGTTCTAGTCTACCTTACTATATCATGGACACGTGTTCGTTAACTTTATAGGTGGCATTTAAAACAGTTAAAATTTTAAATCACGAAAGACGGAAGATTCGTAGATTTATTTCTATTTGCTCTCAAAGGATGTTTATGGGAACTGTATATCAATACGGTACGCCACAGCTTGTTTGCGGTGGCAGTTAGCGGGCGGCAGTTAGCCGTGATGGTATTTGTCACCGCACCGGGACGCCGAGGCGGTCCTCGACCCATTTACGCAACTCTGCGGCTATCGCTTGCAGCATCCCCGTGTAATTTCATCTAATCTATGTAAATATGTCGACGTCTCTCACTCTGCTCTACTTAGCATATCATAACCCTACTTCAGAGATAACAGTTTCTACTTCCACGAATGATTATTCTTTCATGATGACGGTCTGACGTTTATAACATTTTTTTCTCGTCAATCATAAACCTTTTGTGGTTGAACTCTTTTACTGCTTCTTCAGTTAGTTGTTTGAAGTTAAACTTATCTTGTGCAACTAACTATATTTTTGACATGCTCCAGGTTTTACGAGTTCCGTTTTAAGTTTGTTCTTTGTTCTCTATTAGCACTTTCATATAAGTAGGTCCATTACAATTGATAAAATGGTCTGAATATCTACGAAAGATATGCGGTTTTTATATCTTATCATGTGGTTTATTTGCTTGTAAACTGTGCGTCAAACAAATATGAAATTCGAGAAGTACTAAAGCTGTTTAATTGGGTTGAAATATTAATGTTAACCTTGGACCAGCGATATTTTGAGTTTGCAAATATAACATTCAAATAACAGGAGTACAGAACGCGATGCTCGGTGGTACTTACAGTTCGCTGTCTTCAATCAGCGAAGCGCCTCCTCGACTCTGTCAATTGAGGTTAATTCGTATGGAGACTTGCCAGGGATCGCTTGATAGTGCCCGCCCCTGCATTATTTATTTGTTCAATAAGCTAAACAGCTCCATTTTAATAAATAAATTGCTATTTTATAGTTTACAACAGTCTATGTCGCGTCTTTTATTGGCATGTATTTTTGATGCGGTAGTTGCATTATCATGTATACATAGTAGCGCCATGTTGTACAGATGATTTTTTGTTCAGTTCAAGCGCATCTCAACTGAAAATAATGTTTATGTAACAAAGACAACGAACTCGTAAAATGTACATAAAATTACTTTAACTTGCAGGTGTCTATTTCCGGGTGACGATCGTTGTTTTCGTATACAAATCATTAGTTGATCAGAACACATACTTAATGACATGAATTTTGTATTAAGTCTCAGAAAAAATACTATAGGCTAAAGTTATGAGTTAAGTAACTTTCTGAAAGGTTAAATCTGTCTACTAGTTATAAATTGATTCAACGTTAAGTAAAGCTATGTATCTAACCACGAACCACAGGAAGAGGAAAGAAATCGGCTGTTTTTGAACGTTTATACATATTTTTACGATACATTACATCCTTATAAAAGGCGGTCTTTATATGTTCTGTGCACGTGAAGTTTTTTTTAGTTTTAGCAATTTAACACGCAGCCAGGCTGCCTACTATATTATTATCTTTTTAAATGCCTCTATCGCAGCATCTTCTGTTATTAGTTCCCAACCTCGTTTGTTTTATAGTCGATAACAATAAGTTCATGGGTTATCGCAAGCTAAATTTGTACTACTACAGTCGTTGAGATGTAAGAGGCCCCTTTTGACACCTGTCATTCAATACATTTAAATTTGGATAATTTCTCGAAAAAAAACCTTGATATATGTTAGATTTTTTTAACCCTTGAAGTCTTTTCTTGATTTCATGCTAAGTTACATTATATTTTCATAACCAGGTGTTAAAACTGGCCTCTTACATGTCGATGACTGTGGGGAACTTACTTATAGACGTTTTATCGCATTACCACTTAAAGGCAGAAGCCAAAAAGTAAACTTATTCAGTTGAAGTACAAGCATATATTTCGGTGGCCTGTAAAAAATAACTTTGCCTATACTGGGTTCATTATTCTCAACTAACATTCATTTACACTACCTGCCTTATGAAATGTAATTACAGCACACTGCAACGAGCAATTTGGGAAGCCTATTGTATCCTATTTGTTATTAATTGGTTCTTAAATTGCTATATGACTCGTACTTGCCGGCCGTCTCTAGTTTGCTGTTTTACGCAATTTGAATTTGAAGATAGTAAAAATTTTGTAAAGTGCTTTATCTGTATGATCCCTATAATTGGAGAAGGGTTTACCTCAATAAAAAATTATCAATGAATTACGTAAGTCGATACAAAACTCGTTAAACGAGTGTTGCGTCACCGTCAACAGCCGACAGCGGCCTTGACAGGAGGTGTTTTGCTACGGCCACCCGTAAATTAATTGGTTGCTTGTGGTGTGTGACTTGTCGTTGAATCTTCAATTTTACGGTTTCGCTATTAAGTCTCAGCTGTTTAACGCCATCAGTCACGTTATCCATAACAGCGGAAACTTATGTTCTGTCTAATTTGTGGATTTGCCTAAGGATAACAATACCATTGGTTATCCATAGAAACTTCTAACTTAACTGTTCACTAACTAGCGCTTATCTCTATCAATAAAATGATAGGTTTCGGCTTACTTAATCTAAAGATGATTTATGTTCGTTTACTTGCAAATCATTTGGCTCGTCTTCTATCTGTGCATTGACTTTCTTTTCAAACAACAGATGAAGCAAATTGGAAAAATAAAACTAAGTTCATCAAATCGTAATACAATACGATACTAACAAGCTATATGTCTTGTATCACCAACTTCATTATATGCGCAACTGTTCCCCTTCCTAATAATTAATTAATAATCATTATTGCGCCGTATAGTCTATTCAGCATTTTTAATTATTCAATCACGTTTATACACTTAAGTACTGTTAGGCTGCGATGGCGTTTTAGTTCATTATATCGATCAGAAAAACTATAATGGTAGAGCAACGTAGAGGTACTTCCCTAAGTGGCTTATCCTATATCCTGTGCGCCATTTAGAGTTCAAAAGCGGGCGCGGAAGGAAGCTCTACAAGACTGAGTTGTGCCATATCTAGTCAGGAAGTGCTATCATGTACACTTGAAATTGGATAAGCTAAGGATCAGACTCATGTTACATGAACAAAACTAGCCCTCTACAAAACATAATGTAAACACCGGTCTGCTTAGGTAAAGGTAGCCTGGTGGTCTCGACTCGACAGAATATTAACGAGATAAGACGTGTCTACGAGCGAGTACTGACCGTGAGTCAACTAAGTATCCTTCGCATTACTTATGTACATTTACGAAGGTAGTTTTGTTATCACGTCACGATATCACCCTATGTCCTAATAAGAGTTTTGGCTCGTAGAAAATAATTTCACATGTTTTGACCACTTTCTATCAAAGCATCTGTCAAAATGTATTGAAAGTCATGTTGTTTGGATTCTAAGGAAAATTGTTAGTTGTTACCAGTAAAAGTAACATAACCCCCTAGCTGATGTGTTTTTTTCTGAATTCACCTTTGATGGTTGATTCCTGTAGTTAAGAGTATAACGTTAAGTTAAGTCTCTAACGTTAATAGAAAATGTTTTGTATGTTCCCGATGTCTGTAACGGGTCGTTACTCGTTTCTCGAAAACTAGATTACAGAAGCCCGGTATAAATCAGAATGTTGTTTAAAAATAATTATATGGAAAGAAATAGTGACTGTCAACATTTTGGTACGATTAGCATAACCACTCAACGCTTGGCAAAGGTTAGAGGTCACGCTGACGCCCTTAAAAATCAATGCTGTATCTGCTTGTACATTATATACCTAAAGCATGTAAGTATAGATAGGTTTGATGGATGACTGGGTGCACACAGGAGAGGCAAACAATGAGCCCAACCCACGCAGTATATTCGCTTGTTACGGTCAACGTCTGTGAAATTTGCTCTTGTATTACGCACGCATGAACGTATAAAAACGGTTGGACAGAGTCCCGTTAAACAATAAGTGAAGAATCCATAGTAACTCGACCCGCTTGTACGTATACGTCTATTTCACACCCACGTCATAGTACCTAAGTTAATCGTCTCTGTTATGCGACACATATTGGTTGTTTCATCTCAATTCGTGCGCACAGATCGATACAATGCTTCACTTTCGTCGTGAGTGGCGAAGAGTCCTATTTTTTTAAACGTCCATGTTCGCACCATAAATGCTATCTGTGTTCGCAAATATCTATTGAATTGTTCATTTTATAAGCCGTTCCGTTTCACTAGGATTTCGGTTACACGCCGTTATGTGTAGAAATAACGTGTTTATGCTAATTAGAACGTGATATACCTATAACTGCTTTGAGCAGAATTCAGAATTAACGAACACAAGCGCCTTGCTTACTTCGATACAATCCGCTAATGCGTTATCTTGTGTGTTTTTCTAAGCACTTTTGATTGTAAACATAACCTACTTAGGTAGATTGTACCATCTTTTTTATGATTATGTCTACATGTGAAGTCCCTTGACCGCATTTTCTGCGCTTAATTAAAATTTGAACACAGATGACGCGATATTGATGTTCACCTCATATAGGTAGATATCGAATGTCTTCCCATCAAGTGCGGCTCTTGTAACGGTCGGGTCTCAGCCATGTGCACAACAGATGCTTCCCTCCACTGTTGCTTGAACTTGCTAAATAACATAACGAAACGGAAAACAAAAATTTATGTTTCTGGGGCTAAAATTATCTATTTGATTTTTTATATGATATCATAGACTATACCCGTCGTGAGTTAAGAAGACATTTTTTTTTCTTGTCTCTCGTTACACAGCGATCTGTCACCACAGGGACATTTATAAATAAATAAATAAATCAGTGGATTGGATGGGTTTCTGTATGGCATGCTCGGTATACGACCTGTGTCGTATCCTACTTTACTTCACTGTTGTAAATTTAAGTGTGTCTTTAGGCATCTTTCGTTTCAATCTGCGAATTATAGTGCTGTCTTCCATCAAGACGTTGGCCAGGCTGTTCGGATGGTCTTGAATTCTTTTCTTGTAGGTGTTTGTATGTAAGAGAA
This sequence comes from Ptilodon capucinus, assembly GCA_914767695.1. Lineage (NCBI taxonomy): Eukaryota > Metazoa > Arthropoda > Insecta > Lepidoptera > Notodontidae > Ptilodon > Ptilodon capucinus. The sequence continues at coordinate 8,442,149 of OU611811.1, forward strand.
TTTCTTATTTAACTGTGTGACATAAAATAATCGATTTCATACCTTGTTTTAGCATTGAGAAATAAATGTAGGTATAGAGTAGAGATACAGCGTCTTTAGTGGCCAAGTGCGGCATAATGATTACTTCTTCATTCAGTTGAGATCATCTCTATTTACAATTGTCCGTTTTGCGCATCATTTGCTCTTAGATTTATGGTATACATTTTAATGTCCATTGGGCGCTATTAGCGTACGTACCTATCTATGGTAAATAGTAATGATTTTTTTTATTGTCTGCTACTGTACTTTTTTAAATCGATCGGATTCGGTATTCGGATCATTTAATTTTACACTGTCACCGTTATAAACTGTTACACTGTTTATTCAAACTTAGTTACTTTATATTATTGTCTTTGGAGGCTACTCTACTCACAACATAAGAAATAGTCGTTAAATTAGGGCGTAATTAGAGCTATTTTCAAATTTAAAGATGTCGATTCTATGGATCACAAAGTACAACTAAACTATATTTGAAATCACTAAAAATATTATCATCTTGCTCATACGTTACGGCCGGGATAACGACGGCAAAATGTATAGTAATTGTAATTAGGTTTGGTGCCGTAATGACACTTATGAGTAGTCGTTGCATACTAGAGAGAGCGAAACTATGTTCTGTAGATCCTATAAATTGTCTTAAATTACTGGTCTTACTTATTTAACAACCTTATTATTGGTATAAGTATACGTGTTACGTTATTTCATGAGTTCTTTCGTTAACTACCACCTACTACCTACTACTTACATAATAGACTGCTCTACACGTCCATACATATTTGCCGTCTGAAGACCTTTCAATGTCTTCTAACAGTTGCATGAAAAATGGTCCGAGTAACGGGTGATTTCCACACAACTCATTAAGGTCATACCATTCATACGCTATCTTTTTCCTTTGAAGACAACACCGGTATGCTGTTTGAACACTGTTCATAATCATCGTAGTATTGGTTTTCTAAACAATCGATTCTCATATGATCTTCTGAGGCCAATGATACTGGGAACAGAAACCGTTAGGGTCGCGAACTCATTGCAACGTGCTCTCTTTATTTTATACTTACGTACATTTTACATGGTCGTTTTGTACACTTAAGACGGCCGCGGTGTAAGTAGGTACTTTACTTTAAGGTAATTTTACGTACCTACCTACTACGAGATAATCCGATACTTTCAATGGATACCGTAGGTACTTATGTATCTACCTACTGAATTGAAATAAGTAAAAGGACAAAAAATATATCTCTATATATATAAAAATCAATTCCTGTTCGTTAGTCTCGCTAAAACTCGAGAACGGCTGGGCCGATTTGGCTGATTTTGGTTTTAAAATGTTTGTCGTAGTCCAGGGAAGGTTTAAACGGTGGAAATAGGGATTAATTATTATTTATTAATATCTAATCATTGACATTAGAGAAAAAAAAGAGGAGGGGTAGTTTTTATTGCCTAGCTAGAAATAATAGAAAATTATAAGTTAGCGCTAGGTACAATAAATAAAACAGCCATTTTAGAGACGGTAGAGCTTAAATGTCGTTAGGATAGGTGATACGAAGTACACCGGGTCATCGCACATTTAACGTTTATTAATTCTAAGGCGGTACGAAGTTCGCCGGGTCAGCTAGTTTTTTATAAAATTTTAACCATTTACTTAGAGAGGCAAGGGAAATAGACCTTTACCGAGTAGAGGGCGGACGGCCCGCCAGTTGAATAAAAATAAATACTCAATAAAGTTATACAATTATAAGGCCCTTCTTATTGATCTTGATAACCCTAAGCCAAAAAGGTACTTGCTTATTTATTTGACTGTTGCCAAATTATTTCCATAATAATATTAAACCGTTGCTAAAGGTGAATTCCCGTGTGACAGAACAGATAAATAAATAGTTCCTAATTCATTGTACGCCAAATCGATTCCGAGTACCGTTATCGATTCAAGCTGCTTTAATCATGACTATTGTATCGCAATTGCATTGACAGCATCAGAGTTTATTTACAAACGCCAGTCAACGAACACTGGGGCAGGGTTATTGAAATGTTACGAAATGACCATGAAATGAAAATATTGTGTCGAACCCACTGTTACTACGCCTCGGTAACTAAAAGCTACACACCACAACACAACAAGCAGGTCGTTGATACGCGAACGCGACGCATGCGATGCATTAGTGGAAGAGAGAAAGGGATATAAACATTATTGTTGTCCCTTTCTATACATAGCCAGTGTTTCTCAAAATAAAACCGGCCAAGTGCGAGTTGGACTCGCGCACGAAGGGTTCCGTATCATTATGTATAAAAAATCACGTTTTTTGTATGGGAGCCACCTTAAATAATTATTTTATTCTGTTTCTTAGTATTTCTTTTTATAGCGGCAACAGAAATACATCATCTGTGAAAATTTCAACTCTCTATCTATCACGGTTCATGAGATACAGCCTGGTGACAGACGGACGGACGGACAGCGAAGTCTCAGCAATAGGGTTCCCGTTTTACCCTTTGGGTACGGAACCCTAAAAAGGGTTTTCGCAAAATGTCATTGCCGTGTCACATTAAATGCATACCGTATAATTTTCTCATAAATATCAACCGGTATTAAAAAATCAATTTGTTGGTTATTGGGAAATTTTGTATGTTTTAATTCTGTCAGTCATATGTAAAATTATAAATAGGTATCTACTTACTTTCTTACTTAATAAATAATTTACCATATTCGTAGCACCTAAGTACTGTACCGTATAAGCTTGTTGAATTTTACATACATTTACTATTATTAAAAGCACAACCATGGAGACGGGTAAACTTTGAGTAATTTTGAAAGGACAGTACACTACTCAAAGCTAGGGACTGTTCTCCCCTCTGTCTGAGACGTTTGGTTGGCCGGTTGGCGCCCGCGATCGCCCCCCACATAATTTACGACTTAACCCGTATAACGACATGACCTACCATTGTTTGAACGCTACTTACGAGTACCTAAGTACTGGTAGCCCAAAACCAGACGCGCCTTTGAAGTTCTACGAATCGTGTTTATTGGTAGACTATGAATAAATATTAAAGCTTATGCTATATAGATTTGATTACTATACAAAATACGAAATCAATTTTATCAAAATGAAAATTGTTAAAAATAATTTGGCAACGCTTTCAATATTGATGTCTCGCTCATACATTACGACCATGAAAAAGATGGCAGTAGGTATACTTAGATATTTAAAATATCTATATTGATATTTATATGACATCTATATTGATATTTTATGTGATATTTAGTCTCAACAAAATCGGCACTATTGTCTTTCTATTCCTAGAAAAAAGAAAAGAAAACTTATTTAAATAAACCATTTTGTAGATACATTATTTCGAGCCATTTAAAACAAAGCAATCGCTGAGTTCGGTATTTAGTAATTTTAATATAAGAATCCCAGCTAAGCTAGCTATAGGCATTGATCCCGTCCGTTCAATATGTATTTGTGTACATAAGTCGGCGTGTACGCAGCCGCTACGCCATTGTATTGTGTGTATCAGATGAATAATGCAGCACTTGTAATACTCAGTTTTATGAGCTTGCTTATTTATCGCCGATAAATCAATGCGCTACTCGCTCATTATTTGTACAATACCGATATTATTGATATGAATATACCAAACAATTCAGTAGGTACTAATTTCTCGCTCTGCTAAGATAACCCCTTCGCACTCAAAAAGCAAATCAGTGATATGTTAAAACAGTAAACACGAAGTTCATTAATATTGTATAGACACCAAACCTCGTAGGCTACGAGGCGTAGGGGATGTAAAAGTTTGGAATTATCGATACAGCAGGATATAAGGGGCTGTGAAAAAAAATATATCACGAACTTAGCTAACGGCTCGTATTTTCAGTAAAGTTACCAAGTTGCAAAATTTGCCTACTCAAATAAAGATAGTAATTCGGAATGCTACATATACGTCCATACACAGTAAAAGCAATGTTTTTAGATAGAAAATCAAGAAATTCAACGTCGTTAATAGACACATAATATAGCGAGTACCATTTAGAAAGTCTATCATACAAGGCTTTGGCACATTACAAATGCGTTGAGTAAAAGTTCTAAAAGTAGGCATGAATTGCGCTCGGACAAAGTACAAACTTTATTCGCAGCTGCTTATCAAAATTAATGGAAAAGAATACTACTAATACTTAGTAACGAAATTTGTTCGGTTGCAAGTTTTACCAGCAGCGTCGTTATAAGCTTGGTACCTAACACGTGGTATTTTTTTTACTATACCAGCGGCAAAGTTCTTTTTCAAGTGGATTTAATTGAGTTGTATTTGGAACACTTTAATGGATGAACCAAAATAAATCTCGTTCATAGCTGTATTTAAATTTATTGATTAAGTATTAGGAACTGACTGACATCTGGTACATGTTAACTAACTATTATGCATTTAAGTTGGACACACGTTTACCATTTGAATCATTGATTTCCATTACACAGATGCTTACTTATTACTAAGATTACTGTAAGTGCCACATCTCGCTAGATGCTAGCTCAGAGGTATATTTTGCAATTTTACGCTTTCCAGGTAATAGGGAAGGAAATATCGTGCTTATTTTGTCTCGCGATGTGTATCGAGTATCGACCTCAGTATTTGCTGTGTAGTGCTAAAGATGGTGCGCGATGAAACTTTATAAACCATAATTACATGAACACCGAAAATGTTGCATACAAGGACATGAAGAACAAGTGTGATATGGCGGTGACCACGTCTCCGACATACGAGTATAATGGCTCACCTATACATGATGGATTCGCTACGATACGTGCGCCAAGAAGTCGAATAAAAATTAGAAATCTAGTGGAACCAAATCAAAGCATTAATCTACCTCAAAGACACTCTGAGTACTTCACTTTGCAGAGAACACCTAACAATAGTTTTCTAGATAGCAGTTGTGGAGTACAGTATGTAACAAACGCAACGAAACAGAATGCTCATACAGAAAACGCTTCGCGGCTTAGTTTTACTGAACCCATATATGCTAAGATAACCCCTCCGCACTCGAAAAGCAATTCCCCTGTGAAATGTTTAAACGGTAAACAAGAAGTTCATTATGATTCTATAGACACCAAACCTCGTAGGAGGTTAAAAAGCTTAGAGTTATCGATAGAGCAGGATGTAAGAGGTTGTGAAAAAATTGGTAACACGAACTTTGCTAACGGCGAACGGCAGTCGTATGAGCAGCACGTAGCGGGCCAGGATGGAGGAGAGCAGCATTCCGTGCGTACGGACATTACTGGCTCGTCTGTCGACTATAGAAGGAATCATAGCGATCGAGATAATTGCTCCGAATCGTCCTCATACTTCACCGATAACGACAGACCCATATCGAGTTACAGCGACAATTCCACAATACCTTCTACTGATACAGAAGATGTATTAAAAGATTTGCCAAATAAATCAAAATTTCATAGATCACCACAAAAATTTGCTACGCTTAATTTGAGGAGACCCAAATTTATAGATCTTAAACCACCTAACATTAAAGATAACCTTTTATATGGAAGCTTACACAGAAATAAAATGGGTTATCACTCGGAACCGAATACTCCCATGAATGGTGATCATGTAACCTTAGACGACGAACCAGCTATATTGAGTGAAGTGCAACAAATACCGAGAATGCCGCTGCAAAACAATAGAAACGGTTTCAAGAGATCTGTCAGCGAAACAAACGGGTTTTCCAAACGACTCAACTACAGGCATTCATTCAGTGCTGACTTTAGACCGCAGAGGAAGCCACATAAGTGTTGCGAATGTGTAACTGGCATTCCTGCTGATGAAGATAGCTCACAATCACCGTCTCGGCCATCATCGAGAACTTTAGGAACACTGTATGAATCGCAAGATTCAAAAATTGGATGCCAAACTATTCTACGCTCCAAGCCTCCAGTGCCATGGTGGGAATTAGCTATCAAAAAATCTCGCTACAAGAGTTGTCCAATCTTAGAAGAGGTAAGTTTCTAGTCAAACTTCGACACTTAAATTATCTATGTCGATGTCTCCGTAAAATAGTTTTTTTTCAATGTATAGTATTCGCGTAAATATAAGAAAACAATATGTGTAGGACTTAATTTTACGAAATATTTAGCTATTCGAAAAAGAGCATCAATTGTTTCACTTATTATGTAGTGTATGCCTCGCATTTTCTACACACAGTATTTTCATTAAAGGTGCGGTTTTCGGTCCCCTGTGTTTTACGTAATGGTATAATAAATTACAGTAAATGGTATCAAGTCGAAATAGCTGTTTGGGGGGAATAATAATGAGTGACGTAGCGTGTTCACCTGACATCCTGAATGGGGCAAACGAACCAATAGTCCAAAAAACAGTTTTACGTTTATGAGTCAATGTTCTTTGCTTATCATTTATTATGCCAGTTACACTCCGCTCCATTCTTAAAATAGTAACATTACCAATTATACTTTCCTAATAGTTAACAGGTGCATAAAGGCCCACGGTTTGCGTACCTTAAACTTTTTGTAAGAGTTTCAAATAAATCATAATTATTTTATTTGGGCCCAAAAAAAAATTTACCTGGCCACCGAGATTTACGGACAAAACATTTTTTACCGACTATGGGTCAGGTGTTGACTTAATCGTCCCATAAGACTCATTCAATGATCTTATAAAATATTCTTTCCCACGGTACCGATATCCGAAGTTGTTGTACAAAATGTTTTTTAATAATAATTATGTTATCACAAGGCCCATCTTAAGTACATATGTAGAACTTACTTAATTTACTTGATTCTTTTTTATATACTTAGTAGCTGTACTCCCAATAGCCGTAAAACTTAGTCAACTCTAGAGTAACTATATTGTCTAGTTATCTGTTCAACTAATCAAATAATCATGAAGTGAATAGCGGACATAAAGATTTATCGTTGATATATATAATGTACCTAGTAGCTTAATCAATTCTAGGAATAGTTTCTATGCAAATGTAGTCTCCCATTGAAACGTGGGCAGTACGCACGCAGAGCCGTATCATCTAATCCTAGATAAGTTGGAACATCGGTCAGTAACACATTTCGTAAACAAGATCTTCATTAATTATATTAGAACTTCTTATTCAAACTATTACACCGATATAAAACATATATCTAGGAACTCACGAACAGTTAACGATGCACGTGTTTATCTAACCTACCTTCGCATATAGACAGTTGACAGTCTCTCTAATCCCTTTTTTAAGAGAATCACATATAAGTATATTGAGATCGAGCGTGAGATAACTATCGATCCAATCGTCTGTGTGTCGCTGCTTCTGATGTCCGCAAAGGTGGTGGCCACTTCGAAAACGGCACACTTTCCTAACCTCGCATCCGCTTATAGCATTTCTCCCAGGACTTGTTCTATGTGCGTATTGTCGCTAAACTAACAAATGATTTGTATTTTAAATAAAGATACAGACTTTTTGAAGCTTATACTGCACGAAAACAAATTATTACGTACATGGAAATAAAACAACAGTATTCGTTCTTGAAAGATGCCTATACCATACTGCGTAAACTCACCCATCTGTGTTAACAAAATCTTCGATAAAGCTTTTGATTTATAACGCCTCGACGATGTGTCATCTACATTCAATTCAGATACTTGTCGACCGATTATGGAAGACTGCACTTGAACAAATAATATCCATCGTTTATTGTACTGTACAAATCTCTGGTAAAATACAGCAGTGGGTTGGCAATTGGGTCGTAAATAAGAACGAAGGAGCATGTAGGTAACGCCTACTCGATCGAATTTAGTTATCGGTCGTATTGTCAGTGCGCACATGTTTCTCGAAATTATGACGTTATACATTGTTGTTATTTCCACTGAGCATAATATACGTAAGTAGTGGTTATGTTTTCTTTGATTTCGGTGAACTTTGATACTGATAGGTTAAGTTTTCGTTTATTTTATGAAGCAATGACATTACTATCATATTGTGAAGTTTGTTATAAGCCTGGGGAGATATGTTAACTATTAATGCATTTTATATAAAGCTGTAGTGTTCCAAGGTTCCAACTATTTTAGCTAGTGTACATAGAATGCAAACTGGACAAATTATGAGAGTCGGAAACAATTCATTGCGCAAGCTGCAAGCAATTTATACATAGCATACCATTGTTTGTTCGGGTGCTTAATCTACATCAACGTAACCAATCGTATCAGCTAGAACTCAGACAATCATAGTACTGTAAACTGTCGTTGTCAAATACTTACGTCAATAAATAAACAAGCTTTAGGTTAATAAACTAGTATGTCTTACCACCTGCCCGTTGATTAGAATGTGCAGTAATTCCATCTTGCAGCGTCACCTGCATTTATAAGAAGATAATTTTGATGTCCATTTGTGAAAGCCTCTGCGAGATCGACGGATGCATTAAGTATTTGCCGGCAAAACGTGTCATGACGCACTCGGCATAATTCTTTGCAGAATACTATAGCGACTATTTTGGCCGTGTCATTAAGTCCTTAAAGCGCGCCTGTTTCCGCAGCTGTCTATTAATTAATTTCCACCTGTCCGCCTTTATTTATTTACTAGATACTTACATGGTTCTGTAAATTGAAAGCGTCTAATGCTTATACATTCTAATTTTATTAGGGGTCTCTTATACTTAATCTAATTTGTTTTTTTTTTATTTAATTTAAAGCAGATTGATAATTAGATGAAACGGATATCCGGTTACCATCCGGTATCCGGCCCATCCGGCCTTGTTTTCACTATCCGGGCGGATACCGGATAGTGTAATTCAGTATCCGACCGGATATTAAATTTAAAAAAAAACATTTTTTTTTACCCAAAGCAAATTAATTAGTTTAGTACCTACTCAAAATTACCAATTGGCATATTGTGGTGAATGAACGGCCGGATATTCGGTAGCCGGATATCCGGCGCTCTGGTCTGCTAGCTTGCCGGATATCTGGTATCCGGCCAAACAACTATCCGTTTGATCTCTAAAATTACAGCATTAATATGTGTATGTATTATGCTCTACTGTATTGACAAATCGATTTATAGTTATTTACATAGCATTGAAATGTAGTTACTTAACGTATAAAAGCACAAAAAAATACTATTATCTGTCGTTGCAAAATCCTTTACATAGGCGCTTTTTGACTGTTGTTTTGCTTGAGTCAAACGAATCTATATCTGATATGTACAATTCGTAATTACTATGCTGGGTCAGTAGGTTTAACTTTTCCAATTTTATTTTTGATAGTATATTACTACAATAGCACGGAACCCTGGTAGACAATAATGTAGGCACGTGCTCAAGGTGTCCACCGGGATATCTATGAATGACGCTCGTCTTTTCTGTGGCCTGCCGTAATTGGCGCAGTAATTGGCCAAACAACGAGCAAGAACAGGTGAATTTTCATGTTTAATAAACCTCACTCAATATTATTAGTCACCTACTTCAAAATGTAATTAATTATCTATGTAACAGGCCAGGTCTAGTTATCTACTCGTGTGTGTAATTCACTTTATAGTCATATTTTAAGGGACTGGGGTCGTTAACCCCGCTTTAATTTCGCTGAGTGCTTTCCTGTGAGGCGGTAAACAAAGGGTCCCGTGTCCAGCAACACCCACGTCCACTATTACCGCATTACCAACTCATAAAGCAATTTATTTGGATGACTCACTTTTACAGTTCATAAAATGGTAGCTAATACTGCGAGATAACTGCGTTATGATGTGACGTGAGTAATTATTTTGTCTTCAAGGTACACATAACCAGTTTCTTGTGAGCCCAAGAGCGTAAGTTATCATTAAGACCTGCGCCAATGAACGCGTCAAAACTCTTTATTTTTCTAATACCAAACGAAAGTGTACCAACTCAAAATAGAAGCACATTATTTTACGAAATGTCATCGGTGACGCGAATTTTGACATGGTTTTTACCACACTAATTCAATCTTTATGTATATTGATACAGAGTACATTTAAAAAAAAAGTAAAGTAAATTCGCTCGGACCAGTGCGTGACGGTGTTATCGAACGGAGGATGCCGAGCTGGATACATAACTAATAATCTCACCCTGCCACTAACCGAAGTTGTAATGAGAGTTCTGTGCCGGCCTGTGGTCGTCTTTCATTACCGACCAAAGCGAATAGAAATCACAGTTATGTTGATCGACCACTCGCAAGGGAAGTTCTAATGTATCATATATAATTTAGAGCTGTATTTTCAGTATCTCTGTTATAATATTTGCTGATGAAGAATTACTAGTAATAGTAAGAACTAATAGTAAGAACTATAATATTAAGTTTAGTGATGTAGAGACAAGGTGGCACTTTGGCTTTTAGGAAATTTCTACAGTGATGCAGATATTATTTGAGCCATTTTCACAATACATACCTACATTCTAACGTTTGTAAAAATATAATTTGTTAAGTGGTTAGTGGCTTTATACAAAAGTAAGGTTTATTCTGGCGTTGTTTAGTGGCGAGTGATCATGTTTGCATAATTGACCATATCTTATTAAATAATCTAATGAATAATCTTTATAGTGAAGAAAGTAACCATCTATTCGATAAATTTCGTGCGGGTTCTAGATTTTCCCTGGGACTCGTCGAAGGTCAGACCAGCACCGCAGCGTCTGTACCTAGATCCTAGCTTATAACAGTATTAGCGATGTTACCGGTTGAAAAATATGTCAAGAAAGTATTAGATTAGATTTATTATAAAACTTATTTTGTTGTTACAGGCCCACGTGGTGTCAGCTTTCGAGCAGAGCTTATCTAACATGACGCAGAGGCTGCACCAGCTGACCGCGACGGCCGAGAGAAAGGTAAAAAAATATACCCACACAACCAGATTTCCATCGTAAAATCACACATCCTTTCCTTCCGTTTTATTGATCGTTAAAGTTTATTAATAATTTACCCATAGATCTAACCACGTACACGAGGAAGATGTTTGACTTCATTAATTAAAAAAAAAAACTTAAATAGTAATGTTAATAAAGTGTCCGAGTTGGAACCCCAACCGGTTACAGCGGATACAAATTACTTTCTTTTAATTACATGTCTTATTGTCAGTGTACACTTCGAATGTGGACCGAAACGTTTTGGTTTTGCTTTAGGATTCCGAACTAACGGACTTACGTCAGACTATCGAGCTGCTGAGGAAGCAATCAATCCAAGCGGGCCTTACGACAGCGCACATGCAGTCCATGGGCATTCGGGCGGATGGTGTCAACGTCACTGGACAGGTAAAAAAACAGAACGAAATCATAAGTAAAATAAGTAGCATAAGTAAAACATTAGACCCACAACCGTAACTGTTTTTCCCTATTCTAACAGCTCCTATAGCAAATCACTTTCATATGGCGTCACAACACTTGAAATAGTTAATTTAGCTAATGACTACTTTAAGATAAGAGTTTATCTTACTTATGTATTTTACTGGATATCGAAATCCTGTTTATTTTATATTTAATTATCTGAGTAAATTACATTAATAGTACTAGGAGCTATCTAAATAACTTATTAGATGCGATTAGTAATTTAATTATGTGCAAACGTGTTTTCCACAGAACATACTTATTATGAAAGTCAGGTAAAATAAGGATTGCGCATCAATACAAATGTCAGTACATACTTCATTTGTGTATTACGCATTGCTATTAAAATCTGCGCAAGTATCGTGGAATAAATCAATTAATTCTTCGAGTTAACGATTATATCTCAGTATTGCAACATCTCCTCAATTTGTATTCTAGTGTAGAAACTCGGTACACGCTGGCCAATGTCAGCCGTCAATCACACTATAGGTACATTAGGGGTAGGTATGTAGTTAGATCATAAATATAAATAAACGACGATCTGCCGTCCAAGGAGGTGCGTTCTAGTTTCTGAAGTAGATCCAATAATCAAAACAAAATTAACACAGTCATAAAAAAATCAGGTCATATTGTATTGATAGTTTATTAGGCACAGATTCTCTAAAATCTTGGAAAAGACACCTCTGAATATGAAGCAGTTGCTAGGTGCACTGTATTAATACAAGTGTTAGCAATCAGACAATAATGGCCTAGAAAAAGTTTATATCCACTTGAACTTGAGAAGTTCAAATAAACTTAAACTTTTTGTGACGTGTGTATAAGATATGTAAGTATCTGTGTCTTTTCCTGTTTCATGCAATAAAAAGCAAAATGATGTGCTGACTTGAAATCCCAATCATGCGTTAAGCTGTATAAAAGTAGGCGGTTGGCTTATAACTCATGTAACCTGTTTCTATTACAATTGCAATAGAAACTTTTTTTGCCCTGAGCTTTATTGGCATCCATGGGAAAGGGATCGATACGTTTGTTTTTCTACAATCGCATATAACCTTAGAGAATATCAGGAAACATCGAGTACGCATGAGAATGGTTACAATCTGTAAAAAATATTTTGTTAACTAACAAGGCATTATTTGGTACCATTAACTGACATATCTTACATAAGTATCAACACTACTTCTTCTTTCACGAAGTAAAATGAAATGTTGAAATATAATGGAATAAGGTTATTAATAGTAAGGAATAAATTGAGGTATGGATGCAGCTGTAATTGACATGTATTTTTCCAGTGTCAAGTATTCATAGCATTAACAAATTCAATACACATTATGCTTCTGACATTATGACATTGTGATGAAGGTGAGAAAGATGGCGGACGACTTTTCATACAGTTAATTTGTGATATTGAGAATCTAAAAACGTTAACAGTACATTGTTGGAAGTGTTGTTATTCAGCAATCGGCAGGGCTGTAATATTTGAGGTCCAATAAGCAGAAACAAATAAGGCAATGTTAGCACATTAGCATTAAATTGACCGTCAATAGATACGTCCCCGTTCTACTTTTGAGACGCGCTGAGAATAGACAAGCATCACTTACTCCTTAATAATGACTGTGATATGTATGTAGGTTGCTTTAAAGAGGCTATAATAAAGTTTGGTTGTTTTCCTTTCCCTCAACAAAAAAATTTTTCGATTGTTTAAAATGAGTTGTTCAAGGACATAATTTTTTCTTCGCGTACGCTAGTCACTTATAGAAAATTGATAGTTTGAACGACAATTACATTACTACCTAAGATTTTCATTACGTTAGCAACTAGTAGATCGTAAAACTCACTGTAGTGTTTTCGTGCTGAGTAAACATTAGCCGCATGAGTACTTAATGCAATCTTCTGTAGATGTAGCATGTGCGCCAAGACTAGACTTATGTCATGCAATATGTTGATATTGTCTCTTCCTCTCGTATGTAATAAGACAGAGAGTGAGCAAGCGAAACCGTGACAGAGGTCAGGAGCCTGATTTTCGTTTGATAGACATCAATCTCTAATATAGATGTGTCAAAACGAAATGTCAGATTGGTCGTATTTTTTTCTTTTGTTTCGACATATGTCTAATAGAGATTGATGTCGAAAATTAAAATCGGGCCCCTGGTCTTGACATGCGTCCTACTCCTATCTCTTGTGTAAGGACTCCATAAGAATTTCCAAAACTATTTTACGATGTAAACTAACGTTTCTTGCATATATGAAAATAAACGTATGTACCTAATCATGTAATCGTAGATATACAGGCAAAGTTATAGAATGTTTTAATTATGTTGAGAGTTAATAAATTATTCAAGTAACCATATAACTTCACCATCTGAATTGTTGTGCATTATAAAATCCAATTATAGTTGGAGAGAAAGTGATATAACATACAGTTTCTAAATATGAATGGTTATCGTGAATAATTTGTTCGATTTGTTTATACCTACGTCAAACGTTGCGTATGTTTATGAGCGATACAATACAACGTTTACGATCATCTCGAGATTACATGCTCAATAAACTAAACCAGTTTTGACACACATCCATCATCTGAGATCTAGGTTTTTAGGCTAACGTGAACATTTCACGTGCTATACATTTTAATACTATTTCATAATAGTTACCTACTAGTTGCGTTAATGTAAAAATACGTGTATACGTAAATACGGTATTGCTATTTATTCGTTTTGGTGAAAGGGGATAGTTCCAAATCTGTTCCACTATTAGTGAGAGGTGGATGTGTCAAAACTCTGCCGCTGCCATGTCCGGGCGGAAATTACGGCAGTGGTCTTAAAAGTGCCGGATTAAGCCAGGGCTCGTAGCTAATGTGCATAAGAGGCACTTATAAAAATTCACATTGAGATAAAAACTTTTTAATTTTCATTAAGAAATAATTATAAGACTTAATAAATAATATTGACATGCACACTCTACGGCGTGAGCGCAACGCATTTTTATTTTATTTTATGTGTCATCTATTACAGTTTTGCTATCTTTCCCAGACTACATTGTGCTATCCAAACTTTTCTGGAATTAGTGTTAGGCCCTGTGCGTAATTATTTTACTTGACAGATTTTATTCCCACAGACGCATATCTCCCGACGTTCTTAACATGTATCATTTGCTACCTTCTGCCGGCTCTGCGCGAGCGCATAGACATCATTTTTATTTCTTCCCACTTTCTGATTTATCATGACATCACATCGAGGTTTTTCTACTAGACAGCTCGTTGTGTTGTCATTTGCTCGACAATTTTGACAAAAGAGATAAAAATTATGTCTACGCGGCCTTGGTGAGCTTATTGCTTACCCAGCGCGAGGTTTTAAGTATCCACGTTTCGACTAGGAGGCTCCCAGTACCCAGACGCAGCAGTCGTCTCCACAGCGTACAGTACAGACAGGCAACGGCGCCATCACACGGCACCTGTCCACGGACAGCGTGTCCAGCATAAACAGCCTCAGCAGCGGTTCTTCCGCGCCGCACGACAAGAAACACAAGAAGAAAGGATGGGTGAGTTGAAATAATACTAGAAGTATTAAACTATCGAGTATGTAGAGATGTTTTGGGAGTTGGAGAGAATTGTAAAGAGATTTCTTATAACTAAATGATAATTTTACGTAATAAATAAGGTGCCTATAGTGTTGAACATTTCAAACAATAGACATTTCAAACATAATTTCATCTGACATCTTAAATGTATTTTTTTTCGGCGTTTGCTCTTACCATTATGTCCAGCGTTTTAGTGAAATACATTTCAAATTCCTTCAATTATGTGTCTAATGGAAATAAATCTCTACTTATATACTTTTTTACGTCAATTTTAATATAAGTTCTTACAATATTCAGGTTTGTCATTATTTAATTCAGAGCACAAGTGTTCGTTAAAACCGGGTGTAGGTATTATTAATGTTTCATAAGAGTTCAATGGGACAAACGTTTACATAGCGTGTGCAATTCGATAACAATAACACATTTACACTTGTATAAATAATCGATATTATTATATTACGAAATCTTAATTTGAGAAAACAAAGATACAAATGTATTATCATACATCTGATGTAGAACTTAGTCAGATATATTATTTATATTCTGGGTCACTTGATACCCAACTACTTGCCAAAAACCAAAGTTTCTCAGAACACACAATAACCCCAATTTTGTGGTACACCAACAACAACTAAATAAGATTTTCATTTGATAACATTACAACCAAAAGAAGAACGGCGATACAACCAACCCCCAAATTTATAGAAATCCTTCATTGCAAACAAAATCAGCACATCACCTGTATACTAATGTTTGTGTCACAGCTCCGTTCGTCGTTCACGAAAGCGTTCTCGCGTAACGCGAAAATATCTAAGACGGCGAAGCATTCGTCCCTCGGGCAGCTGTCGTCGCAGGACAGCTCATCCGGCTCGCACCACTACGACGACCCGCACACCATCCGCGAGGGCAGCAACGAGAACAGCCTCGAGCACTCGCACGAGGCGCTCCCCGACGCCAAGGACAAGCCGACATGCCCCGCCAACAACACCGACGAACCGACCAAAGGTGAGACACGTACCTACTACAGGGCTGGTACACTTCCATTCAAAATCTATACCAAGTATTAAAGTTAAAGTGTCTGTTTGTAATATCCAAGGGTCGAAACTGGTCAGTAAAGCCAGTTTTTTGAATGGTGGTCAGTAACAGTCAGTTTTTTTTCTGAAAATAGCCAGTAATGTCAGTATTTTATACTTGGAAAAAATAATTATCGTGTAAAATATCTTGTGTCTTCAAAGAGTTACAACGCACGCTCCTTTTACTACAGATATTCTTTCATCATGCAATATTACATAGCCGCTATGGGAGTGGCAGGCTTGCTAATATTAGGTACCTATTCTAATAGGTATTAATTTTTAAGGTTCCGTACCTCAAAAGGAAAATATAAATCCCCACGTTGTCCATCTATATGTTTGTCAAGGGACGCCATATAGTAAGCGTCGCGACGCCTTATGATGAGCGCCACGATGCCTTATAGAGAGCGTCGTGACGCGGTATAGTAAACGTTGCGACGCCTTATAGTGAGCGTTGCGATGCCTTATAGTGAGCGTCGCGACGCCTTATAGTGAGCGTTGTGACGCTTTATAGTCAGCGTCGCGACGTAGTTTAGTGAGCATCGCTACGCCTTATGATGATCGTCGCGACGCCGTATAGTGAGCGTTGCGACGCCGTATAGTGAGCGTCGCGACGCCCTACAATGTGCGTCGTGAGATCGTATAGCGAGTGTCGTGACGTCATATAGTTAGGGTCGCGACGCCGTATAGTGAGCGCCGCGACGCCTTATAAAAAAAAAGTAGGCTTGGTGTCGACAAAAATGTGCCTTTTGTAACTTTGACGCAAATCATATATATGTTTCAAAGATCTCAACTATCTTCTTACGTTTTAGGCCTACGTTTAAGTTTTATAGTTGCGGAACTCACATATTTATGTATTACTAGCTGCACCCCGCGACTTAGCCCGTGCGGAATCTAGGAACTCGAATTATTTTCACCTCCAACAAATTGACACCTCCAGCAAATATCATTATATTTTAGCCAATGTATACAAAAACTTGACAAATCATATACTAAAACCTTCCTCGAGAACCACTCTATCCATTGATAAAAACAACATGAAAATCCGTGCAGTAGTTTTTGAGTTTATCGCGAACAGACAGACAGACGCGGCGGAGGACTTTGTTTTATAATATGTAGTGATTTACTTGACACCACTCATGAAACTGAACTTAAGAGTCAGCACCATCATAATAAAGCAGCCAATCGTGATAGACTACGCACAGTCTTACAGTCATAACGAGACAAACCTGTGGCAAGCATGACCAACTTTTACCATAAAATGACTTTTCCCAGCTTTCCAGGTTCATAAAGTTGACAACCATGATAAAATGTACTAGTTTAAAGCCTGTACAAACAATGGCCGCCGGTCTGCGCCGGCTTTCAAATTAGGTTAGGTTAGTGAAAGCACCGCGAGAAAAGTCGCGAAGTACCCACAATTCACTATCAGTATAAAAGTTTATTATCGCTATAGTGTCCAATCGCTTATTACGAACAACTTACAAATTGTCAAGTTTACATTATTTCTTAACGCGACCACTAATGAGATGAAACAGCAAGAAACTCAGATCATTAATCATCACTTATCATCTTAAGAGTTAGCTGGTTTTTCAATCGACAAAACTTACTTCGTATACAGGATGCATCAGAAGTTCTAAATAACACTTAGGGTACATAAACGGAAATATCCTATTGACCTCGCCCTGCGGCAAATTTTTCTGACGTTTATCAATCAGAATCAGATTTGTTTTTATCATGTAAACCACCAATACAGCCACTTATGAATCGTCAATAAATTGTAAAAATAGTAGCTCTACCACCCATTCGGAATACATTTCCTATGGAGAAGAATGGGCAAGAAACTCCATGGTTGCTTTTTTCAAATAAGGATTTCATTTTTGTGATTTTCTTAATTAACAATTATACAATATAAAGTTAATGAGGCTATACATTCTCAAAACACAATTAAATCACTACACAGTCTATGATGCTAAGTGAAGACAGTTTGTACCTAACTATCATAGTTTCTGAGTTATAGACCTTTGAATATTTGTCACAGGTATCGTGTTCTGGCCTTTGGGTACATCGCCATAACCCTATTCAGCAGTGTAAACTACACTTACGAGGGACGGCTACCAATATTCACAAAACAGAACATGCAAATTTACATAGGACTTGAGATATTACGAGTTATAGAAATTGACGACTAAAAAAGAATTGGAATAACATGGTCGAATTTCGATCAAATTTTTATACCATTCAGTTGTAGACCCGATACTGATGCAAACGTCAAAGTATTATTTCGGACTTCTGAAATACCCTGTATATTAGACATATTACAATAATCAATAAAAGTATCAAGAAGGATTGCTATGTATTCAAGTTTATAACTAACGAACGTCATAGCCTCAAAGTATTAAAATCGATCCGTTAACTTAAGATTTCGTATACAGATCTCTGTTACCGCTGTCAAATGGAACTTTTAAAAAGGCGTTACCTTGACAAAACGATGTTCGGAACATATTTTGTCTGTATATATATGCAGTGCCGCCAATACGATTTTTGAAAGTAAACTAAAAATAACTCAATGACGTAGGAAGTTGTGATGATATCAGACCTCATTACCTGCCCCACGGGTTTTTCCTTCGTACAATAACAACTGCTATAAACAATATAACTGTACCTATACAAACTACTACTATTACTATAGCCCTTATAACGTCCCACTGCTGGGCACGGGCCTCCCCTCAATGCGAAGGGGATTCGGGCCATAGTCCACTACGCTGGCCCGGTGCGGGTTGGCAGACTTCACACGTCTGTAATGAACTAGTCAAGTTCCCTCAGACGTGCAGGTTTCCTCACAATGTTTTCCTTCACCGTTTCATAGCAAGTGATAATCTCGGATGAAAATAATATACATACCTATGCAAACTATACACTAATTATTATTTTTTGTATTTAGAAAAACCCCAAGACCCTGGATTGGTTGACGAGCTGAAGAGGCAATTGAGGGAGAAAGATCTGGTGCTAACTGATATCCGATTGGAAGCTCTGAGTTCGGCGCATCAACTCGAGAATCTGAAGGATACCGTCATCAAAATGAGGGTAAGTCAAAGTCAATCAACAAGGCAATTAAACTTGTTTTTACTTTTGGTATAATAGCATAAATTAAAATATTTTACACAGATTTGATCTCATGCTTGATTTTCTTTTTTTCATTTAGAACGGCGAAATACCAATAGTAGTGGTTAATGTTTGTAAAGGCGTCCTTAGCCTGAATAACTTAGCTTAAATATGACATATATACAATTAGAATAAGATCAATTGTATTAACTATCTCAACAACTTATGTGTTCAATAAAGGCCTTGAAAAATCAAATCAAATCAATCAATAGCTTAGTGGTTGAACTCACTCCTGACCTTATTTAATTATGCTAATTAAAATTTCATTTATTATTTAGAAAAATAAGTATTGTCAAATGTTTAATATTAATCATTGTGACACATTTAATAAAACGAGATTATTAGCAAGTAATTTTTTTAACAAAACAAAGTCCTGTGATGTTCACCGATATGCACTAGGCCAGCAAATCACCCTCGTAAAAAGATGGGGTAATGTGTCCGGTTAATTGGCTATACACTCTGTCTTCGGTGTAAGGAACCGTGATGATAATGTATTATAAATTAGTTTTGATCCTTTCAGAATGAGATGTTGAACTTGAAGCAGAACAACGAGCGTCTGCAGAGGCTAGTGACGTCACGGTCGCTGGCCGGCAGTCAGAGCTCGCTGGGTACGGGCGGCTCGGCCGTGGAAGACCCGCGCCGCTTCAGCCTCGCCGACCAGCCCACCATGCACCAGGTAACATATACTTGCACAATTCTTCAGCGAATTAAGCCTGTTCTTGAAACCAAAAAGGATATGTAGGCGGTTACCGACTTGCTCATAGTACTGATTTTTAAAATAAAAGTGTCTAATACAAGCAATATCGTAGGACTAAAATATTTTTTTTTACAAATATTTACCATAATAATAAAATACTTACCTATTGCCCTATCTGAGCGTAATTGTACATTTATTATTTTGATAACTATTGCGTCATTTTCTGCATTTTAATGATGACGAACCTTGAATACCAACCAAACACGGTTATGACAGTTATAACTATAATTATAACTAGTTATAACAGTTATATTATACTAGATAATGCTATTTATTCACAGGCGACATTGGACATGCATTCCCAGCCTCTAGACCTAGATTTCAACTGCATGACGTCAACCCCTACAATGGACTTCTCCAAGAAAGGTTCGCCCAAATCCAATATGGGTGAGCCTATATACGGCAACAAGGCCACCTGCGAGCTGAGTGAGAACGCCGAGACGCTGTTAGGACCACTAAACGGGAGCAGCGATTTGTTCGCCAATGGTTTGAACGCATCGGAGAGGTTGAGCGGGGATTATGATATAAACACCGTGCTGCCGCCGCCTAAGACCAGGGAATTGGCGATTGGGGAAAGCTATTCGGATATTGGTAAGTTTGGTTCATGGATAAATTGGTTTTCATACTGTCTAGAATAAACTACACAGTGGGGCTAGCACTCATGTCAAGACAGGACCTTTGTCACGGATCTCTCTGTCTAATTTCATACGAGAGAAAGAGACAACATCAAGATATTCCGTGACATACATCTAGTCTTGGCGCACATGCTGCAACCACAGCATTACCTATAAGTTGAAACTAAAAATATTTTAAAAGATTTTTTCGTTAATGCTTTCAACATGGTTTCTTCTGACATGACATTCTTCTTCATGAGTTCTAAATTCAATCGCAGTCCGATTGCCCTCATATTATAATTTCATACTATGGTCTTTTTACGTGCCTTTATCCTTCTTCTTCTTCCTTATTTACGATATGATCATATATTGTAATGGAATAAGATGCGCAATGGCTCCACCTGCGTTTAGCGGGCATTTCAGCCAGTGTCAAGTATTTAAAAGCAAAGGCAAACTCAAGAAATACACATTATAAACAAAAATGGATGATGTCAGTGATAAAGACGGCGGATAAAGTGTCTTTATCCTATTGAAATTCATAGTACCGAATCTATAGTTTATGGTATTAACAGGTGTTGCTGACAGCCAAGGTGACACGGCGGATGGCAAGAAAATAGCTATAGCCGTATACCTAGGACAACCTGAAACATTCCAAAGATACTTCGAAGAAGTCCAAGACACGCTAACAGAGTCCGAATGCAGGTTCTACGCCAAACAATCTACGAGCGCGTACAACAATCACTTCGAGAAACAATCCAGTTTCGACTCACCCAGACTGTCGCAGAACCGCAGCCCCGAAACTGAAACGCAAGATTTCGCGCAAATAAACAAATCAAACACTAATAGCCTTAAGAGCAACAAATCTACGCACAGTAGCTCGTACAAGAACGTGTACAATAGTGATTCGACAATAAATTGCAATGAGTTCACCATTGCGTACACTTATATATCTGGCAAGACTACTTGGCAGAACTTAGATTATATAGTTAGGAAGACTTTTAAGGACTATCTGTCTCGGATCGATATGGGTACGAATCTCGGGTTGAACACGGACTCTATTACGTCGTACCATTTGGGAGAGGCCACGCGCGGGCCCGAGGTGGGCTTCCCGGAGCTGCTGCCCTGCGGGTACATCATCGGCACGGTCAACACGCTCTACATCTGTCTGGAGGGCGTCGGCAGCCTCGCCTTCGATAGTCTTATACCAAAAAATATTGTATATAGGTCAGTACACATTACTACTTAAAGATTTCCCCACTCTGTACTCATGCTATACAGTCATGTGCAAAAGTATAGTTACAGTGGAACTATGATTCCATGTTGATAGTCTCCTAGCAGTGGTAGCCGAGGGGTCGAACGCACGACTTGCAATCAAAGTGTGCAGGTTCAAACCTCGGCTCGAACCTCTGGGATTTATGTGCGAATCTCATTTTCATCCGAGATTATCACTTGCTATAAAACGGTGAGGGAAAACATCGTGAGGAAACCTCTGTGGGAACTTGACTAGTTCTCGCTATATGTGTGAAGTTTGCCAACCCGCACTGGGCCATCGTGGTGGACTATGGCCTGAATCCCCCTCGCATTGAGGGGAGGCCTGTGCCCAGCAGTTGGACGTTAAAAGGGCTGTAGTAGTAGTCTCTTAGTACGACCATCATATAGGCACGGTAAGCCTTTAAGTCAGAAAAACGCTACCACCAATTTTATGGAAATTTTAATCCGTTACCTACAATAGTATTTAAAAAGTGTTCTACAATGCCACATTAACTAAATTATAACTGCATACATTTGGTAGATAAGAGATGTCTTTAGAGGCGTCTTTATGCCTTTAACCTATTGCTAATTATTACATATATTTTGGGCGTAAAATTTGTCTTAAGTTCCTAATCTCCAACGCGTATTTTGTCCACAGATATGTGTCACTACTATCGGAACACCGGCGTATTATTCTGTGCGGGCCCAGCGGCACGGGCAAGTCATATTTAGCGGCGAAACTGGCAGAGTTCTACGTACAGAAAACGCAGCGACGAGGCAATCCGGCCGAAGCGGTTGCTACCTTCAAGTATGTATCCTACTATTTATAATTTTCATTGCATATTGTCTGTTATTAGTTACTTCCTAGTTACCACATTAAATTTATGTAAATACTTAGTCATGGATAAAGTAAACGAAGTCCAAATTTGTGTCTGTCATTAAATAGTAATTAAGTTATTATTTTTTGCTAGATACCAGAAAAAATACTTAAAGGCGCAAGGTACGCTCTAAAATGTTTGCTTATCCGTATGATACGTTTAGTATGAGGTATTTGCTAGAATAATTGAAATAAAAAAGATACGATCCAGTTATTGCACAAAGCTTTCGAAATAATGGATCAAGAATAGTAAGTTTGCGGATGTTCGAATGTAACATTGACTCTTTTTGAGGGTCCTAGTGATTTGTACCTAAGTAATTGCACACACCCAACCTTTTTTTTTAATTTTCCGGGCGCTATGATGGCCCGGCCCGCGATCTAACCTCTGACGTAATCATAGTCCTTTCTTTATTTCTTAATAGGGATGTGGGATACTTTATTTTTACATCTAGTTTTGTATGCTATCATAAAAAAAAATCTTTTTTAATCTTATATTTATTACTATTCTATTTTATACATAACTTTTTATGCACTTTTTATGAGGTTTGAATATCTTTATTTCTCAAAAGAATTACAAAATTCACTTACTTGAGAAACTTATCACTTTTTATACCTAACATAACCCAACTATTTGGTGATTAATTGATGAGGTGTGATGGTAGCGTGGACCGCAAGTCGTGCAACGAGCTGCGGCTGTACCTGAGCAACATCGCGGAGCAGTGCGGCGAGGAGGCCGCGCTGCCCTCCGTGCTCATCCTCGACAACCTGCAGCACGCCTCCGCGCTCGGGGACGCCTTCGCCGGCCTGCTGCCGCCGCACAACACCACCATGCCGGTCATCATCGGTAACTGCACCACACTTCATCACCCCCACTACATGTAGCATGTACTCCATGACTAGACTTAAACCTCCCGCACACTGGAAATTAAAAATGTTTCCTATACCAAAACGAATTCTGTATCAATAGGCATGAATATTATTTTTTCTGTGGTAAAAGCCACGTTTCAAAGTTCGCTCGCGATGTCAGTGAACACATCACAGCGAACGACCAAGTGTTTTACATACTCTGTTGTTGGCAAAATCATCGACTAAATACGATGGAAGCCATATCTTTTAAAAGTGAAGTGAACTTTATGTATTGTGTTAATAAAGTGCGTTTTGATGTTGGCAAAAAAATTTACGCGCGATTGTCGACGGTCCACTGTGGGAGGCCTTATGTCACGGAATATGTTGGTTTTGTCTCTTTCTCACAGATGAAATAAGCCAGAGAGCGAGCGAGTCTTGACATGCGTGCTAACTCCATAGGCCCCAAGCCTTCTAACGCAACAGTTGTACCTAAAATATGACCAGTGTAGACAGAGGACATTGTAACCTTGAAGCTATCTAGTCATATTCTAGCTATCATTGGTAAAATATGTTGTTTTTATGCTTTAAAACATTTTAAGTTCTTTTTTTATCTCTAGGTACAATGTCCCAGGCGACATGCAACACGACTAACCTGCAGCTCCATCACAACTTCAGGTGGCTTCTCACTGCCAATCACATGGAACCTGTCAAAGGATTCTTAGCTAGGTAAGAGATTCAAGAAATGTAGCATTCAGGTCATTTTTATATATTTATTTATTTTATTAGGGAAAGCAAACAATTATACTATTTCTTATTCTAAAGTCTTAACAATTAGGTTTATCATTGCATAATTCACAACGTTATCCACATTTTAATTAGAAACATTTTTACACTTGAACTGTAAATAGGAGTGATAGTTAATTCAATTGTGAAGTAAATGTAGGCGAAACCTATTATTACAAATCGGGTATCGGATATCGGATATGAAATAAAAATTGATTACAAAAAAAACTGATGGTAGTTTTATTCAACCACTGTCATACCAAATTGGTTCTCTGACCAATTATCATAAAACCTAAAAAATACAAATTTTGTAATATATATTTTTATTCAATAGTTATTTTAGGTCATTTTAATTTGGCCGAACGTGGTGGACTGTAGCCCAAATCTTAAGGGGAATGTGCTCGGTATAATGGCAATAGGCTTGTCCTCTATTATATTGGGAACAGAATACATCGGCGATATGTGGGAGCTCTATAGTGCACCTCTGCCTACCCCTTCGGGGAATATAGGTGTGATGATGTATTTATTTATTTTAACTACAGGGATATTTGTTTAAAATAAACTGAATCATTTACATACACAGTAATTTACTCTTTTAGTCAGTGTTTACATAAGTATTAAATCTTTTTTTTTTTTTTAAACTAAGTTACACTAATCTTCTCTGCAGGTACCTTCGACGCAAGCTGTTTACGCTCGAGTTGAGGTTAGGTAGGCGCGAGCCAGCTCTAGCGGCGGTCCTGGAGTGGTTGCCGGGCGTGTGGTCCACCCTCAACGCCTTCCTAGAAGCCCACTCGTCTAGTGACGTCACCGTCGGCCCGCGCCTCTTCCTGGCCTGCCCGATGGACCTGGAAGCTAGTCAGGTAACATTATTGTAATTTGATGACACTCCTGTATCAAACCTGCAGGCTTAGCATGACCGTGTAGACATAAGTTTCATCTCTTTCAACTGTCAGATTGGTCGAGAAAATGTCGTCACTTCGAGCTTGTTGTACTGGACATGGCTCGGTGTGACGTAATTTTCTCGACAAATCTGACAGGTGAAAGAGATGAAACTTATGTCTACGCGGTCATGCGAAGCCTACTGATTGAAAACTAAACGTAAGATATAGTTTTATCCCATTGATATGAATTTATAAAGAAAGACAACTTGGTAAGCCAGGGCTACGCTACGATCTGCATAAAGATTGTCTTAAATCTAACATACAACTGTTCCAAAAAGAGTTCAAACCTATGAAGTATTACTATTTCATGTGTGTAGTGTTAATACTCTAAAAGGAATCGGAGATTATACATAATCATTTGAAGATACAGTGATCGGTATAATAGCTAGTTACTAATTAGTGTGCATTGGCTACAGGCGTGGTTCGCGGATGTGTGGAACTACAGCATCGTTCCGTACGCGTCGGAGGCGGTTCGCGAGGGCATTGCTCTGTACGGCCGCCGGCGACACGCCGCCATGGACCCGCTCCAACACATCAAGTCTTCATACCCGTGGAGAGAACCCAATCACTCACACGTTAGTACAAAACTTTTAGAAGACCCAATGCTCACACCTAAGAAGCAGTAGTTGTAGCATGAGCGCCAAGACTAGACTTATGTCACAGAATATGTTGATTATGTCTCTTTCTCTTGTATGAAATAAGACAGAGCGACCAAAATAATCCGTGACAGAGGTCTTGTCTTGACATGCGTGCTAACACCACAGCATCGATAAAATTCGCAAACCCTATAAATTTTGGTGGCATAATAAATATTTTACTAAAGATGCAACTTCTAGGTTATGTAACAGGTAGTTAAGCTGCAAATTTCGCTCTGATAACAAGACATACGTACTTACTCTGAGAACACAATGTATAACCTATACATTTTTTCCGCAGACATTAAGAACGATAACAGTAGAGGAAATCGGCATTGAGGAATCAAATCAAGATGCTGGACAAAGTAACAATCAAGATCCTTTGGTAAGAATACATATATAGAAATATTTTTCTTGGCTACTTTTGCCTACTATCTGATATTTCAATATTACTTCTTATTATTTGTAGTTAAATATGTTGATGCGGCTGCAAGAAGCGGCGAACTACAGCGGAAACCAAAGCCAGGACTCCGACAACGCGAGTATGGACTCGAATCTCACTCACGACAGCTCTATGGGCAACGAACTATAAGGCCGATATAGATTGACTGCGGCCACACTCACTTGTATCTACTGGACCTGCCGGTGGTACTTAGTGATCGTATACTTCCACTGCAGTCGAGACAACACCAGCGGTTACTCTTCGAGACAAAACATCATTTTGACGTTCCTTACATGTGGATTATACGATATATAAAGCCAAATATTTGCCATATGTACATTATTTACTTATTTATATTTATTTCCTTACACTAAGTGTTACTTTAATTGCGATTATGTAATTTAGGTTTGATTCGTGGAGATTGTGGCCAATCGTGATTGCTGATAAGTTCACCAGCGCAAGTACGTTGTGCCGTCGAAAGGATTTTGCTCTGCGATGTTTGTGCATAATAGCAAATATTATTAGCAAGAGTACGCACCTTTCTATCTTTCTTTACTTTATGCAAAATGAAAAACTACAAGACTAGTCTTTTCCACATTCGTGAATAAGATCAATAACAGTGCCTGGAGCGATATTTTTCCCATTTATACTATGTAATTGGAACATTGTAGAACTGTTACTGTTTATATGAAGCATTGTGGCTTTCACTACTGTTATATTTTTTCAAAGTTAGGATACGGACCGCATTTGTATTACTGAGACATGTATGTAATATATGAAAGCGTAATTTTTATACCATTTTCATATTAAATATCATGTACCCTAAATATTTAAGTGTAAATATGTTTAATATATTTTCTTTTTGTATGCGATTATACTAACCGCTATCTATTATGCCATCAACAGTGTTACTTTTGTATAGAAATACATACACACACCGTGACAACGTGTTACGAAGTTCAGTATGGATTGACTTGTGTGCATAAATGAAACGTGATATCTACAATCTATGCTTTACAGAAAATGTGAAATAAAAATTGATTACAAAAAAAACTGATGGTAGTTTTATTCAACCACTGTCATACCAAATTGGTTCTCTGACCAATTAGCATAAAACCTAAAAAATACTAATTTTGTAATATATATTTTTATTCAATAGTTATTTTAGGTCATTTTAATTAGGCCGAACGTGGTGGACTGTAGCCCAAATCTTGAGGGGGAACGTGCTCGGTATAATGGCAATAGGCTTGTCCTCTATTATATTGGGAACAAAATACATCGGCGATATGTGGGAGCTCTATAGTGCACCTCTGCCTACCCCTTCGGGGAATATAGGTGTGATGATGTATTTATTTATTTTAACTACGGGGGTATTTGTTTAAAATAAACTGAATCATTTACATACAAAGTAATTTACTCTTTTAGTTACATACAAGCTATACCTACAGCACAAACTTATCATAAATGCTGAGAAACAGATACGACAATGGAGCAATTTTGGACGGAACCAGTGTTTCATTTAGGACTAGAATCTTATAATAATTAGTACTGAAGGAACATTAGTGTTTCCGAGTCCGATGTAAATAAGGCACAACCATTTTGAATAAAATAACAACTTACATCTGTATGTTATTACATAATAATTCATGATCCGAGATTTTTGATGTCTAATGGAATAAAAATCTGAGCTTTTTAACATCACATCTAATGGGTGATGATAATAAATCTTAAATGTAATCCAGAAAATATTTTATCTACTGCCCCTCATTGCCGTTATCAGATTATTATTTACGAAGAAAAATTGGGTAATAAATAATTGCAGACGTTGACGTTGACATTGATTACTAAAAAAAACATACATCTTAAAATACATTATTGGCTTTTACATCTAATAATTTGCCAAAAACATAGGTATTAACGGCAAGTAGTTAAAAAGAGAATAATTGGAAATGTTCTATCTCAAATAATCTACTTACAGACACAAAACCGTTTAAAATAAAAATGGAATGCATAAACTAACATGAAACGCAGTGCTATTACAGTTTGTTGAGAAATATGTTAAACATTATTTAATAGTTAAAATATTACTAACATCATTCAACAGTGGCCTATGCAATGACAATCATACATGATAATATCTAAGAATAAAATCCAACTGACGTAGCCTCTAATCTATAGCAGTGGAGTTAGCATGCATGTCAAGACTAGACCTCTGTCACAGATTCACTTACACTCTATCTTATTCCATACGAGAGAAAGACAATCAACATTTTCTGTGACATAAACCTAGTCTTCAGGAGTTAAAGGGATTTTGTTACTGTAATTATTTCTCAGTAATGATTAGTGACTGGTACTTAACCATCATATTATGCATGCAACCAAATATACATTATGTCATATGACATATAAGGATCAGCCACTGTTGAAATTTTTTATCCATCCCAATAATTACATAAGAAGTGAAATTTGTGATAAATTCACTAGTACATACATAGAATTCTCAATTAATTTAATTGCAGGAATTGGCTTAGAAACTTTTATAATCACAATTATCCCAATTAATTTATTGATGCGTTTACAAAGCATTTTTAGGAACAAAAGTGCAATATTAAATAGATTTCAACTTTACATATATATGTAGTTATCTCTAGACAGTATAAAAGTCCATGATACTTAATACCTAGCCTGTAGGCAGCACCTAAGACTGGACTCTATATTGTTTGCAATAGAGGTGATATAAGTTAATAATGTTCCTATCATTACTTGTCAGTCACTATGAATGTCAAGACTTAAGTTTGACAAGGATGGGATGGGTGATTCTGTGAAGTCTCCAGAATCATCACTTGCTACCTTATTTAATTTGCTATCCGCTTTCTCCTTTGAGTGAATACTTGCTGACAAATTAGATTTACTATTCGATTTGTCATTAGTATGATTGCTCATAAAACTTTTTTCACTGATCAAGTCTGCTACATCAGACAGTGAAACAGAACTCTGGGAACTTCGGGAGACCTGATGTGGACTATTCACAGGAGAATGTTTGTTTGAATTCTTTTCTTTATTATTTTGCCTGGAATCTTTTGATTTTATATGCTTGTCAGCTTTATCCTGGTTTTTAGATACTGGAGATGATGTAAAATCTAAGCTATAGTCAGCAGTGTCGCCGTCCGATTTGCCAGATTCTTGTGACTTTTTCTCATTTCTCTCTATTTTGTCACTTTCATTAGCTACAGATTCAGGTGACAGACTGCTGATAGTACCAGATTTATCAGTATCTATAATAGAATGGAGTATATTGTTTGCTTTAACTACAGTATTCACATTAGCTTTAAGTACCTGATTACTTTTAGCAATAGGTAACCCAGCAGTATTAAGCATTTTCTCATCGAAGGAGTTCAATGGCTTTAAGTCTATATATGAGGTAGATTCACTGCTGCTATTTGTGGATAATTTTAATTCAGTCATAAAAGAGGGTTTTATGTTTTCTTGTGATTGATGGGAAATTGATTTAGGCAAATTTTTCACATCAACAAAGTCACCAGAATTTTGTGGAGATGTCAGCATAATCTTTTTGCCATTTTTGTTGTCCAAATCAATAATATGGTCTCCAGGAATGTATTCTGAACTTGTTTTATCTCTGACTGAGTCACTAGAAGTGTCCGTGTCAGAATTATCTAAGTGTAGTCGTAGGTGAAGTTTATTCTTCTCATCTGATGACGAGTTATCGGAATGGGAATTACTTGTGGTACTGCCCTGGGAATCTTCGTGAACTATGTAAGTACAGTTTTCTTCATCTCTATAATTTCCATCGGTGCATTTTTCATACTTTTTAAAATTGTCAGTATCATTCTGGTCATAGTATTTTTTCTGAGGTGATTTATGTGCATTTTTTATAAGTGTAACCAGTAGTGGTTCTATTGAAGGGTCACATTTAGGAATATGCAGTTTTTCAGTCAATGACTTTTTCCCATCATAATTGTAATCATTGCCTTGACGAGACTCCGACATATATACAAACAATGTGTTCTTTAAGTTACAAAATTCTAAAAACTCGTGTACTATTGAGAGGGCTAGTGTACCTTCGGGAAGTTTGAGTATGGCATCCAAATTCACATTCTGCTTTAAGTTTGCACAGTCGTCTTCAAAAGCTAGAAAAATGTTGGCTCGTAGCAACGCACGAATTTTAGCTAGTGATCCATTCCGCTCCAACGTTTCTATTACTATATCTCTGAGTTCAGTGTCTTCAGTTTGTGCCATATTCTAAACAATATAAGAAATACTGTTTCTTGTAAATACGGAATTCAGTACATGCAATTATTATTCAGCTAAGTAAGTACGATTTATCTTGTTTGTTGTGGTTTTATTTCACTATTTCAATTTCTTCGAGTTTTCTTTCACAACACACAAATACAGTATCCACAAACAAAAAATAGGGTTGACATACCATAAAATATATATAAATGATGTTAGAATTTAAAACACAATTATTTTACCTCTTACATTTATCATCATAACAAAGAACACAGACAAAGAAAAAAAAAAGTAGAGTATCCGTATATTTAAACAAACAATAGCTACATTATTTTTTTGCCAGTACATAAAATATTTTTGTCTTGCTCATGCATTGAAATTAAAAAAGGATGGCAATACACATAGAACAGTACACATTAATTTGGTGCTAATCAAATCAGCACTATTATCTCTAAGTATCCAATTATTATATTCTATAATTCATATCATTATAAATGTATCTTAACATAACAAGGACATAAATAAACACCATTTTGAATCCAATTGTATATGGCAGCCCTAAAGAGAAACCCAAAGAGAATATAGACAAACCATAGATGCTACAAGCTCGAAGAAAGAGTTTAAGCTTTTTGACAAAGCTTTGACATCATAAACTAGTGTAGTGCAAAGCATTTTACGATAAATGTCGATAAATTTTGAATATTTAGAAATAATTATACCCAACCGGCAACTTTTAAAGAAATAATTGAAGTGAAGTACTCTACCCATCTATTGTCTACGTACTTGTTGTCTTCTACGGTGTTATTATCCGGCCGCGTAGATAAATTGGGAAAATAGGCCTTCTATTTCTACGCAACGTGTCTGCTTTCGTACCATTTACATCATACTAATATTATTCACTACCGCTTTAATGCTGTTGTAAATAAAAAGCAATAGTATTGCGTTAATTCAGTCTTTGCCTTGAAGATAACTGTTGAGCTACAGAGCTTAAAGGGATTCTACGAGTTTTCAGAGTTACTTCTAGCATATTCACACCCAAAACGATTAATTCGCCATACCAACAAACGTAGGCGCTAGCGTGAAGTATGTCTAGAGCTGTTACGATAACTTGTTTCTTTTATGAGACCCTTCTTATGTCCAGTACCTATTTAGTTGCAAATGTAAGAAACGCAACGGGACAAAATGCAACTGTCATAGCTTTTAATATGTATAAGTAGTTATTTAGCCTAGAGCGACGATAATTTTACTACCATAATCCACTAGCGTTTAGTAAAGAACTAAGTAACGACTCTACTACATTCCTGCAGAAAAGAACGGAAGTGGATGGCCCGCTATTGTTAGGTCATAAGACTGCTGACTAAACGACTGATAGATATATCTACCTAGGGAATACCTAGGTATTCCCTGCCGGAATATCATAGCATTAACTTCTTCTAAGTGATTATTTAATTGAAACATCACGCTATTACACCCACGGCAGTGGTGACAGAAATTTGAAACATTTAATATGGATTGTGCTTTTTATAGGATGCTGTAGGTAGGTACATAAAATCTCTCCTAACTAACTTAGAATAGAATTCAACGCAAGATTTTTAGAAGGCCTCTTTTATAAAAAGCTATGTTTCTGATTATTATTATGTAAGTAGTAATAACTGAGTACCTATGGTAAGGTAATTATTTTATTGAAATAAAAATCGCACCTTTCTAAGTAATCCACAAAGTACTTAAAAAAGGTAGATCCTTAAATACCTATGTATCGGCTAGTTACTATGGTCACATCTAGATACTCTTCGTTGTATCTTTGTGAATGTGCTCGATTACAAGGGGTGAAGGCTTGCGCCGGGAAAATGTAGAAAATTCAGTCAGTCGGGCCGAGCGAGTGTGGGAGGTCGGTAGTGTCCGCCTCCAAATATACCTTCATTATGAAACTTTCAGTACATTTTCCCATCATATCTTAAGTGAAATACTCTAAATAAATTATAAACTGTGTTCAATTTATTGTGCTCGATAATCGTGTGATAATATACGCGAGATGACGTATCATGCGTTGAAATACTAGTGGCGGGAAACAGTTTTGATATCTCGCTTGACGTGTTGTGTCCTATGTGTGCGCAGAGCGAGAGGAGCCGTCTGCCCCAGAGGCCGGCCGACATGCTGGATTCGTCGTGAATCGATATTTTTGGAACGTTGTAGAGCAGAGACCATGAGGTTCCAGGCTCAGTAAAGGTACGACAGGTGATATTATTAATAAATTCACTCCACCCGATTACACGCCCACCCGTTTATTACACAAGCGTCATGTTAGCAGCGCACGGTGTCGAGAGTCCCACGTTGGGCTCCAACACTCAACGATAGCATTTTAACATTAAATATTTATGATATTCAATTAATAATTTACGCACTTAAATATACAGCAATAGTTAATTACGTAATATGTGGGTAGGTCACTAATTTAAAAAAAAAAACTTGTCTATGCATATACATAATTATAAAAATTAATTTTCGTACCCAAATATTCTTGTCCTACTTCTATTTCAGTGATTAGGTATTTATTTATATCTGTAATTGTAGATTACCTATTCTGAAGTTATTAGGCAAATGATTTTTGTATAAAAATTACACATTTAATTACTTAGTACTGAAGAAAATAGATGATCTATTTTTGTTCGACACTTATTAAATTATACAAATAAATCAATACGAATCGAATTTTCTATTGAAAATAAAGATTGATGATATGATTGGTGTAGGTATATAAACATTTTAAACAGACTTTTTATAAACTTTTTTCAAACAGCCTATATTTATGCCTTTACCAAGTAAATGACGTACCTACCTGTTGAGAATGCAAAATTGATTGCTATTTTCTTTAATTGTTATACACTGGTCATTTACATACGTATTAACTTGAAATACCTACATATGAACATAAAATAAAGTCTTCCTTTATCATATTTAGTTACCAACATGCATAAATAACGAATTATCATGGAAACTCTTCAACAATTCCAATTGCCATCCGGACCGGACTGAAGTAAATTCAATTGACATTTCGATCCAATTACTACTTATTGCTTACTGCAGAGTTGCATTTCTTGGGCTGTCGGCAAAATTTCACAAGCGAGTCTGCGGTGTCAACTAATAATCCCTGGGAATTGGGGATGTCGAGTGTTGTAGCGTGCTCACATGAGCTCAAAAGGGATTAGGCTTTGCACACCAAGCCCCTACTGGCAAATGTCGGGCTGACAAAAACCGACTATAAAAAACTAGCCGCAC
This sequence comes from Ptilodon capucinus, assembly GCA_914767695.1. Classification (NCBI taxonomy): domain Eukaryota; kingdom Metazoa; phylum Arthropoda; class Insecta; order Lepidoptera; family Notodontidae; genus Ptilodon; species Ptilodon capucinus. The sequence goes on from OU611811.1 coordinate 8,475,981, forward strand.
TAGAAAGCTAGAAAATCTAGAAATACCTTATGTAGAAATACCTTGTCTTATGTAGGTATATTAGGTACATAGTATAGGTAGGTACCTACTTGTATAAATTACCTACTACAAAAGAGTCTTAAAAATAAATTCCTTTTGTAATTGAAGTGAATTTCAATTGCGTGCGGACCAACTTTTAAGCACTTTGTTTGTATTAGGTAACTACTTCGAAAGGCGGTTAGCCACTCTTCAAAGCTATATGAAAATTGAAAAGTTATGACGAAGATTGTTGGACGCATAAGATTTTTTTAAATTTTATTCGCTCTTAAAAATCACATTTACAAAAAAGTGTGACCGATGTCGCGAGCGAATTAAGTCGCGGGATCGCGTGGCTTTTGCCAGTGACATTCGATCTTTAAGCATAATAACATAGGGTCGATTTCCAAAATCAGTCTGGTCAATTCGCTCGCCCTGATATTTTCAGGGCGTGTTCAATAGGTACCTTATCATCTATCCGCCTGATGTTGCATTTTTTATGCACATTTTAAGTGTACGTCATACGTCAAATAAGCTTTCGCCACCACATACCTATGTCCTATATCGCTACACTTACGCCTCAGATTGTTGAAAAAAAAATCAGAGGTGTCAAGGGACACCCGGATGGAACGAAGTTCCTTTTGAAATAAAAAAAAGGAAAAAAATTGTACATATAACCATGAACACATGAAACCGAAACCGAAATCACACACACATTTACAAAAGTGTCGGTCGACACTTTTAGACTTATTTTTTTCCGTCTAGCCCCCTTTTTCGCAACGCGCCATAAGGAACTACGTTGCAATAAAAATTATTTGTGTGATATAAGAACTTTTTTTTTAATATTGTATTATTACCCGACTACGGCAAAGCCAAAAAGAAGGGTTATGATTTTAGCAGTCTATGTTTGTACCAAATCGCCCCCTATTACATTGGGACCAAGATACATCGGCGAAGTGTGGGCGCACTGCAGTGCACCTCTGCCTATTCCTTCGGGGAATACAGGCGTAATGATGTATTTATGTTATTATTTACGTATGTTCCTCCGTAGCACTTAAATAGTCATCCGATTTTGATGAATAAGGTGTCAATCGATTCGTTATTATGACCCGGGTAACATAGGCCACATTTTAACCGACTACAAAAATAGCAGGAGTTGGTTTTACCTTGTAAACTCCGATTTTAACATATATTTTTATTCCTTTTTTTTCGTAGTCGGGTTACAGTTTTTTGACTTTTTTCTTTATATAAGAACAATGTATATATTGCAGAACCAAATCTTATACTATCAGAAACTTACTTGGATCCCGCTAGGTACCTACTCAATAAAATGATAAGTCACTAAATTATATTACTATTTAAGCGGACACTATGAACATGCCACATTTCCGTAAATATTAATTAATTTCGATCACATTGAAGCATCAAATACGATGTGAAATACCATTATTGATATACTACTTACTCTATTTGAATTAATTGTTATTAAAAATTATTAATTCAATCTAATATCGATAGACTTTGTTACAAATTTTGTATCGATATAAATGATCTTGTCAATAACTTTTCTAATTATCACTAGTCGTTTATTTTGGGTAAGACTTGTTTGTTTTACAAAGCGTCTTAAGAAAGGCACACAAATGTAGGTATTTGAAGTTTCGTTAATTGCCTTTGAACAATAGAACAGTTGAAAGTATGTAGTTACTCGATAACACCCGAAATAGAAAATTATTTGGTATTCGTATAAAGTTTCTACTATGATGGATCGCGTTCACTGGTAATTTAGGTAAATAATTTGTAGTAAGCATGAAAACTCTACAATGTCTCTATCTATTTGTACCTACATAATGTTGCTTTGCAATGTAGAGTAGCTTTTTTTCCGGAGAATGAATTTATTTAAGGTAATGACGTAGGTATTGGAAATATTTTTTTGATCCATTAACCTGAGTCGATTTAAACCCTACTTTAAAAAGTGAAGGCTCACAATTCGACTCGTATTTTTCGAATAAAATTCGCCTGGATTTTCGATAGGGTAGGTAGAGATATAGTGTCACTTTTGACCAATGTAATAATCTCGGTTACCGTTGTAAAACTACCAATGGATGATTACACGTAGCTATGTTACCAAGTGAGTGCCTAGTCGACTTTAACGAAAGGGTACGAAAATAGTCCGAAGGTACCAGTGAGTGTAGAAGGCGCGGGCGGCGGCGGCGGCGCGCGGTTTGTTCAGGGTTCCACGTCGAGGGGCGTTATTCTTGGAGACAATCAATACCGTGTCTGCATATTTAAATCAGCGGCGAGGTGAACGGCTACCACCGCGTTTATGTGATGACGTATGCGTGCACATACCGCTATGCAGACTTTTAAACACATAGGTACTATGTCTATCATTAGTTTAATGCTAGGAATCAGTGGTCACTGATATTCTGCGTAATGTTCGATATGAATGTTTGATTAATTGTTTTTTTAGCTGACAGTACCATCCGATAAACGATATAAATATTTTAAGTAGACACTCAAGTTTAGCGAGTGTAAAACTAACGGCTGATTGTCTAGTTTATTACAAACCCTGATTTCAAGTTGATATCTTAACTGACTTAGTGGCAGCATTTAGGTCGTAGAGACTGGAAAAATCTATTAGCATACCTTTAGATTGAATACCTACTTTTATTTTTATGATTAGGTATATTTTTTAAAGCCAATGTCTGCACTGAACAACGTTAAAATATTGCTGTCATCAGTGCGAGCAATTCAAGCAGTATTTGGCAAGTATATAGAAAATGGTTGCTAGCACCTGTGCATTTATCGCGATACACGCAGCATTTCGCACGAAAACACATAACTTAGAATTTATTGAAAGGGTTGATGTAAGAACGCCATAAAGATTGAAACAATGTGTCCTACCAGACAAGTTAATGTCTTCCCTTGTAAATCAATACCAACGAGGCCACCAGGGAAACTGTTCTTTGTATTGGTACTATATCGCCATTACCGTTTCAGAAAATTGTTTAACAATTGCTGAAGGCGGCTTTAAATAAATTATTTCTAATTATAAAAAATATTTTAGTTTTAAAGAAATTAAGATATTATGTAAGTAAATACTGAAAATAATTAAAATACCTAGTAGTCAGCTCCTGAGCACCATTAGAGACTCTTAATATTAATCATAACAACGTATATCTTGTATCTTTACCCGCATTAAGGAAACATAATTTAAATTTCCCGTGCGGCTTAAGGGAATCCAATCTTGAATAACATAATATACGATAACGTAAATACGTCTAAAGGGTGAACGGAGGATGTAATGCGAGGTGTTTAGCGAGCTCTCGGGGCCGCCTGTGTACCTTATGAATAAATATGCGGCGGACTTCCTTGACAGCCTCTAAGTAACTCTAAAGATAAAACGCTGAGTACCTAAGTGTCTTCTTACCCGTTTGGACGGAGACTCCTTTCGCGAATTTTAATCAACTTTCCGGTCACGTGTGGATTGAAAAATGGGAGAATAGTAGTTTGTTGTTGTGTGCTGAATAACAAAACGTGGTGTGGGTGTGGTACGAACTGAAACTAAAGAATATCAGAGGCTGAAACACCACTAAGCCAGCAGCCCGATTGTTACAGGCTCAACGGGAACGTGGAGTGGGAAAACTTTATGTACAGACGCATTCACACGGGCCCTTGATTAACGGGAGCCCTGTTAAAATATAGAAGGTGTAAACGCTTCCATACAAAATGTTCAGTTCGTTTGTCACGCATGCCTAGACAAGACCTATGTCACGGATTCGCTCGCTTTCTCTCTGTCTTATTTCATACGAGAGAAAGAGTCAAAATCTACATATTCCGTGACATAAGTCCAGTGTTGGCGCCACTGCAATTCCGATCCCTACGGCCACTGCAAATCCGATCCCGTTAAACCCGTAATTATGTGTCTGTCGGCTTTAGGTGAATAGAGCTTTAGGAGGCCACAAGCATCAATGTATTGTAATATGAATAGTTTCACTAAAATTAAATCCAATAATCCTCGAGCAACCGTAATACGTACCTATACAGATCTATCTACAAGATAGTAATTTACATCGATTGGCTCGCGAGTTCTGAGAGGGGTTAAAGATAATCTCCAAATATTTCTAGATGCTGTCGTAATTGATAAGTCGGATCGAGCACTTCACAAGTATGAAGATAATTAAATTTTCGTAGAGCACTTGTTTTGAAGCACCGGGGCGCCTGGTAACAAAGCAGCTGATATAACAGAATCCTTGGAAATTCGAGCTGACCTTTCAGTTCAGTATACTTATATATTTTTAAATACCTACTATAACAGCTAACGATTTAAATACCACTGAATGGTGGTTGGTGAAATTAAATGACATTTATGTATCCATTTTTGGATATATCTACAGTATGAAATTATAACTGTACTAACCTATCATGTGAGTTGACAGAAATAGTACTTAACAACACGAAATATCCTACGTATATTATATCGAAATCAATTTTCAGGAGACAGGATACGATGAACCGGCACTCGTGTGGGCTTTTTGAATCAATGTCGCAATCAATCAATCTCCATGTTAGCATTCGTTCGTTAACTTCGTGTTAGCACTTCATCGCAAAACACTTTCTTTTTGAGCATATACACGAGTTGTTAAAATGTTTCACCTAAGGGTCTATTCACATAATGAAGCGTGTACTGTGGTAGAATATTATCCATGAAACCGTTCTTAAAATCTATCCGATTTACAGGAGTTATGTAATTGTATAGCTCATGAGAACACTTCTAGACAAAATGTTCTGACAATGTTCATATAGACCCATTAAATGCGTAATTTTCGGGCAGCTAGCTTTATCTGGTGAATACACCCTAAAGTTTCGCAGCTATCTTCCGTTTGCGGACAAGAATAGTGAAACTAAAGTATACTTAAGGCGGGACAGGAGCTAATGTGTCTTATTATTCTCAGCGATCACAGCCTAGTCGGATTACCTTTGTTAGGGTCGCTCTCGTAGAACTTAGAAACCTTTTCTTTTTAGTGGTGCTGATTTTGTTGGCATCAAATTAGACTACACTAATCTAGGTGTATAGTTCGTCCTTACTATGATCGTAATGAAGGATCTAGACAGCAACATTTTGGTGCTGCTAAATTAAATTTAGTTTAAGTGTGTCGAAAATGGGGTTCAATATCTTTTATCAACAAAAACACGTTTTGTTTTTGGAATGCAAATACATTTTGGATATTGTGTATAAATAAAAAGAAAGAAAGGCTTGTGAAGTTCACCAACCCGCACTGGGCCAGGGTGGTGGACTCTAGCCCAAAAATCTCCCTCGTATTGAGGGAGAATGTGCCCAGTATAATGGCAATAGGCTCGCCCCCTTTTACATTGGGACATCCTAAATATAATATAAATAAAATATTTATCTTCGTATGCAATACGAGTGTGCTGCGTAGGTACCTATTATTATGTCGTTCGTCGTTTTACGGTATTCTGGTGTAATTAGTGTGTATTGTGATGGACGAGGCACCGAACCGGGTCGCTCGCCCATTACTGCCGGCCAGGCTCTAATTTCCTGCCGCTGATAGTTCGGGCCTCTGCACTTAATTGCAATATCAATATTCAACGTTGACACACTTGAGTTATGCCTGGAAGATATACCACCTGGCTTGCACTGAATCGAATACGCGCAAATGGATTATTGATAGTTTATACGGATTTATCTATGCAGCATATCTTACAGCCTTTTGGTGTCATACCCACTTACTATAAATTAATGTATGAAGCGGTGACGTTATAAACTGCAAACGAATCTGATTTTTTTGCTGTATTCTATTGTCACTCATTATTAATTTATATACATACCTATAGCAGTGATAGCCGAGTGGTCGAACGCACACCTTGCAATCAAAGTGTGCAGGTTCAAACCCCAGTTCGCACCTCTGCGATTTATGTGCGAATCTCATTTTTTTCCGAGATTATCACTTGCTATGAAATGGTGAAGGAAAACATTTTAAGGGAACCTGCACGTCTGAGGGAACTTGACTATTTCTCGATAGATGTGTGAAGTCTGCCAACCCGCACTGGGCCAGCGTGGTGGTCTGAATCCCACTCGCATTGAGGGGAGGCTGTGCCCAGCAGTGGGACGTTAAAAGGGCTGTAGTAATAATAGTATACATACCTATATGTTTAAAGGCTGTATGATATGCTGCATAGTTAAATCAGTATAAACTATCAATAATCCATTTGCGCGTATATAGGCGTATGTATTTTTTTTTTTCAAAATATTCTCATGCGTCTCGTCATAAGTTGCACCTCAAAATCTTCAATCTAAACGAATTCTGTCCCATTATTGAACTTCTGTGGTAAAAGCTACGCCTCCGCGTTATAATTTACTCGCGTTGTCAATATCATTTCATCGTAGAATCAACATTATTTATGAGTCAATACGGTTCATTTTAGTATTGGCAATATATTGCAACGAATAATGACGAATAACGGCTTAATGACTATCAAATATGTATGTATGACAGAATCACCATCTTAACCAATGACAAAAAAAATACTCTTAATCTATTCTCCTTAAGCACGAAAGAAATCGGATGTTACAATTCAGTGTTTTAATATAAAGTAATCGTGGCTGAACACACTGATATGTCCCGATTTTACATACCTACTAAACCTCTTCAATAACCATACCGTTCGATAAACGAAGACATCTCGGTCATAATTCAGTTAGGCATAGGCACCCTCAACCCGATAGCCTGCCTATTGTGGTTCAAGAGCTCTAAACAATCCGTGCGCCTCAATTGAGCAACGAGCTCTCATCTCTTGTTCGTACTTCAATATATTCCAATTTGCGTACTGAACTTGTAGCTCCATATAGCACGGACTAATTGGCATATTCTATTCATCATAGCATCAATTTTACAATGAATCGGTAATAAGGTTATATTTACCTTACTAACTTTAATACAATCGAGCAATTGCCAATAGGCAATTTACTACGTTACGGAACCCAAGATACAGGCTAGGCCTCGTTTGAGTTCCCATGGACACTATAACTTCTTTTGTAATTATTTTAGGAAATAAATTTTATTTTATTTGTTTATAGTATGTGTCACAGCGCATTGGCTTTAAGTCACAGTAAATGGCAGAAGTGAGGGGTAGCGACCAATTTTTATAAGATTATCACATTGATCGATTATCAATATCATCAACTGCCCTACCATGCAGCATGTCATTTTCCCCACTTCAATGAACTTTTTCTGAAGAAAAAGAATCAATATTCTAAAGAGAGATAAATAACATTTCATGAAAGAGATTGGAGTAGAAATCACACTCCACTATATTTTTCTGTCCATCCATCTTTTCTTGGATTTTCCTATTTCTTGTTAACCATCCAAATTCTTACGCATCACTCTTTGCTTCTCATCACTTCTTATCACACATATTCCAATCTTATATTATCTGTCTTTGTTATGGGCGCTACCTTTTAATTAATTATCCATAATATACCTTATAGGCACGAAACCTTTTTGATATTTAAAGTCGTATCCTTGTTTCTACACACGTTAAGGGCTGATTACGACCAAAAAACGAATGCAGTGCTAGATAATTCTGTAAAACACATCCGCATCCGGCAAATCGGATTGCCGGACTCCCGTAAACCGCAGCTCGTGGCAACGCGTATATATAATGTTCTCATTGCATATACGTTCTCGTCAAACCCTAGCCGACTTTATCGTGTGCCTTATTGTACGTGACATGTGTAAGGAAACAGTACGGACCCATATTTCTGTTAGCTCCTCTACCAAACACAGCTATATTTGTTTTAGCCGTGGGACTAAGTACACGTACCGTACATTGCTTTTCGTCTATAGTAATATTTTATTCAGAATTCAAATGTTTGTTTCTTTTATCAATAACGGCGTTTATGGATGCTATCTGTATTCATGTGCACCGAGACTACACGTGTTTGAGCTGTGAACCCAATAAAGCGGAATTACACCCGCGCCTACGTGCCGGCTGCCTGTTACGTGGACACCCGAATATAAGTACAGCAACTTTGAAATATTTTCAGCTACCAGACGAGACCAGTGGGCACATAACAACTTGAATTATTTTAATGTCTCAAATCGCTTTGCTTTTTGCGCTTGACTTGCTTTAATTTTAGTAGCAATTTTGCTCTAAAGGCAGAATAGAAAAACTAAAAATTGGTCCTTAAATAACGTAGAGGTCTCAAGTTACTTACGTACGTCAAATTGACTATGTCAAGACATGAAAGATTGATTTTCTGTCGTAAAAACCAAGCCCCCACGCATCTTTATCATCGAGATATATAACGGAGATGCCTTATCAACTCCGCCCTGCGGCAATCGATATAGGTTCTCTATTTACTCTATGATCTAAATTCTCTCGCGAATTTTGACGCCCCAGTGGGCCTTAGACTATTTGAGCGTAATTTTGTTTTGGACCTCTTTTTGCCATATTTAATTAGGCAACTGTATCGACGTCTAATTGATTATTAATAATTACCTATATTGCGCAAACATTCCGAGTGGAATTGAACTTACCAATGGAGCTGTGCCTTCGGACCGCGAACAGCGTTTGCCACTCTAATTAACTGCCAGCCGGTAAGTGCCTTGATCGATATAATTCTAGTTACCCTAGTCACCCTAGTTTCAAATATTTTTCAAGCGCATCTAGGTAAGTATTCCTAGTTTTTTACTTGAGGGTTGGCGGTGATTTTATTTTCCGTGTAATAACCATAAATGTCATATTTGTTAATTTCGTTTATATTTGTCTACTGAACTTGATTTAGTGTCAATTCTGTTATCCGCAAACAATAACTAAATTATAATTGACACCACAGAAAGTACTGCCGTCTTGCTCATTCGTTACAGCCGTAAGAAGGATAGTACGCTTAGTTTAGTATCGGTTTATTTGGTGCTAATTGATTGATTTATATTCAGTAGAATGGTAGTCAATGATATTCTAGTAAACATATATGTTATGAGCGCGCACTAGTGAAGACTCGAATACATCCTAATTAAGACGTATATTTGATATCAACATGCGGATTGGTTGACAGATGAATGTTATATCACATAGGAGCGCAAGTAACAACACTAGCTATCTCTATATTTCTCGTTGGTTTTATCAAGCCATCTCTTTTGCACATTTCGACGTGTTGTTGTGAAATGTAAAATGAATGAAAAGTGTGTATGTGTGCTGCCGCTGTTACGCGGAACACTTTTTTCTGTTGTTTTGTGCGTGTATTACATATCTGTTTACTAGAATATCATTGCTGGTAGTAGGTATAGTACCGTACATTACGATTTCTCGAAATTAGTTGCCGTCTTACGACTGGGAAAAGTAAACCAAACACAAATCAATCGGAATCAAAGGTCACCAATGGAGATTTTGCGAAGTTCGGCAAGAGACGGGAAGTTCATTAGCGAAATTCGAGGTTTAATTGAAATGTCACGTAAACTCCGCCGGACTCGGTTTATGGCACTTTGGTTACCTTGGAAATCCTCAGATCAGTTTTAAAACTCTCTTGATTACTTCCGCACTCAAGTGCTGTAACGGGCGCTTAGGTGTTAAACAAAACGAAATTTTAAAACACGCTACAAAAAATCACGTTAAATTAATTCCATCCAAACTTCTTTAATTTAAACCGAAACACGTTATTTTTGTTAAAATATACATCTGACCTCCTATGTACTAACCATAACGATCGAACGCGTCGCTATCACAGGCATTAAAAAAAGATTTTTCATAAATATTATACCTGTTTAATTTTACAAGAGGATTTGAATGCCGACAACACTCTTATCTCTTTTGAAGACGCATCTTTTGCTGACAACCTGTTTACTTAACCCAAAAAAATATAATGAGGTTAAGTACAGAACAATACGGGGAGGCCGCTGATACAAGTTAACAACATTTTAATTAAAATTTTGGGGTATTTCAAAGGGTTGTGACTGGATTGGGGCGTGTGCTGGGAACAGCATACCTACCGTTCCACGTTTAGAGAATAAGGCGGGTTGCCTTATTCAACTAAAACTTTCCCTGTTTTATTATTTGTTTCAGTTTTTATTTAATATTTTACTTACCCAATTGTTAATAGGTATACTGTTGGTGTGTCGTTCTTAAATAAATAAATAGATGTTGAGTGATGTCCAAATTTGTAAATATCTAAGTATGACACATTAACAGCGGCATTGGGACATCCTTTGCTCTTAAAAAGCCATTGAAAAGCGTTTGTAAGCCTTTAAATTTAATAATACCTAATGTATGAATATATGACATCAAATGACGGGTATTCGCAAGTGAATAGTACCTAGTAGACAAAATCTAAGTGTCTGGGTTGAGTTAATAATACCTTTCTTATGCCACCGAGTCAAATGTATCGTATGAATGTACGCAGATAAATTAGTGCGCGCCTTCGTGATTTGAACTGACTGTAATAAACAGCTAAGCTGGCGCCTATACTATTCGAGTACTTATACCACGGATTATGTCGCACCGAATTACTCTCTCTCGCATTCAGAGAATACACTATGTATTTTCATATCCCACGTTTTGTCATTTCACAAATATGAACTGCCTTTACATAGAAAACTTTAATTTACATAAGCGGTGAGTTAAATCCTTACAAGCATTGCAAAATCGTAACTTTTTGCGTACAATTCTTGCCGGTGGCAACCCTGGTTCGGACAGGGGTTGTCAGCGAAGTGAGCCGCGTTAAATTACAATTATCATGTTGACTGGCCACATCGCGACAAGCGGCAACCCCCGCCTCGAAGTCAGTACCGCTTCGTTTTTATGACAGCTTCGGCCCATCTACATTTTTGCGTCATTGCCCACGAGCATTACTGCGGACCGGCTGGTTGGATAGCCACTTACATGACAGGCGTTTAACAAAACAAATTTAAATTTTGACCAATGCTACGTAATGTCTGCGTGAAATAGCAACTCAAAAAAACCGTTGTGCTTATTTTTTCTACAATTATAGACATTCAAATCCCTCTTCAAACAATTTCTTATTTATAACATTCTCTAAATTTTAAATGTTTGTATGACGAGTGTCTCATTAAACAATTAACATTATAGATTTCAATCTTACATCATTTTTTATTTGTTCTATCATCCCGATAATCTCAGCACTGTTATGTAATTATGTCTATGAACTTAATTACGTAATAATTAATTCCGAGAACCGCAAAATGTTTTCAAATGCAGCCTCCAATGTATTTGTTTTGTTTGTTTCAAAACTTCGTTAATTAAAACCGGTTTTTGTTACCTTCGAAACAATAACGCGCGGCCCTAGAGTCAATTTCTATTTTTAATAGAATAACTTTGTTTTTGGGAGTCGACTTTCGCCGCTACTGAATTCACAGTAGTTACGAAGGTACTTAAGACTATTCCCTTTTGGGATTGCGGTTGCGTAAATACTACGGTCTGCAGATATATTGAAATGTAAAAGCATAAGCTGAATAACTTACGGGATCATAGATAAAATTAAAACATCTTAGGTTTCGGCTCGCACCTCTAGGTTTTACGTGAGAATCTCATTTTTATCCGAGATTATCACTTACTATGAAACGGTGGAGGAAAACAAGGTGAGGAAAGGTGAGGTTACATAAATTTCTTCTTCTATATGGTTTGGCCGATTTTGATGATTTTAATAGATACTTATGTGGTGATCTGGAAGCTTCTTAGACTCTGTTGGTGGCGTATTTAGCGACTGATAAATAACTTCGAAATCGCGGGCAAAGTTACATTATCTATGAAATTTTAAGGGTACTTATTTAGGGATAGCGTTCTCAAGTATAGCGATACACTGAAACTTTATTATTACGGTTATTTACGCAAGTAATCAACTTTAATTGGGTGTCTCGTGATATATAAAGTTTCTTCAACTAATTAAATGCGCCCCAAAATAGGTTGTTTCATTTGGAATTAAGGGCGGAATATGTGCCCAATTAAAATTAATGTTGTACTTTAGGCAGTGACACTTTATTCTCGCATGCCCGTAGGAAATAATGAGGTATCGGCAATCTATTTTTATACTATTATCAACTTTAAAAGCTTAAATCATAAAATCGTGTTGAGATAAACTTTGGAACGTCATCAAACCGTTTAACTAGGTAGTTGTGAAATAATACTTACTCCACCAAAATAGAGGAAAATATATCTTACCAACGAAGCAATAGTAAAGGTGTCTAGCAGCCAACAGCACCTCGAAAGCCGAAGTAGACCCTCTTGTCTCAGCAAACGTGTACATAAGTTACAAGTCAAGTTACAAATGCCACTATAATTCAGGTTTTCCCTGACTGATGTGTTCACCCTCGTATAAACTACGGCCCTTTAGTTTTCCTTAAGGGTTGAGTTATTTTTAAGGTTGTCGGTTGCCTGCACGAATAAATACACAATGGATTATAAGGCCCACGTCGTAATAACATGAGGTCTTAAAGCGGCGAAGAAACTGAGAATTATTGTGGTATAATTTTTTTAACCGTTACATTTCTTTGGCATAGACGTCAGCATTTCCATTTATATAACGTTTTCGTGTACGCATAAATCATAACAAAAGACGTTTTCAGTTATCTCCCAAAAATACAATGATATTTGGTAGATATATTTTTTTGAAAATGTTATCGTTTTTTCTTATTCAGTCATATTTTTTTTATACCCACGCCACAGAAGAAGCCCACGTATTGTGACTACGTATCCGATATTAAATGTATGAGATATATTATTTATTTATACTTTTGTTAGTTACATAAAAGAAATTCGTCTATTCTATGAATTATTTTAACCCAAATTGCTACGAAAACATACTACCAATATACAAATAAGATTATGGACTACTTAACTGGAAGCCGTTTAAGCACCTAATTTTCTATTGAACAAGGGATTCCTTTTAAAAAAATCTAGGAAACGTAGATAGAGATGAATGTAAAACATAACTCCTAGATGCTATATAGAGTGCTACGATATTACGTACTACGCGGTGCCTACTGTGCTACAATGTTACGTGCTACGCTGTGCCTACGGTGCTACAATGTTAGGTGCTACGCGGTGCCTACGGTGCTACAATGCTACGTAAAGCCTACGGTCGCGAAGTTACGATAAAAGTAACATCCTTTCAAGCGATATTATATCGGGTGTTAAAAATGTAGTTGCTAAATAGGCAAAGACGGCCGGCCACGCCTATTCCACATGATAAACAGGCAGAGGGCGGATCGCGTGACTAACTCCTAACTGGGCTAATATGTTAGCTAACTAACGTTGTCTTTGGACTGCGTATGCTTTCAACTTCGTGCAGATATGCATGAAATGCTTACTTCGTATAAACTTGGACCATGTGTGTGATATCTTTGTGGTATAAAGTAGGTTGACGCTGAACACATACAGGTGTATTTTCTACGTAGATAATAAAGTTTTTAGCCATCATTATGGTAAGTATTGTGTAAGAAAGAGGTCTAACACATTTTATCAGACTTCTTGTTCAAAATTATTAACATACCCCATCGTTAATATGAGAATGATGTATATGGCAAAACATGTGTAGGTCAATACAGTATGCGTAGGCAGTGAGATATGCGTAGGCAGTGAGTTCAGTATATCTACATGATTCGAGTACAATATGTCAACGCTTTTTAAGCCTTCGCAACCAATTCCTAGCTAATACAAAACTCAACTTTATTAACTCACTAAAGAAGCAAATTTTTCAACGAAATCACATCAATGAGGCGAGCTATTTTTAATTCAATGTCCATGGCTTTTAGTACAGAAATTCAATCTTTATGTATATTGATACAGAGTAGATTTTCTATTGCGTATGATGTCGTCACGGGCGAGGTGCTGAACTGCGAACGCCACCGAAAAGTGCAACATATTGTAGTCCGCTGAGATAACACCTGTCAACAGGAAACGAAATGAAATTTCCATTTCGGAGTTCTCACCAACCCGCATAGTTGACGCAATATCACCCCTATTGCAGTGAATTTACTGTATATATTATATTGTCCCGAAATTATTTTACTCGCAATAATTTTTACTTCAAAATATTACTTTAATTAGTAATTAATATCGGACCTAGATCTAATTCATATTTATGAAGATATATGTTTAAATAAAGATTTTAAAAAACATGTTAACTACTTTAAAAAAAAAACACGTTAGGTATATCGTGAATCCTATGACAGTTTATTTTGTTGTTATTTTGTCTATATTCGTTCAATGTGTTTGACGCTATTTGACACGCCTTTGGACGCGTATTAAGAGTAACCAAAGTTTTTACAAATATTTAAATACCTGTAAATCAGAAGCTATAAAAGTAAAGTCTTCTTTAAACATGTAGGTGTATATTGTATTGTATATTGTTTCAGAGTTCTGATACACTCTGCATATACCTAAACTTACAAAGTATACTTATATTTGTGATCGCTCAAAAATGATACTAAAATACATTGTATTTTATTTCTGTGTTTATGTGCACAGCTGTGGAAATAAAGGCAAACGGAACAAGTAGGTGATCTGTAGAGTTTGAAAGTGAGATAGTTTAGATCATCCTTTGAATGGCGCCTGTCATTGGTGTACCTATCAGACCAGTTTTTATTTAATATTTTATTTACCCAATTGTTTAATAGGTATACTGTTGGTGTGTCGTTCTTAAATAAATAAATAACACCTAAATATCCCAAAGTGTGTTATCGTAACAAACGGCAGTTGTAACTTCTCTACGACATAAACTAAACAACTATAGGCTTTAGTTACATATCATACACATGCACATATATAAGAAACTTTCAAGAACGTACCTTTACAGGAAAACTCATAAAGATACCGAAACTTGGCGTATAAAAACTTTTCGCCAATATTTTCTGTAGGAAAACATTATACTAGAGCGCGAACAAAGACGGAATTCTATTCGCAATGTATTGTACGACATCGAAATAGCTTGATGAATTCTTCTCTTAGAGTTTTATAGTCGCGCACATAGCACGCGTGCGGTAAGTGTAACTATAAAACTAGGTCTATCAATGCACAATGGTTCCCTGGAAATAAATTTATTGTATTTATCCAACAATTCGATCGTCATTTTATTATTTGTGCCTCACGTGTTTATTTAAAATTTGAAATGCCAATACTTCATCATCATGATCATCACGCCTGTATTCCCCGATGGGGTAGGGCAGGGGTGCACTGCAGTACGCCCACACTTCGCCGATGCATTTTGGTCCCAAGAAAATAGGAGGCAAGCCTATTGCCATTATACCGGGCACATTCTTTCTCAATACGAGAGAGATTTTGATCCATAGTCCACCACGCTGGCCCAGTGCGGGTTAATGAACTTCACACGCCTTTTTATAGACTTGCAGGTTTGCTCACGATATTTTTGTTCACCGTTCAGCAAGTGGGAATTATTATTGAAAATGACGTTCAAGGCGGGTGTTCTATAGACGAGGCCACCACTGATTGCTAATATTATTTATGCTGTATAAATGATTTGAGTAAGCTTAAACACTTTTCGCAATTTAAAACCTAGGCATTCAAGATTGCGAATACAATTATTTTATATAAAAAAAGTAGTAAACATAAAACGGACAAGCTTTTTCATCCTAAGTATAATGTTCATTTATGGACTAGAAAAATATAAGATTGGATAAAAACACAGTCGTTAATTTGGCTAAGCAGCCAGGTGGGTATTACTTATTCCGTTTTCCTGTTCACATTATTACGTGCCCGACATTACCTTCCGAGACCCCATATATCTTACTATATTATTTCTTTTGTTTTTCTTCTTTAGGATTACAAGAGATGTGAGTTTATCACCTCACTAGCAGTCCCATGAGCTCCTCCATCTAAGCTTATTGCTTGTTCTACGAGTGGGCTTATGTTAATTGATTAATACGGATGGATCGAACTTTAGGAAAAACATCGTATGGAAAAGCGGGCGGAGCTAACCAACTTGCATTGGACCAGCGTGGTGAACTATGACCCAAATCTCCATCGTATGGAGGGGGAATGTGCCCGGTATAATGACAATTCTCTCGCCCCCTACGACATTGGGTCTAAAATACATCGGCAATGTGACGGTTCACTACAGTGCACCTCTGCACCCTTCGGGGAATACAGGCGTGGTCATCATCACGTACTTCATGTTTTGTATGAGGGTGTGGATCCTCGCACCTCTCGGTTACAAGGTGTCTTACCTTACCACTATTGACGATTATATTTGTAGTTATCACGGAATACAAACAAAAAAATGCAACAAAATGGCGTCTGTCACGGTGATGAAGAAGAATTGCATATTGGTTGAGAGTTATATGTTTTTGTCGTAATGGACGCAAGTAGAATGCGATAGTGCAATATAAATCAGTGCGTATATTTGTATAATTTAAAAATGAAAAATGCTATGAAACGGTGAAGGAAAACATCGTGAGGAAACCTGCACGTCTATAGAAAGGCGTGTGAAGTTCACCAACTCGCACTGGGCCAGCGTGGTGAACTATAGCCCAAAAATCTCCCTCGTATTGAGGGAGAATGTGCCCGGTATAATGGCAATAGGCTCGCCCCCTATTACATTGGGACCAAAAATACATCGGCGAAGTGTGGGCGCACTACAGTGCACCTCTGCCTACCCCTTCGGGGAATACAGGTGTGATAATGATGATTTAAAAATGAATACTGTGTAAAATACATTAATTCCCTTTTTGCAAAGGATATCGTTTTGTACGAAATTAAAAAGAATTGTTGGTACCTTTCAAACAGGAAAAATCTAACACAAAGAGCAAACTTGAATACATAGTAGTAACCTAACCCTATTTAATCAAATAATGCCACTTAATGTCTCCCAATAACGCTTAAGTAACTCCATTACGCTAACCTGGTGGACTATGTCTGGATACCCCTAACATTGAAGGGATGAGCATGTCAATGGACATAAAAAGGGCTTTATATTTTTACACTAGGTCATTATTGTACATTACATACAATTTTTATCGCAAAGTAAATACACAACACATAATAGTTGCGTGCATTCTTGCATTATAATTATAACATAGGAAACAAAGGAATGTGCCCATTCGTACACGAAATTTAAATTAACACGTAAGTAGGTGTGGTTTTATAGAAGGGAAGGGGTTTTGGTTTAAGAGACTAAAAATTAAATAAATATTTATTTATTTATAATTAGACCGCACAACTACTAATTACACTAACTATAACAGTGGCGATTTAAAAAATGATCAGCCCACTGAGTTTCTTGCCGGATCTACTCAGTTGAGGTCGCGTTTCGATCCGGTGGTAGTATGGTAGAATTTAAGAAAAAAAATATAAACTTGACAATTTGTAAGTGCCCCATAAGCCTATACAGAATTAATGATTTGACTTTGATTAGACACGCACAGATTAATTACACTCCATAATATACAAAAATCACATATGAAAAATTATAGAAAAACACACATACGCCATCTTTCACAAAGGTTTGATAACAGTAACAGTAAAAAGTTTTATAAACAATGGGGAAGTTTAAATGGAGCATCTGAGCTTAGTACTCTCAACGCATTTTATAAGTTCAATGTCAATATTTTTTATAAGACTAGTAGTAAAAAAAAATTGACAGTTACCTAAATACAATTTCACAATAGCATAACACAACAACTTTCAGTACGTGACTGTACATTATTATAATTTGGACAGTCCATGAATAATTTAAAAGAACCAATGTTGACCCTTCCAGTTCACCAACTTTCATTTTTACATACAATGTTATGGAGTTCTAACAATATTTTTTGGGACAGTACTATATTCTTAAAAGTTCAGCCACGATGTGTTGAAAATATTATCGTAACAGTAGGAATAGGATATTATAGTAAAAGTGACCATTTTGATTTCAAAGTAATATTGTTGTTCATAATTAGTTTTACCAATTATTAAAGGGTAAGGTAGAGGGATGGACTGATCTGGCAGTAGATAGAGATGTTTGGAGGAGACCTTTGCCCAGCAGAGGGATAATATAGGTTAAATAAAAAAGATAATCATTGTGAGAAAACAGATGTATCTATTAAAAGACGTGGTAAGTTCAAATCTCTACTAACAAGCGTGATGGACTATGGCCTGATCCCCCCTCGGGATGGAGGCTAATGCGCCAATAGAAAAAAATGTGCGGCATTGCAAACCTCTGCCAACCCCTTCGGGGGTTACGGAATGTTGTATTTCAAATACCTGTCGCAAGTCCGCAAGAAGTAGTCACAAGCGTGGCCCGTTGAACAACAAACCCTCGCATTGAAGGTTGTTAGCCGCTTTAATTAATTCACCCCTAGCTTTATTCGAGTGGGTGAACTACGAAATTCTACAAGTACGTCCTTGAAAAAAGCCCACACGTGAGTGCGCCGTAGCATTGGACTACTAACGGGGTCAAGGGAAATAAAGCTTTCGATTAACGTTTCCCTATTCAGATATGATTTCTTTCACGATTTTTGGCGTGTTATTGATTTTGAATGACGCTTTGATGATTGGTGACTGGTGACGTCAAAACGTAATCGTGAGATTACATAATCTGTGGTAAGAAGCATTGGTAGCCGAGTGGCCAAACGAACGCCTTGCAATCGAAGTGTATAGGTTCAAACTCCGGCTCGCACCTCTGGGATTTAGGTGCGAATCTCATTTTCATCCGAGATTATCACTTGCTATGAAAAGGTGAAGAAAAACGTCGTGAGGAAACCTGATGTGTGAAGTCTTCCAACCCGCACTGGCCCAGCGTGGTCGACTATGGCCCGAATCCCCCTCGCATTGAGGGGAGGCCCGTGTCCAGCAGTGGGACGTTAAAAGGGCTGTAGTAGTAGTTAACAAACTATTTCAATCGCCGCCAAAACAGCTGTCAAAATATAAAAATATATCGCATAGAGTAACTAGAGAACCCATATCGACTCCGCCCTGCGTATGGCTCTGCAGCAATTTTTTTGATGTTTATCAGACATCCGCCATTGTAGTTACCTGTAGTATGCCTGTAGTACACGGCAACTAAATAGGGCATCTCCGTTATTTATCTCGATGACATATCGCCATGTTCTTTTGGCGTTTGGATTCATCTGCCATCTTTAACATATTCATGACCCATTTTTATGTACAAATGTGTATAATGTGTATTCATCGATTTTATTCTTACTGTTAACTACTTGACTTAGCTAATCGCAAGTGGAGCCATTCGTCATCTTATTCCATAAAATTTTATCATTTCATTCAATTCGTAAAAAAGTAGTAGTTGGCGTTTATCGCCAACTGTCAGCGATTGAAGTCACATAATCGCACAGACGAACTCTTGCTGCTTTTCTTAGAAATTGCTTTATGAATATTGTGAATATTTCTCTTATTACAAGTTTTCTACGTCGTCGTCTACACTAAAGCTTTTCTTTGCGACTTATTTTATTCTTTGTCTGCAATGAAATTTTCTATTTCATTTCATTTATGTTATATGACAACTCATATAAAATTCACGTGATTGAGGGCATGCAGTGTATGATGACCGACGCGAAAATCAATAAGTAAGCGTTTCATTCCAAGGTGACAGCATTTCATCGATTAACGCCCTGCAAACACTGAAGCGAGCAAATAAACTTTTTTTTTTTAAATCAAAATCAATCAATCAAAATAAAAAAAAAATATTCGTGGCCAAAAAGCACTTACAAATAGTCAGATTCTACCACCGGTTCGGAATGCTGCTTCCACTGAGAAGAGCCGGTAAGAAACTCAATGGTTACTCTTTTCAAAATGATAATTGCGAGTAATACATTCTCAGGAGCAACAATGCCATGAGAGCAGACCGCACCTTTGCCACAATACTAGAGAAGAATTATACTCACGGCATTCAATATTAAATACAAATATAGTCTTTACGCTTAGGAATATAGTACAGTAAATCTAGTAAATATATACATCATCATCATCGCGCCTGTATTCCCCGGAGGAGTAGGCAGCGGTGCACTGTGCACCCACACTTCGCCGATGTACTGGGCGAGCCTATTGCCATTATACCGGGCACATTCTCCCTCAATGCGAGGGAGATTTTGGGCCATAGTCCACCATGCTGGCTCAGTGCGGGTTGGTGAACTTCACACGACTTTCGATAGACGTACGGGTTTCCTCACAATGTTTTCCTTCATCATTTAATTTTGTAGTATGTTTTTTTTTTCCAATATACTCTGTGTAATACATCATCATCACGCCTGTATTCTCCCAAGGGGTAGGCAGGAGTGCACTATAGTGCGCCCACACTTCGCCAATGTATTTTGGTCCCAATGTAATAGGGCGCGAGCCTATTGCCATTATACCGGGCACAGTCCCCCTCAATTCGAGGGAGAATTGGGTCATAGTCCACCACGCTGGCCCAGTGCGGGATGGTGAACTTCACACGCCCTTTTATAGACGTGCACGTTTCCTCACGATGTTTTCCTTCACCGTTCAGCAAGTGGTAATCATTGTTGAAAATGACATTCGCACATGAAAATTTTCTCAGGTGCGGGCCTGGGATTTGAACTTGCACCCCTTACGTTTAAGGCGGGCGTTCTTGCCCACGAGGCTACTCTATGTCAATATATATATTTTCTTTTTTTATCGAAATGATGAAATTGAATGGTATAAGATGAGGACTGGCTCCACCTGCGGTTAGCGAATAGATCAGCCAGTATCAAGTGATTAATAACAAGAGAAAATTCAATAAATACAAACTATAAATAAAAACGGATGATAATTGTGATAAGGATGGTGTATCACGTATCACTATATCAATTCCTACGGTACAAGCCATAGGACTACGCTTCAGAATTCGCTTGCGTCATGGATGACATTTCGTTGAAATATTACCTTTTTAATAAATATTTTGATTTTTATAAAAGATCGCGCGTGTAGTAACGCGCCTGTGTGTGCAGGTTTTTGCCATCTAAAATACAGTTAGTTGATATTATAGTGGAAAAATATGGTATTAATAAGGCCAATGTTTGGAATTAACGGACGCATAGCACGCACAATTCCTTACCATATTATAATACGGATAGTGAGAGAGGCTCGCGACTTTAATTTCAGACTACGCTATACTATTATGCTATATAGTATAGCAAAGAAAGATGCTATATAGTATAGCATAGCATGGCGTTCACATTACGCGATATTGTCGCAAGCATTTATAGTCTATAGCCAGCTCAGTTGACGGGATGGCCGGAGGTGAGGGAGGAGGAAAAGGGCGGCGCGCGATATAGCATAGCATGAACTCAGCGCATCGCGCCAATTTATAGCGTATAGTAAGCCAATAATATATAGTTAAGTACAGTGTGAACGTGTCCATATCAATGTATGGTGCGTGATATTGTTGTGCTATTAGCTATATATTATAGCGTAGTCTGAAACCCGTTGAACGTACCTACGTTCACGTTCTACTCTGAAGTAAGGCCAACAACACACTAAGGTGTCAACACTCGCACGTTTAATTTGTTGCTAAAACCAACTCTGTGTGAATATACATAAAGATTGGATTTCTACGCTTCAAAATACGCTCGCGCTGGCAATGTCTTTTCGTTGAGGATTTATCTTTTCCTTTGTTTTAATACAGTTCATGATTCATCCACCATATTTATCACTGTCATCACTCATTTTTATTTATAACTAGCGGTCTGTCCCAGCTTAGCACGGGCTTATAATATAGCCTATGTTACTCAGTGATAATGTAGCTTTCTAACGGTAAAATATTTTTTTGAAATCGGTCCAGTAGTTTTTAAGTTAATTAGTTAAATACAAATCTTTCTTCTATATAATATTAGTGTAGATATTATTATAATATTAGTGTAGATGTTTATTTATTAAATTTGCCCTTGCAATTAATTACTTGGCACTGGCTGAAATACTCGCTAAACGCAGTTGGAGCCATTCGTCATCTTATTCCATTAATATCACTTCATTCATTTCGTATTTTGTTCTGTTCCTATGAGGCGATATGGTCGCCAAAGCGGCAAATACTCTTTAATAATAAATTTAAAAAATACAGTTAATTTTGGTATTGGCAAACATTTTGACGGATGTTGACGCTCCAACCTGCGTATATTTATGATTATATTTGAAGTTGGTAAATTCTATCTGTCCAAGTAGGTTAAGCTGTCTCCATTGTCTGATGTGGGTAAAACAAATAAAATGTGATATGCGATAATGTGTACGTACTCTGGCGTTTTAGGTTTTTTTAGGGTTCCGTACCCAAAGGGTAAAACGCGAACCTTATTACTGACACTTCGCTGTCCGTCCGTCCGTCTGTCACCAGGCTGTATCTCATAAACCGTGATAGTTAGAGAGTTGAAATTTTCACAGATGATGTATTTCTGTTGCCGCTATAACAACAAATACTAAAAAATAGAATAAAATAATTATTTAAGCAGGCTCCCATACAACAAACGTGATTTTTGTGCCATTTTTATAGATAATGGTACGGAACCCTTCGTGCGCGAGTCCGACTCGCACTTGGCCGGTTTTTATTCTAATAAAATATTATTCAGAGGTAGTATAAAAGTGGCGCCCATAACAGAAAAAGTAAGAAGTAGGAGATTAGAATGGTTTGGACATGTGATGAGAAGAGATGAGAATCATGTGACTAAAAAAATGATGAGTATAAATGTGGATGGCTATAGAGCGAGAAGAAGACCCAAGATGGATGGACTGTATAAAGGGTGATATGAATGAGATCGGAGTGGATGTCAGTATGACGGAAAAGCGAGATGAATGGAAGAAAAAGACATACTGCGCCGACCCCAATTATTGGGACAAGGTAAGGCAAATGATGAAAATATTATATATGCTAAAAAATATTACTTGTAGTAGTTTGACGATGGGTTGGTCTAGTGGTTTGAGCGTAGGCCGCTTGGCTGGCTCAACTAAGTGGTTACGGGTTCAATTCCCGCCGGAGGCAAAATTTCTGTAAATGCCTTTACGGAATTTTCCTTGGTCTGGATCGCCCCCAGTACATTGTACAAGCGTCGCTTAGTTTGGGGTCATACGATGAGTGTGTGTTGTCTGCGAATCTCATATTCATCTGAGATTATCACAGGCTATGAAACGGTGAAGGAAAACATCGTGAGGAAACCTGCACGTCTGAGGGAACTTGACTAGTTTTCGATAGATGTGTGAAGTCTGCCAACCCGCACTGGGCCAGCGTGGTGGACTGGCCTGAATCCCCCTCGCATTGAGGGGAGGCCCGTGCCCAGCAGTGGGACGTTAAAAGGGCTGTAGTAGTGTTGTCTGGCGATAGTTATTTATCAAATACTTACGTTACTCGTATTTTAACGGGATCACATCAAGGGGTGAAAGGCGACTTGAGCAACACTTTTGGGCGAAATTGACTTATATACATATTTGGAATTAGCTATTTTTTCTGCATTGAATAAGGATGCTTTCCTGTAAAGTTAAAAATGTCGCTTAAGTCAAATATCCTTTCATCCCACGATATATCTACACGTTTCGTATTCGATTATTTTTCTACCAAAATAATCAAGTTGTTACTAAACGGTTGGTACGGAAAAACGGGGGACTTTAAATCGATACCTATTTACCCAATCTCGTAACCTTTTTTTTACCCTTTCTTATAAAAAGGTCAAACGCGGTTTTATCTTCCCGCCTTATCCCGGCGCGGCTGAGGTTTGCGGCGGGCCGGGAGCCTATTTCACCGTCAAATTGCGCGCGTAAATTTGTATACTCCAGCATATGCAAAGTCCTTAATTAGATGCATGGAGAAACACACACCAACCAAAATCCAATTAAACCCATTTGTCTCTACTTTATATATTCGATAGGTACCCAACTAGGCATGTCTAATTGAGGTATTCTCATTTATCTCTTTTATCAAATTAAAGAAAATATAGACTTGTAGAAATTAGTTGCTTGTTCAGCAAAATTACAGTGTTCTGACCTCTACCTACCTATACGGTGAATCTACCTTGTTTTCTCTACATCACCCTAAGGTGGACTGGGAGAGAATGCCTTTGGCATTAAGTCCGCCTTTGTACAACTTTGTGCTAAAGTATAAATAAATAAATATTGGTAGCGGTTACTTACTTAAATATATTGATATTTATATAATAATAGCAGTGGTAGCCTCGTGGGCAAGAACGCCCGCCTTGAACGTAAGGAGTGCAAGTTCAAATCCCAGGCCCGCACCTCTGAGATCATTTTCATGTGCGAATGTCATTTTTAACAATGATTACCACTTGCTAAAAGGTGAAGAAAAACATCGTGAGAAAACCTGCACGTCTATATAAAAGGCGTGTGAACTATTGCCCAAATCTCCCTCGTATTGGGGAATGTGCCCGGTATAATGGCAATAGGCTGCGCCCCCTACTACATTAGGACCAAAATACATCGGCGAAGTGTGGGCGCACTGCAGTGCACCTCTGCCTACCCTTTAGGGGAATACAGGCGTGATGACGCTGATGATGTATTTTTTTGGCAAACATTGTTACAATAAAGCCCCCTTTTATTGTCTCCGATCCAATGTATCTTTGAGTTGATATGACATAATACATGAATGATTATTAGATAAAAAGGTGTTCGCGGCTAGTTAAGTGAAAAGATAAGCTAATGAAAGGGTAGCGTATCTGTTCACATCGTTTAATTGCCTGCTTTTTGCTGCCGGTATCTCACTTCCGTCACGAATGCAGGGGGATACGGAACCTCATTAAGGCGTTTTTGCTAATGTGACAAAAGGCTAATTAAAAACTTTAGGTCACGAGAAGTTGCGTGTTCACGTGTTTATATTGAAACATTTATCACGACGACAAATAGCCACCGGGTTACGTGTTAAGACCTGCGATCACATGTGCACCCCAACACACGCAAACTATTATTTACCAATATCAAAAGGAACTGTATTGAATCATGGAAAAGGTACATTTTTCTTTCACACATTTTTAATGGAAGTCATCGATGAGACGGGCAAATTTTGACATGTAGTCACGTTGGCCAAATAAATTTAATCTTTATGTATATTTACCCAAACTACATATTCAAAAAAATCAAGTTAATTCGCTCGCAAATGTAGGTGCAGGGCGTTATACTGCTCAAATGTGGAAAATAAAACTGGTTATTTCCGTCATGAATGTTCTATTTTCTATTTTAAATCCTGACATCATCACGTCTATGTTTGCCGAGTGGATAGACAGAGGTGTATTGTAGTGCACCTACATTTCACAGGCATTTTTGGTTTTAATGTAGCAGAAGACGAGCGTATTATCAATATACCGGGCACACTCTCTCGCAATGTGCGGGGGAGTTATTTTATTTTACTATTGTATTTACCGCGCTGTCAAGTATTAAGAGTTGGTAGAAATAAATTTATCAACAGATCATTCAAAACTTAACTTTATCGATATGCTATAAGATAGAATATCATTTGAAATGTTTATCGACCTGGAATAATTAACATAATGGGATATTAACCCTTCCAATTGGCTTTGCAGTAGTTAGATAAAAATATAACTCATGCAGAACTAATCGAAATTGGTAAATTAACTTAGAAAAACAAACAAGAAACAGCAAACAGTCATGTTAAACTATGGCACAATTTCCCCACAGTTGTATGGGTGTAACTGGAATCATAGGTACTTACTTAACTTGACATAACCCAATTACTATCACACAAGTTTCGTTCGTACATAGTGTATTATCTATGGTTCGTACTAACCTTTCAGCCCCGCGCACATTAGGGCGTTAAACACACTCATCAATTTGTTCAAAAATGAGTTCTGCGTATTGAACAAAGAAATATTATAACTGAGATGGCATTTCGAGCCAGCGCTGCGGTAAATGTTCTCGTTTATCTGACTCCGCCATTGTTGTTTTCCCATATAGTTGCCGTATACTACAGGTAAATGAGAAAACAACAATGGCGTGAAAACCGCAGAGCTATACGAAGAGCGGAGTAATTATGGGTACTCTAGATGATCTATGGTGTTGACACATAAATATTGAATATCTGTGGTAAAATTCACGTGTCAAAATTCGCTCGTGCTGTGAATGCTTTTTCTAGGAGTAAATACAGTTTATTTTGGCAAGCAAACATTTTGACGCGCAAGTCATATCGCCCCAGTGTACCCGGATCCTAAGTGTTAAGTTCATTACTATGTGGATACTACGATCCCACTTTGTATTATTACAAAACTTTGGTAAACTTACCTCTTGGGAATATTCAAGTATATCTACAATCATACGTGTCTGCCAATCTTTGTTGACTGAAAGAAAGAAAGACTGAATTTTTTTTGCAAAATTCGTAGTTAATTTCGAAATGATAATATTTAATGGAATAAGATGAGGAATGGCTCCACCTGCGTGTTGCGGGTATTACAGCCAGTGTCAAGTAATTAATAGCAAGGACAAATTAAATATATAAACATTATAAAAACATGGATGAAGACAGTGATAAAGATGGTGGATGAGATCTTTTGCAAAATTAATATAAATAATTTAATATTTCTTGACAATATTAATTTTGGCACATTCAAATTTACCTACTTTGTCTATGGTTCTAAATCACTCTCCGTTCTTTTGTCTATCTCTCTTCTTGTACGTGCTTATTGTAAACACAAGTGTTAAAAGTGAAACCTGAGTTTAATTTTCCAGGATCTAAATCTAACACTTCAAGGCTTTAATAACAATCTAGCTGTCTTAAATTTTCTCAATACAGTATATTAATATATAATTACCACTTTCGCAACACTTGTAATATTACGAGAAGATATTCTTCTAATAAATATGGAATTTATCTCATTATATTAAGGTTTTCCATTATGTTTACTAGCAAACACTTTATCCTGTAACTTTATGATTGAGTATGTTAGCGCTGGGTGGGTGATTCGGGGTTTGTTTCTCGCTAGCCAAATTTCGGCAAAGACTTTTCAGTCATAGTCATTTACCCTTGTCACCACCTACTTATTTAACAGTATTGTTTTGTCATTAATTTGATTTTTTTACTAGTAATATGAAAGGAAGTAGTTATCTCTAGTGTTACCGAAATCACCCCCAAATTCGTTCAAGCGCCATGTTGGGCGATATATCGTTGGAATCAGCGATGTTTTCTCCGTCTTTGGAGCTGACAAAGTTACTAAAATGGCGCTTGAGTCGATTCAACCGTCAATATAAGTTTTGTATACGTAAACCCTGCCATATTTATAGAATGAAAAAAAAAGTTTTATATCTTCCTCATTCAAGATTAACGTTAAAGTAGGTAAGTTCTACTTGTTAACTTTAAAATACACTTTGTTGGAACTAGTGTCGGCATCCCTTTACAAATTCGAACTTCTATTGTTTACGACCACGTGCTGAAACATCAAATAAAACCATAAACCGATTATTTAGTTTCGAATTCAGCGAAGCGTTATCCGCATTGTATTGTATAACTTTTTATTACTTTGATTTTTAAGGTGAACTACTAAAGTTTGAATTGCTTTGGAAAGTTTTTTTTATTACCTTTTTGTTTCTTATGGCCAAAGGGCTAAGCTTACTTAGGTCCTACTTTACATTGGCAATTAGACGAAATGTATTGTCTTGATAGTAGATAGTAATAGTCGGCATTTGTCTATCGGGATTTAAACATCGGCCCTTAACATTGACTTATCATAACGGAGATGGCATATCGAGCCCGCACTGCTGTAATTTTTTCTGGTTTATCTGACTTCGCCATTGTTGTTTTCCCATATAGTTGTCGTATACTACATGTACATGAGAAAACAACATTGACGGAATAATGACCGCAAAGCCATATGAAGAGTAGAGTATGGGTACTGTAGGTACTCTATGGCCAAATGTTTTTAGATTTAAATGTTTGACGATTCGTTGTCGGATTTGATGTATTCCATGTATCAGCAAAGCCATGAGGTGTATGTTCCAAAATCAGTGTAACAGCATAAGACTAACATATGCTAAGTAAAGTTTGTTTATAGATCGATTTAAAATATCGCTTCGAACAACACTATCTATAAATGGGGTAGGACCCTCAATTATAAATAGTTTTGTACTAAAAATTCTTTCCACTAAGGTTCCATGGACCGCTATTTAGTATTCTCTTATTTCCATATAAATTCACATGCCAAAGCAGAGAGCCTAGATGTGTCGACGCTTGACACATAACACAGACTTTTGTGTGTCTACGTCGCTGTCTACACAAAAGTCTACGACATGTGAACCAAGCTCTGACTCTACACAAGTTAAAGTAGAGCTCTCTGAATGTGATGCATACAACTTCATAAAATGTAGAGAGATAAGATCGGTTAGTTACTAACAATTCTTGCTCGATCTACCTATGTACTTGAAATAAGTAAAGTATATGCAAATTTAAAAAATGACAAGCCTACAAAGTTCCTTGCCGGATCTTCTCAGTCGAAGTTGCGTTAGATGTAATATTGTTTACGATGACGTGTAGTAGCACAATAGCATAGTTGAACCGATAAAGATATATTTACGAAACTCTCACAATTTGGAAGTGCCTTATTAATACGAAATACATGATTTGACCTTGACTTGATTTTGTAAAAGATAAAGATAAGTTTATATCTTGGTTACCCTTAGATATTGCACTGTAGAGGCTATACAATGAGGCAATAGAGTTTCTGTTGTACAAATAAATACATCATCACGCCTGTATTCCCCGAAGGGGTAGGCAGAGGTGCACTGCAGTGCGCCAACACTTCGCCGATGTATTTTGGTCCCAATGTTATAGAGGGCGAGCCTATTTCCATTATGCCGGGCACATTCCCCCTCAATTTGAGGGAGATTTGGGCCATAGTCCACCACGCTGGCCCAGTGCGGATTGGTGAACTTCACACCCCTTTCTATAGACGTACAGATTTCCTCACGATGTTTTCCTTCACCGTTCAGCAAGTGGTAATCATTGTTGAAATTACATTCGCACATGAAAATTATCTCAGAGGTGCGGGCCCGGGAATTGAACTTGTACCCCTTAACCTACGTTCAAGGCGGGCATTCTCGCCCACGAGGCTACCACTGCTCTACTCTTCTTTTGGTATTGGGAAAAAAATCACACGCACGTTTTGGTCGCTCCAGTGCATGCGGGGCTTAAACTTTAAGTTATAACGTGTATATGTATTTGCGATCCATGCCATTCACATTAAATGTAGGTAAATAGCTCTTCAAAGTTTCCCGTTCACCACTTAACGACGACGCACAACACAAGAGCGAAATATTGACTTTCCCGATAGTCCAACCACTCAGAGTCAGGTCTCCTATAATATAACTCTTAGGCTCTATCTACACGGTAAAGTTACCTACTTGATAATCACCAGTTTGAGACCGCACAATGGGGCCTAAAGAAGCGCGCGTTAAAATACTTGCTCATACCAAAACGAACTTTGTGTTAAACATAAAGATTGAGTTTCCGTGGTAAAGCCACGCGATTAAGCTGCAAAATTTGCTCGAGCTGTCAATGACATTTCGTTAAAGAATAAGCTATGAGTCTAGTATAATTCGTTTTAGTATGGGCAGTAATCGCGATGCGTGCATCTTGACGCCCCAGTAAGTGCGGGGCTTAAACGGCTTGCGGGAGCGCTTCCACTGCCCATGTCTATCGGGCAGCCGGTCTTACCGTAAGAATATAGCCTAACGATGTGTGAACTACCGCTATTTTATCGAGGTCGATAGTCAATTTTCTCCCATATAATAAACGACGACACGTTGTTGCAAAGGTTCGAGAGTTTCAATTTTGATTGTATATTTTGTCTGTTATGAAGTTGGCTCCGGCTTGATGGAGGGTTCGGTGGATCTAATAACAAAGTTTGTTTGTTGTTTGTCATTAAAACAAAACCTACGAAATATTGTTACTCGGATAACTACTTTTATGTATACAGAGCTAAGTTAGTATATAATTAGTCTATGTTATAGTACCTATTTGTTAAAAGGCACTATAACTCGCAATAGGCTCGCCCCCTATTACATTGGGACTAAAATACATCGGCGAAGTGTGGGTGCACTGTAATGCGCCTCTGCCTAACCCTTCGGGAAATACAGGCGTGATGCTGATGATGATGATGTATATTTAGTACACCCCGTCCTAAAGGACTACTGGTAAACTAGTACCAAAGTACCAACTATAAAGCTGTTTTGGTATTGGCTCCGTGTGCGGGGGGCTTAAACAGTTATCAATTTATCTACTTGGAAAGTATACGACGAAAATGTAATTAACAGCAAATGGTACAAACAAATAAATACAGAAGAAAATAAAGGACAATTTCCAGTTTATAGCTAGAAAGCACAATTATACGCGGTCGTAAATTAGGTTGTGCACTTACGTAAACCAGAACGCTAATTAGTGTTTATCTTAACAAGGAGTGCTGGGTAGTACTGCACCGCGGCTTAAAAGAAATAAACCTACTTAAACTTTTATTGTAATTTGACGCAAACATACAAGAAGCTTTAAAGGAAAGCGTACACTGGGGCGTCAATTTTTTGCCATATCAGAACAAACTTTATTGACTCATCGAAAAAGTTCATTCTTCAACGCAATGACACTGACAACGCGAGCGAATTTCGACGAGTAGGGGCGTGGCTTCTACCACAGAAATTCAAACGTTATACATATTGACACAGAGTTCGTTTTAGTATTGGAAAATATTTGATGCACACTGGGGTGAGCACACAGACGCGCGCATCGAATTGGTTTACCAATACCAAAAGGAACTGTATTGAATCATAGAGAAAGTTCATTTTTCAACGCAATGACATTCGTCACCACAAGCGTGACGTTTACTACAGAGAATGTATAAAATTGGAGATATAAAAAATTGGATTGGATTTATGAATCAGCTTAGAGAGTGTTAAACTAATTTTAATCTAAGTTTAACAAAACTAAATTAAGTGGACAAAGTATTATGTGTTCCCCTACATTTTCATTCTTTGTACTATTGATTTAAACCTGTTAACAATTATATAATACGTATTCCATCCATTACAGTGGCTATATAGCCCATAAAAGCCCCATGAAAACCGACCTTCGTGATCAGACTCGCTTGGCAAATGACTTTCGCTTTCGACGACCCATTATATGTAACATTGCTTTCTTCGGCCCCCACACAAAGAGTTCGCAACAAAAACTAAACGAAATCGTTTGTATGCTCTAGAATTATGAACAAAAAAGATTTAGTATCAATACAACGGTAATGTGTATTCGTGACGCTATCTTCTAACAAAAGTAGGTGAAGGTTAGTTCGTTTGGTTCGCTAAAGCCTTCTCGGACGGTGACAATCGCGCATCAATTCTTTTGTCAACTCTGTGTAAATATATATAAAGATTGAATTTCTGTGGTATAACACATGCCCCACGCGTCATAATCAATACCGTCTTCGCCATAAGGGCACACGGGGCCCGTGCCCAGGGCCCCCATTCTCAGGGGGCCCCGAAGGACCGGCAATTTCTCTCACACATTTATTCTCAAAACATTTTTTTCGGGCACATTACACTTTTTTCACATTTTTTTTTTTTTCAAAAGTGCCCCAAATTCTTGAGTGCCCAAGGGCCTCAACCTAGTTTAAGACGGCCCTGGTCATAATTCGCTCTCGCGGTCAGTGTAATTTAGTTGAAGAATGAACTTTTTCCATGAGTCAAAACAGTTTGTTTTGGTATAGCAAATAAAATTTACGCGCGAACGTCTGCACCCCCGTGTCCGTGAGGTTTTTAACCCTCGTACAGACGCGACGATCCTCGCAACCAAATACCTCCTATTCGCGTGCAATCAAAACTGATTCTTTACCTATTTTAAAACCGGCTAAGTGCGAGTCGGACTCGCACACGAAGGGTTCCGTACCATTATCTATAAAAACGAACAAAAAAACACGTTTGTTGTATGGAAGCCCCCTTAAATATTTATTTTATTCAGTTTTTTAGTATTTGTTATTATAGCGGCAATAGAATTACATAATCTGTGAAAATTTCAACTGCCTAACTATCACCGTTCATGAGATACAGCCTGGTGACAGACGGACGGACGGACGGACAGCGAAGTCTCAGTAATAGGGTTCCCGTAAACCCTTTGGGTACGGAACCCTAAAAACGAACTATATTAACACATAGATAAAGCTCTTTTTTGAATGAAATGCCATCGGAGACGCGTAGCTGTTGCTTCAGACATTCAATCAAATTCTCTTTGTTTATTGGAACTAAGTTCGTTTTCATACACATGTGAAGTCAAGTGAGTTCGCTCGGGCGAATATGTTATAGTCTTAAAGAGCTTGTAGGTAGAATTAAACATTTATTTTATGATCATAGAATACATTGAAATAATAGCGACATGTCCCAAATCGAATCCACTATGTTATACTTACGTGTACGCAAACCGCAATACAGTTTTAACATTAGCATTTAGAACCGCAGCAAACTCTCCAATAATTAGGTATCCAATTAACAAGGCTCGCGAATGCAATTAATGCAAATAATAATTGCTTATCATCGGCAAGTAGATTTCAATGTATTATGCTTTAATGGATTTAATTGGTTTAGGTACGCCTCGAATTGGTAATAAAATGTATTTATACTGAAGATATATTTGTTGTTTAAAATACCGTGTTCCTATGTAGTACTCGTTAATTTTATTAAAACATAATATTATGCAGGATGTATCAGAAGTCCGAAATAATACTTTTGGTACATATACGGTAGCTCATATGTGGATGCTTAGTGAAGACAGTTTATACCTAACTACCATAGTTTCTGAGTTATAGACCTTTGTATATTTGTTTCAGGAATTGGGTACATCCATAACCCTATTCACCAGTGTAAATTACACTTATGAGGGGCGACTACGAAATAGGACATGCAATTCTTATATAGGACTCGAGATATAACGAATTCTAGAAATTGACGACGAAAAAAAGTTGGAAAAACATGGTCGAATTTTGATATTTTTTTTATACCATTCAGTTGTATACCCGATACTTATGCAAAACTCAAAGTATTATTTCGGATTTCTGGAACACCCTATAGGTAAAATAAATAAAGTAAAAAAAAAAACAATATAGATAAATCATCTTGTTTGTCATTAGCAATCGAAATAATATCTCTCTCTCTCTCTCTCCCTCTCGATTAAAATCTTTTCACGTGTAGGGCAGATAGATCATTTAGGTACTTACCTAGCTATGCTATAGGATTATATATATATATTCTAGTAAGTACTATTGGTAAATCTACTGAGTAGGTTTTTACATAAGGAATAAATAAGTAGAACATTTGATCTCTGACATTTGACTTGTCTCGACCTGATTGCTTAAGGGCCATAGTTAATATAACAGCGAACGAGCTTATTTCTTTCAGGAAATTGTAATAACTTAGAGATTATATTTTATCTGTGGCCATGGTAACACCAGCAGGCACAACTGTGACAAGACAAAATCTGAGATTTATCTCATTCATCCTAAAATGAATTACAAAGTGAGAGAGCGACTCAGTGCGACCGCGACGTAGCCGGTCAGAGCTTCATAGAAAAAACTCATTTTTCAACTAAATGTCATCCATGACGCGAGCTTATTTGGCGTTTGGTCGTGTGACTTTTACCTACCACAGAAATTCAATGCCTTGAAATAGAGTTTGTTTTGGTATTGGCAAAAATATTGAAGCGCGCGTCTTGCCGCGCCAGACTGCCCTAGGCACACTGCGCCTTACCCGCCACCAGTCGTTGTAGCAGGAGCGCCAAGACTACACTTATGTCACAGGATATTTTGATTATATCTCTTTCTCTCGTATGAAATAAGACAGAGAGCGACCGAGCCAATCCGTGACAGAGGTCTTGTCTTGACATGCGTGCTAACACCACAGGTAAGCATAAAAATAACTATATTGCAATATAGAAAGGAAACTTTTGAATAATTAATCGTGTGTGGATGCTCAAAATCTCATTAGAAGAAGTGATGTGTGTGAGCGCAGCGCACCGGCAATGCGCCATCTCCTGCAAGCCTCGTTACTCCCGTCTACAGCTTGAAGTTTTGTTTTTAAAGTATATTAATCGGAAGCGGAGAATCTCGGAACCAGTTTCGTCATATCGACGCGACGGTTATAAGGCGCATTAGCTCAAGTGCCTTTTTGGCAACTTTGCACAAAACCCAGCTCAAAAAACTGAGGAAAATTCGTTGATTCCATCGATATATCGAGGGGTAAATTATATTTGACTTAAAGTGACACTTTGGGCGATATTGACTATTGGAATATTGATTATTTGGAATCAGATATTTTTTTGCGTAGAATTAGTGTCCTCTCCTGTAAAGTTAACAAAATGTCGCTTAAGTCAATTAGCCTTTCAACCCTCGATATATAACTCAATATCGCCCAACGTGGCGCTTGAGCCACTTCGCCTTTTACCCGTCGATATGATTAAAAGACTAGACCATAACCCTTCGTTTTGACTTCGCCGCCGTAGTCGGGTAAAACACTACTAACGAGTCGGTACAGTCAAATACAAACTACTTACTTATTTTTGTGTTGCAATTATATTGAATTTATATTTTGACACTCTTTTTCAGAGTTACGATACTTTGGTAAACTACATTTTCATTCAAAGTGCCATTTGAAACGGTTTGAGGAAGAGATCGCTAAAATTAAAGGCGGTAAGTAGATAATATTTTTGACAATAAACCAAGATTTGACAAAATATCGAAAATAAATTGGTATGCTTTATTACCTTATTCAAATACAACCCTATTTGATATCAACACGAGACGTACAGTCGTGCGGAAAGTTATTAAAACACTACCCTATGCGTTGTTGACCCGCTCCACCGGTTGGTTGAAAAATCATAACTTCTTTCATTTACGTGGCGGAATGTAGCGTAGGTACAATAACTGTTGAATTGGTTTCAACAACGGCCATCAATCAAGCCGACGATTAATGAATCGACGACCAGCCGCCAAACGGTCGCACAATACACACGGCTCCGTTCAATCGCTCACGATTTCACACCAATTTTACCCGTCAACGGCCCCGCTCCTCAAATCGTATTTCATCTTCAAACGAAAAATTGAATATCGTATGAACACGCCTCAGGTTACGAAGACAAAAGTTAATGGATTTGTGACTCAATTACGTTTCGGCGAAACGGGGAAATTCGCTTGTACATTCTGATGGAATATAAGTTGGTCGTTCGGTATATTATGTGTGTAAAGTTATCTAGTTCCGAAATGAATATAGATAACGTTAGGAAATAAAAAAACTTAACTTTTCCTTGAGAATATTACATCCTTTGACTTTTCAATAAATGTTCCCGTTGAAGCAGACTTTGTAACTACCTGTATACATGTTTTAGTACAACTTTAACGGCAGTCGAACACGTTTTCATAGGTGCGTAAGTACTACTTAATTCCACACGCGTGCAAGCTGAAGTATCGCGCGCATAATAATCAGGTTCTGTAAATCAACCAACGCGGTGGCAGCGTGCTCGTAAAATATGACGACATCAAAGTGTTCCCGGAGTTAGTAATGTATAAAATCCACAATGCCGCCTCGCCGCCACGGCCGACGTTTGAGCGTGACGCCCGTCACTCGCCGCCGGTGATGTCATACCTCATGCCATGCACGATTTTTAGTATCACGCACTTTTGCTTGTGAGTGTACATTTATAATTTTTATATCCTCTGATCTAGCGACTGTACATTGGGGTCAATTCTATTGATCTCAAACTAAACTAATCCTTCACATGGCTGTAATGTGAGAGCAAGATTGCAATTTGATGGAGGTGTTCAGACGATCTAAATTAAAATTGAGAGGGAATTGAAAATTGTAACCAGATTTTCATATGCTAAAGATATATTATATTCCCAGATATTTATTTTGTGAAAGAAGTAACTTGTATCCCGGAATAAATTTCAATCACTCTACAGTCATGTTTGTTTAATATTGAGAGATTCAAAGATATTTTATTTACCATTCACCATTGAAAAGTTACTGATACCAGTATACAACGAACTCTGCGGCGAACATTCTAACTGAGAATAAATTTCATTTATGAAGTACAGTGAAAAGCTATTATTCTACTATCCCTACGTATCATTTTATTTCATCGTGATCAAAACTGATGGTATATATATTTTCGTTCTTGTAAAAAAGAAAGGCACGCTCCATACTCACTTGAAACAGAAGCTTAACTGATGATGCTGAGTGCGGCATTCATAATTCTTCCATGTTACTCGCTCTGACCTAATTTAAATATCACCGAGCATATACGTTTTGTTCCATACTTGTACAGCTATTTCAATTTTTAAAAAGTCGTTGTTCAATTTCATCCGGCAATAAGTTATAAATATGTCAACCCCACAGATACCTTTGTCTGGTTGCCAAAGAGGAAATCGAAAATTTATTTACGTACAATACAAAACCGTCTTCGCGGGGAAGAAATCGGCCAATTCTGGGAAGATCGCTGCTCCCCTAATATCGGTCGGTCGAGCTCTCAAGAACTTGAAGAAACGCAAGGGGCTCTGAATAAATAATGGAGCGGCGTGCCGAAACTTTTACAGATATTGGTTTTGTTTCACGGCGGACAAATATTAGCGCGAGCAGCTGCGGCACACGTATTTGCTGAGGGCAACTCTACACATCGCACTGGGAAACAAATTGTGCCAATTGTAACTGGCAGTCGCACAATAACACCGCGACACACGCCCTAAAAAACTTATACGACAGGACCCTTTTTTCGGTAACAAAAAATATTTTTGAAAACAAAAAATACTAAAATTGAAACCTAATCACTATTACGACCATGATAAGGACGATGAACTCGGTATTATTTTAGAAATCGTAATCCATCACAAATCATCTACAACAGCATATTTCATTTATTGTTTTCTTATATTTACGCGAATACTATTCATTGATATTAAACTATTTTACGGATTTTATCGCGTTTATTTACTATTTTATTTTCTCGACGTTTCGGCTGCTTTACAGCAACCATGGTCACGGGGGGACTGAGGTGTTAGACGTCCTGATGTCATAGTTAATAACTGGGTACCCTCAAATTTAGCTGTTGTTTGCGGTCCGATCCACGCAGAAAGTGCTTACGGTGTCCTGAGGTCTTGCAATGGTACACTTGGTTTTGGATTTAATCATATTGATTACTGGATCCCAAGTTGGTGGTAGCACCCAGCCATCTCCCTATAAAATAGTAAATAAACGCGATAAAATCCGTAAAATAGTTTAATTTCAAAGCATATTTCATTATTAAAGTGTTTTACAATGCCATCATAAATGGATCATACCTTCATAACTTTCTATAAATTGAGGGTTAATTTAGTTTAGATTATATTGGTGCCAAGTGCCCACATGACAATAATGTTGTCTCAAAAAGCTTCTGAAATAAGTTCCTAACACGCAGCCCCTTACCTATCTTGCAATCTTACATACAATGTTTGAAATATTACTTTCAGTGTTTCACAGTTAACTTGGTACAAAATCTGTCAAACCAGTTTAGTTAATATTAAAACAGTGATACTATAAAAGGTAGTAGTAGGTCTTTTGGACGAGGTGTACTGTCGTTGAAGTAAGGTAAGCGAATTTTCATTCCTGTCGATTAGGCCGCAACGCGGTTCGCGTCACATCGGGTACACATTTTCGTAACAAAATATAAGCACTGGCAACACAGCGATACCAAACAGTAACAAATCACTAAGCCATTGCCTGCAAGCACAATCCATTTCCTTCAGCTGCAACTCGCGTAAGATAAACCTCACATTTACACACTCGGCGTTTTTGTTACGCTCCCATATCAAATGGAAATAAATTGAATGCGCAATGAGTGTGTTGAATTGTTAACTCGGCTTTTCTTTCTTCCCCGCGGGCCTCGTTTTCGTGGATAACCGAGATTGCGGATTAAAACTACTGTTGCATGTTACATTTTTGGGAAAATTTTAAAAAATAACAGTTAGAACATGATAAAGTATTCTATTTTTCATTTTCAAACACAACCCAAAAAATTTCAAACACAACCCAAAAAATGTAATAAAAATCTAGCAAGCTACTTATTTAAACCACATAATCATGTATTTTTAATTCAATAATATCTACCTGTTAGAAAACTAAAGGTTATATAACTGTTAGAAAACTAAAGTAGATCTAAGAAATTTTTAGTTTTTATTTTCAAACAACGCCTCGAACTCACGGAGTTATTTGAATATCATTACAATGGTTCTAATTGTATTGTCATTAAAGTAAACTTTTAGTGCCGTAGTTTTGACTAAAAGTTTCTTAATTTAAAAAAAGTTACATAAATAAATTTAAATTTAAATCCTTCGAAATTACGCAAAGTAAGT
Source organism: Ptilodon capucinus (assembly GCA_914767695.1). Classification (NCBI taxonomy): domain Eukaryota; kingdom Metazoa; phylum Arthropoda; class Insecta; order Lepidoptera; family Notodontidae; genus Ptilodon; species Ptilodon capucinus. The sequence goes on from OU611811.1 coordinate 8,514,323, forward strand.
CCATATGGGGCCTGAGTACATCTCGGGGTTTCATCGGCCATCTTTATCACCATTAAACCATTTTTTATTTAAAATGTATACCTACTGATTGCATTTGTTATTGCTATTAATTACTTGACATTCTTGACACTGGCTGAATTCTCGCTAATTGCAGGTGCAGCCATTCCTCATCCTTACGACGTATCGTTCTTTATATTTCATAATTACATTAATTTCGTCAAAAAACAGAAGTTTTTTTTTGAAGGACTTACGCTGTTGGCCGTGATGTGGCCTTTACAGCTTTACCAGAGGAGTGGCGAGCGCAGAGTGCACTCCAACCAAGGCCTTAAGGGCGGAAAAAGGGTAGCAACTAGCTTAAGGGCGCCACAGAGGGCACGACCTCGGCTTGGGCAGTTACCGTGAGGGGAGAGGTAGTGACTGCGCTCCTAGGTGCAAAGATGCACCTACGAGCGGAAAAGGGGGTTCCTCGACCTCGCCGGCGAGATCGGTGTCTGGTTGAGGCTGGTGTGGGTGTGTCGGTGGCCCTCTCGACGCCCGGGTCGAGGAGGGCGGTGATCGTGTCGGGAGGATCAATCAACACGTGCCGTGGACGGCGGCGACGAGTTAATGATGTGTGCGTGGGGTCTGCCTCGTAATTGACAGCGGCGACAATCAGAGGATTTAAGTGCGACGCGGCTTTTTTAAAATAGCGTTCGGACGCTGTTTTTAGGTGTTTGCGAATAGATAAGGGGCCAAGATCAAAAAACAGAAGTCCATATGACAGGTGTCAAAGCATTTAGGATCCTGGCGCAGATCCTTTGCTTTAATGCGATCATTTCATAAAAGAAGTAGGTAGGTACTAGTCTCTAGATAATACTACCTTTTTCAATTTACTCGTAGGTAAGTACATATTTTACTCTTGAACAGCATCCAAGTAAAGTATACAGATAATGAATGCAGGATAATCCCGGTGTCTCTGAAGGTTATATAGCTCTGTCGGAGCGCTAGCCACAACTACTTTAGCTGCGCTGCAAGCCACCCGTTTAAATGGAACGTGTAATGTGTTAAATCGATTTTGGGATTATGTTCGATAAGTACGTAGTTTAAAAGACGCGAGTTTCACGCGATGAAATAAAAACTTTTTTGTAACTGGCTGTCAATGCAATAAAATAAATTAAATTCTTTGACCATGGTTGCTGCAAGCAGCCGAAAGGTCGGAAAAATCAAATAGTAAATAAACGCGATAGAATCCGTAAAATAGTTTTATTTCAATGTAAAATATGAGAAAACAATAAATTCTTTGTATTAACTCTTAGGAAAATCTCATTAGTATAGTAGTGATTTGTGAGCTCATTCTTCAACGAAATAGCTTATAACACAGAAATTCAATCGTTATGTTTATCAGCATAGAGTTCCTTTTGGTGTTGGTAATGATTTTGACGTACGACTTTTGACACCCCAGTGTGCTTTTCAAAGTAATCTTATACGGATCAATAAACAGCGATAAATAGATGTAACACTATTTGAAGGGTACAGGCAAATAACAGGGAATGTCCTAATTAATGAATTTTGAGAAAAAACAATTTGAATAAGTTAATGTTAAAAAAAACTTTTCAAAAACAAGCTTAGTTTTCGTGTTAACCTCAGCAAGCCCTTTAATTTGATACCCATACAATGGTAGTGCAGAATAAATAACTATTCCGCCATCTTGGATGATCCGCCATATTGGAATTAGAATGACGTCACAAAGCTAAGCATGCCTTGTCATCCAAAATAAGCGTGTATACCCAATTTCAGCTCAATGATAGTTGCATAATAGACAGTTGCAAGATAATATAAAGCTTGTAAAATTAAACTATTCTAACAATTCTATAGTTTGGCCATAAACAAAACTGCATTTTTGGCGCCATCTGCAAACTTTTTTTAAATTCTAATGATTAGAATTCAAAATACTTTACACAAAATATGAAAAAAAATATTAAAACATTCCCTGTTATTTGCCTGTACCCTTAATTTACAAATCACTATTACTATAACAGCGATATTAATATAATATACGCTATTCTAACCTATTCCCATCGAATACGTCAATCGTGTCTCATGATCGCTCGCTATACCTACTCGTTCAATTTACCGACCCCCATTATCCTAACGGCTGCCATTTTTTCTGTGACGACTTTCAAACCCAATGGTCCAACGCGACAGGTGCCCATATTTCTTATTCCCGCTTGACTTTATCTGGCTGTCAATGATCGCTGCTCACATAAGTCCTCTCTGTACCTACCTAAACGAACTTTATTGACACATAGAAAAGGTTAATTCCACAACTAAATGACGCTGACAGCGCGAGCAAAATTTGGTGAATGCTTTTAAGATATTAAATTTTTATGCATATTGACACAGAGTTTGTTTTTTTATTGGTAAAAATATATGCCATCAAAGTCTCGTAACTCAGTTGTTCTACCGCAAAATGTTGTGAGATCCATGTCGGTTACTATATTAAGTCCCTACAGTCTAGTCTTAAGTTATTACGCCATTAGCTAACCTAACAACATCTTATAGTGACCATATGGTCACGGGTATGGCATGGTAATCTTTTATGTTGCCAGTAATGCCCCACTGCCATGCCCCCAGGTAATATTAAGGAGATAAGATTAGATCAAGTATCAATTTTAACACACTTAGGTAATATAGTGGTCTTATTAGCAGGTTATCCGATAGTCTTGTAGAGGCCGGACTGAGCAAGCAATTACCGGAGTCGATATTAATTGAGTGACTGGCTATTTGAGCCACGGCTTAATTTAATCACCGGACTAAACATAAGCCGCTTGTTAATATGTACATGGGTTTGGTGGGAATGAACATAACATTGGGCTCAATGTTATGTTCATTCGAAATACGTACAATAGCTAGGCATAGTATTGTACGCAGTGCCGTAAACAGCTTTTTCTGCGCCCTGTGCGAGCTTCTATAACTGCGCCCTTGTTTTTTTAGATAATATATTTAAAAAAAAATATTAGGGGCGCAGCGGGAACTTATCAGGAGCAAACCGAAAAAATAATAATCCTGACTGGTCTGGCCATTCTTGCGACCCCCAGAGTCTACGCCCTGTGCCTGGGCACCGGTGCCCCGCCCTATTTACGGCACTGATTGTACGTATTTCGAATACAATATTAGATAGGAACTTCATACTACTACACAGATAAAATATTACATTTCTCTAGCATCTACCCGTGACTTAGTCCGTGCAGATTTCGATTATTAAATATCGTAATAAATGATAGCATATATGTTATTCTGATGTATAAACAATAATATTGTAAAGTTTCATCAAAATTCGTTCAGTAGTTTTTGCGTGAAAAGAGTAACAAACATCCATCATCCAACCATCCTCACAAATTTTCTCATTGATTTATATTAGTAGGATAGGATTTTGAATTAATCTATACTATTTTATTATTTTTTTCTGTTCACAATTTACATTACTTGCAAAAATGTAGGTGCCTCCCTTAAATTCTGAAATTGACGTGACGTAACTTCCGATACGATTTTCATTTGTGCTAGGTATATAGGAAACTACTAAACTGTATTCATACTGAATTTTCTCATAAATGTCGTTGTAGATTTTTATACATTCTTATTTTTAAGTGTGTTAAGTACTTAGCATGTACCTACCTGAAAAAAATTTTGGGATGGAAAATAAACTTCATATTTATGGGTTTAATGGCACGGTCTGCTGAGTTTCACTAACGAACTGTCAAGAGTAACCCTAGTAGAGTTAGCTGGTGTAACGCAGGTCTGTTTATAATCACATTAATACTTCGCTTTGCCCTTTCGTCTGACTTGCGTTGACTTTGAAGGGCTGAGTACCTCGATGGGAGTGTAATCTAAGGATTGCCTCAGACTGTACCAATTAATGTCGATGGAGACGGGATTTTGAGCTTTATAATATTTGCGTTCGGTCTTGTTTTGTGTGACACCTTTGGTGCGAGAATTTTTTCCATTTTGTTATAACGGGTCATGGCACACGCATCGCGGAAAGAAAAATGGGAATCGTGCGTTGGCAGTATGGATTTTACACACTCTAGTAAGAAGAGCTGGAACGTACTGCGGCAACTAGGTAGCGCTCCGATACCTCAAAAACAGTCACCCTCTATTAGCCCTAACCAAATCGCCAATCGAATGCAGGATGTAACAAAGAGCGTAAAATCAGACAAATTATTCACAGTTAAAATCAAGAAGAAACTAACCCAATTTTTTAAGTCAGCGGATTCTGATAACTCGGTTTCCGAACTGGAAATGTCACTTAAAAATACAAAAACGAACAAAGCTGCAGGACCAGACGAAATTTACCCCGAGTTCCTACTCCATCTGGGTAAAGTAGGTAAAAAGTGGCTTACTCGTTTTTTTGACAGTATCTTTGAAAGTGGCATTATTCCTACAGCATTCAAGCGCTCAAAGGTCATCGCGCTACTAAAACCGGGAAAATCACCCAACGAAGCGTCTAGTTACAGACCCATTTCCCTCCTCTCTGTCACGTATAAAATATTGGAGAGAATACTGTACAATAGATTATACCCAACAGTAGACGCTAGCATCCCACCAGAACAGGCTGGCTTCAGGGGAAATAGAAGTTGCGCAGACCAAGTTCTTGCTCTGACCTCCTTTATTGAGGCTGGTTATCAACGAGGCTTAAAGACATCAGTAGCTTTCGTTGATCTAAGTGCAGCTTACGATACTGTGTGGTCAGACGCACTGCTATGCAAAATCAGCGATATTATCCCCTGTCGCAAGACTATTCGGCTCATCAAGGCCTTACTTGGCCCCCGGCTTATAAAAGTGCACCTTGGAGAGGAGTGCAGCCAATATCGCCTTCTCAAGAATGGACTTCCACAGGGGTCGGTACTGGCACCACTCCTATTCAATATTTACACCCGAGATATGCCAGCAACAAGATCCTTTAAATTTGCGTATGCTGACGACCTGGCACTGGCCTATCAGTCGCGGAGTTTCGAAGAAGGAGAATTGGCGCTGACTGAAGACCTCAACGTAACAGGAGACTATTACACCCAGTGGCGCCTGCAACCAAACCCAAGCAAAACTGAAATATCATCCTTTCACCTCACCAACTGCCTTGCCAACAAGAAGCTAAATGTTACCTTCCGCGGTGAACAACTGAAACATAATTTTACACCCAAATATCTCGGTGTAACACTGGACCGTTCTCTGACATTTAAACACCATCTGGAAAACGTGAAGCAGAAGTTAACATCGAGGATAAACATCATCCGAAGGCTGGCTGGCACAAGTTGGGGAGCTTCCGCAACGGTACTCCGGACATCCGCCTTGGCACTCGTGTACTCAACAGCTGAGTATTGTGCGCCTGTATGAAGTCGCAGCGCACACGTGCACAAGGTTGATACCCAGCTGCACGAGGCCATGCGTTTGATCACGGGAGTGATAAAGTCGACACCCCTTCCATGGCTCCCCGTCTTGGCTCACATACCTCCGCCCGCGCTACGTAGAAACCAGGCAACTGCTAGAGAATGGGAGAATTTCTCTCAGCAAAACCGTTCCGGTGCCATGCCCATTAGAAACACATTGGACGATTTGCCTCCTGATCGACTGCGTTCAAGGTCACCTATTTGGACTGATGAGTGCACCAAACACAAGAGCTCTGTAAATGAGGCGTGGCAATCGGAATGGGGCTTATTCGAGGGTACAAATGCAGGTCTAGTCACTGACCCTGCAAAAAAGCAACCCGGCTTTAATGCCAACAGAAAAGCGTGGACCCGGTTAAACCGGTTCAGAACCAACCACGGGAGAACAAATCACCACCTTCACAAATGGGGTCTAAGGGAGTCACCGAATTGCGACTGTGGAGCACCTGACCAAACTCTTTCCCACGTTGTGAATGAATGCCTACTTCGCTGTTTTCCCGGTGGCATCGCCGAGCTGCACAACTTCACCGCTAACGCAGAAAGCTGGCTAAAAAATCTGGACATAGACATCTGATCCAAGCAGGGATTGCCATACGCTATGATGATGATGATGGCACACGCACTATGCTTAGTAGTTTTAAAAGTTTATTTCGATACCTTTTAATGTGAACGAAGGACTCACCGAAGGATCACCAACTCCAACAAAGGACTAATATCTACTAGGTAGTCTCTAGTGCGAGAGCCCTACAAAAATAAGGCTAATTCTAGCTTAGTGTAGCTCCTCCTTCGATTGTGCAACTGCGAATACTAAAGTTCTTTGGCCACATCTCCAGAAACGAACACTCGATGGAGAGACTTGTAGTTCAAGGTCAGGTAGCGGGAAAGAGAGCTCGCGGCCGATCTCCCACACGCTGGATAGACTTAATTAAGACGGCAACTCAATCTGCCATAGCGCAGTGTTCTCGCAATGCTACCAACCGCCAGAAGTGGAGAAGCATTGCCAGAGCGGTAACCCTCGCCAAGGAGAACGACGACACGGATGATCCACCAACCACACCATCTCAACAACCACGACCACTCTGACAAGAGTGCCCGACTAAGAAGTAGCTCCTAGCACAAGACTTTTAGCTGACGGCGCTAATTATAGAATTCTGTGGTGTTAGCACGCATGTCACGAAAATACCTATGTCATGAGTTGACTCGGTCTTTCGCTGTCTTATTTCAAACGTGAGAAAGAGGTATAATCAACATGTTCTGTGACTTAAGTCAAGTCTTGGCGCTCATGCTACAACTAATGAAATTCCTATAAGTTCAAAGTATGATGGCGACTGTACTGTTAAAATTCAATGGTACCTATTGTAGTTCAAAAAATATCTCTTGATATACTTTTGATTGACTACTGCTACTAGGTCTTCTGCTAATCGAACTACCTGATAGCGTAGACGTTTATGCTAAAATGCACTTATGGTACAAAATTATTTACCCTACAAAAAAAAATCAATCAGATATCCAAAATAATAATGTTTTTTACCGAAGCAAAAATCTACGTCATTGGATTAACAAACCAGGGTGGCATCGGATTTTATAATTACCCGTCGGATTTCAGAGTCCGGTTGCAGGTATCTCGCTAATTGGCCGCGAGCCGTTATACGTTAACGTCCTGCGCCTACTGGGGCGAAATAACTTTACTTCTTTCGAAAATGTCAAACTTTGCTCGCACCATCGATGACATTTCATTGGAATAAATTAATGGTAAAAAAACCTTTTTCAAACCAAGCTTTTATTTAATTGCCCTTAGTTTTCGTGTTCTCCTCAGCAACCCCTTTCATTGGATACCCATACTGTGGTAGTGCAGGTAAAATAACTATTCCGCGGTCTTGGATAATCCGCCATATTGGAATTAGAATGACGTCACATGGCCAAGCTTGCATTGTCATCCAAAACAAGCGTGTATATCAAATTTCAGCTCAATCGGTTAAAGATAAGTGATTTAAAATTCAGTTGCAAGATTCCACCCGGACATACATTGCAAGTTAATATAAAGCTTGTAATTATAATAAAATACACTTCTTCTGTAAGTTAGTACAGTGATTCATCCGCCACCTATGTCAAATTCATAACCTATTTTTATTTATAATATCTATTCGCATTTGCTCTTGCTTGCTATAGCAGTGGTAGCCGAGTGGTCGAACGCACGCCTTGCAAATCAAAGTGTGCAGGTTCAAACCCCGGCTCGCACCTCTGGGTTTCATGTGCGAATCTCATTTACATCCGAGATTACCACCTGCTATGAAACGGTGAAGGAAAACATCGTGAGGAAACCTGCACGTCTGAGGGAACTTGACTAATTCTCGATAGATGTGTGAAGTCTGCCAACCCGCACTGGGCCAGCGTGGTGGACTATGGCCTGAATCCCCCTCGCATTGAGGGGAGGCCCATGCCCAGCAGTGGGACGTTAAAAAAGGGCTGTAGTTATTATTATTATTTATTTGCTCTTGCTATAATAACTTGACACTGTCTTAAATACCGGCTAATTGTAGGTGGAGCTATTCCTAATCTTATTTAATTTATTAATTAATTCATTTTGTAAAAAAGTAAATACGGTTATTGCAGTTCGTTCTAAAACTTACAGCGCGCCTCCCCGGCATCAACGCTCGTGTGTCTAAATATATTCCAATACCAAAACGGACCCTGTGTCAATATGCGTAAAGATTGAATTTCTGTGGTAGAAGCCGCGCCCGCACGCGTCAAAATTCGCTCGCGCTGTTAGTGTCATTTAGTTGAAAAATAAACTTTTTCTATGTGTCAATACAGTTTGTTTTAGTATGGCCAAATTGACGCTCGAGCGTTGACAACTCAGTATGTGGGAGGCCTTAAACGCTGCTGTTGACACAAGGTCTTAAGCGGGTTTCAGACTACGCTATAATAAAATATAGTATATAGCGCATAGCACAACAATATCGCGCACCATACATTGTTACGGACACGTTCACACTGTACTGTACTATATATTTTTGGCTTACTATGTGCTATAAATTGGTGCTATGCGCTGAGTTCATGCTGTACTATATCGCGCGCCACCATTTTCCTTTCCTCTCACCCCCAGCCGTCCCGTCAACTGAGCTTGCTATATACTATAAATGCTTGCGATAATAATATTATACTATATTATAGTGTAATGTGAACTCCATGCTATGCTGAACTATATAGCATCCTTTTTGCTATACTATATAGCACAATTGTACCTATATATAGCGTAGTCTGAAACCCGCTTTATACGCTAACGGGTTCGTATATCACCAAGACTATAGCAATAAATTGCTAACCATTCTTCTCTGACCGCGACCCTTGCGAGCGGGGTCGCGCCGTCAGGGCCTTTAATGAGAGTAGGTATAATACGATCTCTAATGAGAGCACACATTAAAATTCATTTAACACACAGTCTTTGCGACATGGGTACTGACCCATGTCGCAAAGACTGTGTGAGACAAAAGATTTTCCTTGGTTTAAAATGAGATAGTCACTCCGAGCAGTAGCAGTGGTAGCCGAGTGGTCGAACGCATGTCTTGCAAATCAAAGTGTGCAGGTTCAAACCCCGGCTCACACCTCTGGGATTTATGTGCGAATCTCATTTTCATCCGAGATAATCACTTGCTATGAAACGGTGAAGTAAAACATCGTTAGGAAACCTGCACGTCTGAGGGAACTTGTCTAGTTCTCGATAGATGTCTGAAGTCTGCCAACCCGCACTGGGCCAGCGTGGTGGACTATGGCCTGAATCCCCCTCGCATTGAGGGGAGGCCCGTGCCCAGCAGTGGGACGTTAAAAGGGCTGTATTAGTAGTCACTCCGTACGACATGCATCTCGATTCTGTTGTTGACAAACTAAAAATGCACGCACCTAAAATTCGCACGTAAATCTATGACAACTATACTTTATTTCACAGCACTAAGCTATTGCCGACATTACAGCTGTAAAAATGACGGCAATAGGTACACTCAGTTTAGTGTAGTCTAGTTTGCTGAAAACTACTATTTTGTTTGACTGATCAAATAGCTTTTCAACGTCACACTTTCGTATTAAAACTCATAAATGGTTTTTCGGTAAACCACGATTTGTAATAAGACCGATAAAGTATAAATCATCTTATTGGTCACTCATAATTGCATTGTTCGCCATCTGCGCTTTCATATATTTCCAATGGAATTCATTATGACTGAGAATTAAAAGGATCGCGTTGAATTAAATACAGGCGTTGAATAGTATGCCTTTACCAACATGCAATCAATGGATGTATACATTCAATAAGGGTAGTTGTTTACTGATATTCATATTTTATAGGCAATCTATTTTTAAATGAAAAACATTGGGTAGATATCAACGTATATTTTAAAGCCCATGCAAAATATTTGCCATTACCTAAACAAACCTAGTGTCAACTACTGTAAAGATCAAATTTCTGTGGTAAAAGCCACGCTACAGAATCCGCCGATTTCTATCGTTGTATTGTTCACATCCAACAGCGCTATAAAGATACATAAAATTCAGTTCTTCCAAGCAGCAGTCCATATCCCACCACCTCTAAAACACTATAGTGTTAATATTTCTTATTTTTTTATAGTTTTCATAGTACAAAATTTCATTTAAAAAAAAACACTAGCATTAAAATACACAACAATCCTAAAGAGATGGGAAAATCAGTCATTTCAATCGGCATTCTTGCGTACACCACTCTGATGTTACTTAAAATTAGTTTTCTGCTACCAATTTCCGCCCCGAAAGTCAATTCCGCTCAGTGATTCCAGTTTAAATTTTCAAAACTTTACAATTTCACAGAAAGGAATCGAGACAATATCCGAGTGCTAACTTTGAGGTTCACAGAAAAGCAATTTGAAGTGCAACTAGGTGCTCTGTTTACTTGAATATACTATAACGCCCTGCGCAAATACGCGCGGGACTAATATTAGCCGATACCAAAACAGACTGTATTAACTTATGGAAGAAGCACATTTTCCAACTAAATGTCATCAATGACGCGAGGAAATTGACTTGCATGGTCGTATGGTTTTAGCCACGGAAATTCAATCTTAATATGTATTATCACAGAGTACATATAAAAAGCCGTTTGAATTCCCAGTATGATCAAGGCGTTACAGCGTAGAAGCAGTGGTAGCCGAGTGGTCGAACGCACGCTTTGCAATCAAAGTGCGCAGGTTCAAACCCCGGCTCGCACCTCTGGGTTCCTTGTGCGAATCTCATTTTCATCCGAGATTATCACTTGCTAAAAAACGGTGAAGGAAAACATCGTGAGGAAACCTGCACATCTGAGGGAGCTTGACTAGTTCTCGTTAGATGTGTGAAGTCTGCCAACCCGCACCGGGCCAGCGTGGTCGACTATGGCCTAAATCCCCCTCGCATTGAGGGGAGGCCCGTGCCCAACAGTGGGACGTTAAAACGAGCTGTAGTAGTAGTAGTAGTAGTTGCAGCGCACAGGGGCGTAGACCCTCGCGCGTCAAAATGTTTGCCAGTACCAAAACGAACTCTGTGTCCATATGCATAAAGATTGAATTTCTGTAGTAAAAGCCATGCGCCTACGCGTCATTTCGTTAAAGAATAACTTTTTCTATGAGCCAAGATACATTTTTTTAAAGACAAAAATTTGACGCCCTACTGTCGTCGCCTCAGTGAGCGGGAGGCCTAAAGGCATGTGGGAAATGCCGTATAGTGGTGAATGGTGCCTATGGGATGTCGTCTTGATAACCCCGGCGTCGAACACAAAGCAGGCCAAACGGATAATCGATGGGCCTCCACGCTTTCAAATAAAGGCGAACCCTGCTCTCGGGAAATAAATGATTTTTTCCCCTATTTCATAGGTTATTCAGGGCGAAATATGGTAAATTCCGTAAAATAACATGAGAATACTAACTTGTTTTTTTTTTAATGGACTACGCTGTTGGCCCTGAGGTGGCCTTTACAGCTTTACCGGAGGAATGGCGAGCGCAGAGTGCACTCCAACCAAGGCCTTAAGGGCGGAGGGTGGCAAGTAGCTCAAGGGCGCCACAGAGGGCATGACCTCGGCTTGGGCAGTTACCGTGAGGGGAGGGGTAGTGACTGTGCTCCTAGGTGCAAAGATGCACCTACGAGCGGAAGAGGTTCTTCGACCTCGCCGGCGAGATAATACTGACTGGTATCAAACTAAAGTACACTATACTAAATGTATTGCCGTTCTTCTTACAGCCGTAATGTATGAGAAAGACGGGTATATATTTTAAATAGAATTTTGTTGTAGTTTATATGCAATAGCATCGAAGTATGTAATGCAATAAAGCGCTGAGGCGGCAATACTCGCGTGTCTAATTTTTTGCCAATACTAAAATGAACCATATTGCCTCAAAGACAAAGTCTGTTTTTCAAAGAAGCGACATTGACGACAATGAGGCCTTGTTTTGACCACTGAAATTCAATCTTTATATATATTGACACAGAGGTCGTTTTGATGTTGGTAAACATTTTGACCCTAGTGTGCGGGGTCTTAAGAACTGAGACAGTTAAAACTTGCAAATGACTATTGGCTTTACATATATTCTGTAATTGTAACCTTTTTCAAATTACCTAATAAATATTTATACAAATGTAAGCTATTATTATGAATATTACGAATGTAATTGGTATACTGTCGGCACAATAATTACCTTGTAATATGAAAAAAGAGGAACAGGAAAATTATTTTGCCATATAAATAATATACTAAATGAAGCCCAACACTGAAGTAGGCAAGGATAATGCTCATGTTTTTTTTATTATCTGTCAACAAGATGACAATGTACGTAGTAATTTAATACAATAACACCACACTCATCGTATGGTCCCAATCTAAATTATACTTGTACTATGGTCTGGTCCGATCTAAATTACACTAAGAACGGACCAATTTCTGAAAAAAAAAACAATCTTGTCTTTGCTACTGTCAGAAATTGAACCCGCAATATTGACATTGAGACAACTAGACAAAGTCGTCCTCTTTCAAGGTCGTCTGTCGTCGTCGATAAATACCTATATATGTTATATACAGGGTGTTTCAGAAGTCCGAAAATGGTATAGAAATTGTATCGAAATTCGACCATGTGTTTTTTCATCGTCAATTTCTATAACTCGAAATAACTACAGTCGTAAGTAAAATTTGTACGTTCTGTTTTGTGATTAATGGTAGTCGCCCCTCATAAGTTTAGTTAACACTGCTGAATAGGGTTATGGATGTACCCAAAAGCCAGAATACGAGACCTGTTACATATATTCAAAGGTCTTTAACTCAGAAACTGTGACAGTAAGCTTTAAACTGTCTTCACTAAGCATTCACATACGAGCTACCGTATATGTACCCAAAGTATTATTTCGGACTTCTGATACACCCTGTATAGGATGACATACGTATTTATAATTTAGTATGTGTATGTAATGGATGCCGCGATGAATGTTTATACTTAGGTACTCACGGCAAAAAACCTGTGACATCCCATCACGTATTTTTATTCTATCTATTTTACGATTTGAATATATTATTAATGTTACGAGAATTGTGTAGTAAACCGATAAAATAGTGAGAGTTATTAAGATTTATTAAGATTTTATTTCTGTATAACAGAGACGCAAATATTCTAGTATCTTTTAAAAGTATAAATTGTAGTCTACACATAAATCTTCTCAAAACCTTAACAGAGCGTTTTCGCCTAACATTATTTAAGATTTGTAGCTATCTGGTTGGGCCCGTCTTGTATTTATAAGTCTGGCTTAATAGGCAGACAACTACCCCGTACCCTAATTAACCTTTAATATATTACTTACACAACTTTAACAAACTTCCCCATTACCGTAAGAGAAGCTCGTAGACGGAGCTTTCTAAATAATGTATAAATTACCGGCACTGCGCTACTAAACATCGCGTCTTGTCCGTAGAGACGACGTTACGAGACGCTCACGATAGCCTTCATAATTTTATATTCTGTGTCACGCGAGCCCGCCCTTACCATTCACCTTGACAAAATATAGCCTATATTCTACAGGCTGCAACATAAGTCCAAAATAATATTCTATATTGGTATAGGTAAGTGTTATCTAAGAGCTTTTAAAAACAGACTATACCCAACTATCATAGTTTCTGAGTTACAGATCTTTAATTTTTTGTCACGACTCGTATATTGTGGCATTAGGACACTTGCTCAAAAAACAGTGTAACGATTACAACTGATTTGAAAATGGTCCATAAAAAATACTTATAGGACTCGAAATACTTATTACAAGATTTTAACATTAATTATACATTTGCGTACTCTGCGTCTCTGAAATTATTATGACAGACTTCTGAAACACCTTTAAAATTTTAAATAATAAAAAAAATCGTGTGTAGCTATTCCTGAATTCGTCGTAACACTGGGCTAACTGAACATACATACAATAAACTGAGCAAAATTTCCTTAAACGACTCTACGTCTTCTATAAATCTCCGAGAATAAATGTCCCAGGGTTTTTACCTCATAAATTCGTGATTTATAGTTATTTAACAGGGTCAGACCGTTCCTCGCCTTAAAACTTATATATCGATCGTCCGTAAAATATGTGAGTACCTCTAAAAAGCCGGGCTATTCAGTGACGGAACACGCACAATGAGGAAACATAAAATAAGTAATCGTCACCACTTCACATTCAGCCGCTAGCAACATTCATGAAAAGGCTTGAATCTCTACGACAATAATTCAAGATATATCGCGCTATGCTCGCTCATAAATAAAACGAGAGGACTGACCCTCGAAAATCTTAAGCAGATTATGAATAAGTGGCTATCCAATTTCGTGGGGAGGGTTTACGCTTGCAATTCAAATCGGGTAAATATCTCGAGGACAAAGGGAGCAAGACTGTAGACTGTAATAATCTTATCTGGAGAAGATTGCGGTTCTATACTCGCCCATCTAGTTGCTTCAGCTCATTTAAGGCCTTTATACACAATTTTGAAACCTATCAAGAAAAAATGCGAGCTAACGGAAATTTGAAAAAAAATACATTTAAAGGTCTTTTGGTAATGAGATAGCAGAATAGCAATCTTGAGATCATGGTTTTCAGACTTTCAGACTGTTAGATTTTGGACATCTGAGCAGAATTTCAATCGAATTGGAGCAAAAAAAAACAACGAAATAGAACTTCTAGCCACCTCTCAACTTTTGTTGATCAAGCACTTGTTGAAAGTGATTTAACTCGTTTCAATCCATCCTTGATTGTTGGCGTTTGTGTTGAAAGCGATTTTAAATGTTAGCACAACCGATTCGAACAGTCTGAAGATGTTTATTTAAATTCGATATACCTAAATTTTATGTTCGGGAACAAATCATAATCAACGAGAATCGAACTTTAAATCCACGGACACACTGAACGAACACAAAACGAACTCTGTGTCAATATGGGTAAAGATTAAATCTCTGTGGTAAAAGCAACGTATCAATGCTCGCTTGCCCTGTCAAACACATTTCGTTGAAGAATGAACTCTTTGTATAAGTCAATACAGTTCGCTTTGGTAGTGACAAAAAATTCGAACCACGTGTTTTAACGCCCTCCTTTCTTTATCGTGAACATTTAACTAGTTCAATTAAGATACGTATATCTCTAAAGTAATTGTGGCGTTATAACTGTGGCGAACGAATTGCGATTGCGAATTTCTAATAGCAATCTGCGCCCCTAAATTTAATGCTACATAAAATATACCACAAGAGTCTGAATAACGAGAACCCCGGGGTTTTTGTTTAATATTCAAATACAATTTACTTAATTATACGCGAAGTATCTCTTGAAAGAATAATGTGCCTGAAACAACACAAGGGGAAACGAGCAATTCGAATAAAACTTTATTTTTTACATTAAGGGTGCGATTCCATTGAACTATGCCGGGTTGCTTCCACCAATATAAATCTGTCATTTGCTTAACTCTATTTAGATTTACTAGGCGGTAACCTTGTACTGTAAGCGTGTGAGTTAGCAACCCTGCATTGTCAAGTGTAGTTACAGCCTAAAGTTCAAAGACTAATCAGCCGATTATCATACCAAGAGTGTCATACATAATAAAAAGTATTTATTTGCGAGTTCGTTTTCCATATTCTGGGCGGAGTCCTATGTTCATGAATGTAAGAATGTTCTTGCCTGTATTACAAGGACACTGTATTTGAGAATTTTTGATTTATCAAAACTTTATTACATACGAACGAAGTCGCGGATAGAAGCTAGTACTCTATATAACCATGTAAGTTATGTCTTATCATCTCAAAAGGCCCAATTCGTGACAATATCGCGGAAGCGAAATAACCACAGACGTGCTCGTGCGTCCCCACATGTAGTTTAATTTAACGTTGACAAAGGAACAATGTGTTCGCAAGGATACTAAATTTACATTGAATCGTGTTTGTTGAATAGCAAACTATAGAGACGAGGTCGCGTCGCGCGCTGAAGCTAATTCCCCACTTCCTGAAATAGGAAATATATAAGGGTTCTCTTGTCGTTATCACACATTTCTACGGATTGTATTTGTAGGTAGACAATATGTAGATAGATTGTTACAGCTCGGGTTGTGTTCGTAAGAATTCATTAAAGTTGCTATCTTATAATGTTTTTTTTTATTGATTATTCATATAAATAAAATAATGTGATATGAATTATAGACATATTACTTAAAGTAATCTGTATCTAGATTTTATTAAATAGTGAGAGAGTTAAAATAAGTAAGAGTATCTACGGAATTCATCCGCCATCTTTATCGCTGTCATCATCCATTTTTATTTATAATGTGTATTTATTGAATTTGCCCTTGCTATTAATGACTTGAGACAGGCTGAAATACCCGCTAAACGCAGGTGGAGCCATTCCTCATCCTATTCCATTAAATATCATCATTTCATTTATTTCATGGATGAAGAAGAAGAGGAAGAGTATCTACAGCATCACACGAAAAGACGAGATCTCCTACAGTTATTATTTCATCTACTAATATGTTCAATATGGTACGAAAACCTTCGTCAATTTTCAAAACCATTTCTTTATCAAGTCGTAAAGTACCTTTTGAAACTAAAGCACTAAGCTAACAACTACTTATAAAAATATACCTACTGAATATGAGAACAAGAATCAATATAGTATAATCGACATATGACTATCGCCTAGTCATTACGATATTCGAATTAAAAAATGTTCTAATTAATTGTCAGTTCGTATCATAATATATTTCCTCTTGCATCAATGCGATATTCTGTTTCGTTTAAAATGCAATGTTGGCATGACTGATAATTGAACTGGTGCAAGCAAATGTCGACTTTAAGGTGACAAACCTTTTTACCATTACTGTACCTACTTTAATAGTGGCTATATAGTGTTTGCCGAGTAGCATCCTGGGATATTAATCTACGTTCCTGAACGTTATTGTAACTGCTCAACTGGGACATTCCAGACACTCGTGATGGATGTGAAACGAATAAGGTCTTGACTACTCATCGCTCTATCGGAATATCTCAGGGGAGCGCGTGCAGTCATCCACAAAAATTGTCCAACAACCAACCCATTAAGAGGTGCTGAGTTTTAGATTTTTTTAACCATCCCCTTCACTGTTTTACGGCGTAAGCTGAAATTTATATTGACATTATGACTTAGTATTTTTTTGATGAGGTTGTGCTTGATCATTGTACGGTATTTTTTTAAGTACCTGCTAATCGTATAAAAAGGTTTGTTTATAAGGGTTAATCGGACTATTAGCTGGCTTCGGAACTATTAGCTGCAATAAGTAAAATTCGTTAACTATTAGAAAGATACACTACACCCAAGTGTCGTAAGCTACAATAACCTTTACATACTGAGACGAGCAGTCACTTTGCTTTGTATAATATTTACTTTGTGCAATTATACATATAGATTGAATATCTGTGGTACCACACGACCATGCGAATAAATTGTTTTTTTTTTTTTTTTTATGAGATAGGGAGGCAAACGAGCAGACGTTTCACCTGATGGAAAGTGATCAACGCCTTGCGTCATTGATGTCATTTCGTTGAAAAATGTGCTTCTTCTATGAATTAATCATGGAGATATATAACGGAGATGGCATATCGAGCTCGCGCTGCGATAAATTTTTCTGGTTTATCTGACTCTGCCATTGTTTTTTTCTTATATAGTTGCCGTATACTACAGGTACATTAAATAAAAACAATGGCGGAATAATTATCGCAGAGACATTCGAATAGAAGAGTCGTTATGGGTACTCTAGTTACTCTATGGAATTAATACAGTTCGCTTTGGTATTAACAAAAACTTGACGCTTCGAATATTCGAGAGGCAGCTTTTAATATGATATCTCCAGAAAAGCCATAGTTATAATTGTTGGGTAGCGACGCATCCAGCCATGGCAACGGTCTTTCGCGGCGAGATCTCGGATACCGGGTGAAGGGCGGCTCATCGATCCAGCCGACTCGGCTCGCCATTAAATCATGGATTAAGCTCCGTAAACTTTGCATAACGACTTTAATACAAGTAGCAGAAAGTAAAGTTTCTTCGTAAATTAATAAAGCATGAGAAAGGCAAAGATCGGGGTATCATTCGAGATTAATTGACAGAGATAGTAAACATACGATCAAATTCCAAAACACTGTGTCATTAAAAATGAATCGGTATTGGTAAGAGCAACGAATCCTTTTCTACTTTTAATGAGAATAATTTTGCCTAAGATTGGTTGACATACGGCCCGTTAGCAAAACGGGACGTTTCTCAAATATAGGAATGGGACGTGAGTAAAATCTTCATGAGTTAATTTTTCTGAAATATTTGTATCGCGTTGATGCGTAATATTATACAAAAGTCACCTTTCAGTTGACTGGTATTTTGAAATATAATATTTATCTACCTGCCTATCATTATGTATAGTCTTTGGGTGTTACCGTTAAGCTTCCCACACACTTGGGCGACGATGCCCGCGCGTCAAAATTCACTCGCGCTGTCAGTGTCATTTAGTTGAATAAGAAAACCGGCCAAGTGCGAGTTGGACTCGTGCACGGAGGGTTCCGTACCATTATCTATAAAAACGGCAAAAAAAATCACGTGTGTTGTATGGGAGCCTCATTGAATATTAATTGTATTTTGTTTTATAGTATTTGTTGTTATAGCGGCAACAGAAATACATCATCCGTGAAAATTTCAACTCTCTAGCTATCACGGTTCATGAGATACAGCCTGGTGCCAGACGGACGGACGAACGGACGGACGGACGGACGGACGGATGGACAGCGAAGTCTCAGTAATAGG
The DNA here is from genome assembly GCA_914767695.1 of Ptilodon capucinus. NCBI lineage: Eukaryota > Metazoa > Arthropoda > Insecta > Lepidoptera > Notodontidae > Ptilodon > Ptilodon capucinus. Next base: position 8,533,063 of record OU611811.1, read on the forward strand.
ATTCCCGTTTTACCCTTTGGGTACGGAACCCTAAAAATTAACTTTTTGTATGAGTCAATACAGTTTAATTTGGTAAAACAAAAAAAAATACGCGCGAGCTTCGACGCTTCAGTGTGCGGAAGACTTAATACCTCGTTCTCTGACATTTGTAACTACTCAGCTTACACGAACAAAGCTGAAATGGTGTATTAATTAATGAGCATTATAAAGTACGGTCTGTAATCGTCGATGCTGACAGTTTCGTTATAATAACACATTAAGGGCACGTAGGAGGCTTACGAAAACTTTCCAACACATTAACAGGTATTAAAAGCGAGGTTTATGCCAAACTCAGCGGTAAAACTGCAGAAACTGTTGTACTATAGAAACAATGTCGTCAATTTACCGTCGAACTTGGGTACACTATAGGGGTTAGCGATATAATAAATTTAATTTGTTGGTGTTTCGGGATCAAAATTTAGATATTTCCGAGGGTTGCTAACTTGGTAGACAATACTCCAGAGCAGTTTGGACTATACATATTGTTTCACAAACAGTATGCCCGGCACTTGTTACCTATGGGACTATCCTGAAATTACATGGCCGTACCACCTCTCTTTCAGCAGTATTTACTTGACAGGTGTGCGAGCCCTAAGTATTATTAAAATAAAACTAGGTACACATCAAATAACACAGGTACTACAGAGACAACTTGCAGGTAAAAATATTTTATTTTAAGTCGTCAGACAACACTCACATCGTATAAACCCAAACAAAGCACCGCTTGTACTATGTTTAGGTGCGAAAAATAGAATCAGAATCAATTTTTTTTGTATTCATATAAACCAATACAGGCACTTATGAATCGTCAATAAATAGTAAAAATAGCTTTACCACTAATACGACCAATATGGCGTTTTGTTTCGACGTATGTCAATTAAATAATTAAAATTAGAGATAATGCGAGATAATCAATTATGCGAGAATATAATAGCAGTGATAGTCCCGTCGTTAGAACTCCCGTCTTGAACGCAAGGGGTGCAAGTTCAAATCCCGGGCTCGCGATGATTTTCATATGCGAATGTCATTTTCAATAATGATTACCACTTGCTGAACAGTGAAGGAAAACATCGTGAGGAAACGTGCACGTCTGTAGAACGGCGTGTGAAGTTCACCAACCCGCACTGGGCCAGCGTGGTGGACTATGGCCCAAATCTCTCTCATATAGAGGGGGAATGTGCCCGGTATAATGGCAATAGGCTCGCCCCCTATTACTAATATTGGGACCAAAATGCATCGGCGAAGTGTGCACGCACTCTGCGTACCCCTTCGGGGAATACAGGCGTGATGATGTATGCGAGAATTGCCCCCCCAGTGCAAATTCCAAAAACGCCATTTCTATATTATGTCCGATGATTGATTTTACAGAGAGCCGAGCGTAGGCCACATCACTCTAAGGTAAGGAATCCCAAACTATTTTGGGCAAGAGAACCTTTTCCAAAATGAACTGATGCCTCGGAAACCCATAGCCAAATTACTTTAAAAAAAAATTAGGACTGCCAAAAATTGTTGCATTACATTTGAATATAACATACGAATAAGGTAAAACGAAATGCACAATTAATAAAGGCGTCACAACATGCATAATTAGTAAGAAATAGGAAGAACATAATACATTAGTGATAAATGAAAAATTAGAATGCGATAATAAAAGTTAAATTTTATGAGTGACTAGTAGCAGTTGGTAGAAAAGGCAATCCTTGACGAAGCAACGATGACAAGGCCAGTTTCCGAAATTTATAGAGTATATCATTAAATCAATCCAATTTAATACCGTAAATCCTATCTCTAGTTACATAAAATTTTACAGCAAAAAAAAAAAAAATCTCCCCTCCACCCACCTTTACACCCCTTTGGGGGTAGGTTTCGATCTTTGTTAACAATCCGTATTAAACAAAAAAATATTTAACGAAATCGGTTCACTAACGCCGGAGATATGCTGTAGTCCAGATTTTACCCCCATTTCACCCCCTATTTTTTTTTCAAAATTCCTTGAACACGTGTTTCTTTATTTTGTATGTAAAATATATACATAAAGTTTCAAGTCGATCAAAAAATATTTTTGAAATATAAATGTGTGACCTTCAACCCACCATTTCACCCCCAAGGGGGTTGATTTCTAATAATATTTTGAAAATGGCAACTTTTCCGCATCAAACAAAAAAAGAACACGTAATCGGATCATAAATCGCAGCGTAATCGGTGTACATACATAAAAAAAACATACCGATCGAATTGAGAACCACCTCCTTTTTGGAAGTCGGTTAATTACCAATTTAAATACTTTGCTGATGGTTAAGTGACCAAAGTGGAAGAGACCCATTTGGGAAACGCTGCTCTAAGCGTCTCCTGGTATTGGTGAAAACGGAAATGAGAGGTGGTGGTGCGCTCGCAGGTTATTATTCAACTACATTATAAAATATAACTCCAACGGACCGAACTAATACAATTTCCGATAACTTCCATTCATAACACTTTAAAATTATATTTCCTGGTACAATTCCGCTGTATAAATGAAATTTAAGAACGTAGAACGTTCTCTGTGAATGCTAATAGGATTATTCCGAAATAATACTTTTAGGAAATATACGGTAACTCATATGTGGATGCTTAGTGAAGGCAATTTATACCTAACTATCATAGTTTCTGAGTTATTGACCTTTGAATATTTGTCACAGTTTCATGTTCTGGCCTTTGGGTACACCCATAACCCTATTCAGCAATGTAAACTACACTTATGAGGGGCGACTACCAATGTTCACAAAACAGAACATGCAAATTTCACATAGGACTCGAGATATTACGAGTTATAGAAATAGACGACGAATAAAAAGTTGGAAAACCATGGTCGAATTTCAATCAAATTTTTATACCATTCAGTTGTATACCCGATACTGATGCAAACGTCAAAGTATTATTTCGGACTTACTGAAACACTGTGTATTTAATACCTACAAATGGAAAGTTAATTACAACCAAGTACAGTGATGCTGTAAGCGGATTATAAAGCTGTTAGGAATTAATAATAAGACGACGGCTTCATGGAATGATTTGAGAGTAGGCCGCCGTAGGTTGCATAATCCATACCCGCCCGAAGCAAATTTCGGAAATGGCATTTTTGGAATGTGCCCAGGTGCCCGATTTTCGTTTGATAGAGATAAATATCGATTCTAGATTATCTCTTTTTTAAATCTCTATTGAAAATGTCACAAAAATTTCGATTACTATCAAAAAAAGCTATTTTCGATCACAATACAGATTTTATCTTCGACTTTTTTGTAGACATGTAAATGACGTTCCGTTTTTTTCTTGATTAGACTTGAAAAGTATCGACAGGGCGTTAAGAATGTTTTAAAATATTGTTAAGGTGTATAAATAAGAATAGACCCGTATTAGAAATAAATCCAATATATTTAGACCAAACAAAAAGCTCTATAACTACATTCCTTAAGTTTATTATCAAATATTTAGTAAAGGAATGGAACGTTTTAAATGTAATAAATTATGTTCGCACTTCGCACGTCAATATGATTTGACGTATCCGATCAAATCATAGAGTACGTTGGACATTTCATTCGACATTGCATGTCGATCACAAATTGCATGTCGAAGGCTATATCTCTATCGTGACATTTTCAAAATACGAAAATTCACTTTAATTCGACATATTTTGTTACATTTCGAGATATCTCGAATAGACATTTATCTCTATCAAACGAAAATCGAGCCCCTGGTCTGGGTATAACTAAGCTTTGCTTAGTTTGGGGCCATACTGTGTGTATGTGTTGTCTGACTATTTAAAAGTAGGTACATTGCAAATATTTTGAGTACAGTTCACGGGAATGGCATTCGTGGTCCAGCGGGTCCTATTGGCCCTAATGCAGGTGGCAAGCCAATCAACGCGCTCTGACACCCCGCGCGAACTCCCCGCCATGCATACTGATGCTAGGGTTACCAGTAACTAGGGTAACCAGCTTATCATAACGTCATATTAAAACGTGGGCGATGGTTTATAAAAACATATTTATTTTTTAACGACCTTATTAGGAACATTATAACTATTATTCGATATTATTATAACTTAAGTACGTTATAGAATTAAAAAAAAAAAAGATTAAGCTGAAATCAGATTTAGGTTGTCATTTCTTACAAATTTAATTTATTAAAAGTAGGCAATGATTTGGTTGACGAGAGGGGAGACGAGAGGGGGAGGCCTTTGCCCAGCAGTGGGACATACAATAGGTTATAAAAAAAAATGATTTGGTTGTCAATATACTAATTGATCAGGATATTAAATACGAGCAAGGTATTAATGTTTGGAACCGATAATTTAATTTATAATGGTATGTATTAATTATTCAATGTGCTAGTTGAACAAAACTATTATGCACTAAAGCACCCGTCCGTGACATTAATGTCAAAATTCCCTGTAGGCGGGGATATCAACCAAAGCCTGGCAACCCCACAGTGAATTGTGTGAGCTAATTTAACTTCACAATTTCCCTAATGAAAACGCCGAATTCTGTCTATACAGTGTTTGCAGACAGCGAGCCTCACCCCGTGTGTTTATATGTATTATTCGACTTTCATTATGTAATTAATCGTGTTTATTGTGTAAATTAAGACGTACCTACTTAATTTTGAATAGCTGAGCTAATTAGTTTTTACATATTCATGGCCCTACCTTGAATATGTAAAAGCATTTTTTTAAACATTAATATGTTGTGTTAATACCCAATAAAGGTTTACAATTACACGAAGAAATGCAAAAAGTAATAGCATTTGTATCGCAAAAGCTCGACAAATGATTGTTATAAAGAATAATAGGCCCTTCTCAAATTATTCGAATAAAAGAACGGTTAGGGTTGCCAAAACGCAAAACACCTGATACCCGCTAAATACGTGTGTCCATAAAACAATGTTGTGTTGATATTTCCCTTAACACCGTGGGAATAATGAGTGTACACATTGTGATAAAATTATCCTCTCTCTACAATGCAGACGGGATCCGCTTAATACGTTTTGCGATGCTTTTGTACCAGCTTTATATTTTTAATAGCAAGTAGTAAAAATACTTGCGGACCAATGTAATGAATATAAAATGTAGGTACTTGTGCTGCTTATAAACTTTTTTTTATTACAATATACTAAAGGGAAGCACGCACGTTTTTATTTTACGCATTTACTTGCTAATATTACAAATAGCTGCTTTAACCGATATTTTTTTATGGCAAGGCGTAATAAAGGTCGCGCCCTCAAATTATCTATTTCACCGAAATGACCATTCATTGTCACCTTTATAAATGAGATTAATCTCCCAACGATCTGTTAAGACGCCACAATACAATTTAAAAGATACACAATACAATAAAGTAAAGGAGACGGGGATCTCTGGGCCCAATTGTAATAAGTTGAGATATGGTTTTAAAAAAGCGGTATTTTTTTCTGTTTCAAAATATAAAAAAATCTGCTCAATTCACAATCTGGGAGACGAGAAATCATAAAAATAAGTTTATTTCACTGAAGAAATAGAGTACCGATTACAATAATCGATTACTGTGAATGATTTAAACAATTGAACATAAAATACTTGATTGATTCAATCAAAATGAATAAATACATTGTAATAATTAACAATAAAAAACTACAATGAATATAGTAAATAACTGTGTGGCGTCCGCATTTTCGAACGCTCCACAAAATGTCGACGGATGAGTTTCCGAACGCCCGCGCGCCCCAGACAGAGTGAGCACGTTCGGTAGCTCAAAAACAAATTGTGTTATTAATGATTAAGCACATAATTGTATTCATTTTAATATATAAATATACACTAAAGTGGTTGAATTAGCACCAAAACTGCATATTAAAACAAAATAACAATCACAGTTCAAAAATCAGCTGATTAGTATCTAGGTTGTTGTCACTTTGTTGAATAACCATACTTTTACTAAATCTCTTATAATTCTGCTCTCAGATTTCCAAGATCAGCAAAATTTTCGGAGATGGTTTGATAATATATAAGCTCTTAATTGACACCACTTTCATATTTTTACATCTGGGCCCAAGAATGTATGAAAGCGTATCCGTCTCCTTTGATATTGTGGACTTTAGCAGCGTGGAAGTAGGATCAAATGAGATTGTACCACTGATATATTACATATACACGAGTAACATTGCCTGGTATGTTCCATATATTAGGCACCTAGTACGATTTTTTGATATCATAATACTTATTTTTCATTAAATAGAACTCGAACATCACTCGTGAAACATTAGCGAACTATCCAATATCGTTCATTCATGTCGGATTAACTGTCGTACATTCTAATCTACTTTTATCTACACAATAAGAGCTATGAAAGATTTTTATACCGTAATTACCTAATTATCTCCAGTAGGTACAAGCCTACTGCCTGAGTCCTTGGTGTAACTATTGTAGGTATATTCGAGCAGAAAATAACAGTAGTGGACGGGCAACAATCGCGCCAGTGCAGATTGGCGTTCCTGCGTGTAGGGGATATCTCGCTTATATTAAAACAAAAAGCTCTGCGTCAGTAAACTCGGAACTCCTCGTTGTATACTTGAACCTGAGTCTTATTAACAATGGAACATCAAATTTGACAGTTGAATGCGAAGTGTTGGAAGACAAATGGTCGGGGCGCTCGATTGTGGTTACAGATAAGGGCTTGTGTACATTAGACGCCCCGGCTCGTGATGTAGTGCCGCCGTGAGTAGGCTTACGAAAATTAACGTTCTAATAAGGTTTCGAAACAATTTTCTTGACAATAAGCAAGCGTGACTTGCACCTGAGTTCATTCATAGTCAAGATCTGCTTCTAGAGGAGTAACTCTACATAATCTTGACCATGAATTCCAGTTTTAGAGAAATAGATTAATAAATCTGGCAAAGGCAAAGATGTTAAATAGCAAGACGGTCTAGTAACAAAGCATCGTTATAAAGCAGTACTGAAGACCAGACTTACGAGTACGTCACAGATTATATAATACCGAGTCATCAATTGATACGTGAGAAAAATAGATAATTTATATGACACACATTTTGTCTTATCACAAATGGCTGGGCTACCAATGCAGCAGTTTATTTATTATCTGTCGTCAGTTTTGCGTGTCAGTGCAATCTCTGTAAGCACGCATGACCTAGGAACCAGTTTAAAATGACAGGAGGCGAGATACTAATCCCTCCCGTTGCCACCTCTTTAAACACAGCGAGGATTAATGTCGGCTTGGCTCAGCATGGAAGGTGTGTAACGTGCCTAATCCCATCTGCCTTAACCATGAGATAGCGCAGTGTACACAAGTTATAGTTTCGTATTAGGACTTCTTATTCGTCTAGTGACATGTAACGTTGAAAATGAGCCTAATTATATTCGCAATACGTCTACTTTTCCAACGTCGTAAATTTTTGGGACATATGTATAATTAAAAAAAGAATAAGTACTGTATGACGAGCACGTTCTTTTACGGACGGTTACGTTAAGTAAGGTTACGGTAATAAGCGATAATAATGACAGTGATAGCATCATTCGATAACGTTAAAATTATTGTATTTCATAATTTCATTTTGTAAAATAAGAGACAAACATTAATTACAAATACGTCATCTATGTTTAGCTACTAAATATGTATCTTCTCACCCTAAAGAGGCGCGGAATACGCCCCATTACCGCAACCTTAAAATATAAATGGACGCCTCATGATGTTTCGAAACTCATTATACTAAATTCGTTGGTTGAGACATCCCGACCCATTGTTCCTATTTTAGCTATTCTCGGAGCAGCATATGCCTTGTTTTACGTAATAACTATTGCTGAATTGTTAATGTGTCTATAATACTTACTTGCTAGTAGAATAGTTTCAGTACCCTGCAAATTCCACACTTGTTCTTTTCTTTACTTACGCCATCTTGGATTTCAAAATTGATGATGCTTACAGGATTTTTGAGGTTGCTGATTATGGTTCTAACACGCAATTCAAAATCGATGACAAACTGCCAAATATCCTTGAGTTAACATTCGTCATTATGGATTACATACAATTTATGTAAACAAGACTTTACAGTTATATCGGTCACAGGAGGAAGTAAATATTATTATTACAACTACTTTAAAATGCATTTTTTTTTAACGCTTACGACTTCGATTCGAACAAACTCATGTTAGAGCATACATTTTGGAGCTAGCGATGGTTGTTAGCAGTCTCGAGATAGTAACATACGCAAGACAGTAAATAGGTAGAAAGTTCGTGCAGGTGCGAACTCAAGATGTTCTCCACTGAGTATTGCCCTCGCGTAAAGGTGAAGGGAGTAACCCCTCTCTAATGCAAAGTACACAGCCACGAGTAGGGTATACAAATATTCGCAGGGGATAACATTTTCAGCTTTGTATTAACGTGTTGAGTATTTTTAGGGTTCCGTAACGTGTGCATATATATATCTTCGGTATTGATTGCCAATAAATAAAATATGAGTTGGTTGGTAATCAATTTGGAAATCACGGAATTTTAGATTAAAAAATAATGTTTCCGAATCGAAACCAAAACAGAATACCGATCGTTATGTGATCACTTCGTGGAACCAAAGAGCGAGCCTCTCTACGGACAGGGAAAATCCTGAACTCCACTAATTTGTATTTTAACGAGAGAATTATTCAATCGTTACCAGTGATAAATATTGACAAGATCCTGATTGAAAAAAAAAATATTATTCATGTCAATTCAAGCGAGGATCACATATTTTCACTGAACTGGTTTAACGAGCCCCTGAAAGGGATTTATAATGAGGCTTAAAACGGTACACGCTCGTGTACGTTATTGCATATAGCGATACTTATTTTATATACCTGAAAGATCTCAAAATAATGTGTATTTCCCACTTGCTAATAAAATATATTAGGTACCTGTACACATTTATTAAAATTACGAACAATATTTATTTATTTATATACATCAAATACATCATCACGCCTTTATTCCCCTAAGGGGTAGGCAGAGGTGCACTGCAGTGCGCCCACACTTCGCCGATGTATTTTTGGTCCCAATGTAACAGGGGCGAGCCTATTGCCATTATACCGGGCACATTCTCCCTCATTACGAGGGAGATTTTTGGGCTATAGTCCACCACGCTGGCCCAGTGCGGGTTGGTGAACTTCACACGCCTTTCTATAGACGTGCAGGTTTCCTCACGATGTTTGCCTTCACCGTTTCAAAGCAAGTGGTAATCTCGGATGAAAATGAGATTCGCACATAAACCCAGAGGTGCGAGCCGGGGTTTGAAACTACACACTTTGATTTGCAAGACGTGCATTCGACCACTCAGCTACCACTGCATATTTATTTATTTATTTGAGTTAAGAAAAACAACAGCTTTTTGGTACATTGGTGGTTACAATTGAGATATGCAACATAAGCCTACTGTTTGTATCTATTCTAAATTTTGAATGAGGAATTGTCCCTGGATATATTTGATCAAATATTAAGGAGGTAAGAAATGCCTTTTATTATAAAAGCGTGCGACTTCCTTGGTCGTAAAAAACACGCACAAATGCGTAAACGTCGCGCACGTAAGCGGACATACGGTACTGTAAACAAAGGTAGAGCTGCGTGCGAACCATCAAAACAAGGCAAATGGCGCTACATTTTACACGACCTGTCTCAGCATTTCCAGTACCAACCTGCCGACAGATTAAAAAAAAACACGAAACGTTCGCAAAAACATATTTCGGTTACACAACCCCAGCAAATATTGCCGAAGTACGTTTATTTTTTACGATTTACCAACCAAGCGATATTTTGAGAATGAATGCTAAAAAAATACGATAGGTATGCTTCGGTATATGACCGACACGTATAACGTATTAAATTCTGGGGCTACATATTTTTACTTAATACTTGAGCATTTTGATGTTATTCTCCGTATGGAGTTATTGACTATCCTCACGTGACTGTACAGCTTTCCAACAAAGCAAGTGGTTGAACTAACAAATTAATTAGTATACAAAACGTTAGTAACCTCTCGTGACTACAGAATGTGCCATAAATAATCGTTGTTCTTGTGTGCCGACAATATGTGAGAGCTAGTCCCTTACGAGGGCTTCGGAGCTTCGGCATCCCTTTGTACCGCGAGTGTCTTTGAGCCAAGTTTGCCACTTAACATCACACGGGCCCTGACCGTTTTGTCAGCCTTAATAATTATCATGTTAAAATATGAAAGATGCTTATATGGCAATTTAAATAATAACTCAATATGACACGGGAGCCACTAAAAAAGGACTGATTACATTATTAAAAACAGATTATTGTTCCACTTCTTTCAGGGTTGAAGGGTTTCATGATAAATACTTTTTATCTTTTAGCCAATAGAATATAGCAAATGTTTTATACCTACTAATCAACCTAATTTATAAAATTGTACTCAATTGAAAATTATCACCGTCAAATAAAGTGTAATAATAATCAATAACGATGAACGATGGGATGAGGAAGGTCTTTACCCAGCAGTGGGACATTCAATAGGCTATTTTGTTAATAACCATATCAAATCACTGTAAATATATAGAAAAAGTGTCATTGTAAATATGTAGTTTCTACCAACGTAAATAAATCGGAGTTTATAGCAATATGGGGATAAATCCTTGTAATTCAACTTAGTTGTGATCAAACACTAGTGTTGTTGTCTTTGTCCCGGGGCTAATGGAAACAGCAGACCACAGTAAACACTGGGCTGGGACCACAACACTGAAAACAACCTTGACTTGTTCGAAATTTAGCATCGGTTGAACCAAAACATGCAACCAAAGATAAAACCGAAAATGGACACTTGAAGGAGTATTGTATGCTCTGCCGTCCGATTGCTAAAAGGCCCTTAAGTTACATTTTGGCCATTTTGAGTTATATTTACTTTGCCGCCCGATTGCTAAAAGGCATGGAGATATAATAACGGAGATGGCATTTCGAGCCCGCGCTGCGATAAAATTGGTTTATCTGACGCCACCTTTTTTGTTTTCCCATATAGTTGCCGTATACTACAGGTACATGAGATTACAACAATGGCGGAAAAATCGCCGCAGAGCTATACGAAGAGTGGAGTCGTTATGGGTACTCTAGATACTCTATGCTAAAAGGCCGTTAAGTGACATTTTGGCTCTTTTGAGTTATATTTAAAAGCTGGTAATGAAAGCGACACATTTTCTCTTTCGACCAGTTTTAGTTTCATTTTTCTAACATCTATAGTTATTAAGATAAATTGATACCAATCCGTGTGTCTTCATAATATCTAGTAAGATCAAATTCCGTCTATACACTCGTAGCTCAAAATTTGATTTTATCACTTATCGGTATTAGCCATAGGATAGACCAATGTTTGGGAATTTTGCGACGAAAGTTTTTGTCATGGGTACGTCTCGCAGTAAAAAAGTCGTAATAAAAACATGTCCGAGCTTCGTTCGTCATTCGTTCCGGGGAATGGTGAGCCTTGATGCTTTAGAAAAAAATATAAGGGGATAAGAAATATTACTTTTGCCTGTAGATAAATGGAAGTGCGCAGACATGGTATGGTAGGTACGTTAAAGATTACTTCACAGAAAAATGGTAGCTCTACCATCAGTTTTACGAGAGTTCTACGCTCGCTTGTAGCTAACGTCTGCGTAAAATATGTTAATGACAAATTAATAACGAATCGACCATGGAAAGCATCTTATTTATTTAATTATATCCTAGTGACGGACGACTCCTGCCAGTAACTGGTAGAAATAATACCACCAATGCTATTGGTACTTATAATCTACTTAAATTAGTAGGTATTACAAGTAAGTGCAACTTAAACTAGTACTATACTAGTACTAGTACTGTATAATATATGTGTGGTAAAATAGTACTCGTATGTGTGTAGTATAACTAACAGATAGAGCTGTAGTAGATCTATCAATCGTTTATGCGTTCGCTTACTTACGTAAAGCTGGTTCCTAAGAAACATTTTATTTTCTTTAGTTATACGAAGTTATAAATTCGTTGGGGATAACACCTTCCATTGTTAGGTAAAAGAATCTTTTAGTGTGTGTAAATCAGAAAGAACTAGTCGTCTAAGATAGTGAATCTCAAACTTTAGTAGGTTGGTACACGGGTAACAGAATCCGGCAGCAGGCTCCGCAGCATACATTCACACAACACGTGTATAAGACTGTTGTTTGCAATACTCCCCAAAGAGTTCTTTCGCCTACCGCGCCAAATTGAATTTCCTTTTCAGAACATTTCAGATAAGTGTGGGTATTATTTTTCAGTGTTTATATAATAATACGTCTTTATTCTACGTTCCGATAACGTCTTGTTACGTAACGTACCATCGTGTAACATTTTGTTTTAAGTTTGAACACCTTTTATTACGAAATGAATTAAATTGTGAAATTTGTATGAAATTAAATGAGGAATGGCTGCATCTGCCAATGTCGTTACTCGACTCAATAGCAAGGACAAAATTAATAAAAACATATTTATGATAAATACAAAATGGCCAATGAAATTGATAAAGATCAACTCCTACTTATTGAATTTAAACCATTCGTTGTAACCGAATGTCAAAAGATAAATCGTATAATTTGTCAGATTTGTTTTACGATATAATAATTATAATGGCAGTCAAACACTTTACATAGCGTTAACTATCTCTGGGACAGTCGTTTTGCAACCGTCTTTTTGTTTAGTAAGTAACAATCAGCTGTCAGAATTGACTTGGAGCAATTAAGGGCGATGCTGCAAAAGCGATTTAAGTAAAACTTTGTTGTTTACGCCGGCGGTGGACTGGACGAAATGTCATTCAGTGGACGATTAATCATGGCGCTTTGTTTCCGAGGATGCAAACAGCTCATAAATAGTTCGTTAAGGGATGACTCTGATTAAATTTAGAGCATTAAATTGGCGTTTTTGAGGAAAGCTAACCGTAGTTAGGCTTAAAAGGTTTACCTACTTAGGTTCACGTTTACTAAGCTAAAGTTTGCTACCAACTTAATAGCACTCAAGTCTCAACATTAATTATTTTGCTCCATACATATCGAGGGGTGAAAGTCTATTTCACTTGAGCGATACTTTTGGGCGATATTGACTTATATAAATATTTGGAATCAGCAATTTTATCTGCGTCGTCTGCTCTCTTTTAAAGTTAACAAAATGTCGCTTTAGACAAATAGCCTTTCACCCCTCGATATATGGTTAATGAAGTGAATACACTACCAAGTTTATGTAATATTATCTGGGTGAGGTTTATAGCCAATCTCTCATCAGCCCTCGACCGTACGTTGTTGATAGCGTGTATGCGGTCCGCACTCATCTATCTTTGAGGGTGACCGCTTAAGAATAGACAGGACAAAGAGCCGGCCATTACCACGCGCCTTGAAATTGCAACTCGCTCGACAAAGGACTTTGCTGTCTCATGTCTATTCAATTACCGAAAGGTCAAACAATATTATCTATAGCATACCTACACACAATAGCCAGCCGCTCTCGCCTGCGTCAACATTCAAAAGAACTTCACAAACTGAGTTTCAATTAAGATGGCTCGAGTTACGACACCTCTAAGGAAATTTGTAACCTCCAAATGCCGATAGATACCCGATCGTATTGATGAAATACCTATTGAAATACGATGAATGGCAAACTAACGAATGAATGAAGTTTCCGGGACCGAATACATCGGATAATATAATATGTACGACTTAAAATATTTCGACAGAGAATTACACCTGCTGGCAGAGCGATTACGTAATTTTTTTTCCATCCAATTTCAGTGACCTTTCTTTGCGACAAAGGTCGATTTTTTTCTGGTGGACCAAAACAATTTGAAGTAGTTACGCTAAGGAAAACATTGTGAGGGAACCTGAATATTCTAGAAAACTCAAGTTCTTCAACGATGGGCTAGCTATTAGCTACCAGCTTTTACTAGCTATTAGCTAACCCTCACTGGGCTTGCATGGTGGACTTATAACCTGAATCGCATTGAGGTAGTATTCTCGATATAATAGGACTGAAATACATCGTACAGATATAGTGCACCTCTATTCCCATGCGACGAACACAGGCTTCATGATAAAGTTCGTATTGTTTTTATTTCAAATAAAAAATTATAGCCATAAAAGTCTCTTCACCCTGCATAGGTATGTAGTGGAAAGGGTATACGAGGGCGGATAAAATCTTTGGAGCGCAATTTGAAAGGCAAACGATTGCAAAAAGCTTTTTTCGACGTCGGGTCATGACGTCGAGCTTCATGGAGCCGATTGTTTAGAGACGGAGAGTTCAATAATTTAGTTGGTTGACCGGCGCCGGCAGTGTACGTGTCGCGTGTCACACGGAGATCCGGGATCCGACGTTATATTGACAGGGCTGTCAGCCGACGTACAAAACCACAGATAAATAATACAGAGGGGTTCTCAAGAATGACAATCTGGCGACTTTAACATTAATATGAGCTGAACTTGTGTAATACAAACAAAGAAGCCGAATACTGCCCCCTCACCACCACCACCTCAGGACAAAAACTGTAACAAATTTTCAACTACTATTGAAACTGAATGTGTTGTTTAGTTTATGTGCCTAAGCTAAACAATAGCATCTACAACCTGAACTGAAGTACTTCAGTTTTCACTGTTAGTAATATACTAGTTGACATGGAGCCAAAGTACGATGAATTTAAATAATAATACATCTTCATCATCATGCATGTATTCCCCGAAGGGGTAGGCAGAGGTGCACTGCAGTGCGCACCCACTTCGCCAATGTATTTTGGTCCCAATGTAATAGGGGGCGAGTCATAGTCATCATAGACTAACCGAATCATGACCCTGCCTTGTTTGCTCCTGTCACACGCTGCATTTAGGCTGAAACTCGACTAGTCTATGCATTCTCTTTGGTCTGTGCAGGTTTGCTAATCCGTACACTTTAACGAGGAGTTCCGTTTACTTGCCGACACAATGAAGCCAAAATTGAAACCCAGTAAATGACGCATTTCTATAGTAATAATATAATTATGTTATTAATATTGTAGTTATAGGTTTGCGTGAAAGTATGCGTGTACTTTTCCCGCCTAGCTCAGTGGAGCGCCACCCTTCTCCATGGACAGGTATAATTATGTAGGTAGGTACGTAAATCAATTAAAAGCTTTTCACGTCGCGTCCGTAGATTATTATCAGCGAAAATTTCTATCAGCCCGCATAATTAAACCCAACCGATTTTTAAATTGGGATGCCTTAGAACTCCGGTGTTTGATAATGTTATATATAATTTTTTTTTAAACTCCGCTACTCGATACAGGATTTTGTTAATTTTGTTTCATATGGTGTTAAATGTGATATATGTCATCAATGCTAAATTAGTGAGAAACTCATAGTTTTGACGAATAGAACGGGTGACGAGCCGTAACAGGCAGGCCGTACTTACGTACCTAACTTATTCATGGGAACATGTTTTGAAAATTCTTATGGTATATTTACGGCCTGTTAGTGAAACGGAACGCCTCTTGAATGTTAAAACTGTGAGTTAGTATACTTTGACTAATAGCCGTACTAATTTGTGAGTTAAATAGCCAGTAGGAACCCGTCTTGTACCCTCCGAGCGATGTCAGAGATATTATCGGACATTTGTTTAATGATGAAAACACCTCGATATATTTGTGCCCGTGCCTTTTGTATTTTATGTTCTATTCTTTGCCATAGTTAGTTACCTGTAGAATGTACTAATCTATCCTATAGGTACTTAACTTGTCTAAAAGGTACAGATATAAGTTGGTTTATACCTAAACGATAATGTCTGATACTGCTGATCCCATCCTAAAAACTCTGTTCATCACCGCTGGCGTTCATTTCATTAAATTAATACCTTTAGACGCAATATTTCCTTATATATGGTATAACTGTGTCTATATTCTATAAAATTTCAATACAAAACAGACTATTCTATATATTCGACATTAAATAAAGCCCGATACATTTAATAGTGTAGTTATCAGTGGCTGACTGAATTCTGTTCATCGCGAAAAATATTTTACATTTCCCGTTACATTTCGATTGCGAAACCCAGTAGCTTATAGCCTAGTTTATCATTGAATTTATGGTATTTTTTGTACGTCAATAAAAAACGCTCTAAAACGAAATATGTTTGATATCGAATAAAAATGAAATTCTCTTCGCGGACACTGCAACGTGCGGATAATGTTGCATTCAGTTGGTCTGTGTGCTTTGATATTATGCTCGTTGGTTGCGTCGAAGCATGATTCTGATGATGACTTGGGAGCGAAGCTTATAACTTCCCTGAGAACTGACGCAAACTTGGACCTGCCCGCGGACGAGGAATATGAGGACCTGCGCGCAGAATTGCTGGCATATCACACGGCCCTGGCTAAACTTACATCCTCTAGAAGTCAGTATAATCACCAAACATATATACATAACATTCTGCAGCATTACGCACCGCGCTTAACGCATTGATCATTTCTATCATAACCTTACAACTTCTTAAACTATTGTTGTTCCAATGGTAACTATACATTTTTGATATATTTTGTACTGTACCAACTGTCAAAAACTGAAAGTAATATTAAAAACATTACTGCAAGACAGGTGGTCGTAAGAGGGCAGATTTTTAAAATGGCATTTGTTTATCCTAATGGATTTTTAAAGGGTGATAATTTATAACAGTAATGCAATTTCAAGGAGTTTATGAAGTCCTCATTAATGTGTAATTCTTAAAGTTTAACTAAATATTATAGAAACGGCTGCATCATAACTCAATTACCAAACTCTTAACTACTTGTAAAGTCGAGAATCGTTGGCTCCTTAGTGCGGTTTTATTATCAAGTCATTTGGAACTCTCCGTCAAAATTGGCTTCACAATTTAAAAGTGATAACTATGTTTATGAGGAAAAACGGACGGGAATTTTAATTCTATTTTTCTTTTTAAATACCACGTTCGAAGGATAGGGCATTATCATAAAATACCCTTTCCTTTTTTTTAAAGGTGATATTTTTTTAGTATTCGAACCTTTTTTGTTGGCGTTATTTTCGACCTCTTACTACTACTAAACTCCTGGTACTCTTCCGTCTTCATTAACTACGTAATGGGACTGAGATTGGAACTTGTCCTGTAGGACCAATACTCTTACTATTCGAGGTCGCGGTCGATGAGTCGTTAAACATAACACTCATTGACTAGGGTTACACAATCAACCTGGATCACGATACTGGTATCTCGTTCAAAAAGTTCCTCTTTCGATATCAGAACAGCTGTGATATAAATTATACTTCTGATATCATCAGCGATATCGATTCACAATATTTTCGCAGGGTCTATGAAAACTACGCCATGCTGGGGTCTCGGCGGAATTTGCGTCAATTACAATCTGTGTACTGGACATCGATACCTGACCGAGGTGCCGGGGTGCAAGACTGGGCTCCAAGTGTGCTGCTTCACATGGAACCGATTCAAAGTGAGAGACATGAGGGATAAGGGCATCAGCAGTCTCGCCATGCCTTGGTCAAATCAACAGCAGTACGGTGGAAAAGGGGTTGTCGAAAATCTTCCCAAAAAACTGAAAAAGCACCGAAAGAGCAAGAGTAAAACTACAAAAAGCAATGGCCGTTCCCTTATGTTAATACTGCAGTCGAACAGGGATTAGTTTCTTGTTTTAATAAAATTACTCCAATCAGTTATGTATTTAATTCATTGTATGAACGGTAGCAACGTCCGTATCCATCACCAACTACTATGTTGTGAACAAATTAAAATTAAAACATTACGCGGCTTATCGTATCTACGTTTATCGTCGTCGGTTAATTAAAAAGTCAGAAAATTTAAATTTTACTTCAAATGTAGGTACCATGCAACAAACATCGATTTGTTGAACGCAGTGCGCAGTAAATTTTAAAACATGATTCGATATTACGCATTTTTATTTGTGTTTGTGAACGTTGTTTTTATGGTAGAAGCTGTTAAAAACACGAGAAAAAACAACGGAATTAATGGTAACGGTGGTAGGAACAAGAATGGAAATGGTAATGGTAACAGCAATGGTAACAAAAATGGTAACAGCAATGGTAACGGCAATGAAGGCCACCATGGATTGCCACCGATGTTACCTAACACATACAAGGATGTATTTGTGCATACCCCGGGAAACAAGAAAACGCTTGGTTAGTAGGTTCAAGCTACTTACATTTAAACAGCGAAAAATCACAGACAAACCACTTGTACTTTTTATAAAAGGCAAAGTAGATAATGAGAAATGTAGGACTATTTTGGTTTTCAAATTAAATGTTTTACATGAAAGTGAATATAAATTTGAGACACCTTCAAAGCAAAATTCTTTCCGATCAAAGCTTTTGATTTTTAATGAACGTCAAACGAACATCTGAAAATTAATTCTTCCAGTGTGGGTGCGGGCTTGTTTGCTTAGCATCCACCCACCCGCCGCCGGTCGTGAACTTGTGTTTGTCGCCGAACCTACATTTACTGAAATCGACTGCTCGTATTACTCATTTATGACCTTGGCCCAGTCTGAACTAACTCTTGCTAAGTTGCCATTTTGCTAGGATAATATTGTTCAGGCAATTTGCCTGTTACTAAAGCTGTAAACAAAAATAGTTTTATGCCTACAACGTAATGAGATCCTTGTAAGTTTTTATTGCATATAATTATAGCTATGCTTAGCCAGTATATACGAGTATCTAGTCATCACTCCTACATACAGTGATAGAAAAACGTATAGAGAATCTTAGTTCGTTTCTGTTAGTCTCCGAACTTAAGTCGACCAAATTATTATGACCGTTTTCTGCACACACTGCGCCTATTAGATTAGAGAGGAATCACTAAACTTAAGTGAAATTAGAATTAGCACCAATAAGCGTTAACCAATTGCATGGAACAGGCACAACAAAGGCAACGTGCTGGGCGCGTGGTGGGCTCTGTATGGAAATCAGAGACTGTCCACACCTGAACATCGACATCAGCGTGCCGGGCTGCGCGTGGGGCTACAAGGTCTGCTGTAAAATAAACAAGCTTGGCACGCCCACATTAGCGCAACACAGGAAACGCAGATATCCCAAAGCCATAGAGAGACTAGAAGACCTTGGAGGAGTATCGGTTGAAACATTAGCTGAGCGGAATACGAAGCTGCTGAAGGCCGTTTTAGAATTTAAAATTTAGAATTATAATGCTATTCTAGATTCTATAATACTTGTCAGTCACAAAAATTATTGGTGTAGATTACGAAATAAAGTTTGAACACCCAACGACTGAAATTGTGGTGATAGGCGAATTATGCTAATGTTATATAATGTTGCCAATTAATTATACATATAAGTATATGCCGTGCATATTTGGCTTCAAGTTTATCTCTGAATAATCAGTCCCATATTTTACGCTCACCACTCCGCACCTCAACTATAGAATATAAATTGCATAATGTTAATAAACCACGAGCATATTAAATATGTATGACATCAGCAATTTATAATTAATGTTTGAGTAGGTGAGAACAATGTGATGACTATTACCCGACTACCAAAGAAGGAGGGTTATGTTTTTCAAGTGAATGTATGTATTTGTCTTTGGCATAGTTGTGTAAATTATTATATCTGTTAGTGGATTCCCTCCTATAGGTAGTTAGTTTTCTTACGAAAATTATTTACTTACAAAGAATTCCAGAACTTCCTTCAGCATATGTTACATATCATTCAGTAAGTATATTGCGTAAGTTCCTTTTGCACCAACTTATTAAGTTAAGAGTTGGGAACTCACATTGAACTTTTATTGTACTCAAACGAAGCCGCAAGCTGTTCAGTTAATAAGGATTCTTGGTTCAAAGATAGGCCGTTAGTTTGAATGCGTGCCAAATTAGTTTACCTCGGCCGGGTTGCTTCCAACATTCGTAACGAACTCAACTTTATGTGTTCGCACATAAAGCCGACCGCAAGTACCTACTCTCTGACGCAAAATTATATGTACTCTCTGGCATACCCAACTCATAAAACTGACGCCTTCTAATGTTTGGTAACTGCTTGATTTAGATGTAATGTTAGGTCTTGGTACTTCAAAAAACTACCTATAACCTGCTATAGTTCGATATAGTTTTTTCATAAAATTGAAACATTTATATGCATTTGAACCTTTGTAGGTTGCTAATGTGAAATATCTCTCTCCTGTGTATTTAACAACATATCCAAAACTTTTCCTTCACTAATCGGAACGGAAGGAAGGAACCGAAGTATCTTCCCTGATAAAAGTTTTAACGGCCGCAAGCATAATTAGTGGCGTTTAGTCGGATAGTGGCACTGAAAATTTGATTATCTGTGAACTTTTTATCTCCGTTTTATCGTTACATTTCGACATAACGATCATTATGTATTAACGATAACCAGAATCATGATGAAAACTTACTGAAATGCAAACTGTAATGAAAACACTGGAGCTATATCTAGCGACGTATTTGTAGTGAGTTTATGCGTTTAAAAAAATAGAAAAGTCTACTGAGTTCTTTTCCGGATCTTCTCAGCAGTAGTCGCGCTTCTATCATGTCGTAGCATACTAGAACGATAATGTAACCTGACAATTTGTAAATGCTCCCAGATAAATACGTAATTAATGTTTGCTTTTGGCACTAGTTTTTACTTTTCCTCAATTCGTTCAATAAATAAAGTTCACAATATTAATCTTGTATTCCCAGCACTACTTCACGTCCAAGTTGGCGGATTAAAATAACCACAGAATTGATGGAAATAAATTGAGGTTCTGGATGTTAATTAGTGAAGCATTTAGTTGAATGGCTCGAGAAGGGAGGAGTCCATCCGGGGCGTGATAACGGCACTTTTAGGGCATGTACGTGTCAAAAACCCCAACGATATTGAAGATCGCGACGGAATTGCTATTAGAACGCAACCAAATACCTACCATTAACGTTAAGCATAATTGGATGAGACAATGGAAGTGATACTGAAAAAGATACAAAATAAATATTACCAGTCAACACATAGGTACTCATCGTAAGATCCCTAACGCAAAGCAAAGCTTGTACCATGAGTAGCATACAATCGGCAGGGAGTGATCCCAGTTACACCAAAACCAGGGCAAATCCAAAAAGGTCATCTCTGAAATTTGCCGCTGGCGCATATCCGGTGCAGTAATCTGAGCAGCCTAGGCTCAGGGGCCCGATTTTCGTTTGCTACCAAATAGAACTCTACCACAATATGCATAATATGCATATGCATAATAAAGAGACGGGGATCTCTGGGCCCAATTGTAATAAGTTGAGATATGGTTTAAAAAAGAGGTATTTTTTTCTGTTTGTTTGGGAAACGAGAAATCATAAAAATAAGTTTATTTCACTAAAGAAATAGAGTATCGATTACAATAATCGATTACTGTGAATGATTTAAACAATTGAACATAAAATACTTGATTTATTTAAACAAAATGAATAAATACGTTGTAATAATTAACAATAAAAAAAAAACTACAATTAATATAGTAAATAACTGTGTGGCGTCCGCGTTTCCGAACGCTCCACAAAATGTCGACGGACGAGTTTCCGAACGCCCCAGACAGAGTGAGCACGTTCAGTAGCTCAAAAACAAATTGTTATTAATGATTAAGCACATAATTGTATTCAGTTTAATATATTAATATACACTAAAGTGGTTGAATTAACACCAAAACTGTATATTAAAACAAAATAACAATCACTGTTCAAAAATCAGCTGTTTAGTATCTAGGTTGTTGTCAGTTTGTTGAATAACCACACTTTTACTAAATCTCTTATAATTCTGCTCTCAGATTGCCAAGATCAGCAAAATTTTCGAAGATGGTTTGATAATATATAAGCTCTTAATTGACACCACTTTCATATTTTTACAACTGGGCCCAAGAATGTATGAAAGCGTACCCGTCTCCTTTCTGTCGCGAAAGCCACGCACCCACGCGCCAATATTCGTTCGAGCTGTGAGTGTCATTTCGTTCTAAAATGAAATGATAATAAATAAACCTACGCCCGAAATATCAACTCGCTGTAAATCACCCTAAATTTTAAGCATGTGTCGTTAACGTTTGCACAGCAACAACGCAGTTAATTCTATTTTTACGTGTACCTTGAGGTGCGAACCATTTTCCCGCAATAGATAAGCGGCTTTTTTGGGGCGACGAACACGTGTCGCTCAAGTAATTGTAACGTGCCCCGCTTATTTCAAAGCCTTATTATCTCCCCTTCTCGAAAATATCAAACATTCGCAACAATCTTCGGTACAATGATGGGAGTATTTTCATCTTTTTCTGTATAATATAAATACAAGTAATTCAGCGACTCTTAAATCACTTCTCCAGCAATTACACTAATTAATATCTTGGTAGGAGGACCTTTCACGACCAGATTAACGGTCTCTTCCAGAAAGGTCAAGTCCGTAGCACCCTCAACCGACGGAAGTGCATGTAAAGATGTATGAATGTGGATGAAGCGAAAGAGGTATTTCAGGATCGTAGATGGCAAACGGTAGTTTCTGCCTACCCCCATGGGATACAGTGGGTATATGTATGTAATATCTTGATATTTATATTTAATAATGACACTGACTTACTGAATTCGCTAGTGATATGAATTTGCACGTGAATTGCGCAAGCACTTGTACGTTTTGAGAAAATTTGCTGCATTCTAGCAAAGATTTTGGATAAGAATTCAGGAGGAATTGTTAAGTTCCCATTCTAGAACCCCTAGGTACATAAACGAACTGTTTGTCGTAATCTTATTAGTTTCTTATAGTTTTTTGCGTATAGTCCCTTTTTTCCTTATTGCGTACCTACTCGCTCTGTTAAAGCTACGTTATAATGCAAAAAATATAAATTATTATTCATATACAACGAACAACATTAAAAAAGTTGGAATCGTTCAACATGATTAAATAGGTTGGGCTCAAACTTTTTGTATTAAAATTTTCCTAACCCATTTCAGAATAATTATTTGCCCGCAACCAAAAATTTAAGCATAAAAAGTTGCTACATACACATAACACACATATTCGTTTAATATTTTCAAAAGCAGACATTATAATGAAAGTAGCTTATAAGAAATGCTTCTTCATTGTTCCTTGAAAACCCATTACCCACAATGAATATTACCTTCGATGTTGGCAACCTTCAACCGAAATTACAGTACAGTGATTTATTCCTAATACCACAGTCAATAAGGTCCAACGAAATAACACCGAGCATCTACGGACTGCCTAATAAATTGTTCAATAGGCAGGTTAATTAGACAATTCCTCCGAATGGCGTAACGTAAATCGAAATAGCCCAACGTAAATGGTTCGAAGAAAACACTTTTCTCGAAAATAAATGAATTCTTAACAGAACTCGGTGCCGTAGTGGTCGTAAAAAGGGCAATGCAGTGAATTAGGAATAATAAAAAAAAGCAAACTATGGATAACAATACGGGTTAGTAGAGAAGCTTTGAGTAATCTTAAGTGTTTTGGGAAACAAGAAACACGTTGAATAAGGGTTATGTATAATGTTTCCTGTAGGGTAGATACTTATATAGGAATGAAAATTAAAAAAAAACTCTGACAGTACTGTCAGGTTATAAAAGACTCTATTTAGAGAATAAATCTGGCTGCAGGATAATTACGGATTTAACGTAATCCGTTAAATGAAATGGAAGCATTGTATGGACCGCTTCCATACAAATTGTGTATGGAAGCGTTCACACTAGCTGTCGGATTACAGGATTCCCGTAAACCTGCAGCTCGTGTGAGCGCTTCCATCTCCATTAAACCCCTAATTATCGGACGGGCGGCTTTATCATTAATACGGGAAAGTCTCGCCGATAAGAATTAGAAATAATATACTTATAATGAGAATGAGACGATACATATACATCATCACGCCTGTATTCGCGCCTGTAGTGCGCCCACACTTCGCCGATGTATTTTGACCCCAATGAAATATAGGGCGAACGTCTTGCCATTATGCGAGGAAGATTTTTGGGCCATAGTCCACCACGCTGGCCCAGTGCGGGTAAGGTGAACTTCACACGCCTCTCTATAGACGTGCAGGTTTCCTCACGATGTTTTCCTTCACCGTTTTTAGCAAGTGATAATCTCGGATGAAAAAGAGATTCGCACATGAAACTCAGAGGTGCGGGGTTTGAACCTGCGCACTTTGAATACAAAGCGTGCATTCGACCACTCGACTACCACATAGTGAGACTAAATTAGGCAAAACCAATTCCATCAGTCAACGTAATAATAACGAATTGGGTTATCGCTTTTGTTGTTGGGTCAGTCTTTATTGCAAAAATATGTTATTTTCATCGGAATCCAAACAAAGATACGAAACTTATATTTCCTGAAATGCGCTGTTACAATTTAGATTTAACGCTAATTAAATTTAAGCTTCAGTTTAATGCGAGTAGGTTACTACTTTACCAACAATTTTACTTCTAATGATTACAGAAACTTGGACAGAGCACTTTAGGGGCAATATAAGAGTGAGCGCAATAATGTTTTTTCAGCTTTACGATGGAAGTTTGGAACGGAAGCGTGTACAGGCAATGAGTTGAGTACGCGTCTACACAGGCCCCTCGGAATTCCGTCCGCCGCCGCTTCGAATGCAAATGTGTTGAACACTACAATACATTTCGCTATTTGCATTCAAGCTAATTGCTTTTCCTTTCGACGCGCCGCCCGAACAAACGATCGTTTATTTCCTTGTACCCGAACACCTTATCGACATAGTTAACTGTTGGAACTTCCCGCGGTGATTTACTCAAGACATCTAACTCTTTCAAATGTATTCTAAAGAATTAATAGTTTGTCGAGAACCACGGCCCCCTCGGTTGGCAGATGGAAAACAATTCGCTTATGTATTTCTTACAAAAAAAAAAAACTTTTTTTTGTACAATATTTGGCATTTCAGATCTTAGTTATTATAAGACTTTTTTCTAGTTCCATACAAATTTATGGACCTATTTGATCCATTGGAACCATTGGAATTATAAACGACTTTTCACCTGATTAATGGATTAAAATATCCAAAGAGTTCGAGGATAAAGTACATAGTGTATCGACCTCTTTGACTTTATTGACATTCCCAAACAATATCTTGAGATGAGAGTACTAAAATATTCAACAGTGTAAATACTCCCGTACACTGAAGCGTCAAAAGCCTTGCGTCATAATTTTTGCCATTACCTAAACGGACTCTGTGCCAATATTAGAGATGAAACGGATATCCGGTAACTATCCGGTATCCGGTCTAGCCGGCCTTGTTTTCACTATCCGGCCGGATACCGGATAGTGATTCAGTATCCGGCCGGATACCGGATAGTAATTCAGTATCCGGCCGGATACTGGATAGTAATTTAGTATCCGGCCGGATACCGGATAGTAATTTAGTATCCGGCCGGATACCGGATAATAATTCAGTATCCGGCCGGATACCGGATAGTAATTCAGTATCCGGCCGGATACCGGATAGTAATATTTAAAAAATGTCATTATTTTACACAAGGCAAATCGTTTTATTAGTAATAGTTTATGGACACCGTTTATTTTTATAATCTCACGTCAAAAATATTTGTTTTAATAATTAGTTTAGTACTCAAAATTAAAAATTGGCAATTGTTCAGCTTCTGGAAATAGCCTTTGGCTTTAAACGCTGCTACTGCCAGGTGCTGAAAGATAAATTCTAGCAAACCTTGACTGAACTGCGGGTACCAATGCAAATTACCTGACCACCATATGTATGGGTCGTGATTGCGATCGATTCGAGATGTCTTTAAGAAGCGCCATGTAACGCGATAAAGGGCCGAATCCGGCGCGGCGGCCTGGTATCTTGCCGAATATCCAGTATCTGGTATCCGGCCAAACAACTAACTTGAATTACTGTAGCAAAGGTTTCACCGCCCACACCTGTCAGAATTCGCTCACACTGTCCATTTCATTTTGCTGAAAAATAAACTTTTTCAATGAGTCAATACAGTTCATTTTGGTATTGGCAAAAATTATGACGCGTGGCTTTTGACGCCTTACTGTGCAGGGGTTTAAGTTCTTCGAAGTTTAATGGATACCGTCAAGAGTTTTGACATAGCGTGTGATGCTCTGTGATGGGTCGGTCCCAACATCATTTGTTATTCATGTCTCGAGAACTGTTTTCGAATGGGAGTCGGGGTATTGCAACCGTACCTCTTATTATTACTATCTCTAGACGAGACAGGCTATTAAATATGAGCCCGTTTACGTTTAGCATGACCGCGTAGACATAAGTTTTATCTCTTTCAACTGTCAGATTTGTCGAGAAAATTACGTCACTTACGAAAATTACGCTTTTTGTACTGGACATGGCTCGGTGTAACGTAATTTTCTCGACCAATCTAATAGTTGAAGAAGATAAAACCTACTGGTAAATAATCACCTTACGGTTTTCTGATGATTATCGTAAGAAATGGTTCAGTGGGTAAATATCAAAACGGATAGCGCGAATGGCAAATCCTGGTAATGAACCTCATTGAATGAAACGTTATAAGCATTGCTGCTCGACTCGTTAGCCCCATTACGGGCGTCGGCATTAAACATTTCACAATTTTACTGTATAGGAGGATAAATTCGGAAATTTTTATCATATTTGCACACGCTGACTCACTTTGTGGTCGGAAAAAGAAGACAACGCAATCCAATATACAGTGGAACCGCTTTCATATAATCAGATTTTTTTCGACATAAAAAGAATAACAATCAGGCTGTCTGTATTCGAACGTGAACACAATAAGGGTGTATCACACGCCAATCGGGAAAAGTGTCAGTTAGATGCCGAGCCGTAACGAGTTCTTTGGGATTCTCTAAACAATTCAATCATTTTTAACCGACTTCAAAAAGGAGGAGGTTCTCAATTCAACCCGTATGTTTTTTTATGTATGTTACCGCATATCTCCGGCGTCTGTCGACCAATTTCGACAATTTTTTTGAGGTTTGCTAGGAAATTCTTCAAGGTTGGTCCCATTTTCAAAATATTATTAGCAATCTAACCCCTTAGGGGTGAAATGGGGCGTTGAAGGTCACATAATTTTAAAAATATTTTTTGATCAACTTGAAACTTTGTACATATATTTTACATACAAAATGAAGAAACACGTCTTTCAGGAATTTTGAAAGAAAAAATATGTAGGGGGTGAAATGGGGTCTAATCCAGACTACAGCATTCGAAAAATTTCGAACCGATTTCGAAAAATCTTTTTTTTGTTTAATACGGATTGTTAACAAAAATCGAAACCCACCCCCAAAGGGGTGGAAAGGGGTGGGGTTACTTTTTTAGGGCTGTTATAAGGTGATAATGTTTGCAAATTTTCAACGATTATTGACCCTAAAAATCGTGAAAAAAAAAATATGTTTAACAAAAACTGACTTCAAAAACCTAGGTGCACTAAAAAGCTACAAATAACCTTACAATTCATTACATTTGGAGTCGGTGCCAATTCATGGGTGCATTTGCCTTGTCTGGCGTTGATTGGCACCTACTCCAAATGTAATGAATTGTAAGTTTATTTGTAGCTTTTTAGTGCACCTAGGTTTTTGAAGTCGGTTTTTGTTTTTTTATTCGTATACAACCTAGGTCTAAATTTATCGAAATTTTAATCCATCCACAAATCAATTACAGTACCTACTGCTGTTTAATAATGCCTTCGAAAATGGATTTCTAAAAACTTTCAAAATCTTTTATTAATTTTTATGTATAGTATTTTTAATCCATCTTAAATGAAATTTGTTTACAAAAGTGTTCTACAACTCTAAATAGCTGCTGCTCTAAATTTATGAAATTAATCATAACTTTCTATGCATTTGGAGGTAAGGTTATGATCTATCTACAGATGCATTGTAGAACACGTTTAAACTGAAAAATGTCTATAAAATAGTAGAATATCTAGCGCATTGTATCAATTGCAAAAATGTGAACAGGTTCTGTGGTGACTCATTTGCATAAGACATGTTACACGAAATTCATGAAATTTGATTGGATCAAGCACGAAGGTGAAATATATTCTACCTTGTTTCGACTCAATGCGAGGTACTCTTGCACCTGAAGTGGCGTGTGGTAAATTTAATTATGCTCCTCTTATCCGGGAGGCAGGAACCCCTCTAACCGCAATGTTGCGGCGCGCGCTTCAGCGCCTGGAGCTCGCACCAACACCATTAATGTACCGTAGCTCCGTTGGACATAATCTGATCGTACATTGAACATTTTTATGAGCATTATCGTTTTAAATACACTGTAAAGTGAACTAGCTCTTAAATCTTTTACACGTTCGCTGCGTTGTGAGGTCATATTGGCTCATGACGAACTTTCATCCAGTGCGCTGCGCTCACGGAGGTAGATCCTCTATGATACAATGTAACTTCATGACACATCAGTTGAAAGTACACTAAAAATCGTTACGCAGTGAAAGTGTTAACCGACAAGATTATAATTGTGGTATACAAGTTGATTTTTCTTTCAAGCGACAAACAATGAACGCCAATATTACACACATAGTCGCGTTTGTATTATGGGTAGGTACCTACATCAAAATGTACTGAAGGCAATTTTGCATACACGATTGCTTATTTTAAAAGCGTTATATCTACTCCTTGGATATTCAAATTACTGTTTCATTTGTTGAATATCAATTAAAAATGGTGAAATGTATTTTCTTGCTTTCTTGTTGTCGCGCTGTTAAAGTTTTCAAGACAGTTTAGTATTCCGGCTTCCGGAGGACTCGCCGAGTGTCGTAACCCGACTCGAAATAGTTTAATTACTGCTTAGAAGTTCCACGGACTGTAGAACGATAGTATACTAAAAACCTTCATGAGCGAAATGATCAGGCTGATTTTATCTTGAAAAACCCCCACTTGGTAAACCTGTTATCTTTAGCAATCATACTTAATATCAAATCTGATATTTTAACGATTATGATATTGACTATTATGACTTAGTTAGTTATCTAAGTTACTTACATATACTGTGAACTATGCAAATACTGACCGCGCTACTCTGCCGTCATACAGTTTTACAACTAGTACGGAGGGTAGATGTTCAACAATTTTGTCGCAAGGCCAACTGCACAGTAACTCAAAAGTACCTACATAGTACTAATTACTTACTAAGTACTTACATATTTTTGAAATGTTATTTAGTTACAATGTACTTAAAACTTTGTAAATTAGGCTAAGTTTTTTAAAGAATAAATAAATAAAGAGTATATTTTATTAGCGGTGTCCCGACGAGAGCATCCTGAGCAATGTGATAAGCACCAGATAATATCAGCCGCAAATTAAGTCCAACAATACTGTTTTAACAAACGATTATTATTAACGATTATCAACAAACTCCCTTTTTAGCCGTTCTATGAGCCATTAACAATTAAGTGTTTAAAGATCGTACAATTGATAATAAAACGAAACTGTATCAAATATAATTGTTGTTACCTTTATTTATATTATTATATTAACTTAGCAGTGGTAGCCTCGCGGGCAAGAACGCCAGCCTTGAACGTAAGGGGTGCAAGTTCAAATCCCAGGCTCGCACCTCTGAGTTAATTTTCATGTGCGAATGTCATTTTCAATAATGATGACCACTTGCTGAACGGTGAAGGAAAAACATCGTGAGGAAACCTGCACGTCTATAGAAAGGCGTGTGAAGTTCACCAACCCGCACTGGGCTAGCGTGGTGGACTATGGCCCAAATCTCCCTCGTATTGAGGGGGAATGTGCCCGGTATAATGGCAATAGGCTCGCCCCCTATTACATTGGGACCAAAATATATCAGCGAAGTGTGGGCGCACTACAGTGCACCTCTGCCAACCCCTCTGGGGAATACAGGCGTGATGATGTATTATTATTATTAACTTAATGATTACACATTCCTGCAGGAACGTAAGTGGTAATCCGCTATTAAATTTGTTCAGCTAACTTAATTAATTTACAATACGTTTCATTATTTATATCTTTGTATAGGTTTTACAAAATCTCATAGAGATAAAAGGATACAAGTTAGACGCTTGAAATTTGGTCTCCGTAATATAGGTCCCAACGTCCTTGTACGCACCAGTCGACTTTAAGTTATGCATTCTCATCAACTCCTAAATACAAAGCTGCTCAACGAAGAATTCAAAATTGAAACGCTCGGAGTGTTTACCCTTTGGTGTAGGATCCACAGCCGACCTTATTTACCGTTAGATAAATTCTTTAAAACGTGTAAATGGAGGCGAAAAGAATCACAGGCAATTCCACTGCACAGTATGCTTCACAAAAAAAACACTGAAGTTGGCGGGCCTCACTCAACTGAAACAAAAGAATTTCCTTTTAATTTAAAAAGTTTAGATAAAAGATTTCTCAACTTTCTAAACTCCAGTTTATTCGTAAATAGGTTTTTGAACAAACAAAAGCCATTTATTATTAGCCGCTGCATATTTTTGCAGTAAAAGATTCAAGTCCAATTAATCACAGTCGAGATAAATTAAAATATATTAGGCGACAGCTGCTTCCATTGACAGCCGTCGTTAGGCTGGCCTAAGTGAAAAATACGCATTTTAACTACGCTCACAAATCACCAAAATTCCCATTATACTGCAGATTCTTATGCGAAAGAAAGATAGTATACATTTAAAATAAATAAATTACCGCTTTCTTTTTATGATATTATATTAAAATAATAATATTATGTGTTGTTGCAACGTATACAGTTCAAACATTTAACTTAAATTACATTCTTTATTTATTATTTAAAAAAACAGTGGTAGTCAAGTGGCGGTAAAGGAAAACATCGTGAGGAAACTTGCACGTCTATAGACAGGCGTGTGAAGATCACCAACCCGCACTGGGCCAGCGTGGTGGTCTTTGGCCTAAAAATATCGTATTAAGGGAGAATGTGCCCGGTATATAGCAATTGTCTCGCCCCCTATTACATTGGGACCAAAATACATCGGCGAAGTGTGGGCGCACTGCAGTCCACCTCTGCCTACTCCTTCGGGGAATACAGGCGTGATGATGAAGATATATATATATATATTATTCACATTCTTTTTTCGCGCGCCAGCTAGAATATATTTCGTGCATATTCATTTTATTTACGGAAATATACGTCGAATGACTAAATACCTCTACATTCCTCTCGCGTTTCATTTCAAAATGAAAACTCGCCAGGCAACGCTACTCAACGATGTACATAATTTTATGTTGGCTTTATAAAGTATACGTATGAGGCTCCATCGTCTAACTCTGTCTGAGTGCAAGATCAGCTCAGTTACGACGCGAGACCCGAAATGTAAATGAACCGAGACGAATGCCCGTACTACGTTGTAGTAAATGGTTGATATCCACGTTCAATCTACTCGCCTCCTTTTTTATTTTTCCACTTGTTATAGACTTACTCGTGCGTCAGCAAGATTTGAAAAAGTTAATCAGAGTATTTTTTGCTCTGTGGGAATTGGTACCTTAACTTTATTGAGACCATTGTCATTGAGTTTAACAAAAAAACTTACTTAAGATATATGTCTTACTATTTTATATTGTTAAAGCCATTTTAATAGCTCCAAAAATAAACAAATTCACTTATATTTCTATTTCAAAAATGGAATGTAACAGAGGTATGACGTCATAGCTATAAGCCGGGCGTGGACCCACGACAGAAAAACTGCGAGCCAACCTCACTAGGGCTCATTGAGAAGGGAGTGTGGTTGTGTTAACTGGGTCATATTCTGTCAAATATTTTTCGAAATATATTCCTCATTCAGGTATAAAGATTGTTTACTAAACATAGCTAATCTTTAAAAGTGAATACCTATCTTAAACTATGAATCATTAATCATTAAATTTTATACGGGGGCTATTATTTAATAAGAAAGATGTATATTGAAATAGTAAGAAAGTACGTACCTACTTATGATATTAGGTATACAAATCGGCAATCAATTAGATCAAGACCATCAACGCAATTGCAAAAAACCATTTGGATTCATGTCTAGCCAACGGAAATGCCGTAGAAAAATCCAAAATTTATACGGTTAAGGTAATAAAAATAAGTAAAATCGTTATGAAAAGTGTGAATGGACTGGTCCGATGGTTCCTTTATGTGATTTCCCTGGAAATTGCGGCAATAGTAGGGCCTGATTGCGTTAGCCTTACGCGAGCTTTTGGGGAAGAGTTCCTTAAGGCCCATTGATTACTGCCTTTTATTACGCACTTAATAGATTATTCTATTAAGGATCCAGCGAGTAAATATGTGTATATATTTGTTTTACCAAGTATTTGTACTGCTAGCTTTGCTTATGGAAGATACCTAGAGACTTGAATATAATGAATCGTAAGTAATTTAATTGGAAAAACTTAGACGAAGATTACACCTGGAGTCAAAACTTAACACTTCACGACTCGAATTTTAAGTGTGCCCACTAAAAAACCGAAAAGATTGAGACATTTTTATCATGTTCCTGTTTTTTCATCATTATTACGACCATTATTTTTAAAAGCCTTAATCATCACACCTTACTTTTTCCTTCTTTATTTACCGTAAAATGGGCACATTTTACGCACAAGGATAGAAAGACTTCTTTCAAAATACGGATGAAATAGCGTAAATTCAAGCCAACATTGTCCATTAGCCACTTACTGAAACGCTAACAGTATTATCTGCCTACATAAAGAAAATAAAACTAAATTGCTCCCTAATTGTTTCGTCGATCTTGAAAAGTAATAATGAAAGCGAAGAATGAAATGTCTACAGCGAACAATTTATCAGTAGTAAACGACTCGCCCTTACTCGCGGTATATTGAAACCTTTGACCTGAATTGAGGTATTGCTTATGGATGGAAGGAACAAATCTGAAAATACGATTTGAAAAATGATTGCGGGGTCGTGCGGGCCGGCTTCCCAGCGAAATATAGAATTTACGAGCTATATTGTGAAAGTTTCAGTCACTCGCTAACTATGATATCCGGTGAGTCGAATGCATCTAAAATGGTATACTTCAGCGAACCGGCGAAGTTTGTAATAGGGTATTATTTTATACCGTTTATGTGTACGTTATGAGAGGTGGGAGTTCAAGGAGAAATAATATATAATTTAGCCATTGGATGCGAGCTGGTTGTGGTGGCTGGGTAAATATCTACATTGCAAACTCGACGTATCGCCCGCGCGCACTCGATACCCGCACTGATTGATCACCTTATTCGCAACACAGCCTATAGTGGAACTTGAAAACATTTGTCCAATCTTAGTTTATATGTAGTTTTTTTTGTTGTACTAGTCTGCGATAGTCCCTTGAACGTAACAAAACTATACGTACCGTAGCGAGTACCGATGGACTTTGAGGTGCTCTAAGCTAAGCTCAAATCTAGTTCAAAATTAGACGTACCTACCTACAGTACCTACTAATTAAACTGCTATTATAATAAGGCGTAATAGTATGTGGGTAGTCTCATAGGGATTCGTTCTATTTATAACTTGGCATGTAGATGTACCGTCGCGTCTTGCTCTGATTTTCAGCCCGTAATGACGCGCCTACGCAATTTAAATGTGCTTACGTAAAAAGTTACGTAAATAATGTTCAATGTATCATGACGTTGGAATTCGAATTGACCTTTGTAAAGGCATATATCGAACAATAATTAAGAACTGTGACGCCCCAGAATAGCGTTTCAATCAGTAAACTCAAATTAATGAACGTGGGTAAATAACGGGTACCTAATTAAGTCGAATGCTCTCTGAAGATCGACATTTTAATTGAACACAATTTCCTCTCATTGGTTACCACCGGTATTACAAAGGAATAAGCTACGAATCATTAACTTCTCGTTTCATTGGCGCGATTACAAAGAGACGATTATCCAGACTTTCTGTGTCCGACAGCAGATATTCTCAAAGAATAAAGGATGATTTGCACTATGTTACCGATATACGTATGATTTGGAGTAAAGGTAACGGACTCGAAGTTATTCAAAGGCAAATGTGGGGTGTCAATTTGAATCCTCTTCACAAAGCTTTGAATGCAAATCCAGGGTGCACGTGAACTATAAATTGTGCCAAGCTTGTTTCTATGGGTGGATGGTATAATTTATTCAACCTTCTATGAAAGCAATAAACTAGTTGAAGTTCGGTTATTTGAAATTTTTACACCACCTCTCAACCATCGTCACTGGTGTATATCACGCTTTACACACTATTCAGAAGTTTCTGAAAAGTTGCAACTTTAGTCTCCAACTATTGTGCGATCAAAGTACTTTTTTCAAGAGCTTGCACGCGCCGATATTAAAACTGAAACCTGCTATGATCGATAATGGTGACTGGAGCCCAATTGTTGAAGATGTGATCAATATAAAGCAATTTGGTCCATGTAAAAAACTATTTGCAGTATTACTGTTATGAAATGAAATATTATCATGTTACACCCAAACTTTGTTGTTACGCAATGTATTCAGGGGTCCCGAAAATGCGGGACCCGAATCGACTGCGCGCGATAATAATTTAGAGTATAAACAACGTGGAATGTGAAAAATTCCTTTGCTTGTTACAGGGGAGAGTATGGAAAATGCAAGAAGAGGTGAACAATGACGGCATGTCCCCGCCGCGAGCGATGACCCTGCCGAGCCCGGGGCGCGCGGCGGCCGCGGCGGCGGCGGGGCGCGCGCGGCGCCCGGCCCACCCCCCTGCACACTCGGCGCCATATTTTATAGAAAAAATCACGCTTATTAGGCTATGTCTACAATCGCTACGGGTGATATCGCGCTTGTATCAAAACGCCGCATCGTTGCCGCGTGTGCGCATGAACCTTAATTTACCAAAGCGTCCGCTAGTCAAGTTAAAAACGGCCGTAACAGAAATGTTTAGCTTTCGAACTAGGACAGTGTATTGTGATATTAAGTCGTTGTTAGTGAAGACTATAGTGCAATTATTCTTCGTTGCCAAGTGTGTTGTGGTGTGCGGGTGGGGGCGGGGGCGGGCGCGCGCGGCGCTGGTGCTGTGGCTGAGCTGGTGCGGCGGGCTGGGCGAGGGCCGGCGCGACTCGGACCTGCACATCGGTGGGATCTTCCCCATGGAGGGCGAGGGCGGCTGGCAGGGAGGGCAGGCGTGCAAGCCGGCCGCCGAGCTCGCTCTCGCCGATGTCAATGCGCGCTCTGATTTATTGTCCGGCTTCAAATTATACATTCACAGCAACGACAGCAAGGTATTTATGAATCATTTATCATTCTACAGGTCAACAAATAACTGTCGTGTTCTTAATAATGTTACACTTACCTTTCTAATTGCACAGCTTTTGTCTACAATGGCAAGGCAATGATTAAAAATGAAAAAGTTGCCGGATTGCTACATTTATTATATCAAATTAATGAAACAGCCATAAAATTAACTGTTAGCGGTAAAGTTACATACGGGCGATGTAACTTCGCCAATTGAGTTCCTAAAATGGCAATTATAATTTTAATCAAAGTAATGTGCTTGATGTGTCGCCGCCCGCCGCCGGTCTGTGGAGTACCTAATCCATTAAGTTGGAACCAGCCCAGCTGACTGCGGTCCCTCTTATTAATAATAAGGGATCGTATTGCTATCCTGCAGGAGTGCGCCCATAAATCTAAACGAACTAAAGTATTAGGATCATAATATTTTAACCGAGAGGGTGTCTGGCGTTCGATTCAATTATTGAGAATTTATGAATGGTTCACAGGAAGAAAATTTTATTGGATAGAATTTCCGCGTCGGTTGATGGTAATTTCCCGTTCCATCGATTTATACCTATTCACGTACAAATTGACGATTTCGATCAATTCGTTACCGATAACGGGCCGATTACCTGCTCAAGAAATTTGGGGAACGGAAGCGGTGACTTAACAGCCGAGAATTATTTGAGGATATTTCGCGTTGATGAAGTTATGATGATACCTACTATTTTATAGCCAATTTGAGCCACACTAAAAAAATGGCGTTGGCGCCTGTCAACGCCATTTTTTCGCCAATACTAAAACGAACTCTGTGTCAATAAGTATAAAGATTAAATTTGTGTCGGAAAAGCCGCGCGTCATAATTCGCTCGCGCTGTCAGTGTAATTTCATTGTAGAATGAACATTTTATTTGTAAATACAGTTCGTTTTGCTACGGCAAAAAAAAATATGCGCGAGGGTTGACGCTCCAGTGTGCAGAAGGCCTTATGAGTCATGACAGTTCTTCTTCTTCTTTTTTAAAGAAATGATGATATCTAATGGATTAAGATGAGGAATGGCTCCACCTGCGTTTAGCGGGTATTTCAGCCAGTGTCAAGTAATTAATAGCAAGGGCAAATGCAATAAATACACATTATAAATAAACATGGATGATGACAGTGATAAAGATGGCGGATGAATCGTCATGAGTTATGTTCGTTACTGCTTAATCATTTGAAAAGTTAATTGATTAAGACAGGAAATTAGGAAAGTTCTGGTTGCGGAAATAAGTTTGCAAAATTTGGGGTCACAAAAATTATTTGGTGTTTAACAATAGTTTATCTCTCAAAGCCAGGTGCCTCACGTTGACCCTATTGGGAAAAAATAACCAAAATTATTATGCGTATTAATTATTTATTTAGTAGATAACTTTCTAAATATTTACCTTATAGGTATAATTATCAAAGTGTTCTATACTTTTCTATTTCATTATGATGCTAGTACACATAACGTATTTATTACTTGCTCAGTAGGTTCTAGTTTGCAAGATAGTGCACATTTTTCTAGAGTGTTTTTTACTCTGTGCTGGGTGGAAACAATCATAGACAATATAGGTGATACTAATAAATTTCACACATAAGCTACATCGTAGTTATTTCATTAGAAGCCATATTAAAACACAAGAGTTACAATAACTTACTACAAAGTGTATTTCAATAATAGTTTGGATACAGTTTACCCTAAGAGTCTATACAATACTTACTTATAATTCTTGATACTGGCACATTATAAAAAAAATACATTTTAACATGAAATCGGTATTCTAAAATCAAAGTTGGTTTGTTTATATTCGAAAAAGTTGATGTTCGATTCATAACTTTGAATAAATTTACAAAAAAATATATGTATTTGCAACAGTTGAATAATCAACTAATGGTCTCGTTATTTTTGTTTAAAAGTTTTCATTTATTTTTCCAATATGTCTGTTTAAATTTATTTCAGAATGAAGACTGATCAGTGAGTTAAATTTATTATTGTATGCCGCAGTTTATAGAAGTCGATAGATCGGGTTTTTTGGAAACGCGGATGTACTATGCGATTCAAATAAGAATAGGAATGTAAATATAACCTCTATCTGTCAAATGTAACTTGAAAAGTATGGTTTCCAAAAAAACTTATTTGCATATCAATATAATAGTCTTACATCAAATTTAAATAAAAAGGTTAAAGTAGTACTAAATTGTCTTAATATCAAAAGTCAGTATATAATTAAAGTCATAATTCGTTTTTTAAAACCATACCATAACTTTTTATTTTATTTTCATTTTTGGCGCAAAGGCCCAGAAGCCGTGTCAATATTATTAAAGAAAAGAAAATAAGGACTCCAGTTAGTATAGTAGTGATCTGTGACTCCAGTCGCCATTTAGTCGTTAGTGTGCTTCGTCATTCGATTGAGTGCACTTTTCACTCAACCTTTGCAAATAAATTTTATTTAAAAATTATCTTGTTTTGCTCACCCTACGTAACTGGTTAGAATTGACAGCTATGACGTCACAATATGGCGCAAAGTCGATCCTATTCTCATTGGAATCGCATAGTAGCTAGGTAACTAGAACTTTACGCTATCACCAGCTTCATTTGGCTAAGGATAAACTTTTTTTGCTAAGTATTTTTATAGAAATAAATGCGTAACTCCCACGGGAGTGTGCCTACTTAGCGCCGGGAACCCGATAAATCAAGGACATGTGTTTGCGACCCATTGAACTCACATTAGATTAAATGGTCCGACATAATTAGTCCCTGTAACATTATATAACAAAAAAGTATACCTTAAGTCCCCTAATATAGAGTCTCTTTTTACCACGCACCTAAGTTGATACGACAAGCGGCCGGCACTGGGTTCACAATTTTCTAAAGTAACTACGCCGAGAAAACATCCTGTTTTAGTAAAATCTATATCTAACTGGTTGTATGACACTGTCAAGTGTTAGGTAAATTTCCCTCTTTCATATAGTAACTCGTAGTGTTATGTATTTTTTATATAAATGTAACCAACCATTTCCTTTTAGGTTAGTAGGTATACAATATTCCTTTATGTTGTAAACGTGGCAAAGTTAACTAATTAATTAAAAAGTCTTAAGACCGCAGCCCGGGGCTCCCGACCCCTTGATTAAGGCCAATCAGAAGACGACTCAGATTTAATTAACTAATACAACACGTTAAACATTTCATTCGTTCATGAATAGGGATGCTGGTTGGTTGACGTCGCTTTTAATGGAACTTCACATTTGTTTTATTGTCCATGAAATTAACGGAGGCCGTAGAAATTCGTATTCCGCATATTATATTATTTTATAAATGATCTAGAAACGTACACGTTATAGCCGGCACACTGAGGCGTCAAGACGCACACGTCGATTTTTTTGCTATTACCAAAACGAACTGTATTGTCTCCTAGAGAAAGTTCATTCTTCAACAAAATTACATACCTAGACAGCGTGAGTGGATTTTGACTCGTGGTCACGTGGCTTTCACCACAAAAATTCAATCTTTAAGTACATTGACACAGAGTGTGTTTTTGTATTGGCAAAATTTTTACGCGTGACTGTTGTCGCCCCAGTGTGCGCGGGGTTTTAAGGACATCCTTAAAATTATATTCTGGCAAGTACATACCTGCAATTGGGACTTGCCAGATTTATATTGATTTTTATCCTAATTATATAAGTATCATTAGGATAATTAGGGAAAAGCAAATATAAACGAAATCCTTCAGCTTTGGTAAACTAAAGCTCAACTGTAATTCATGTATGTAAATCTTTGTTATATTAGTTAAGTATATATATGTACTTGCAGACCCGGCGAACCTTCGTACCGCCTTAGAATTACATACGAAAGCAGCGCCACCTACCGGGTCCAATTGTGAATCTAAACCATCCAGGGCCCCACCCAAACGCATACAAAAAAAATCATTCAAATCGGTCCAACCGTTTAGGAGGAGTTTAGTGACATACACACGTACAGTAGAATTATATATATTAAGAAGATATGGTACTACATTATTATCTGCCTATTAAATATATTTATATCATAGGTCGATTTAAAGTTTTTCAGTTTTTCTTGTGTTAAAAAAGCTTACACGACAGAATTGGGATAGCCCTAGTTTCATAATGATTAATGATGACTAGACTAGCTATTTGTTTTGTCTCACTTATCTCAGAGTCTTGTTGCTCAAGTCGAGATCTTCAAATAACAAGTAGGTCAGCCGGATTTAGTACTGAGCTGCCGAATCCCGGGTCCAAGTCACGACAAACATTATCTTCAATTGAGAACTTGAGGTGTTTCTGTTAATTTGTTTATAGAATATTGTAGAAATTCGGTAAACAAGTCAAATAAAATTGTTCCACTTGTTGTATTGCTTGTGTTTTGTAATTTAAACTCATAGTCAATGGTAATAAAGTCCATTATTAGCTAAGGAAGTAATTAAATTGTGCAGTGTGAACCCGGCCTCGGCGCGAGTGTTATGTACAACCTGCTGTACAACCCTCCACAAAAGTTGCTGCTGCTGGCCGGCTGCTCCACCGTCTGCACCACCGTCGCCGAGGCAGCTAAGATGTGGAACCTTATGGTCGTAAGTACTTTTACACTTGAAACACTAAATATAACCCTAACTCCACCAACTATAAAGTTGCATTTAAATAGTCAAGGGCTTTAAAGAGACCCTTGTCAAATTTATGATGTCAACCCTTTAAATGTCCGCTTTCAAAAGTTGCAAATACTCTGTTGTACTGGAGCATAAAGTTGTACCATGTAATATTTTGCATGGCAAGTTATTTTTTATTATAAGACCACCGCGCAAGGGACCCATACACCCAAGAAACGTGACTTACATAAAAACTTTTTACGTACGGTTACTCCAGGGTCCTTACGAAGTTTGTCATCATGCAGAGGATAAGCTGTAAAAGTTATTACTAAGCTTGAATTGCATTGTAGCCGAGTTTTACTAATGAATAATTATTTATTACACACTGTAAGTATTCAGAACGGTTATATTTGTTGTACATTGAACAATTTGAAAGTTTAGCTTCAACATGAGTCATAGTCCGAAGACGAGCATTTATGTTGATGACTTTTAGAAAAACGCCAAAACCATTTCACTATAATAGCTGTATAGTATCGATGTAGAGATGGATAGATTTGATATTAAATTATTGTGGCTTAAGTCCTAATAACTGAAAGACTACTCAGAAAATACTTTAATACCATAGAGAGTAGTAGTAGTATAATTCGTCCGATAGGATAGGCGAAGGAGTTCATCCATACTGCCAATTCTGATGCTATCTATACTAAAATACTAAATAATCAATACTATCTATACTAATATACTAATAATAATATAATAATAAACAATGACAAAACTCCGTAAAGGGTGGTGACCCTAGATCTTGCATGCAAAGACTCACACTATCCAGGAAAGAAGGGGGCAGAGGACTAATTGACATAGGAAACTTACTTAATAGCCAGATTACGAACCTCAGAAAGTATTTTTCACTAAGACAGATTCTTCTACTCTGCATAAATCAATAGCTCAAAACGACCGCAAAAGAACACCTCTAAACCTACAAGACAAAACAACACAGAACAACGAAAAAATAACGACAAAACAAAAATAGCTGACTGGACCGCAAAAGCTCTACATGGAAGACATCGCCACGCTCTGCCGAGGTGAACTCTTCCCAGAGACCGAAGGGTTTATGTTAACTATACAGGACCAAGTCATAGAAACACGAAATTACCAAAATAATATCATTAAGAAGTTAGCGTCCGATATTTGTAGAAAGTGCAGCAGCTCCCCAGAAACCATTCAGCATATAACAGGTGCATGTAGGGCAATAGTACAAACCGACTACAAACACCGACACGACCAAGTAGCAAACATTATCCATCAACAACTTGCCCACCAACATAAACTAGTTACTGACGTAGACGGGATGCCCTAAGCAATTGCTTATTTAGCTTATGGGCTAATCCAGGACTGCTTGAGGAGCAGCCATCACTCTCCTCAACCATATTCGAGGGAAGAGGGTGACCCGCCTCCCAGAGCCACCACAGGCAAGGACATTTAGGTGAGCATGACCAATCCATCACCGTAAGAGAAAAAAAACAAACGTATCACCTAAGCGCAAGCAAGGCAAGATCCGCCGCAATTATCCCGTGTAGTTAGTACTTAGGTACCTGCCTACATGGAGTCAGTCAATATTGTACCGAGCAGCTAGCTAAGTAAACACAGTTTTATCATTTAAAAATTCTTCACTGTTATAGTAACCCTTCATCAACAAAGTGTTTTTAATATGCAATTTAAATTTGGTCAAGGTAAATTCCATTATACATTTAGGAATCTTATTAAAGAAGCGAATCCCAACCCCCATAAAAGAGTTAAATACTTTATTGAGTCTAAAATAGTAGGTATATATTTATTGGTATCCGAATTTAATAAATGGCTTTACTGACAAACTATGTTTGTACGATTTAAAAGATATCAATAGGATCGCGAGACATTTATATTTTATAGAGAAAATATAATTATATCTTATACTTACCTACCAATAATATGAAGTAAACACAGACAGATAGAGTGGTAAAA
Organism: Ptilodon capucinus; assembly: GCA_914767695.1. Taxonomy (NCBI): domain Eukaryota; kingdom Metazoa; phylum Arthropoda; class Insecta; order Lepidoptera; family Notodontidae; genus Ptilodon; species Ptilodon capucinus. Next base: position 8,574,936 of record OU611811.1, read on the forward strand.
TGTATTTGCTTTTCACGGTACATACTTATACTGTACCTACTTACAGATTTGAATAAACCACGTGGATTTTATAATTGAGTTACAGGACTCGTGGTAATATCTCATATTTTAATCACCATAAGTACGATACTTTGTAATTGTTCTAAGAACTAGAAAAGGTCGGCTCAGGTAGTAAACCGTGTTCTCACCCTGCATTAGTCAGGGAAGCCGCTGATTGGTCAATGGCCAGGTACGATCCCGCATAAAACAGCGGAGCACAGTTGTACTGCACGCAGTAGCCCGGCGGTGGCCCGGTAGCAACCACTTACACCAACACGCTTATAAATCACATTCTATTTGATGAATTCTATTAATTCAGTGATACCGCTCACAAGTGTACTAAATATTGCAACAAAAAGTGATTCGTGAAGTAAATAAGATAAATTTACCGCCCGCTTGGAAACTAGAAAAGCACCACGTGGTCAGGTAAAGACAGAAGATCGCTCGACAAGTGAACTACTATCCACCCCTGAGAATGTTGTCCACGAAAGTATATATCTCCGCGTCACCACGAGAATACTCGCCGCCAAAAGCTTAATCGACAAGTCTCTGGTTACAGTATTCAAAGCTTTCGAGAAGACTTCCAGCTCGCAATCCCCGCGAGCTTCATGAAACACTGACAGCCCTAGGTACCTTGCACTCGACAACAAGACAGCTTGGAGTAAGGCATTATTGACACGCCTACTTACCTGGCTACCTGACTAGTCAAAACTGTCGAAGAAGTTATTATTCCTTTCTTCTCGAAGAACGTGTGAAAACTGAATCACGATCTGTATGCCCTACTGGGGCATTGTGAAGGAACCTCATGTACCCGTGGTAGATCCGACCAAGAAAGCCAACCAAGAGCGAAAGAGTGTTATTATCAAGTGACTCTTGTCAGCTGGCTCTCGAGACTAGCTCTGGCTCAGTTCAGTGTATCCTGAAATAGACTTCTCGTAATTAGTCTGGGCGACGACTCTCGCTGCTAAATTAATTAGCAATTAGCTTAATGGAGTTATTTATGATCAAAGGATGCCATAAGGTATAGTCATAACAGAAGCGATGTGCTTATTATTTAATAATACCAGTCATCATTCGCTGAAGACATACAAAGGGAAGAGCGAGGGATACCGTCCAAGATGTCCATCGAGTCGATCGCGTGAAGTACAGAAAATCCATTTCATACAGACAACGAATGCAGAAACTCGTACTTTTAAACTGTTACATGATATATGTACCGTTTTACAAGTTGTATAGTGTAGGTCTACCTACATTGTCATGTCTAAATGACAGTAATAAATTAAAGAAGTATGCATATTGTAGTTTTTTTTTCTCACACCCATAAAATATGTTGATTTAATTTCATTGTCTATTTCAAGGCCAAATAAAACGCATATTAAAAAATATTTTGGAAAGCGACCGATATTTAGAGAAAGCAAATTTTATTTTATCCTGAAATTATATCACCCTTAAATCAATTAAACTACTACTACCCTATCAACTATATAACGTGATCACTTAATATTATTAGAACTGGCGGCTGGCATATTGAGGCCTTTCCTACTTCAGTAGTTAACATAAAAGACACGTATCTTGTGTTGAGGGAAACAAACTAAAATAATATAGTTAATAGGCACGGATGGCTAATAAAAGGTTCTGAACAGAAAATCCATTCCATACAGACAACGAACGCCGATAACGAATGCAGTCAGCATTTTAATCGCACCTTACAATGTAAGCGACATTACTTGTAATGAAATAGCGGACGGAAAGGAGGAAGTCCACCAAGCCATCAGGCGTGTTCGTTGTGGGGTCGGCCGCCACGCCCCGGTACACGACGATGGTATCTTGTATATATAGTAAAGTTGGTCGAGAACTCTTCTAGCGCGATCTAGGATAGTATGTGGAATAATTAACTGACGTCCAAAAGGAGGAGGTTCTCAATTAGATTTTTTTTTTTGTATTTTTTATTATGTATACCGTTTACGCTGAGATTTATGATTCGATTTACATGATTCTCCTTTAGTTTGATACCGAATAGTTGCCATTTGGTCCCATTTTCAAAATAATTTCAGAAATTAATCCCCTTGGGGGTGAAATGGGGGTGGAAGGTAAAAACCTTTCAAAAATTTCAATTTCAAAAATATTTTTTGATTGACTTGAATCTTTGCACATATAGACCAGGGTAGATAATTTTTGAAACAAAATAAAATAACAGTAGGATGAGACCCGTTGACAAAGGAAGAGAATATAACAAAAAAATAGGAAAAATAATTTACGGGCGATCTGAGGTCGGGAAGTGGGTGGGTGTGCGGTTTTAAGGGTAAAAAACGGTTTATCTCGATTTCCGGCACAACTACAAGTCCTATGGAAAAAAATGAATGACAAAGTTGTAAATCTTTTATTTATTTATTGATGCCAAATCTTTTATTATTATTATCATATTCTTCTGAATGTATTTTATTCAACATAATAACTCGTTTGAGTTGATAATGTATTTTCCATGGTTGTCTTGTCATAATCTTGGTATCTTGCTCTCTTCAAATATCTACAAGTGTGGAAATGATAAATTCAAAAATCGGTTTTAAATTATCCAAGCTAAGCGATGCTGCAAGGAAAGCGGGATGTTTTGATATTTATTTAAAGAAAATATGGTCTAGCGTCTGAACTTCTTGCAAATTGCATTCAGTGCATTTAATACCATAAAGAACGATTGAAAACATTAAATATAAAAGTACTGACGTTTTGGTCTGCAACAAACCTTCTAAATAATACTATTCCTCGCACTTGACCCAAGTCTACCATAGAGATCGAAGTTCATTTGTTTTCTCAATAGGTACGCCTAAACTCGAATAGAAAAAAACAAATGGAAGATATTAAAACCCTTCTATGTGTCAACGCGGGTCGCCAGGGAACATCACCATAACGTATTTTGATTTGTAAATGATGTTCAAATGAATCCAAAGGGTCGTTTATGAATATTAGGGTGAACTAGACTAACAGTGTTTTTTTGTAAGCAATGAGTGTGCGTTCACAATTCTGTTTTCCTAAAGTGTTAATTAATTATTGTATTAATCAGTTTAAAGTAACAAAACAAGTTTATCCTGTTACCGAACCGTTGTAAACGAATTTTCCACTTTAATTAACTGCCTTTATAAAAATACTTTTATAGAAAAAAGGCCCTGACGAAGGAAAGTAATATAAAAGTGAAAACAAAAATATTTTCACAATAAATTGTGTGGGAATTTATGAGCTATTCCTGTTTTGTGGATCTCATGGGAGACAAAGTGTCGGGATTTGAATGCACAGAGCAATTTTGGATGTTATGAATTTATTTACGCTCATATTGTGCCATGTGTGGATTGGATTTCTGTGACGAGGGTATATTTATGATATTAATAATTATGATATTAATATTGATACTGTGAAAATCAATAACACCTTACTGAGGACGTAGATCGGGTGTGCCCATAGAAGTTAGATTAGTCACTCTCGTAACCGAGAGGTTCTGGGTTCGCTAACTATTCACGTGAGCCCAAATCTAGCTCGACTAACTCGATTACCTGCTAATAATATGATGATCCCGACAACGACTTCTTTTTTTTGTAAAGAACTTGTCATCAATATTCTGTATATATCCAGTTGTGCTACGGTGCATCGTCGCCGGCGCTGTCTGACCGCGCTCGCTTCCCCACGCTGTTCCGGACGCACCCCTCGGCGACTGTGCACAACCCTACTCGAATCAAGCTCATGCAGAAGTTCGGCTGGTCTCGCATCGCTATCTTACAGCAGGCTGAAGAAGTCTTTATTTCAGTAAGTATTATCTACTGTACTACCTCTTTATTTTCATGACAGTGCTTGTTGTTCGCGAACTACCAAACCAACACAATAATGTCTTATTTTACAAAATTGAACGAAAAGCTGTTTTTTAGCTGAATAAAAATCTAACTCAATTTTTTTGTAGTAATACTAATCAACATGCTAATGCCCCTGGGTACTTAGTAGGTATTTAGAAATTTTCTCACACTTATTCTGAAAACTGTGTTTTTATGTCTGCTATTTTCTGTAGAATAACATAGCTTATCCAATGATATTGCTGTTATTGAGGGAAAGACCTGATTTCAAAAACGACGAACAAACGCTATTCGACTCGAGAGTATTTATAGCAATCAAAATTCCAGCAATCTCTCAATTTCCTCGTTGTGCAAGCTATGAAGCGTGAAAAGATTTAAGGAAGTTTACGCAAGAAACAGAAAAATAATTGTGTCGGCCAACCCCTGATAAAACGTTTCCATTTTATTTCTATATTATTCTCTCGACTCACCCCATTCTAACACCTGCAATAGATTTCGATACCCCACGAATTGTAAAATGTGATAGATAGCACAGAATGAAAACAAATGGAATGTCTATTATTCGCCGTTCACAGAGCGGTTCCTTCATCTGTTACATTGTGTTATCTTTACAATACATTAACTTTCGATAGTTCAACCTGTGGAACACCGAGCATAGTGATACGAGGTGATTTTGTGCGGGTACCATATCGTGTCGGCGGTCCCCGGCCGTTGCGTGACTTAAATCGTTCGATAGGCTGATATACGTTCGTATCGACATCGAGTGGAGTATGACACGCTAAGCGCTTTGTCCGCCGATCGTCTAATGATTTTCATTATTGGCCTTCACCGATTCCACGGTTTCGAATACCGCTAGAGGATATTTACTTCAGACATACAAGAATAGGAGACTGGAGTGGATGAAAGTCAAATAATAAAATAGTCAGAGAACCAAAACGAAGTATCGTTATTCTACTAAAAGAAAAGAGTCATACTCACACAATATAGAAAATAATTTATTTCATACAAAGATCAACTTAAAATGCATTATTATCATCATCCTTGTCTTTCCTGGAAGAGCGGGTTGATCAATAGTGTAGAGCACCCACTTTTTGTCAATACAACAGGGTGTGAACTAACTTTGGTCGTCACACTTAGAATAAAATATGGAAATTTATATCTATTAGCATGAATCTTTTGAGAATCTTTTGCATAAAAGATTCTCAGAATAAAATATGTGTATACTGCTACATCTTACTAAGGTTGCCAAGTATTAAGGTAGAAATTACTCATAGAATAAAGCTGCGATCTCCACTGTTACCTGTATCACAGTCCCACAACGGAAGCTTAGAACTGCCGGACGCATTAAACCCTCGCGTAACATATCGTAACAATGGTTGTAAAGAGAAAATAATCGTTCCCCAGAGAGCCACACGACTACAATGCGTCTTGCATGATAAATGGATATTTTTGGAGTTTTTTTATGTTGCAACGAGTGGCCGTGCCGTGACGTTTGTAGGCATTTTGGACCAACAATAACATACTTATGATATTAAAAGGATGGAATAAAGCTTTATATAGAAGTATTAACTCAATCAAATTATCCCTGTATTTCCTTGCAAACTTTCATAGATAAAAGTTTTTATCAAAGTTTGCTGTTATATTAAACAAATCCTAGTAATGTTAGGCAACTTTAATGTTGAATAGGTAGGTAATATTTATTGATAGAAGAGATAAACACTTCTGTAGCGACGGTAGTCCGTCGTTGTTTTTGTTTTGATTGAACTGCGAAATTGATTTCCATTCTTCAAGACTCCAAGATGTTGTTTGATGAACACTTCAGCAATCTATTTAGATTAAGCGCATCTACTCTGCGTTTATTTTAGTAAGTCTTGTGATTGAGTTATAATAACAAAATTAAAATAAACGTTTTATTTTAAAATTCTCCATTGAAAGTAAGGGGTGCAAGTTCAAATCCCAGGCCCACACCTCTGAGAAAATTTTTATCTTCGAATGTCATTTTCTACAATGATTACCACTTGCTGAACGGTGAAGGAAAACATCGTGAGAAAACCTGCACGTCTATAGAAAGGCGTGTGAAGTTCACCAACCCGCACTGGCCAGCGTGGTGGACTATGGCCCAAATCTCCCTCGTATTGAGGGGGAATGTGCCCGGTATAATGGCAATAGGCTCGACCCCTATTACATTGGGACCAAAATACATCGGCGAAGTGTGGGCGCACTACAGTGCACCTCTGCCTACCCCTTCGGGGAATACAGGCGTGATAATGTAGTATTATTAGTAGTAGAATTTAAGAAATTGAGAATACGCAGGAATATTTTCGCTTTCATCATTCCATTTTAATCAATAATACATAAGAAATATAGAAGTGATTCATGAATTTCCATCAAGAACTAAGTTCTTAATTTAAATTATATTTTCGTAATGACCGCATTTTGTCCCTCAAGAGATGCTTCGCGTTAATGCCTCTTAAAACAAAGAGGGAACATACAATGAAATACACGGGTGTCCTTCTAAAATGAATCTTTCTTAAGTCCTTTCACATGTCATCGTGCTGAAAAGTTTACTAACTCTGTCCTCAACGAAATATCATCATATAGCATCAATTCAAGGTCTATGTTGGCGTATTTATATAGCTCACGCGGGCAGAACGATGGATGTAGTGTGGATATAGTTGCCCGCGATGAATGGGGGCCCCGGCCTTTCACGCCGGTTGCAATGTAATTAGAGCGGCCCTGGTTTTTTCTGCATAAGTAGTTTAGAAACGTTCCTGCGTTCCTGTTTCCTCTCACGGCGGAGGAGAAATATTTTTTTGAGAGCGCTCGCTTTATATATATAAAACAACAAACGCCTGAATATTTCACGCATTTACTTTATGCGTAATTAAGAACGATTTTCTTCCATATAGCCAAAGAAATATTTTATTCGTCTACTCGCAGAGTGATATTACGTAATGCTCTGGATTTGGGGACTTCACAAAATTCGGTCGGAGTAAAGCCTCGTTTCAAATCGGACACTATTTAGACTATTAAAATTCAGATTAATTTTAGATATTTATTCAAATGTATAAAGTATCGAAGATTGATAAGAGACGCTGAAGTTTTAATAATACTGAATGTACATTTTCCATATTGCATTTTTTTTTATGTTGTTGGTAAGTTCTCCACAAAAGTAGATGTTTTTAAATTATTTCAAGAAATAATTAAAATGTCCCCACAAAGACATTCACAAAGTCATTTGGCAACTTTTGTTCGCCCATTTTTCTATAAAACGTTCTAGTTTTTCAGATTGAAAGTAACCTATCGCTCCGCCCGCCACATGTGATTTTTCGATCTGGTGATTTATTTACCCTCACATATCCAACTCTCAATGTAGATTAAACCCAACGATCCGTGAGTTTTTTTAGTGTAAACATTAGTATTCGTTCTACGAATGCTAACAAATGAAATGTTTAAATATTGCGTGTGATTGTGATAACATTCAAAATACGGATTATATTTTTATTAAAATTATAAAAGACTTCAAATTTTTATTTACATAACATTATTTGATTGTTTTATTTATTTATAAATTTGTATCTACATAAGATTTCTTCTTAATTCATAGACCGTGGAAGACCTAGAGGCGCACTGCAAGAAAGTGGGCATCGAGATTGTTACTCGCCAGTCGTTTCTATCGGATCCAGCGGATGCCGTGCGCAACCTGCGCCGGCAGGACGCCCGCGTCATCGTGGGTCTGTTCTACGTGGTGGCAGCTCGGAGGGTGCTCTGCGAGGTCATCAAGCATAAGCTCTATGGCAAATCATACGTTTGGTTCTTCATTGGTAAGTTTTTGATGCTTCATGCCCGACACAGAAGTTTTCGTGGTGGGAAACAACTGGGCCTGACCGCTAGTGGCGATGACACTGTGCGCTACATGTGGTGTTTCGGACGCCTGGTTCAGAAGTTACCCTGACGCACATCTACACATTATTACAAATTTGTATGTGCTAACACGATGAAGCAAGTCTATTACAGTCGTTACGCAATGTCGGAGGCCTTCGGGCAACCAAATTTACCACTGTTCCCTATCTACAATATTCGTATAATGAACGTATTGTAGTATTAATCTAAATTGATAATCCACGCAGGCTGCGTATACGATAGCCGTAGGCAAATAGAGATGAAAGCTTAATTATTTAAAATCATCAAAAACAAAGCAGCTTCAATACATATGTATATTAAAATGTACCTTATATTATGAAAACTGTATAAAATCTGCTAGCCAACCGCTTAAGGGGATCCCAGTTATTCGAAGGTAAACCTGTAAATAACATTATCCCAAAAGTCCGGAGGGCCCGGTCCGGGGACACATAAGCGGAAGATCATCCTTTTTCACGGGGCCTACATACATCGCTGGCATTATTATAATTTCATAAAATGCCTACGCAAACACGCTCCGCGTTGTGCGAGCGATATTATAAATACGTCCAAACAGTGATATTTACTGGTCCGGTGGCATGTCACGAGCTTATGTAGTCATTTCGGTCACGTCAGTAACGTGTTTAGGGGTTTATGTACTAGAAGAGTGTTTTATTTACCTAGTAACATGCACTAAACAACTTTCCCGTGATTTTTTTTGCCAATAATTGTTTAAATAACTACACTTTATTATTTTAAACTCTCGTTAACAATTAAACGCTTAATTTTCTGCAGCCGCGTAAAGTCTGGTGGCGCCACTAGTCTTCATTATCCCTAGGATCTCGTATTACGAGTATTCTCATATAGAAAATTTAAAACAACACGTCATTAAACTGAGTAATGACCGCTCATATGTCAGGGAAGCTTTATGAATTGAGCGAAAGATTATGTGAGGGTGTCGACGTGTCGCGACGTTCCTCCCCACAACAGTCTCGGATACAACTCATTTGGACGTTGTTTATGGAGAAAAATAAAAAAAATACGTCGCTCTGCTGAAATCTAATAATAAAAGTGCGTAATTTTTTCAACGTCACATCATTTTCGACATTAATATAATATATAAATATTTAGCGACGATTCTTCTAACATCTTTATCACTGTCATCGCCCATTTTTATTTATAATGTGTATTAATTGAATTTTCCCTTACTATTAATAACTCCACAATGGCTGAAATACTCGCTTAACGCAGCTGGAGCCATTCCTCTTCTTATTCCATTACATATAATTACATAATAAAAAAAAGCGATGATTTCGCGCAACGTGATTTTCTACTTTGCCATGTGTGAATAGATAGATCCATTTTCTTATAAATGTATCCACCGGAAAGAAATAATGAATTTCCTGCATAAAACCTCTCGGGATAAACCGTATCGCGCGACAGTAATGGAAGCGAGAAAAAATCTTAGATAAAGTGAAGAACAGTGGAGGACCGCGCCGTTAACGACACTCGAGAGTCTAATAAAATAATACAATAGCTGCTTCAAAGTAATTCTTTTCCTCATTGGCTACTGCTAAAACAGTGACTACTGGCCACTGGCCACTGCTGAAGTGGGTGTAACTAGTATAAAATTATGTAGCACAATTATGTCTGCCAAGTCAATACTACGAAACTGCTACGAGCATAATCCAGAAGACCAGCGTAGTCGCGTTGTAGCCGTACATAAACACCATTCATTTCCAAGTCCTTAATTTAAAATAGCACTAGATTTTAAATTACTTCAGTGCTACTTCTAAAGACATTTCAAAAACGTATTTTTTTAAACAATTTTAAAATAGCAGGTCTGGTAATTTTGTAGACGTAGCCACTTTTGAAAGTTTGTTGAAAAGGGCTTCCCAAGTTCTTCTCGAGAATGTTACTTGCGGTTTATTTTAGTTTTATATTATTTACCAACACAACTTCAGGGTTGGCAGAAGCATGCGCTAATAGCACGCTTCCGCTGCCCCGATACGTACTAAGTATTAAAATTTGAACACCTTGAACATTTACTGTATAATTATTATAATGAACACAGAAGCAATAGAACCCGATTTGTGTATTCATGAATCCACGCCAGACGTGATCCGGCGTGACGGTTGTTCGGAATTGTGATTGTCTTTTGAATCAATTCTCATTAATGTACCCAATTTGGGAACATTTACATTCCTCCGCAGTGCCCGCATTGATTCGGTGTAATTAGGTGGATTCACGCTTACACATAGTAGCGCATACTTCCAATAATTACCAGGGCGTGGCATGTCTAGGTTGTTGCTTGATTCAATTCTTTATATATTCGTGTACAGTTCTCGTGAACAGAGGTCGAAATTAGTTCAAGGTGGCTCTCGAGTGCCGTCAGATAAGTGTATACACGTACGCGGCTTCGTTATTGGCATACGGCCAAAGGTATACGTCAGCCCAAGTTCGGCAGGTTATCGACGTCCGGCCGGCCTTAATATAGGCTCTGAGAATATTTTCTCTTCCGCAATAAAACTTTATTACGACATAAAATTGCCACTAAAGAGATCACTTCATATAAAAATAATCGACACGTCCCCGACTCTAAGGAGATGTGGCTTTACGCTTGCAGATTCTTTACGACACAGATATTAGCCGCAATAAATTGCTGGTCATTAAAAGTGTATTATAAATATAATACAGCGCGAATATAACTATATCTTACTGAACCGATATTGGCGCTGTAAAAATAGGTTTCTTATAAACTTGAAAGCATAATCAAATCTGCTTTCGTAACCATTTGAAATATTACCAGATAAACAAAGATTGTTACATGAATTTCGATAATCAGTATTTAAACAAGTGCTTCGTATATTGGTTAATATTGCGACTAAAATTAATTCAATACATTCAAAAAAATAGCTCGCTTGCATTAGATAATTCTGACATTATTTTGGGTAAATAAACGTAATTCTCATATTTCTGTAGATATCTTAAAAAACATTACTGTGTGTATAAAACCATCTGCTTATATGAAACTTATTTTTATATTCATATTGTATTAAATTCCTTTGTTACGTATGAAGTTTTCCAACATCGACTCCAATCAATCAGTAAACAAAATTAAGTATTGTGGCGTAAGGATACATAAAATACAATAGTAAACTTACTTTGCGAAAGGAATCGTAAAAGATGTTGTTTAAACTTTTATTCGGGTTGGAAAGTTTTTGTAAACTGCCAGTGCTCTACGGCTGACAAATCTCTTCTGTAATCCAATTTTCAAATGATTGAATAAAAAAGTTTGAACAAGTTATATTGCCTCTCAAAAAACATTAAACATTTGCGAGAATATACAGCCCAAAGCGAAGCGTAGACGGCACAACAAACACACATTTGTTCGCCTCGGGTCTTGCTGACAAACAGGACAAAGGAAACGAATAGAGAAAGAGGATAAATAATAGACGGGGCCGATCACGGCGCGGACGCAATATAAAGGGAAATAATATTCCGCTTATTCTTTGAATAAATAATTGGCATTATAATTTGACCATTCGTATTTTCTCTCGTTCTTCTGTCGCAGTATTTATTTAGTAATAATCACCATTATATGCGTTTACAAAAAAACAATTTATAAGGGCCTCCATAGTTGTAACAATGCACAAAAATATCCGATACAGAAAAGACCAGTTTCGCTAACGGATCGTAAAATTTTGCAAGGCAAAACTATTCCGTTAAATAAAGTTTCGCATGAAACGCTCCCAATGCCTGTTACGGCGCGTTACTCGTTTCTCAAAAAAGGCATCGTTACAACTAACGATAACCATTCATTTTTATAGGCACCCAGCATAAGATATGGTGTTTTTACAGGCTGGTACGAAGATAACTGGTTCGAGACAAACTTGGAGAAGGAGGGTATCGAGTGCACGAAGGAGCAGATGAAGGAGGCCGCCAATGGACACCTCACTACTGAAGCACTTATGTGGAATCAAAACTCAAACCAAACCACCATTTCGGGAATGACTTCGGAAGACTTTAGGTTAGGCAATATATATTTGTACCTATTGTAAATGATAATAAGATAACTTTTTTCATTCCAATTTCGACAGGTCTCTTGAACTTAATCATATTTGACAACTGGTAAAAAAAGACCTTTTGCTTGATAATCTCAAGAATCATATTTGCAAACTAATAATAATATATCATCACGCCTGTATTCCCTGAAGGGATAGGCAGAGGTGCACTGCAGTGCATCCACACTCCGCCGATGTATTTTGTTATCAATGTAATAGGGGGCGAGCCTATTGCCATTCTACCGAGCACTTTCCCCCTCAATACGAAGGAGATTTGGGCCATAGTCCACCAAGCTGGCCCAATGCGCATTGGGGAACTTCACACGCCTGTCTATAGACGTGCAGGTTTCCTCACGATGTTTTAAATAAGTATCATTGCAAATTATTTTTGTTCCTAGTGTAAGTTGATTTGTTTCATAAAATCTGTTTTATTCCGTTTAAAAATACTGGGAAAGTCTTAAATATTATTTTCTTTCTCTTTTCAGTATAATTTTATTCAAGGAAAAGTAAATCCATTTAAAGTATGATATTTCACGGATTTGTCCCTCGCTTAAGTTGTGTTCGTATAGATTTTTCCACTGGATACAATATGTTTTCACAATCCTACTTTCATTATAATATTCTTTCCAAGTGCGACTCAGTTGACAATACTAACACATTTGCGATTTCATGAGTCGTAACGGTCATTATTGTTCTTCGATAACTTTCCCGTCCTATGATGATATGTTTTGTGCGCTTCCGGTCATCTGCAGCAGTTAAATGTATCCAATTACACATAACCTTTTACTTGTAGAGAAACACTTTCGCATAAATAATATAAATATTTTTCAACCAACTTCAGCGTGATGAGTGCTAATTGATTCAGGAAATGTAACAAATAATTACTTCTACCTGTATTTATTATCGACGGCATTTACTCGGAAGCTATTTGTGATAATAATATGAATAGATAGGTCGTTGAATAGTGTTACTAATATTGCTTAGGGTACTAGTCACTTTAGGCACGCGAGTAGTGCGATGGGGTTGCAATCAATGACGCTTATCTACCGACGTAGACGACTGTACCAGGGACACAATATCGTTTGATCTGCGCGAGGCATTAACCAACATTACCGAGGCATTAGCATCGACAGCTCTCTGGGTCGAGGCAGTAAGCCAAGGGTCTCTAGCTAGCCTTGGATAAGAGTAATCCGATTAAAATCCAACACAAAGCCTTCTTACAAAGTCTTATCTGCGCGAAGGATTAATACCCGTACTTTTCTGTTCCTACTAGAGAGACTTGTTTTTTGAGTCTAAAAAACTTTGGCCTATTACACACGTACTCCAACTTTATATTTAACAAGGAAGATAATATCTTGATTTGTAAATAAGTAAGCACTTTTTTAATTACTTTCTTACTTGCTGAACGATAAATATAAACATCGCGAGGAAACAATTACAGAAAGACGTGGAAAGTTCGTCAACCTGCACAAAGCCAGTGCATTGGTTTAGTGCAGGTGGACTAAGGCCTACATCTCCCTAATATTGAAGAGGAATGTGTCTGGTATAATAGCAATACCCTCGTCCCCTTTACATACCTACGCAAGGTGTGATTCACTGTAATATACATGTCCCTCCCGACACCTTCGGTGAATATAGGCGCAGTTTTTTTAAACGGAATATCTATACGCTTTGGAAGTATCCACAAATAATAAAACGGAAGAAACAAACTAACGGGGCATAAAAATTACATGAAAATATACAATCCCTAAGCTATGTTTAATATTTCATAACTCCAACGGATCTCAATCCCCTCGCATCCTTTCAAATAAAACGCAAGAGAAATACAGAGCATACATCTTTCCAACAAAGCCAAGTAGTGTTGAGGCAGTCCCTGGAGGCTCTACGGCAATGAGCTTTTCATCGTCGCTACTAAGTGCAATCCAATACGCAAGAGCGACTACTCTGTATTGTCTTAAGTATTTTACTCTCTTGCTTTTTGAAAACTTCAAACGTCAGCCAATCTCGAGTTCTTATCACATCATTAGAAGGTTCTCAAAACCTTAACATAAGATAATATCTAATTTATTTCTGACCACTCTCATTAGAGAGTATAATATAGTGGTTTTAACCACTGAAAAAAAATAAGCTTCTGAAAGTATTACTGCTGATAGGAATGTAGCTATCCTCAATATTCATAAGGTTCATTTGTAACACGAACTTGAAGCTCGTCATACTTTTATAAATATATGTAGCAGTGGTAGTCGAGTGGTCGAACGCTCGCCTTGCAATCAAAGTGTGCAGGTTCAAACCCCGGCTCGCACCTATGGGATAAATATATGTACAACTGAGATAATTTAAGCGAACTGAAGTATAAGTTAAGCTTCCAAGAAAATATGTTCTTAGTCGGTTCCTACAAAATTATTTATTTGGCTTATTATGAAACATGAACTCAGCCATTAGTCTGAATAGAAAATTAATTCATGTTGTATCTACTCATTTACATGTTATTAATATTGAGTAAGTAAAACAGTGTAGCTTTCCTTCTAGACAGTATTAAAAACCGGGCAAGTGCGAGTCAGACTCGCGCATGAAGGGTTCCCTACCATTATCTATAAAAACGCCAAAAAAATCATCATCAAATCACTTGTATGGGAGCCCCCTTAAATACTTATTTTATTCTGTTTTTTTAGTATTTGTTGTTATAGCGGCAACAGAAATACATAATCTGTGAAAATTTTCAACTTTCTAACTATCACGGTTCATGAGATACAGCCTGGTGACAGACGGACGGACGGACGGATGGACGGACGGACGGACAGCGAAGTTTTAGTAATAGGGTTCCCGTTTTACCCTTTGGGTACGGAACCCTAAAAAAAGAGTGATGGATAAATACAATAGTAGCTAAAAATGAGTTTATCAAAGCTGAAAATGTATAAAAAAAGGGTTTAATTTCGTGTCGCGTGTCACATATCGTATTAATTCAAGTCACAACAACAAGGCAAAACCTACTCAGCTAGCGACCCCATAACTTAGCGTGTTCAAAATCACAAAGCACGTGAGCGTGCAATTGCTACGAATTCAAAGAAATCCTTATATACATCATCATCATCACGCGTATATTCCCCGAAGGGGTAGGCAGAGGTGCACTGTAGTGCGCCCACACTTCGCCGATGTATTTTGGTCCCAATGTAATAGGGGGCGAGCCTATTGCCATTATACCGGACACATTCCACCTCAATACGAGGGAGATTTGGGCCATAGTCCACCACGCTGGCGCAGTGCGGGTTGGTGAACTTCACACGCCTTTCTATGGACGTGCAGGTTTCCTCACGATGTTTTCCTTCACCGTTCAGCAAGTGGTAATCATTGTTGAAAATGACATTCGCACATGAAAATTATCTCAGAGGTGCGGGCCTGGGATTTGAACTTGCACCCCTTACGTTCATGGCGGGCGTTCTTGCCCGCGAGGCTACCACTGCTTTAGAAAGAAAGAAAGAAATCCTTAGCTATTTATATTTCGCAAATACTTTTCGACGAGGTTGTAATGGAATTGATCCTAAATTTCTTTTTCTGACAATCTTATACTACCTAAATACTTTCCAATCGCAATCCTCACAGCAGAGTTATTTCAAAACACTCACATACAAATTAACTCTGTTAAACAGTTTACAGGTTTTTTTTTCACCACTTATAAAAGTTATTGTACAAATTTAATATTATGTTTTAAAATAAAGTGCCTATATTTAAAACACTACGGTTTAGGCCAACACTATGTAGTCCATAGATACTAAAATAACTAATAACTAAACGCATCGAGTATGGCGCATCACTATCGTCGAAAAAGCAAGATGGCGTCAGACAAATAAAAAGAAGCAGCATAATTTTTCAACTAATTTTTTATTATATTCATTTTTCTTAATTTAATAATTGTAACGTCTGTAAAAGTAAAAGAAACATCCCTCGAACACTGGAAGAGTTTAATTTCCTCAACAACTACTATGATATTATTGAATAGAAACTGTATAATTTAGTGTATATATAATTGAGCAATTTAACTTACTGATTGTATTAAGTAAGCAAACATACCGTAACAGAACTAGAGATGTACGATTCAAATAAGAATAGGATCGACTTTGCACACGACTTTTTCACAATATGGCTGTGACGAACGAAAACGAATTATGACTTCAAATAATGTAATATTATATTAAGACAATTACCTACTAATTTAACATTTTTATTTAAATTTGATGTAAGACGATTATTATTGATATGCAAATAAGTTTTTTTGCAAACCATACCATGCAACCATACTTTTCAAGTGACATTTGACAGAAAGAGGTTATTGACATTCCTATTCTTATTTGGATCGCATTGTATACAAGACGGGCTGATTCCTCATATCCTTATAAGAAAAACAATGTTTTATCTGTGCAGATCGCGTCTGAACGGGGCTTTGCGTGAGGCCGGCTACGACATCGATGGGGAGAGATTTCCGGAGGGATATCAAGAGGCCCCTCTCGCGTATGATGCTGTTTGGGCTGTGGCGTTGGGTAAGTACATTGACCCCCAAGTATAAGTCAAAGTCAAATCATTTATTTTGTACAGGCCTACGGGGGCACTTACAAGTTGCCTGTTGCCTGATCGAAACGCGAGCTCGGCTGAGAAGATCCGGCATGAAACTCAGTTTTTTTTTATCTAAATCACCCAAACTTACTTCAAATATACAGGTAGATATACAAAAACCCATGATTCATAGTGGCATTTAAGATTGCTCTTTAAATGGATTTATTTTTAAATATGTGCGTAATTATTTATTGTATGCAAGCAAGGATTGGTGATGTGTATGTAAGCAAGGATTGGTGATGTGTTGTCCATTTTAAAAGCAGTGTAAAATGTTATTATCAAAACTTAGGAATCTTAAAGAAGTTTCCTAAGCTTTGTTAATAACATTCAAATCGAAAGCGAAAGCGCTTGACAATGATTAGTGAAGTTGGCAGCAGTCAGCATAATATAAAAGTGAAAATATTTTTTTTTAAAACAAGCAGGTCCTTATTGCGTTGATCCGAAGGTATATTATTATGTTTTGCAAGATTAGTAACATAATATAATTTAATTTGGTTAATGAAGAGATATTGAATTTTACAGAGGTAATTTAAGTCTCTATTAGTACATAAACAGAAGAACGAACATTTTAATAATATAGTTGAGTAAGTAAATACTGGGTTAAAACACAAATTAAGTACGATAACATGGTTATTCTATACTTTGAACGCTTCGCTACGCTTGCCATTACCATAATTGAACGCAGCTTACATTACAAATGTACTTCAATATATAAAGCAAACTATACCTATACTAAAATTAGAAATTTAAGAACGCCCGCCTTTAACCTAAGGGGTGCAAGTTCAAATCCCAGCCCCACACCTCTGATATAATTTTCATGTGCGAATGTCATTTTTAACAATGATTACCACTGGCTGAACGGTGACGGAAAACATTGTGATGAAACCTGCACGTCTAGGCGTGTGAAGTTCACCAACCCGTGTGCCAGCGTGGTGGACTATGGCCCAAATCTCCCTCGTATTGAGGGGGAATGTGCCCGGTATAATGGCAATAGGCGCGCCCCCTATTACATTGGGACCAAAAATACATCGGTGAACTGTGGGAGCACTGCAGTGCACCTCTGCCTACCCCTTCGGGGAATACAGGCGTGATGATGTATATTAAAATTAAAGATGGCCAGAGTAGCTGTGGGTACTATTGTAGCACGACCATGAGTTTATACGTTCGCCCGGAATCGGTAGCCATAATCATCAACATAACGTATTCCCTAAAATTGTTGTAAGTTTTAATTCGTTTAATCCGTTACGGACACGTAGAAGTGCTGCCATAAAAATGCCACTGTAGCCGGCTTGTAAAGGTATTCATATTTTAATGAAATTGGTTGCTTGTGTGACAATGTGACAGTTGGATACTGTCCAACTTGTCGCCAAAATATTTTTCGTCAACGCTTGTCTCAAGCGAACTTAAAACAAATGGTAGAGCAACAAAACGTATTAACCCCCTCGTCATAATTGATCCACCGTAACTACTATCCCTTGTTAAAAACTAGTTCAGTAACATCAATCAACTATCGACTAGAATGAAAGGAAATAGAACAACCCATCACGGGTTAGTTCTATCATTGGTTCTAATCACGCTATCTGGCTTTGAGTATCGTTCTTTTATAAAATTCCGATCGCTTTATTTGTTAAATAATGAATTGAATGCTGCGTAATGACTTAATCAAGGAACTATACAGTTTTAACAGGTAGTTCTATGGGTAGGTACATATAATTTACGAGTAACAGTAAAATGTTAGACTGTTGTTCTACGTCCATCCGAGTAAGGTTTTTATATGGATTTTCCTAGATCTCAGAATATGTAATATTATAACAATCCGCCGTTGTGATACGTCTACAATAGTCGGATTTTTAATTTATGTCATTAATATTCATATTTATTATTTTGAAAAGACTAACCATTGAATTTATTATCGGCTCTTCTCAGTGGAAGCAGCATTTCGACCCAGTGGTAGAACCTGATAATTTTTAAGTGCTTTTTGGACAACACAAATAAATACAAAAATTTAGATTTTTATGCTTGCAATTCAATAAAGTAATTAACTGACTTTTGCAAATGTATGTAGTGATATATCTTATAGGAATTAGTCGTATCTTACGCAACTATCTACTCTTAATGTGATATCCCTATTACCCTTCTTATCTCATGAGGAAAACTATATTTCACTTCATAATAGAGCAACATTACCCAATAGAATTGCTGCTAACTTTCCTCTTTAATCCAACAATCCAACAGTTCTCCATTAAGTACTCTTCGTGAAAGGTAGACTTCCCCGTCTATATTTCTGGATTTCTACGTCCTTGGAAACGTGTATATCCACTATTATAAAAATACTATCATTTCACTATCATCATATGAGTTAGCAGCTTACTAATATGATGACAGCTAACTGTTAGCTGTTGTCTGCAACTTAGTCTATGCAAATATTGCAATCTGAACAGGGATTTAATTGTTTAAATGTTCAATTAAACATTAGAAAGCGATCTAGTATAAGCCCAATAAATCTTGAGGGTATAATCTGTACGCCGTACAAAAAAGATCTACCCAGTCTCTTAACAATTATTACATTTTCCTACATGCTATTAAGTAGGTACCTATTCTATGCTTGAAGACTATGTACCACGTATCCAACCCATCAACTGCAACAATAAAACCTCCGCTCGCCATGTCGTCTTATATGCCTTCGTAAAAATTTTAACTCTAACATTATATTCCCCAATCGTAAAAAGTTTAATTTATTTTCATTTTATGTCAGCTTTCAACAAGACCATGGAGAAGCTGGAGAAAAGCGGGCTCAGTCTGAAGAACTTCACATACACGAACAAGAAGATTGCCGATGACATTTACGAGGCAATAAACTCCACGTCATTCCTCGGCGTATCGGTAAGTATCGCTATGAACTGCGCCGTGTAATCTTAAGTACCGCTTGTTAACCCCACATAAACCCATAATATACAGGGTACAATTGATTCCTATATTTATATAATAATGCTATTTATATAAACTTAATAAAGGCAATCTCTAAAAGCAAATCTCATAAAATAAAATTCAATTATTTTTAAAAATCGAACAGTTCCAAAATCTTTATATTTTTAATATATTGACGCCAAATCAAGCGTCATTTTGGCAACTTTGCACTATACCCAGCTTATAAGACGAAGAAAATTTCGCAGATTCCAACGATGTATGGTCACTTAATTTGACAATGTTTCACTTAGTTTGACAATGTATGGGGGCCAATATAGCCAATACTTACCCGCGTGCTTACAGCTTTTCTTGATCTCCATACAGGGCTTAGTAGCTTTCTCATCGCAAGGCGACCGCATCGCGCTAACTCAGATCGAACAACTAACAGACAACCACTACGTTAAACTTGGATATTACGACACACAGGCCGACAACCTCACGTGGCTGGACCGGGAACGATGGGTTGGTAAGTAATTTACAACTGATGTAGACATTATCCTTTCATACTTAGGATTTAGAGCGTTCATATATGTTTCCTGTTAGTCCTCCAGGGCGATATGAACGCGGAAAGGGTATGCAGGGTGTATCAGAAGTCCGAAATAATATTTTATGTACATATACGGTACCTAACATGTAGATACATAGTGAAGGCAGACTATACCTAACTATCATATTTTCTGAGTTACAGACCTTTGAGTATTTGTTAGAAGTATCGCGTTCTGGCCTTAGGAGATACCTATAATCCTATTCAATAATATACAAGGGGCGAAAACTAAAATTCATAAATTAGAACATGAAAATTTCGCATAGGACTTGAAATATTACATGTTTTTAAAATTATCGACGGAAAAAATGTTCAAATAATAATGGTAAATAAAACTTTTTTAAAACAAGCTTTTATTTAATTGTCCTTAGTTTTCATGTTCTCCTTGGCAAGCCCTTTTGTTACCATTTGATACTCATTCTGTGGTAGTGCAGAAAAAATAACTATACCGCCATCTTGGATGATCCGCCATATTGGAATTAGAATGACGTCACATAGCAAAGCATGCATTGTCATCCATAATAAGCGTGTATACTAAATTTCAGATCATTCGGTTAAAGTTAACTGAATTATAATTCAGTTGCAAGATTCCAAACTTGTATACCATTCGGTTGTATACCCGATACTTCGTGCAAACTTTATAGTATTATTTCGGACTTCTGATATACCCTGTATAGTAACTGTAACCATGAGATGAGCAACTAAATAAACGTTACCTGCCAAGTTAAAGCTAAAGTTTCAACGACTATGTTAATCCACGCTTCTCAAGTACATACTAACTTAACTAAAACTGGTTGATAGGTCGACCCATCCGAATTATGGATACCTCCGGGGTTTATGCACCAAGATTATGTCGCTTAAATCATTTGCTGTCAAAATTACTACCCACAACGAGTATTCATATCTCAGGATACATTTTATAGTACCGTAAAATCCTTATAATAATTTAACATAAAATTTCCCGCGTAAAACCAAAGCCTGCCAGTGATTTAAGAGCAACAAGAGAATACAACAAAACAGGAAACGAACTAAACGAATAAAGCTTGGGGCCAAATGCAGCGCGTCAACATTTTTGCCAAATACCAAACCGAACTCTGGTGTCAATATAGAAATAGATAGGATTTCTGTGGCATAATTTTGTCAATGTCATTTTGTTAAGAAATTAACTTTTTCTATGAGTCAATGCAAATCGTTATGGTTTTGGCAAAAAATCGACATGCGCGTTTTGACGCCCCAGTGTGACGCTTAATGGTTTCTATATACTACTACAGCCCTTTTAACGTCCCACTGCTGGGCACGGGCCTCACCTCAATGCGAGGGGGATTCATGCCATAGTCCACCACGCTGGCCCAGTGCGGGTTGGCAGACTTCACACATCTATCAAGAACTAGACAAGTTCCCTCAGACGTGCAGGATTCCTCTCGATGTTTTCCTTCACCGTTTCCTTGCAAGTGATAATCTCGGATGAAAATGAGATTCGCACATAAATTCTAGAGGTGCGAGCCGGGGTTTGAACCTGCACACTTTGATTTGCAAGGCGTGCGTTCGACCACTCGGCTACTACTGCTGCCGGTTTCTATAAAATTTGGGGTAAACACAGGTGGCAAAGTCCCCCCGGACCGCACTGTGGTTGTGAACGAGTTGCGAACTGTCTCCCTTCCACTCCTGGCATGTATGACGGCTCTGTGCATCGCTGGTGTCCTGGCCGCTATCGGGCTAATCGTCTTCAACATCCTGCATCGACATAGGAGGTAAGCTGTTTTAATCTGATCCCCTTATCAAAGTCACGAAGGGTTGACTATTAGCAATGCATGATATTGACATGGGTCTTACGTAGCCATTTTGTGAATACTTAGATATGTATATGGAAACAGTTATATATAGTGATTCATATTTTGTTATTATTGTGTAATACGATGATGTATGTGTGATTTTTGAGACTTATGATTACTTCAAAATCAGAATCAGATGTTTTTTTTTTTCATGTAAACCAATACAGGCACTTATGAAATACTTGGAACTGGTTCGTGCCTAAACCATATTATTATTAAGTTGATAATATTGATGACTTGGGATCCATAAAAAGAACCTGGCAACAGATTTTACACTGTTACAATCTTATTTTATTATTGTTTAGAAAGATAACATTTTGGATTCCTCTAAACCCCGCACTAGCTGTTCAAGACGTAAATATGCATGAAAGAATAGCAAGATTATCGAAAATGTCGCTTTCAAATCGTTGTCTCGCCCGGCGAAGAATTTTATATGCGAAGCGAGCTATTTGCTGCGGGATGAATGCAAATGGGCTGATGTGGTGAACAGTCAAGTAGGAGGCATCCGACATTGCTTTGAAGTGGCGTCTTTATTTCCCTTTTGTTTTAATACATAATACATGTACGTACGTATACTTTTTTTTTCGTACACACTCGTATACTTTTTATTTCTATCGAATAAAACAAGACGTCTTTAACCTCAAAACCAAATATCCAATAAACGATCTCATGTTAAAATAGTGAGATTGACTACTTATTTTATGCCGATTGAAAACTATCATACTCTAAAAAACTACCCCCAAGTTTTTATAAAATTCACACTCTTACCATCTTAAGTTTTCTACAATTTCACTGTAGAAAGATTATAACTTTCTATTAATTTAGCTGCTATATCCTTTAAATTGTTTGCAACTTTTGCATCCTATGTCGTCGTTTAAATTAATTACCTCCAATACAGTGTAGGAAATAGGACGACACGAAGTATACAGGCAAAGGCAACAAGAGCATTGTGATGTTTAACGGAAAAGTCGATATCCGAATTCCGGTGCGCTTACTTTGTTTTCATTTTTATTATGTGAAACCAATGCTGCAGTCGTTAAAACACGTACATTGGTCCGTAATTTTTGTTCGGTGTACGTTCTTTCTCCTGCATGTGCAGGATCGTATGGCCTTTTTGCGATCTACCCACTGTAGGTACTCGCTCGAAAAACCAATCCGGATAAAGTATATTATAACATTGAAGCACTGCAATAACCAATCTGCGAGCATGTGGCTGTGTTTTAGTACAACCCGCATTTATTTACACATAGAATGCTCTTATGAACCCATCTTACTGATCTAAATTGTTTTATCGGTGGGTTGTGCGTGAGATAATCTTGGCTTCACCCAAGAATTATGCAAAAACACATTAAAATGATACACATTGTGAATTAAATTGATGATTATACATATCGAGGTGTGAAAGCGAATTTTTTTTAACTTTACAGGAGAATATTCTCATTCGACGCAGAAAAAATAGCTGATTCCAAATATATCGCCCAAAAGTGACGCTTAAGTCAAATACCCGTTCACCTCTCGTTATAATGTTGTTATAGCTTGTTGATGACCGCTTGGCCTAGTGGTCTGAGTGTAGGCTGCTCGGCTCACTGCACCGAGTAGTTGCGGGTTCCATTCCCACTCAGTCCATTGTATGATACCCAAAGTTTGCACTTTGCTTAGTTTTGGGATCATACGATGAGTATGTCGTCTGGCGATATTTATGTTGCTTAAAGCCTCGAAGTTATGTGAAGCGTCTACAACTCCCAACTTATTTCAGGGTGATCCAATGGTCGCATCCGGCTTGTAACACAGTGATGCTGTGCGGGTGCTGCATATGCCTAAGCGCAGCGATAGCCCTGGGTGTGGACGGGCGTTGGATCCTCCCCCAGCACTTCCCCGGGCTGTGCGCCGCGCGGGCCTGGCTACTCGCCACCGGCTTCTCCATGGCATACGGCGCCATGTTCACCAAAGTGTGGCGCGTACATCGACACACCACCAAACCAAAAGTTGACACAAAGGTAAATAAATATAACTGTTTGTGGTTTATTGATTTTCTCAAAGTTGGATTTGTTTGAGGATTAATGGGTGAAAATTTTGTTCCTGTTTTGCGAGAATGAATGGTCTGTGACTAGAGTAATTGTTATTGTGATGTTTTAGTTATAATGAATTAATAAATCTTAGCCCCCTAACCCAAATTTCGTTCAAAAATCTACCAGCGTTTATTAAATGCAAAAAGCTTTAAGATATGGAAATTATATTAGCTGCCGATTTTTTTTAAACAAAATCAAAATATTATTTTTATACGTGTAGGCCAAAAAGCACTTACAAAAGCACTCAAAAATTGTAGAAACGCTTGCAGTTTTTCGTCTTGGCTATGGACACTGGTGGAAGTTTTCTGATCGCTCGAAGATTTCTGGCATGGCTTAATGGCTTGATTTGCACGAAAGTAAGCGCTCTGTTAGACATTTCAGTTATAGTCATCCATCCATGTATTTTCCCTAACGAGCGCGTCAGTTATCGGCCCAAAAAAAGCAAGTAAGAAACCCATTGGTTCGAACAAAGATATAACAAACGTTTTAAGCATCCCCAGATAAATTTATTCCCAAGCCATTCAAGAAATTTCAATGTTCCCCTGGAGGTGTTAAATATTAATATTTAGGAAAACAAGGTTAAGCGAAGCTGAAATACGACATACTATTTTATTCCGCGCTGTCTTTTCCCTGCCTTATTTGTTTATCCTGTCACATTATTGCGCGGAACAATACATTTCACTCCGCGGTATTAACCCCCATAGAATATATTCGAGACTCCTTATTACGTAACACAATATTTGAACCAAACACACATAACGCTAACCCAATATTAACGCTACCATAAATTACTCGTAATGTGACGTAGTCGTTGGCAGAATGTCACTAAAGTATTTCGCACATTTCTCCCCGCGAAGGCAGATACAGGCAGACATGAATGTTAAAGTAAGTCCTTTAACCCCCGATACACAATACAATGCAAATGAGATCGTCTCACGTCACTTTACATATCGAATGGTTGATATTTTTTTGTTGCCGCGAGTTTTCAAGGACTTATTGCGATCACATCCAACGCGCTTCTCGGAAAATAAGAGCCGAAAGCTTTTTGAGATATCTTGATTTTTATTTCTTGGAAGTCGACGTTTCCACTACCTACGCCTAAAGATCGAACAGTTTAAATCTATTGTTGATTTCTGAATTCACTCTATTTGATGAGAGGGAGCCAACTTTTACGTCTCCGGAGATTCGTTCGGAGGTTCCTTTTGCTAAAGTAAAGAGTACATACACTTCTTTTAACACATGACTTATTTTACTTTGGATCACAAACGAAAACTCGAATAAAGGTTTAAGTAGCTATCCTTCCAATTCAGAATTCAGTACATCTTTCAAGCAATTTGGAGTTGTCATGAGATTTTGATTTACAATTCAATGTTCCCCAGTTTATTACTGCTGACAGTTAATGTTCGTGAGTGGGCCAATGTATTTTAAATACAGCCATAAATATTGGTAGGTTTAACTTGGGTGAAAGAGTTATCATAGAATGGAAATCTCAAGTGCCTGGGTTAAATGGATATTAGATACTATTTCCTGTTGATTTACGATGGTTGCAATATTTCAACAACCTTTTCAAAGTCACTCTAAATAATTTCGCAAGTTCTTTTTAATTTATAGAAACGTTTATAGAATTATTCATGGTCCATAATGCAGTAATATTTTCATAGCTCACAGAACTGTTATGGGCGTAAGAATGGTAGATGTCCAATAGTAGAGGTATATAGACGTATATAACTTGGTATAAAGGGGCCTCTTTCTCGCCTAGAAACGTATGCATGGCTGGAAACTGTACACGATGGTCGGTGGTCTGCTGGTGGTGGACGCGGCGCTGCTCACCGCGTGGCAACTCCGAGACCCGCTGCAGAGGCGCGTGGAGATCTTCCCGCTCGAGTCTCCCCGCCATCACGACGACGATGTCCACATCAGGCCGGAGCTGGAGCATTGCGAGAGCAAACATAACACTGTATGGCTTGGTAAGTGATTCACAATGGTCTTGGATTGTTTGACCGAACACTCTTCTAAATATCGTCCGTCTTTATTTTCCATGGTCTTCCTCTGCTATTGTTTTCTTTCTGTAATCGTAACAATGTACGTAACTTCTAACACTATCATGTTAGTAACTTGATTCAAAAGGTTACTTTTTGCATTCGTACCTATATGATTCTAACTACAGCCCTTTTAACGTCCCACTGCTAGGCACGGGCCTCCCCTCAATCACGCTGGCCCAGTGCGGGTTGGCAGACTTCACACATCTATCGAGAACTAGTCAAGTTCCCTCAGACGTGCAGGTTTCCTCACGATGTTTTCCTTCACTGTTTATGATTGTGATTAGATATTTTTTCGATGTGTGCTACTGATTTCATGTGATATGGTTCTTGTTTGTTTTATATTATGCAACGCTCACGAATTTTTGCCTATCTAGTAATACAAAACATTGATAAAAATATTCCTTACAATGTATTTAAAACTTGGATGAACTTGAAATACTAAGGTATATTTCTATTTCTAATGAAGAGGTAACCAACGCAAATATTTTCTCAACAATTCTTAAAGATAGCTGCTTAGTACAGGTTAACTTTGGTCTAACTTTTAATTACAAAATAAATCGAGTGGTATCTACGAAACAGTAATAATTATATAAGATGAGCTTTAATACCAAGTGATTTAAAGTACCGTAAACAGTAAATTACATTATATAAATCTTCTTCCAAGTCCACTGCGATTCATTTGCGACGGTAACTTCAGGAAAAAGTTTTTTTCCTAAAGTCGTTATTAACAGCTGTTATCTTTGTTATTTCGTTTACGTTCAGTTTATATTACTTAGTATACTTATAATTAAGTTGGCTGACGGGAAGATTCCAAAGTGTACCTATGAGTTTATCCTAGAATCTCGACCTTGACTATACATACTTTAGCAGATAGTCTTCTCAGGTATTTCATCAGACTTTAAATAGGTTTGGGATAAATTCAATATTCATTCGATCACGATTCGATTTATGTTTCGGGGACAGTATTTGTGCATTGGATAGTTTATCTTATTGTAATTACTTTCGTGGATTAATTTCATGACGCAATCTTCAATTGCATTAGTGATTCCAAATCAAACTCGATGCCAAAGTCTCCTTGAAATCATCTCGCTTCACACCGAAACCGTACTAAATAGCTTTTTTCGGAATTTGTCCCGGTCTGTGTCTAATTAGGATCTTTCCGCAGTCCCTTGCATGATACCCATAATACAGGCTTGCCTTAGGCTCGCCCTCTGTTATATTGGGACCAAAATACATCGGTGTGGTGCATTTGCACTGCAGTGCACCACTATCTACCCCATCGGGGAATCCAGGCTGATGATGGATGTAATTATTCATAGGTGTAATGTACGGGTACAAGGGTCTGGTGCTCGTGTTTGGCCTGTTCCTCGCGTACGAGACCCGCTCGGTGAAAGTCCGTCAGATCAACGACTCGCGCTATGTGGGCATGAGCATCTACAACGTGGTGGTGCTCTGCCTCATCACGGCGCCCGTCACGCTAGTCATCGCGAGCCAGCAGGACGCGGCCTTCGCATTCGTATCACTGGCCATAGTGTTCTGCTGTTTCCTAAGCATGGCACTCATATTTGTGCCAAAGGTAAGTTTTTTTTTGTTTTTATCACCAATGAATATTTCTGCGGATCGATTATTCTGTCTATAAATCAAGTTGTTATGTTCTTTACTCATTGTATTTTCTAATGCGTTCATTTGAAAAATCGATTTAATTTTGTTTACACTTACACTACATATTTGTAATTGTTTATATAGATCACAAAATGTCTATGTCGGTATTTACATAAAATATGAATAAAGTTATTCACATTAATCGAATATTTACTGTCGGCGAATTATGATGTAAAATTATAGCGAACATGTTTTAACGAAATATAATTTTATTTAAGTATCTACTAAACTCAGTTTTCATCTCATTCTTTTTATACGCTCAGGCCTACAAAGTTGAGTAATAATGACGTAAACTTAATTAAGGGGCGAAAGTTTTTAACGAATGTAGCAGACGCAGAAAATTAACAAAAAGTAAGACTTATAATTTCATTTTAATTAAATGTGCCACTAGAGATTATAATACCTACTCCGCTACTCTTTTCATTCTTCTTTTGTGTATTTCGAGTGATGTCATTTATGATTTATTGCTTTTTTCCCCGAGTCTTATTTATATATTTTAACGGAATAAAGATATTTCCATGAATTTGAGCTTCCAAGCAACACCAAAAGTAAATCTTAATAAAAATACTCAGTGAAAAAGACAATCCAAAACGTTCTCCCGTAAAATACTGATAATGAGTGTTGTTAATAATAAACGAGCACTCAAAATAGGCACTTCGCCTCTATCGAGCATTTGAGGACCTGATTACGTTAAAGGGAAAATTGATTTACTCGTTAAAATATAAACCAAAATGTGATTTACGACAGAAGTTAGCAACCCCTGCCGAAATTAATGCCTCGACTGTATACCAAAGAGATACTTTCGCACGATTTAACATGATAATCGGTTTTATGGGACAGTTTAAATAGAAAAATGTCTTTGTATGATATTAATGTTGCCTTTTATAGTCACTATCCCGTGATGAAACTTTTGCGATTTAAGCATTTTTTATAATAGCTATCATTCTAGTCTCTTTTTATTTATTTAAAAGCCTTCTGTACAGATTGATCATCCCTTTAACGGAGAAGGCCGGAGCTGTATGAAACTCTTAAGGAACTATGGTATATGGTCATCACCGTTTCAAATCTGAACTGACCCTTCTGCCACTTCTTATAGGATATATTCGTTATAGGTCCACTGTAAGGCTCATATGAAACTCTTGCATGAGACCAATACTAAGATTATCTTCTTCATCTATACTGCTGCGTTTAGACCTCTTCTCAGTCACGCAATGCGTTCCGGTCCTGCACTAATCTGGTCCAACATGTCCTGGCCACCATCCTTATATCATCGGATCATCTGCCTGGTGGTCTGTCTGGCTGTATGTGTCCTTTTCTGGGCCGCCACTTTGTTACAGCCCTGGTTCACCTACCTTCTTCATAAGACCATGAATACCTAATTATGTATCTCTTCTTTGTTGAAGATCGGTATGGATCAGTTATTCTCTATTCACTGGTTAGGTGATTGAAGTGATTCGTCATCCGACGGAGCGCGCGGAGAGCGGTCGCGGCTCCGGCTCGGGCTCCGCGCCCGCCGACGAGGAAAGATACCGGGATCTGGTCAAGGAGAATGAAGAGTTGCAGAAGCTGATCGCACAGGTAACGTTTTTGAAAATGAACTCTGTGCTAATATACATAAAGATTGAACTACTGTGGTAAAAGGCATGCGCCATCGATGATATTTCTATCCCGCGCGCGTCTTGCGCGACTTTAGGTCTTTACAGGATGAAAGTAAATTATTCATGTGACAAATCATTGATCAATTATGAAAGTTCTTGATAATACAATCTATGTTTTCATGTTTAGATATAAATATTTTTTTTAATAAAAAATGGTTTTGGTCAAAGAATTCTCTGGCAATTAAACTATTGATGTGAGCCCACTTCTAGCACAAGCTAATGCTTCTAAGGAAGCTTATAGCTTGTAAGCTTAATAACTTAGTTGAAGGGGCGAACTACTACTTACATTACTAGTAATCCTCCTGAATACAAACCCCTAGCATAATTAGCTACAAAATAATATTCACCACATATACATGAAAACTGGTATTGGACTCGGAATATCTATATATAAATAGATCCAAATGTAAATCCCTAAGGATTCTGGCTAACGTTCAAACAACTGGAGAGCAGGCTTAAGAGATGAATAAACTTTACCCCGGAGTTGCCAGGCAACTTCCTGATTGCATTACATTGAACTTGTAAACTATGGACAATACCTAAGCATAGTTCGAGGTGCCGGTTAGATGCTCCCTTAATGAAAATAAGAGACATGTCAAGGACATCCTTAATACTATAGAATTCCCGAATATGTTTGGAGTAACATAAGGTTATGTGGTTACAACTGTTTCAAGCGATGGCATGAATTAATTTATTGATACATCAAAGTAACTCGATAGGTTACGTAATTCAGCGCGTGTTGTTATTTGAAACCAATAGATTGACGTGCTCTCAACGGACTTGGAACAAATTCATCATCCCGGATGAGAAAGATCGAACAAAGTGGAAACGGTTAATCTTGACGTTTTTATTAAGTCTAACGCTAAGTAAAAAGTCGTAGGCTCGCTTCGTCTCTTTTAGCCGGTGAGGTGTTTCGTTGAATGTTTTATTCATCCTGTCTGAATGTGTTACGGCACGCCCGTCAAGCTAAATTACAACGCTTACGTAGTAACTATACAACATGGAAACGGTCTATGATGTTACGACTTTTCCAAACTGTTTTTTGCAATAGAATTTTGTATAACTGTTTTTGTTTATAGTAACCTAAAATCTGATCGAAGCCTAAAATAAAGATATTCAAAATTAATTATATTCACAGAAAACAAATATTCATAGACTTTCGAAATAATAAAGGCTTTGTAATTAAAGGAGAATTAGTATTAAAACATTCTTAATTTTTGTTAACTCTAAAAGAGATATTCACATTATTTATTGTTACTCATTTCATAATTTGTATACACAAGTACACACGCAACATACATATACATATACATAGGTAAACGTTAATATAAAGAGTATTTGCAGAAGGAGGAGCGAATACGTGTGCTGAAACAGAAGCTGGCGGAGCGGGAGGCGGCGGCGGCGGGCGTGACGCAAGGTACGGGCGGGGGCGGCGCGGGCGCGGGCGGCGTGCTCGCCGACCTCGCCACCGCCACCTCCGACTATGGCACTTCCACCAACTACACGCGATCCTCGCGCGCTTCCGTCTCTGATCTTGACTTCTCTGAGAGCTACCTCTAATTACATAATACATCAAACGGCAGTCAATCCATCTCTTCCCTGAACAGATACCCAATCCACTCTGTAACTGTAACCTTTTATTTTTTTCCGCCTTGCCATACAGGAAAAATACCTTATCCATGTGCGTGTACCTTTAATAAAGTTACCCAATCCCTAATGTAACAATTACCCAAAACATTCAATTTATTTATACATGAGTCCGCTAAAAATGATTGTATCAATTGATTATTTCAATTCGGAGCGAGAGCGGCCACCATCGGAGGGAATACAATCGAATGGCAGCGAGATTAGTCAATCACTGGTGGAATCACACCCAACCGTCATTACGCTCGCCGTCTGGTCCGGCCATTAGGCGAGCCGTGTCCCGTACCAATGTCCCCCGGCCTTCGTCCGTGTCGTGCTTAATTAATATGCTACGGTTACAAGAGGTGGGATGTCTCTACAATTGTCCCGCTCCGAATCTCGTCTAGTAGTCATAATGTGTACCTGAAAATCCTCGAATTGTGCAATATGTCGACTCAGCTGATACCTTTCTCGATATTTAAACAATTCAGATTAACCCCATGTATACTAGTATTAATCACTACTTACCTACTGTTTAATCTATCGACAACTATTATATTTATTTATTTCGATTCTTCGAATGAAATGATCTATCACAAATTCTATCGTTTTTATGTCTAATATTTGTGTGTAAGCGTCATTAAAATATTTGCAACCATTAATTTTATAGACGTGACGTAAGCGTGATTGACCATTCTGAATGGTTTCTGTTGTTTTGTGCTAGTTGTGCATTTGAGATATGAATATGTATCGTGTTCCCACAAATGTCACGCTCAATCACTCCACTGAATTGAAGTGTATCAAGTATTTTCGCGTAACACAACGATGCTCCCAAGCCGAGTGAAATTACTTTAACGAAGCGATTTGTGGCATCTAATTTCGGTTCATTCACGCGAAGATATTTGAGACGAGCTAACTTTAACCCTATTTATAGTGCGGCTCTCTTCTAAAGGCGAGCAAGAATGGAATGATAATGGATACGTATTGATAAAAACGTCAAATTCAGAGTTCATCTATTCTTTTTTCGCTTACTCAGTGTCATTCGGGTCGCGACCTCTGTCTACTCTACCTCACACGTCTCATCTGTAGTCATTGCACGTGTCTTTGCGTCTAAGGCCCTACCTAAAACTCCTACTAGACTGATTTAGTGTTACTCTTAGTGTTATTATGGGAACTACTCATAATACTGTTTCTACGTATTCAATTGTAAGCTACGATTTTTAGATGTTACTCTCAAATCCATTAGGCTATTAGTTTTTAGTGTTAATTTATCTTGTCTGAAGTCTCCGGACGAGTACCTATAGCATTAAGTATCGCTACAACGATTGTTTTATGCATTTTAAGAGTACTTAAGTAGGTATCATGATTACTTACACAAAATGTCTTCAAATCGACACGTTTCAATTTTATTGGCACAAGTATTTAGATAGCTTTAGGAACTTGTTTAGAATCAATTTAACATTGACAGAAGACGTTTTATCATAAATTTACGAGTTGTTTTTATTCTAGAGAATACTTAAGTGTAATTTGTTATTTTATTAAATTTTTTGTTCATATTATATTCAAATATTTATTGCATAATTTAAAATGCCGTAGCTTTTGGTAATTCATGCAGTCAAATCTCGTTATGACATACCGTACTCATTCTACGCAACGTTCCGAATTGAAAATTGTGAACGAAACACACAACACGATTGGGAGAAAAAGGCCATTTAAATATCAAGACTAACTAAGGAGTGCTTGGTTCACACATAGGTATGTGATATCCACGTGTAACCCTGCTCCTCGTACCTAGCGTTACGTAAGTAGTTTGGAGTTGTTGTCTGAGCCCCGTAGTTCCCCGTTTTGTGTCACTCCCAGATATGCATGTCACCCACACCGCACTATGCCGTACACCGATCCCGTGTGTTTGGTGCTTGTTATGCTTACTAAACCTGTACCCCTGGATACTTAGTAACACTTTTGAAAGTATTCGATCACTACGATTGAATGTTTCTATACATTTGATATTGAAGCGTCACGTTTCCGCTTCCGTGAAATGTATGGAAAGATTATATAACTCGATCAGTATTTTTAATGCTGTCAAAACTTGTACCAAGCCCGCTGATAAATTGTTAACCGTAGAACGGTCGAGTTCAATAATTTCTTCTACATCCCCTTGTTCCTTCTTGGTTAAATACTCACTGATTTATTATAAATACACAAATCGTCGCACCCAAACCATATATTCACTTTGATGTGATCAACTATTCGTAATTAGGTACCCACTAATTGTATTTTATATGTTCGACAATATTAGATGTTGATAACGGCTGACTAACGAGATTTCCTTGCATGAATGTCTGCATATTTTTATTTTATAAACTCGCTTCATATAGGTAGGTATCCTGACAATTGAAACACGAGAATTATTATTTTTTATCAATTCACTGTTCTATATGAGATTAGTTGACTGAAAATGACATAAGAACAGATAAGAACTTACTATAATCCGCCATTTTGTTGTACTTTAGGAACATAATGAAGAAAAATATATATCTATAAATAGGTGAGTACCTAAGCTTAGATAAGTACTTAACTTTCACACGAAATTTCTTTTGAAGTTTCCATTTTGAATTAAATCAGTAATTACGTATTTATAATGTAATTTCTGTCTTTTCCGACACTACTTGTTTCTCGAATTATTCATTCTTTGTACCTACAATACCTACATTTCTATCAACTTTATTTTCATCAATTTTGTCTACAAATAATTGCCGCTATAATATTTTTATGTTCGCTTTTACTGTACCTACTATCTACTTGTTTCTGTATTGCTTCGTAAAAATTAGAATATGTAGATAGGTTAATAAATTATTGAGTAAGTATTTGGAATACTCAGCATCGTCGGTCTCCAATGATAACTTGGAACTACGAATTGCTTATTTCGAGGATCGAGAGGAAATCCTCGCTATCGTCTTACGGATGATTACATATTTTGGTCCGTGCGTCATGAATTCGTATTTCTCGTATACATTGCAGACCGGTTAGTTTATTGTTGTTATTTGTTTGAATTAAATGATCTTTTTCTCTCGACAGATGTACAGGACGAACACATCTGACCTACAAAGAATTCATCAATAAAAAAATTAGAATAGCTGATTTTGACGTTAAAAATAGGACTGTCATGAGGCTGTAGTGATTTCCTTTTATATTGTTAAGAAATAAAAGTGTTCTTATATGGTTAGTTAACTGGACTCTAAGTACTAACTCATATGTTTGCGTTCGATGCGCATTCGGGTAAGTAGGTACCATAGTTAATCAATTACTAGTAGATATCTATTGTTAATTATAGCTGATTGTGTTGTGTAGCTGAGACTACTAAATGTGCACAGTTTAAAAGATACCTACAGTCAAATAGACGTGGATTAAATTGTTAAATAGTTAATCGTAATTGATCGTTGCTCAGTGTTTAATGAAATTAAACTATTGTACTCAAATAAAGAAAATTATTAGCTTCACTGATATTATTCGAAGCCTTCGAATATCCAAAATTTCCTATATATAAAGAAAAATATTAAAAATAATACCTCCGTATAAAAAAGAACAAATTAAATATTAACTTCACTATCTTATACGTTGTAATTTTTATAAAAAGCAAAAAAATATATACGGTCGAATTGAGAAACCTCCGTTTTTCGTCGGTTAAAAAATAGCACTTTTTATTATTCCAGTTAAAATGGAATTATGTTTAACATATCAAAATAAAACGAAGCAGTCAGGAGGAGTTCTTATAACATTTTAATACATTTACGTATGGAATTAAATGTTAATTTATCCGATCAATGTACGTTGATTAATATGCGGCTCAATAACAGTGATATTGGATGCCAAAAATCATAGTAACTAGTAACAATCAGATACATATTTTGTAGACACATGAATACATTGTACACGAACGACTTTAACTATACTGGTTTAACTTTAAGAAACTTTAAAATATCCCCTTCTTGAAAATCTTATGAAACTTACGAAACATATAAAGATAATATTCAAAATTCTGATCTAAAGTAAATTTAAAAATATTTATAGGTGATGTCTACCACAACTCATGTATATATGTAAGGATCAAAAAATTACGTCATCTGTTAATTATTAAAAACAAGACGCTTAGGTTACAATACAGAGATGTTACAGCACTGCCAAGTCATTTGTATTTATAGGTAGAGTGAAAGAGGACGATTGTAGACACTAGAAACTCACGATTTTGAAC
Organism: Ptilodon capucinus; assembly: GCA_914767695.1. Taxonomy (NCBI): domain Eukaryota; kingdom Metazoa; phylum Arthropoda; class Insecta; order Lepidoptera; family Notodontidae; genus Ptilodon; species Ptilodon capucinus. Next base: position 8,610,029 of record OU611811.1, read on the forward strand.
TTAATTTCAGTTCGAAATTCATTTTCAATTGCAGATGAGATTTTGATCAGTAATTACTATATAATGTAGGTTTATGGACAATGAAAGCCCGTGAGCTAGTAACAGACTATGCCCGAATGTCTTTTTGGCGCGTGTTCAAGACTGCGCAGTTCGGTTTTATATCCGCAACTTTAAAAGAATCATTCGTTCAAATAGTATTGCTGTCTACATTCTGAAATTACACGATGTTACATAAAACCTTTGCCTCCGTTTATTATATAGATGTTCAAACATTTTGTTGACTGTTAAGTATTTACACATATTTTGGAATTGTTGGAAAACCACTAACCCATTCGGCCTTTGTAAGATTTGACTGCATAGAATTAATTATTTGGTTACGGGTATTACCCGATTGTTATCTGTCGTTGTACATATTGTTTTGTAAACTTTAAATACATCTAGTAACTCGTTGATAATCTAAATTTTATTACATTTACATAATTACACACGATATCCTAAGAGTGGCGATGTCTCCATTGAATGGATAGGATCTTACGAGTTTATCTAGCATGTTAGTCATAATATCGAGATTATTGTAAGCTTCGTAATCATTAGTGAATTACTTTTCTGTGATCTGTATGTTTGGTCATATTGAACAGTTCACCCAAGTCATCACTGTGTAAATAAAAAGTCATCGAATGATCTAAATGTACCCATTGTATTTTTATTTACTAACTGCTAGGTTACCCTCAATATGTGCAGTATGTATATAGACATAAAAATTGTTGCGAGCTTTTAGTTTATTCGTCGAAGTAATCTCCGGAACTACTGATTAGTGTCTGGAAATCCATTCACTGCTAGAAAGCTACACGTTATCTCATGGAATTATTTCATGCGTGTAAATCGTGGAGCGCAGTTAATATTAATATAACTCGTGCTACTCCAAACCCAAGACAACGACAAAGGACCTCGCTTCTCTGTCTAGAGGACAAAGGGGTTTCTCACAGACACGAAGTTACTAGTCTAGAAATGCGTTTGACACCAACTGGCAATAACACGCGGGCAATAATCTGGGCGCAGCGTTCGCAAAGAGTTTCGTACTTGCTTTAGTAGCCTAGGAAGAATATGTGTTTTAACTAATTTTCAGTTCCTTGACTTCTTTGACTAATGGATATAATCCTCTTAACAAGTTTAAAAAAATCTTCCTTGGCCTAACTAACCACTATACTTAATCACTTACAACGATTTTACAGACACAGAAAAATATTTGTTTCACAAATGAGAATAACAACGGGGTGTCGCGCAGCCCGGGATTAAGACGCAATTTTTTACAAGGGATTGCATGCTTAAGCTGCGAAAGAATAAAACACAAATTGTGTTGTTAGAGTCGGAAGAATAAGCATTTTGTTTTAGATGCAGATACGTGTGTACAACGTGGTAACAAATATGTGGCAATGAACATAACCATAGTTGATAAGAGTAAGGATTCTATCAACGTAAAAAGAGTTGTTAATAATGTTGCCCGGTTTATAAAACATAGTGCCCATAGAAGAAATCTTTTGACCAAGACCATAATTTGCTAGAGATAAAAACGGTGAGTAACAACGTTCTAATTCAACGCACTTACATAGATACTAAAGATAACAAATTGGTCAGGTATGATTTTCATCAACAGTAGAATGAAGCAATTTCAAAAAGCGGAATTAGGATATGATTGAAGATGGCGGCGGCTCTTGACAGGCGTCCCACTAAAGTTTTGAGACTACGCTTAAGATTTACTTACATTGAATCTAGGTCCATTTCTCGTCATTATTCGTTCTAAGAACTGCGACTTTTCGGAACATCTATCAACAGTTTCGCAATCCGATATGGTATTAAATGTAACCAGTAGATTTTTTAACGAAATAGAGGCCATCATGTATCAATGAAGGGTCTATTCATAGGAAAATCTATTAGCAGTCATAGTAAAAAGGTGCCTAGGAAAAACTTATGTTCTAAATTTGTATGATTACCTACTCAAGATCACCAATATTATTTGGTACCTAAACTGTTTGGTAGATAGAAGATAAAAAACTCTTTATTATACACCAATAGTTACATGGAAATTACACAACATATATTGATATAAAGCTTGTAAAAAACAAGAACAAATATAAGTGCACATTGTGCGGTCTTATCGCAAGCTGCGATCTCTTCCAGACAACCTTTGTATGGCGAGCATTTTGTCATAATGGTATTATTACTTCTTAAGAATATTTTTGTTATAAATTTATATAGAGCCCGCTATAGTAGATACTCCAATTTTGGGTAAGCGAATAGCTATTTTTAGATGCCAACAAGGTCAACGCTAACATCATAATAGTCTTGTCACGGCCATTATCCATTTTTAGTGTAATCAATATCAAGTTTCTTAAAATTTGACACTTATACAAAGTTTCGTCGTTTAGTTTCGGCCTTAGACTTATTAATATTACTTAGTAGCTTTCTACCCGCGAATTCGTCCGCGCAGACTTCTAAAATTCATTTTCGTTATAAACTATAGCCTATATGTTATTCTGATGTATTAACAATAATACTGTAAAGTTTCATCAAAATCCGTCCGTCCGTCCGGCTCGGATAACAACCCAATTATTACGTTCTCAAATTGAGCAGATTTTCATAATAAGTGTAAGTAGTAATAAGTGTCATTTCAATTTTTGCGAACGCGCGAACGTATCGTAATCGCTTCGCCATTTTATTTTTATTGGATGAATATAAACACCGCGTTTGAAATATAAATAGTGTTTCTTTTTGGGTTTTTTTTACTCTATGTTGAGCACTAGTCAAAGAGTGACAGTTATGACCTACATATTCTTCTTTTTTTTTAATTAGTCAAGTTATGAATGTTTAAACGTAAAAATTGAGAATTAGATCTACGTTTAGCGGGTATTGTGCCAATGTCATTAATAGTAATGTAATTAATAGCAAATACAAATTCAATACATACGCCTACTAAACACAAATGGATAATGAAGTAATTAAGATGGCGGGTGACTCCTAACTACCTTCATTTTATGTTTTATTAAACTTAATTCTTTTCGTAAAAGAATAAGAACAAACCTGCGTGTCGAAAACAAATGATACCTAGTCAGAGAAAGTAATTTCACTCATTCGATCATATCACATGCATCAAACGGAAAAGAGTCGGTACGGTCAAGATAGAAGAACAATAAATCATACATCATCACGCCTGTATTCCCCGAAGGGGTAGGCAGAGGTGCATTGCAGTGCGCCCACACTTCGCCGATGTATTTTGGTCCCAATGTAATAGGGGGCGAGCCTATTGCCATTATACCAGGCACATTCTCCCTCAATACGAGGCAGATTTTGGACCATAGTCCACCACGCTGGCCCAGTGCGGGTTGGTGAACTTCACACGCCTTCCTATAGACGTGCAGGTTTCCTTACGATAATTTCCTTCACCGTTTAGCAAGTGGTAATCATTATTGAAAATGAGATTCGCGCATGAAAATTATCTCAGAGGTGCGGGCCCGGGATTTGAACTTGCACCCCTTACATTCAAGGCGGGCGTTCTTGCCCACGAGGCTACCACTGCTTAGAACAATTGCAATATAAGGGTAAGTAAAATCAACCTATCTTTAATCATTAAATTTTCTAGGTAAGAACTGAACTAGGGGTCTTTAACGGCTTGTACGGCTGAAGAAGCGAAGGTTCGAGACTCCGATGAGCCTATTCACCTAAAAGTCGACAACAGGCACACGCCAGGGCGCGCTCCCTAATGCCACATCTGAATTACAAATAAGGCCACTCGAGTCTGCCCCGACACACACATAATCAGAGGTGTGCACGCTATTCATATTTTTTTCTCGAAGCTAAATGCGAAGTTTGACGACATAACAAAATTAAATTAGCCGACGGGAAAGTGAAAACATGTCTTTGAAAAACTTGAGGGAAAATGGAGTCGTCTTTGCCGCGAGGAATAATTAAAACACGTTGAAATGTACTCTATTAAGCTCCATGTTGTTGCCTTTTTTATTTATGAAAATCATTTGCATATTACATTTTTATCTTCTTTAAGGAATACACGAAAATATTTTTATCAAATTCACATCAAGCACTCGTGGAAATTGATAAAAACAGCTGTGGAAGAAGTATGAAATGTTTCAATACTAAAAGTTTTTTGGAATGAAATATATCTTACTAAATAGGGAGATATGTATATGTAATAAAAGTTACAAATATAATAGAACCTTAAAACGCAGATACCGGTCGTTGCAGCGCGGCCAATATTTACAGAGTGGCGGGAACCGGGCCAATTTTGCATATTAGGATTGCAGTTAAATTTTAATGCGTCGAATAACTTTAAAGGTGTTTTCTGTGGCGACAGCTTGTAATTGCTTGAATTTAAAATTAGGATACTTTAAATAATCAGCGTTTATTTTGCTAATAATTTCATTATTTTTAATTCCGTTACCTACACATGTCTTTACTCTTATTTTAAAGGATATGAGTGTATCCATATGGTGTGACTCATAATATAGTGATATCATACGGTTACCCTAGTCTATCATCTCAACAAATATAGATTCGATTTGTAAAGCAATCTAAGATCCAAAGCTCATACGAATAGCAGTCATAATCCGTACAGCAAGTTATATAGTATAATCATTTCGTTTGTGCAAAATTTCTGTTTGAAGTGGAATTTAAATAGATAGAACTTCCAACTTTCCTACGTATATGAAGACATTGTATCTACTATCTACACGATAAGTGCCATCAACTTCTCCGACTTGGATCGGAAACTAATTACCAATCATAAGCTAACTTCATATCTCTGTACGATTACTAGAAACTTTGAGTTAAAGTTGGAGCAAAGTAACCAAAATTGGCTTTAATATGTATTTCATTTTACTTACCCAAAGTTAAATAGTATACTTCTAAGATTTAAGCTTCCCACACACTGGGGCGTCGTCACCAGCGCGTCAAATTCTTTGCCATTTAAGAACAACCCATAAAGCGGGTTTCAGACTACGCTATAATATAATAGCATATAGTATATAGCTCAATATCGCGCACCATACATTGTTATGGCCGCGTTCGCACTGTACTGTACTATATATTATTGGCTTTGTATTGTGCGCCATATTATTGTGCTATATATTATAGCGTAGTCTGAAACCCGCTTAATTGACTCATAGAAAAAGTGCGTTCTAAAACTAAATGACACTGACTCTACTGCAGCCCCTTTGACGTCCCACTGCTGGGCACGGGCCTCCCCTCAATGCGAGGGGGATTCAGGCCATAGTCCACCACGCTGGCCCAGTGCGGGTTAGCAGACTTCACACATCAATCGAGAACTAGACAAGTTCCCTCAGACGTGCAAGTTTCCTCACAATTTTTACCTTCACCGTTTCATAGCAAGTGATAATCTCGGATGAAAATGAGAATCACACATAAATCCCAGAGGTGCGAGCCAGGATTTGAACCTGCACACTTTGATTTGCAAGGCGTGTGTTCGACCACTCGGCTACCACTGCTACTGACACCGACACCGCGAACTAATTTTGACGCGTGACTTTTACCACTGAAATTTAATCTTTAAGCTTATTAACACAGAGTTCGTTTTGGTACTGGCAATCATTTTGAGGCGCGATTGTCGACGCCCCAGTGCGCGTGAGGCTATAACATCTTTCATATAAAATGGCGAACAAGCGTAGTTTAATTTACTAAACATTTGTTATGAAATCCGAATCTGGAATATCTTCGAAGGAAACATTACAAATAAATGTAGTAGTAGTAAATATAGACAAAACATGGAGCTGGCACTAAAATAAGTATACCAAATGGAGAGTTACTGACTAATCTTAGTACGTGACCAGTGGCGGCCCAAGGGCGGTGCGAGCGGTGCGAACGCACCGGGCGCCGTCATATGGGGGGCGCCGAAATCAACCGAAAAGCGACCACCGATAAGCGTCCTGACACCTCATAATTAGCGTCACGCCGCTTTTCAGGTAGTCGTCAGAGAGGAGCCTTATAACTAGCGTCATATACAAGATCTTAGTATTATTCGATTCGAATTTTGAATTCAGAGGGGTGCCATTTGAAAATCTCGCACCACCCAAAAAAATCACGAGGGCCGCCCCTGTACGAGCCCACAAAGTCGCTGTACATCCAATCACTAATCTCAGCCAGATGTAGCGTAACGTTAGCTTCAACTTTTTGCAATTATGTATGTTGCACACGAGTTCTCAGTTCTCCAAGTTGAGAGCACACGAGCGAAATGGGTAAGTGGGTCAAATAGGAAAAAAAAAATGTTACATTGGAGTTTCAACCGATTTCGTCCAAATATGTACATACCAGGTTTGGAGTGTTCAAACACTAGCAGGTGCTCCCAATAAGGGATGTTTGTCGATCGCCGCCAATTGAAATTTCTTTTCGATCAACAAAGAATCATCAGTCGAAGATTCTACTTGTTATTTGTGACAACTTGGGTTTGAGACAACTAAAAGAAATCCGGCTTTTGTTAAAAAGCTCAACAATTTCACATTTAATTTCGGTATTACTAGTTCTGAAAGTCTATGTTTTATTTTTCATAAATGTATACGTAAAGATACTACGAAGCGTATTCTACAAATCAAAGTTAATGAAACTACCACGAGACGAGATACCTATCCGATAACTTATTGGCCTACGCCAACATAATATCTAATAAGAAAATCGGAGATGTTTGGCACACGGCTCGCGGTCAGCGTATAAACAGTAGCTGAGAATTCAATTTCCAATGTATACGTCCCACAATGACGAGTTTTTCGGCCATGTTTATTTGGGTCGAGTCCCTTCAACGACATGTGAAAACTTCAGGCCGCCAATCCCGCAGCTCTACTGAACAAATATTAGACCTTCAGAGGTCTCGCAACGTATATTAATGCTTATGAAATACTTACGTCATCTCCCACTTGCTGGAAACTTGTTAGCAGAAATCTTCACATGCGAGTACTTCGCAGACGCAACTTCGTAACGAATCAAGAACATCAAAGGTCAAAACGTTTACATATTTATGACCTAGGCAAGTGCGAACCTACACTGAATAGTGTACGTACCTGTCAAGATCATAAATAGAATTACTATTTGGTACTTACAACACCTATGGTTATTTGGCATGAAATCCGACTAATTATAATAAGATATTTGGACTTGCTAGCTTTTATCCATTCATATATTGTTCAATAGGTGGGTATATTCATATTTATCTCCATCACGAAATACAACTATTTATCGTTTCAAAATAAGGTGTTTGTAGATTGGAGTACATCGTTATGTCTGATAACATTGGACGTAGTCATTGATTATAAATTTTTAATCATTATCCATCATAAAATAACTATCTGTATAACTTTCAATTGTAATAAGTAACATACATTTTAGAAAATCGCATAAATCGTACCTATTCGTGTTTGAATTGTTCACGCGAGCGCTCCGAGTATGCAGAATTCATTTAAAAATAACAGCGTATCATCTCAAATGTTATAAAATTATACATTCTCAACACATCTTGAGGGTGTCAGCACCTACCCAGGTCGCTCCCAACGCAATCATTCTTTACTGGTGAAAAATTCATGAAACTTCATATTTATTCATTGGTGGAGGCGCATCTCGGAAGGAAATGGTGTCTTTGTTAAGCTTAATTCATTAACATATGGAGCACTCAACAATCAAGGACGCCCAATCTACGTATATTTAATGAGAGGAACTTCTTGCTACGTCATACAGCCATACAATAGATTCTGTAGCGCAGTAACGAATATCCAAATGATCTTACTTGTCTCTGCCAAATTATTCATTTTACTAATATAAATCGCCAAACAGCACATACTTATTGTATGGACACAAACATAAGCGACCCTGGTATTATAGGTACGATAATGGACTGCGAGCAATCACAATAACACCCAGACTGGAGCAAAATCTGAAAAAATCTCTAAAGTGTATTGAATCTATAACCACCTGGTACGGTGATCCGAGTAGCCTACACTTGAACCACTAGTCTAGACTACCCGCCGTCATTGAACATAAATATAGTGGGTTCTGTGCAATTTAATCCATGAATTGAAAAAGCTACGGAATATTCGAAGTAGATAAACATAGCTTGAAGAATACAACCGCAGTATTACAAGCACTAACGATGATTGCACTCCGACCTCGAGCCCTGCCTTTTCTATTGAATAAAAAAAACATATCTATAATAAGGCCAAATAGGTAGGAGCTGTGTTCTAATTCTATTAATGTTAGATTTGAGTTCTTATTAATAACAAAAAACATATTGGGCATGCATACACTATAAAACATTTTAATTAATTAACTAATAATAAACTCGTTACGTTGACAGAAATTTGCTAAAACCTCGGTGAATACAAACATCAGTTCAATTTCTATTATAAACATACAAAATCTGATAGATATTAAAATCAGATAACACTTGCTGGAATTCAGATATTGTTAGCTTCGGAAACGAGGGATCGGATGTGAATTGGAAATCGGAATCGCCACTTAGCGAAAAAATACGGCCGCAAATATTATGGCGAATAAATTGTCGACATTCAATTTTGTTTTACACAATACATTACAACTATGAGAATTACGACGTACCCGAAATTTAAAGAAATTTCAACCTATACAAGCCCCTTACAATTGCATTTATAGTATAAAAGTGTACTACAATACAAGCCGTAAGGTTTCATAACTGCGTTTAAGTTGGTGCCTGTGAAATATGCATTAATATCGGGATAGAGGACTCTATGTGACCTAAATTAATATGAGATAAACATAAATTTTAATTGATTATGTTAGAATTATAAACACAGCTCAGCTCTACAAATTGTTGATATTTATGGCTGGTAAATGTAGAGATCCCTGCTCTACCTATTAGATTACACCATTAACATGCCATTTGATACTATTATCAACATACATATCAACGAAAAGTCGCCTATCTATCCCTTTAGGGACTGCAGTGGTGTCAGCACGCATGTCGAGACAAGACCTCTGTCACGGGTTGGCTCGGTCGCTCTCTGTCTAATTTCATTAGAGAGAAAGATATGTCATCCACATATTCCGTGACATAAGTCTACCTAGTCTTGGCGCTCATGCTAAATCTACAGGCACCATCATTTATTTATATTAGACCAGTAGACCCGGAGAATTTCGTACCGCTTTAGAATTGGTGACATACGAAAGTACCTAGCTGGTCCAATTGTGAATCTAAACCATCCAGGGCGCCACCCAAACGCATACAAAAAAAAATGCATTCGAATCGGTCCAGCTGTTTAGTAGGAATTCAGTGACATACACACGTACAGTATAATTATATATATAAATATTGAGATGTAGGAACCAATATCTGTACGGCACTGAGGCTGTACCACAACCTTTCAAGTGGCGTGAAAAGACGCGCTTCTTTGTTGCCAATATCAAAACGAACTCTGTGTCAATGTACATTAAGTTTTAATTTCAGCCTGTGCCCCACGAGTCTAAATTCCCTCGCGCTGTCGTTTCTTTGACGAAAGAACTTTATTATTAACCGACTTCAAAAAGGAGGAGGTTCTCAATTCAATCACTATGTTTTTTTTTAAGAGTCAATGCAGATCGTTTTGGTTTTGGCAAAAAAAAACAAACCGTTCTGAGGCCCTTGTGTGCTCGAGGCTTTAATAGCATAATTATGTTGTTAGGTCTTTCAATTGTATCACCGATTTGGTATTATATTAACTAACAAAACTTCAAAATGATATTTAAACAAAAGGGAGGTGGTAAGGCAGCTTACATTTACGAAGTCAGCAACGTTCCGAAATATATCAGACATATTTTTTGGTATCGCTCGTTGTCAACCGAAGCCGATTGCTATTGAAACAATTGCGGTTTATTTTTGGATCGCTTTGTTATCTTGTCTCTGTATCAATTGAAATATAGCGGATACCGCCCTCTTGTCAAGTATCAGGCTTCGTTTTCCAAGCTCCATTGTTACAATATTCGATTGCCTCCCGATTTTTACAGAGTTTTCACGTACATTTTTAGGGTTAGGCTATAATACAGTATTATTTAGAGATAATTTTATGGTAGTGACATATTGATGCCACTATCAAGCAATTGTGCTTTACACATTGTATCTGACAATTACAAACTGTGTATCTAATGAACAATAGAAGGATTTTATCTTTTGCTATTCATTTGGCATAACGCTAAATTTATTTATGAATAATAAATAATTAAAATACATTTAAACAAAATTTATTTTAAATACATCTGTTTTCTTCTTAATATAGCTCAAAATAATCTGGATTGTCCGGATCTCCTCAGTAACATTAAGCTCAATATTCCTACTCGAAGCTTGCGCCTAAGTAACCTACTTCACGTTCCATTCTGTCACAGTAATTATCGTAGCAACAGATACTTTCCCAGAGTTTTACGTGTATTTAACAAACTCAACCACAACTATCAATTTGATTTGTTTTATAGTAGTACACGAAACATAAAACAAACAATATCTGTACAATCATCGCTATTGTCGTAACTACTGAAAAATTATACAAGTCTGATTTCATTTTAATTTTCAGTCTATGGGTTTGTTACTTAGAAACTCACTACATAGCAACGTGCCGTCTCGGTTTACCAAAAAAGGGTTAAATATTAGCTGCCAGATAACGCCATTATATAAACTGGTGACTGGCTAAACGAGTGGAAATAGCTTTACTTACTCCTTTATCAGCTGAGACCGGCCGCCCTAAACAAATTTGTGCACAATTGGAAAATTTACTTTGCTAAATTAAAGTTATGAATTTATGACTTTTAAATTTCGCTTCTAATCTGCTTGCTTTTATTTATAATTTAAGGGGGAAAACAATCTATCCGATTGGGTATTCTACTTATAATCATAAGTTACCAGCAAGAGCCTTTACCTACAGTATTAAGACAGGATCGACTAAAACGGAGTTATTTATCTTCCACATAATAACATTTTGTTAAAATTTCCAAGGATAATATGAGATTTGGAATGAGAATTAATTTATTTTCGTTTATGTAAAACCAGTAGGTACCTACTATAACTATCTAGTAAGTTTTTTTTTTTTTTGAAGGACTTACACTGTTGGCCGTGAGGTGGCCTTTACAGCTTTACCGGAGGAGTGGCGAGCGCAGAGTGCACTCCAACCAAGGCCTGAAGGGCGGAAAGGGGTGGCAACTAGCTCAAGGGCGCCACAGAGGGCACGACCTCGGCTTGGGCAGTTACCGTGAGGGGAGAGGTAGTGATTGCGCTCCTAGGTGCAAAGATGCACCTACGAGCGGAAGAGGGGGTTCCTCGACCTCGCCGGCGAGATCGTGTCGGGAGGATCAATCAACACGTGCCGCGGACGACGGCGACGAGTTGATGATGTGTGCGCGGGGTCTGGCTCGTAATTGCCGGCGGCGACAATTAGATGATTTAAATGCGACGCGGCTTTTTTAAAATAGCGTTCGGACGCTATTTTTAAGTGTTTTCGAATTGAGAAGAGGCCAAGGTCGGAATGAAGATCTACGTTCCTTATGTACCACGGGGCACCTACGGCCCTACGGAGAAACCGGGACTGCACTACTTGCAGGCGGTTGATGTGTGTCTTCGCCGCGTGAGCGAAAATCACACTGGCATATGACATAATGGGGAGGATGCATGTTTTGTAAAGTGTCACATTATTTCTAAGGGACATTTTACTCCGCTTGCAGATCAAATAGTGAAGGCGACCGAGCACAAAAGCTGCTCGGTTGCTCACCGTTCTAATGTGGGGACCGAAAGTAAGGGACTTGTCAAGAGTGACACCTAGATATTTGACGTGGTTTGCCCAAGGGATGCTTTGGTCGAACAGAATCTAGTAAGTACCATAATGTTATTTCATAGAGAAGATAGGACTACAAAACCGTTAGTTGCTGCTTTCAACAAGACCTTGTAATTTTTTGTAAAATATAATCGTGCTAGATGTAGGTATGTATGTCATCGTAACACCACGTATCAAGCTCCAAGATCCCATCAAATCCTGAATGATACATTAATTAAGCAAGTAAATACGAGTATACATGGACTGGGTGCGGCTTTTAGCTATTCAGCTTCGCCGTCCACTCGAAAAATTTGAAATATTCAAAGTAAAAGTGCGCTGAAAGCATGTACGGCATTCAAATTTCAGGACAGACGCGTTTACATCCCTGCACGCACTCGCGTAAGCGAATAATTTGTTTTTTTAATGTACTCTCTTTTAATATATCTGTATAAAGATTACTTTTCCGTGGTAAACGGGGAACGCGAAAATATCACGCGTCAAAATTCACTCGCACTATCGATGAAATTACGTTAAAAAATGTGCATTTACTATAAGATATTGCCGTTCATTTTGAACGGCAATATCTTATAGTTTTCCGAAAATTACTCCCGCGCGTTTTGTTCCACGCGCCTGTGGGTTCGGGACTTCATGGAATTCTATTCCATAATGAATGTAACACGGTGTTGTGGTTACCCGGATTTGGGCACAGGCAATGTACCTATCTATATACGTCATAAGTACCTATATTCATTACTGTAGTTGTAGCATGAGCGCCAAGACTAAACTAATGTCACAGAATATGTTGATTAGGTATATCTCTTTCTCTCGTATGAAATAAGACAAAGAGCGAACGAGCCAATCCGTGATAGAGGTCTTGTCTTGACATGCGTGCTGACACCACTGTAGTTGTAGCATGAGCGCCAAGACTAGACTAATGTCACAGAATATGTTGATTAGGTATATCTCTTTCTCTTGTATGAAATAAGACAAAGAGCGAACGAGCCAATCCGTGACAGAGGTCTTGTCTTGACATGCGTGCTGACACCACTGTAGTTGTAACATGAGCGCCAAGACTAGAGTTATGTCACAGAATATGTTGATTAGGTATATCTCTTTCTCTTGTATGAAATAAGACAAAGAGCGAACGAGCCAATCCGTGACAGAGGTCTTGTCTTGACATGCGTGCTGACACCACTGTAGTTGTAACATGAGCGCCAAGACTAGAGTTATGTCACAGAATATGTTGATTAGGTATATCTCTTTCTCTCGTATGTAGTAAGACAGAGATCGACGGAATCAATTCGTGACAGAGGTCTTCTCTTGACGTGCGTGCTAACACCACTCAGTTTCTAAATGTTAATATAACAATTAGGTACAACAATAAAAATAACATAAAGGTCGAATTCAGGCTTGACTATGGACAAAATCAAGTCTTACATTTAATATAAACCTTTGTCGCTACTCCATAATATGTAATCATTTATCTACCTATACAACCCTTTTATAAAAACAAAGAGAATAGTTCAACAAAGTTCTTTTATCTTTACTGAGTATTGTAGGGAAATGCCCGGAGATAAACATGAAAGACGTCATCACGAAATCTCGCCATTTTCATAGCTTTGTTTAGGAAAAGGGTACCCGTTACCCGTATTAAATAAAACCTAAACATGCGGTTCTAACAGGTTTTTGACGAATGTATGTAGATGTGAAAATGTGTCGTATCTTATTGTCGTATTAGCTACTTATTAGATACCTACCAATTTAAACAGGCTAATTTTGTTTGCATGAGAATTTTAATAACCATGTCTTGTTAGTACACCCCTAGGGTGACGACACGATTTCTCTACTTCTAAAATTAATTAAAATCTTTCATTTAACTCATTGCAGAAAAATGTAATAAGAGTTTGCAATTTCTACAGAGTAGTAACAAGCTTAAACGTTTCTACCGGGAAATTTATAACTTTACCTGCTTGCTTTTAATTCTACAATTATGAGCAATGTTATTTTCTATGTGCTTATCTGCCCACTTTAACCTACATGCCTGTTTCATTCTGAATAAGATGTTTCAAAAAGTCATACACTAGGAAGATTACAGAGAAAGAACCGCCATGTTCCGCGTATCATAACATAGAATTACAGTCATAAAGTAACGCAGGTCGCAAAGAGGTAATGTTGAGACCATTCCAATTACCCATTGACATCAAAGCCTTTCATTATCCTGTTTGAACACACAGTGTAAGATGGTGGCTTAGATACGAGTATCGGGAGGCCAAGGCAAGGACATAATTAAAACGAGAACTTAATAAAGTGAAGTCAACGACTACAACTAGTCTCAAACCACCGGGAATAACTACAAAGGCACGGAAAATTAAATTAAAATACCAGCGTTCGTTTCAAATGCTTTGTAATTGAAAAATAAAGTCCAGCGGCGTGAAAAAGTGAAATTACTTTTCAATATTCTTTGAGGGAATGTATTCCCATATGGAAACACGTCCAATATTTCCATTTTATAATTGTCATGAAATAAAGTACGCTGGGTACTTATAGGTATAGTTATTTGTATTGAAATAAGTAAATCGAACATTGCTTGCGAAATATATTAATGAAACTCATTCGTGATATCTACATTATCTAATTGAGAATACGTATATAGGTACATTGTACAAGATATATTTGTAAAGAGCTATAATTAATCCTGTCTCTAATATACTGTAGAGATGCAAACTGAACATCAAAGCTCCTGCGATAGAGCGCGACAGCTGCGCTGTATCTGACATTTTAAAGAGGTAGCGTACGGGAAAATATACAAAGTAATAGCAAAAGGTAACAAGGTTGTTCATTTATTTATTTGTTTATAATACGTTTGACGTATATTAATAGACTACGATATAGATAAATGGATTATTATATTAGAATATTTATTGTTCCAACTCTTAGAGATATAACAACTTTAGGTACATGTACAATAAAACAAAATTAAGTGCAACAATGTGCGACCTTATAGCACTAAAAGTCATCTTTACCAACAATTATTTTGATCACAATAAAGAGGGGGATACAAAAAAATATCCCGTGTTTTTGTGATCAATTATTTCTGTTTTGAGTTTTATATTTTATTTATTTATTGGGTAAATGGATATAATGCACTTGCATGTAATATACTGAATAGTGTATCATAACTTTGCCTGAAAAATACATAACTAGTAGGTACCAATACTATTTGCGAACATATTTTAGAACCAGTAAAACCGGCTTCATGTCGTCATTTCGAATCATCAGCTGATTTAATGTATCCTTACAGGGTGCTGATTTCTTCTTAAGGTTCTTAGATACCTAGTGGCTCAAACAAAACTAAAACATGTGTATATTCCAGTAGTTTAAAATAGCAATGTTTCTTCTCTAAGTAACGTTTAAATAATTAAAAAGATTAAGTGATCCGCCGTACACGGTTCTTCCGGCCGGGAATCGAGTCCTTGAGTGTAGTGGAGCGTTATATAGCAGACAGGAACGAATCCGGATGTAGACAGATGAGTATTGAGCGCTGTTCGGAGTGCTAGCTTCCGATAGATGAGCCTACGCCGGATATAAACGTAATGACGTGGATGTATTGCCCGTCTAAGAACACTCTCATATAACATGATATAAATATTACTTGAAAATGTTACATGTTTTGCCAAGTTATTAAAACATATTTTTAATAAAAAATAATAAAAACTTCCGAAAATATTTTATATTAGCTACGCTACGAGTTTAGTCCACGAAAAGAAATTATGAAAAAAGAGAATTTAGATTTAAAGGCATGGTTGAAAGTCGTTAAGAAATATAAATGAAAGAAACCTTTGCGTCAACTCCAAATGCGCAAGAATAATTTTCAATCCGGATAATACCGTATATCTGAAATAGTTCCGGGTAAACAACATCAGAAACAGAAGTAGAGCAGAAGTAGATTTCTGAGTACCAACATAAATAGCTTAAGCGCCGGATATAAGCTTACGTAACGCCCTCAACTTTGTTATTTTCCTAAATTATACCATAATGATAAATAACAGAAGCCATGTGATATTCAGATAACAAACGATAAAGGGGGCATTGAATTATTCCCTTTGTACCGCATGAATATGCGAGAAATGTACACAAATTGAACCAGCACGGCCATATCTCTCGCGAATGTTACCCGCGAGCCAATAACCGGGTAATGTAAACAGCTGCGCGTTATATTTTGCTGTCACAGCGCCTTGTCTATGGTTGTGTGTGTCACATGTGGCTTCTTTGCACTGGGCGCGACAATGCTTTACTAACGATAGAAGTTAC
Organism: Ptilodon capucinus; assembly: GCA_914767695.1. NCBI lineage: Eukaryota > Metazoa > Arthropoda > Insecta > Lepidoptera > Notodontidae > Ptilodon > Ptilodon capucinus. Next base: position 8,626,156 of record OU611811.1, read on the forward strand.
GGTTAGAAGTTGTTGATTAGGTATAAGATGACTTGAACGCTTGCAGAGAACCCTTCTGTGGGGCGAAATTACTGTTACAAATATTTCCGTATGATAATAGTGATCTTATGAAATTCTGCCAATATAAGCGAGTTCGCGCTTTGCTGTTAACGGATTGATCGCTTAAGTAAGTTCAAAGGCTGCGCGTAGTGTTGTAAGCAGTATAGGTAACGGCTAATAAACATAAAAGTTTAGTTATTGGGTTGCTAAACTTTTATCAAAAACGAATTTATTTTAAATGTTACTCTGGACATGATTATTAAATAGTAGTTGTCATATCAACTAGGTCTGAGCCCCAAACTCTGCATTTCATATTTTCTTTTAGATTTGTGAATTGAATGTACTTAAAATTACCCATATTCTGCACAGATCCTATATAGAGATCAAGCGGAGTCAAAATAATATTACCGTAATAGAATCGGAGTGCTGACAATTAGGCGCCTAATTTTAAACCTGTCTATTCTACTTTAGCCAACATTCTGCTCGTACGCCGCGATTGTCAATTCTAATTTGGCCACATATACGCCGCACTGCGTCGTCTACTCGTCTTAATGATATTTTAATGTATAAATTAGATGAATTAACAACTCCGTACGATTCTTAATGTTGTTAGGAACTTTTGTGGCCTCAACCCATTTATTTATGTTGTGAAACACGGACAATTTAGGTAGGTACTCAACAACACTGTAATCATTTTAGGTACTCCCTAATTATCCGAAAGCCTCAACTTATTCTGTAATGTATTAGGTACTTTAAGAGTTCGGTCAAAATCAAAACAACAAATTTTAATATGCCTTCGTAATTTTCCTTCCGATTAACAAAACATTTCATTGATTTTCCAAAACTGTAAAAATGGCGAGAAATTGATTTGGAAAAAAAATAAAAACGCCAAGTGCCACACCGTATGTAGTATTTATTGCCCCCATTTTATTTATGATCGACGATAACGTAACGAGATTCATGGGGCTTATGCCTAACCGGTAACCCATATGAGTTACAACCTTAATAAAGACACGAATTGATTAATGTAATCTTATAAGTCGTATTTATTTACATTTATTGACCAATATCAATATTTCCTTTCGCATTTAACAACTACACCCTACCTTATAAATTATACATCATCACGCCTGTATTACCGAAAGGGGTAAGTAGAGGTGCATTGTAGTGCACCCTCTATATCGGTTCCAATGTCATGCCAATTATGCCATTATATCGGGCACGTTACTGCACAATACAAGGGAGATTTGGACCATAGTCCACCACGCTGGCCCAGTGCGGATAAGTGAACTTCACTCAAAATTATAAATGTGCAGGTTTCATGACGATGGTTTCCTTAACCATTCAGCAAGTGGTAATCATGATTGAGAATGACATTCGCACAAGAAATCTGAAAATCCCAGAGATACGAGCCCGGAATTACAAGCTTTCAGTTCAAGGTGAGCGTTTTAATAACTAGGCTACCACTAATTTTAAATTTATTTAAATAAAATTAAAAATAAGGTGAAAGGTAAAGAAAGGTTAAAACAAAGTTTTCCTTCTTTATTGCCCACAAATCTGTGCAAAGCACAGCTGGACTCCTTCAGCTACAATCGGTCTTGCGGGTTTTGGGCGTTAATTGGGTCAGGAGATTGGACAAGAAGGTAATAACCGAAATAACCAAATATTATACCCGAAAATGCAATAATCTGTCGTGTTTCCTGTATAACCCAGTTAGCGGAGCGGGCGGCGCACTGGCTTCGCAATTAGTACTGATTCAATTACTTATCCACTGTTTCTCATTTTGCTTTAGCGTTGATAATGAGGGTTTTTCGTAGACTCAATTTATTTCTATAAGGAAAATTTGATTTAATTTATATTTTTGTTGTGATTTGTGAGTTGTACATAAGAGCATTAAGTACGTTGTGTAGGTTTTCAAAATTGACTTCAGGCTCTATTCACTACATAAATCCTGATAAAAGCGGGTATAATACGTACTGATGGTCAGTGTCTAATAATTTTCTATGGAATTGTACACACGCGGTGTTGGTTTACATTAGTCTTGTCCCAGTATCCATTAGCAAGGTTCACCAAAATAAGTCCTGTGCCTTACACTGAGGAAGAAAGTTTACAACTGCTGCATGATAGAATTTTGGAATTTATTTACTAGTATTTTACTGTTCTTTTTTATTTTCACCAGTTCATGCGTTAATTTTCATGTTTAGGTACAAAATACTTCCTTTTAAAAAAGTTTGTTCATAATTTTGCATTGCTTTTATATATGAGGAATGAAAAAATCATGAGTCCAGTAATCCGGTAGCTTGTGTGAATGCTTCCACCCAAAATATCTTATGCTTCACATCCATTCCCGTTAACCCCATGAATATCTATAGAATAAGCTCGTAGAGGTACAACAGTATAGTACATATATAGTAGGTATTCGCCCAATATACTCTCCGTTTCATGAAATCAATGATACCCGCGAGCCTCCGATGCAAATGCAAAGTAATTGAGTTAACGGTAGTGGAGACAAAGTTTGCCGTTCCCCGCTAAGATAGCTTCGCAACTTACAGCCGACTGGCTTGTGATGTGATAATATCACTTTAGTGGTAATATGTAGGTAAATAAATAAACAACCTGATAGATTTTTGTATTGTTATTTGTTCACTGTTTTTCATCATTTTCATATAGAGGATGTTTCAGAAGTCCGAAATAATTGTTACTTCGACGTTTGCATCAGTATACCGCTGGTATAAAAAATTGATTTAAATTTGACCATGTTTTTACAACTTTTTTTTCGTCGTCAATTTCTATAACTCGAAATATCTCGAGTGTTGTGAATAATAATATTCGCCTCTCATAAGTGTAGTTTACACTGCTGAATAGGGTTATGGATGTACCCAAAGGCCATGACACGATACCTGTGACAAATATTCAAAGGTCTGTAACTCAGAAACTATGATAGTTAGGTATAAACTGTGTATAATGTACCCAAAGAATAATTTCGGACTTCTGATACACACTGTAGATAATTATAAGGATGATAAGTTTATATTTATTAATCTTAATAACGGGATGTCCGTCATTATTAAGCTGTTGCGTTTTTTTACGGATTGTACAACAGCTTATGTTCACCATACACAACAGAGGAAATACGGGCATTCAATGCCACGCTATTAGTGTCCGGACAGAGAACAAGGAGACAATGGAAGAATTAAATAGTCCTCCATTACTCTTAAAACTTATTATTATGCCATATTTACGTAGGCACAGAAACCATCTTCTTCTTTTTGAGTCAATGGTCTACACCGCATTTTGTAAAAAAATTGTCATAACATAACAGAAACCATAAGCATTACTTTATTCGGATTAATATATTCTCCATCACACTCTCTAGGAGAATGGTTTGTTTTAAAAACCAGATGTCTCGTAGCACTCCACGCGAGATAGCTTTTAAAGTGAACGCCCATGAGTTCACTTATTCATGTGTTTCCTCCTCGCCGGCTGACGACTTTTAATTTTCTAATTTTGAAATCTGTACACACCTTGTTCATTTCTCATCCGAGACCTGGTTTTAATTAGTAAGGGAATGAAAAACTGTCACGTACGTCGCGCCGGACGGACAGCCGTTCAGAATATTTATATAAATCAGCTCGATCACCATTTTTATTAATCAAAATTTTGTAATTGTAAAATAAAAAGGCAGGTACTGCAGGTTATACCTATATGTAACAATAAACAATAACTAGAGAATTAAAATAACATCATAATGTTATTAAATATACGTGCGTTTAACAAATAATTTCAGTTTTCAGATTCTTACCAGTAATAAAAAAATAAATGATTCGGATACTTTACAAAAAAAACAGAAGCGTTTGTATATCATATTTAAAAGCACTTTTATTCGCCCGGGTTAAATAAATACTCGAAGCTTATTCAAACAGTGCGAAGTAAAGAAAGAAGTTTGAAATCATTTTTAGACAAGACTTCTTCCGTTCGGAACAAAATCACAAGATGCGAGTGGTACCTACGTACCTACTGTGTCTACCGATATCAAAATGAAATCTTGGATAGCTACTTGTTTCCAAACTTTTCCTGCGTATTCGATATCAACTGAGTAATATCTAATAAAATTCTAAACGAAATGGAGTTTTGACTCTGTATTTACGTGTATTCTCCATAAATTTGAGGTCGTGACATAAGTAACTGGCTTATCGTTTTCGTGGCATGTTTTCAAGCTCGTCGTAGGTATATAAGTAATTGTTACATAAAGCGTACACTCGGGAGGTTTGTGTAACTATACATGAAAATTTAACATACAACGAATACGATGGTATTTTTGTGGGCAGTTTGTCATACCGCATCGATGGTGAGATTTCACTTCAGCGACAAATTACATAGATAGTGTTTTAGATCCTTTGACACTAAACCAAACAACACTAAAATACACTGTCGTCCTTCTTACATTCAAAATATATGTACGACAACGAAATATTTTAGTGCTGACAAATTTAATTGTAGTTTTTGTAATACAGAATCGACTCCAGTATTCCTCTTGCTCGTATCTGCATGTCTATAGCACGCGCGGCAAGACATGACTTATGACACGGATTATGACGCACTGAGTCGATGTCTCACTTTTGTAATACATACTAGAGCAAGAGGCAAAATTACATGTCTCACATTTTGTGCTGTCACAACAATTATTTTGCGACTTGGGACTGTATGATTGCGAATCATAAATTTTAAACTCAATTAATAGATTTACTTTAACCTAACAGTACAAAAACTTTAAGGGCATGAACAGGTAATAAGTTACCTAATAAAGATGTATTCAACAAAAAATAAGTACCTATAAAAACTACAATTTATTGAAAGCAATGTAGCAGGAACAGCGCTGGATGACATAAATTCACCGCTGGAACGGGCTTACTTCCATTTGGCTAGGCTAGGGTGCTTCAATACTCATAAATTCCTTGTAATTAAGCTGACTCTATGGTCACCGCTTGACATAATACAGCCTTTTCCAAATTGCTTTGTGGTCGGCTTCAAGAACTAATTACCTAATGCCGACTGCTTATTACATATAAACTAAAGCCGTCTTAGTTTCCTATTAAATAACTTGTATTATATACAGATAAATTTCTTACATTAAAACAAGTTCTTGTGTACATAATTGCATAAGTGCAGGTGCACGTTATGGTTAAATTTTACATGCTTACGTTTGGAATGAATACTACACAATTATGTTAATGTTTTAGGTATTTCATGACCGCTGTCTGACTGTCTCATCTTTATTAGTAACGTGATTAGTAAGACAGAATTTAAAAATAAATTTTGGTACATGCATGCAGATGCAACAAATTCATGTTAAGTAAAAATACAAATGGCGTCGATTCTTATTGCACCAAACTTAAGCTGCTTGTAACTTAACTTAACTTAACTTACTTAACGGCTATAATGTATGAGGAAGATGGCAATATTTTTTGTGCTGTCAAATACAGTTTAATTGTAGGTCGTGTACAACAGAATCGACCTCAATATGTATCTACTTGATAAAACTATGACAAAATCTTAACATGACTATTTGTATGTGCCCCCGTACGCCTAATTGCCTACGACTTAAATTAATAGATTTTCATTCAACAATCAGGTTCGCAGCTGGTATATCTTCTTGTTAATTTATAGCGGTTCAGCGTGTACCTCCAGTAAGTATAATATAACGCTAATAATGAAATTTATAATCTCACGAACAGAAGCAAAGGGATTTTCGCTTTCTCAGCCCGATTGCTTCATACAATATTGCGAAATACCGGTATACCTGTAAGCATCGCTAAGCCTCTCGCATAAATTAAATGAGGTCGGCCTTGGATGGAGGTGCAGAACATAGATGGTGGATATTTAGAATTAATAGGTAGGGAGCGGAACCCAGAGTACCCACATATACTTAACCTACAATGAGTAGTATTTTTACCCTAGTAGTTGGGCGTAACCTCGTAATCGAGAGGTAAAGAACTTTATCCCTACCCTGGTCTTTAAACTATGGACGTAAGCCAAGCCTTAACACAATAATTTACTTTAGTTGGAGAGGCTACACGCTACCACTAGTAATAATATGTGTGATACTACAATCTCACATAGCTGCCAAAAAAATGTAAAGCTACGCTAGCAACTGAGAAAGGGAGACAAATGCATTATTAGCGGGTTACTGGCAACTGGCAACTACGTTGGTTCGTAGTATATAGTCTTACCCATTTATAAGATAAGGCCTGATGTAAAAAAAACATATGAATAAAAAAACTAAAATAATGTTTTAATAGTTAATAATTTTCTTAATGACCTTTTATTCATCTACTTATATTCTTGACAAATCTTAATACGCTATATTTATTATTTCTTAGACTAATTCAAGTCAAAAATAAAGTGTATCCGAGCCGCTAATATGTCAATGTTTGTTTAACTGATAGAGACCAAAATAAACTATACAAACCAACGGTGTCTCTGACGGTCAGAATCGATAAAAGGAACATAAAAATGCAGCTCTTGTTATCTGAAACAATACGCAGAGACGGGAGGTGCCACTAGACGAAGGCAGACACTGTTGCAGTACGCCAATCCTTTGATACTTATTAAACATTGTTCAATAGATTATTTTACTAAGAACGTTTTATCATGTTACTAAGTTATTTAGCAATTTGCCAGAAAGGTTTATTACATATTACATTTAAAAGCAGTGCCATACGATAATAGTTTGGTAAGAACTCTACGGAAAACTACATGATATGCAAATATTGCAAATTATCGTTTTAACTTCTATCACTCGGGAATTTGCACAGTCTGTTCCTTTGGAACTTAAAGAGCAACATGTGCTACAGATACCTCTAATAACAAAATCCTACATTGTAATTGTGTAGAGACAATTAATGACAACAAATAAATTACCTACTTCATTAATTAATACATTAAGATGCGTGCCAAATTTGCGTAGCGTACAACAATACGAATCACAAAACACTTTCGGTTCGGTTCTGAAATGTTAGTACTACTAACAGAATACCAACATATTACAGAAGCTGTCCTCTCACGCGGAAAATAACTATTTGTTTGGAGGAGATCGATATGAACGCAGACACTTTATCTATCAAGATAAATTCCCATATAATATTTATTTTTTAGAATGACGGGGTATGTCATGATTATATTACACGGGCTTCTTATATTTGGCAATTAGCGTAAGCAGTTTCCGCACTGCGATAGTACTGAACTCTCCAAACAAATACAAAAAGCGAGGAACGTCGACCTTTATTCTTTCATTTTTCAACAGTCCGTCTAGACTGGAACTATAATTTTATAAGTAGCCACTTACATCTAATCCTATGGCGAAAGCTATCCCGAAATATCTTTGTATTTATCTTCTTCTAAAATCTTATTTGCGCCGATAACTTAATTTCACTTGGCCTTTTGTTGGATAACAGTTTCCTATTATAGCATTTGTTCGGGTCTGAGCGGGTTTCGCGCGTGACCAAAATTTAGGCGCGGGAAAAATATCGCAGCCGTCAAAACAGTACCATAAATATTGTCCATTGGATGTTTACCTTGTTTACGACTGTTTTAGAGTTCGGCTATCGCTCTTGATGGGATTAAACAATGTTTTTTCCGCCCCTCTCTCCCCTTATCGCTTTTTTATCGTGAGTGCTACGACGGGATGAGCGTTCGAGTTTAAGTGATTAGTATTCGATACGACGTAATGTAACGCCTGAGTGTGAGTTCACTCAACATCGTCATAAAAAGAAAACATGTATTGTGATTTTGCCAATAGCTAGAATGTGATTGAATGTGTCTGCCGAGATAGCAGTAATCCCGTGGAATTGGACACATTTCCAACTGTCTCCACTTATCAAAAGAGCGATCATGTAAACATTCGGATCGCTGCGAGTGTGAATAAACAAAACACGAGAAAGATAAATACGACGTTGTTTTGATAGTATCGTCCGTTAACTGACTAGAAATAATAACATGATATCGAAGCAAAATACAAGTATTTTCTTACTATCGTTACAGATATTATGTACGAGTATGTGGGCTGATTTTCACTTTATGTAAAGGTTTCAATCAATTTCTCTTGTCGTTGTAATTTTCTTGTTGGTACATTATCATATTGCTGACTTGAAACGCTTACTCGGTAATCAATAAATATTCACTGCATACACTTACACAAATATGGAGTTACAACTGCAATAAATACAAAATCGCTTGTACCTGACCGTCCGAACACAGCAGCTGCCCCGTCGTCCTCTTAAAGCAATTTCACTAACAAACATAATTTTCGGACAAAGTAAATGCCCTGATTCATGAAAGGGCAATTGGTAGCGAAGTATTTTGTTTGCAAACTCTACCTACTACTACTAACCATACCGATTATATCAACTTAATTTGATGTAAAGCGATAAATAGTGTAAATAAATAAATATAGTCGGACAAAACATACTTATCGCTATGGGTACCATACAATGGACTAGGGACGATCTCAGTTACACTCAGATTAGACCAAATTCCAAAAATGCCATTTAAAAATTGGCACTAACGGTAATCGAACCCGCAACCACCTGTAGTTGTAGCATGAGCGCCAAGACTAGACTTATGTCACAGAATATGTTGATCATATCTCTTTCTCTCGTATGAAATAAGACAGAGAGCGACCGCGCCAATCCGTGACAGAGGTCTTGTCTTGACATGTGCATCGTGACAATGCTGTATATTGCTTAATAAATCTTATATTAGCGAACTATTACTAGTTCAACACGTGTCTCTATCCTACCCGATAATAGTATAAAACTAAGACAACGATCATGGCGGGAACATAGTGCTAACAACTCTAATTGGAAAAAGTTTTCGAATCGAACTTTGATCACAGAACAAGTAGATACCTAGTCCCTTATAATTGTTGGGCGTTTAGTTCGTAGAGTCTTATCAGGTCACTGCACAACCAACGTATTTCTTTCAATGTCATCGGTTTCTGATTATTAGTTAAAATACTTGAAAAACATGGAACAAAGAGAATGTATGTAATACGAAAATCCTAACCTCAAGATATTTTTGACAGCTCCCAAGACCAAACTAAGTTCCTACAGTGAAGTCATCCATCATCTTTATCACTGTCATCGCCCATTTTTATTTATATTGTGTATTTATTGAATTCTTTCTTGCTATTAATTACTCGACATTGGCATAACTACCCCATTACTCATATTTTTTAATTAAATTTCATTAGTTTCGTAAAAAAAGAAGAATCAATAAATTGTATTCGGTAAACATTTAAGTACATAGGTACTTAAAGAACTCTAGATGTTACACTAGATGTTAATTTGACTAATATTATGAATTTAAAGCAAAAAAGTTCACAATCCATATTTTCATTTCGTATAATTAATAATAATAAATAATATAATATATTGCTTATGAGTCTCAGCTACCTACCTATATGCGCGCATAGACAGACAATTCCAAATAAACATAATTTAAGCACTGGCTGGTATTCACTAGCTTCGTACAGACACAGATTGTTTTAATTAGACAAATAACATGATATCTGTCGAATGTATTTAGAATACACACAAATTATTATTTCGTACCTAACTACAAGCGAATGTATCTTATTTCTGACAGCGTGTGTATCGTCTAAAGAGTGTTCATAACTGGATATTTTAAGAATTATCCAATATACATATACGCCCCGCTTTACAAAGAGTTTACACGTTCATTAGATTATTACGTGTATATTATTTAATTACTATTCCTTACTAAGGCAATGATACATGTCCAAAAAAGTTTTGTTTTGACTCGAGTTGTCTTTGGTGTAATGTCACATGTGTACGACAACTCTATGGTACACTTCAGAATTGGCAGTATGGATAAACCCTTCGCCTGTCCTATTGGACGAATTAAACTACTACTACTACTCTATGGTACTACACCCCTGCACCATAGATTACAACAAACAATGGAAAAGGATCGAATTCTTTAGTCATTAAAGAGGATGGATCGCATCACCAACTCTATGTCCTCCTGTTATTCCTATCTCCATGATGTCCTCCAAGGAAAAGGTAGACGAAAAAAAAAACAAAAACCGTAATCAGAGTTTATGATTACAAAAAAAACACACTAAAGCCTCTGTGTGGTAGTTCTTGCAGTAGTGCCCATTGACTTGGTGAGGATTTCCACGATGGGGAAATGAATGGTGTCGTCGAAGCAGCACACTAGATCCCGTTGGTAACACACGCGGGATATGTATATCATTTTATTCTCAACGCATTTACCTCTTGGCATACATTGGCCTTTTTTCTCAACGCATCTTGGATCTGTAACAATTTACCGAAATACTAGGCCAAAAACTAGCTCTGCGGCTGTTTGAAAAAAGGCACCCTTCCTATTAACATCAGCTATCTGGCAATGAAAGTCCCGTCAACATCAGACTAACTATTTCAGAGATTACTCGGAATAAACAGACAGACAAACAAAATCTTATGAGGACTGTATATACGAATACTTTCATATGCATTTAGTAAAAAGCTGTCATTTAAAACAGACATTTAAATGTTATGTATTTGAGAACTAAAAAAAATATCCTCCATCTTTGTCACGTTCCTCATCCATTTTTATTTGTAACGGGTATTTATTAAATTTGGCCCTGCTATTAATTAGCGAAATACAGTTCTAGTCGCAGGTGAAGCCATTCCTCATCGTATTCCATAAAATGTCATCATTTCTTAAAAAAGAACTAACAATTTTACAGATACTCACGAATTTGCAAGGCAAAGAACAACTCGCGGCCCTTCTCACTCAACTCGGTGAAAACGTGATCTCTGTATAGTATGGGGTACTCGAATTGGGGACGCGTTCCATTCCCCCGTCCCCAGGCCCAACACTGATGCGGCCCGCACACCAACATAACAATACACATCAGTCTAAACGCCAACATTGTTCAATGGCAAACTAAACACGACTAATTAACTTACAATTACTTTACAATCGTCAGGCAATGTTAACCATTTTATTAGTAAAATCAATCAATTAGTATGAATGGGTAATTCTCCATTTATTACATTAATAAAAATAATCTTGTCACATGCAACCTACTCCCCTGCACCGACTGAGGCGGGTGATCGAATTGACTGTTTTTAATGTACCAGCTGATAAAATTAGTGAAGATTAAGTTTGTATAGGATTCATCCGCCTTCTTTATCACTGTCATCATCCATTTTTATTTATTGCATTTGCCCTTGCTATTAATTAATTGACACTGGCATTCAGGGAGGGAATGCAGCCAGCGTCTTTTTGAATTGTTAATATTTTGTAAATAATTGTTAATAAATATTATTTTCCCTATCGACGGACGGACGACATTTTGGTATTGACAAAAAATTTACGCGAACGTATCGACGCGTCAACGTGTCCGGGGCTTAATAGTAATCTCGTTGCTTTATGTCCGCCATACTTCCCACAATGACAAATTTAGTATCGTAAAAATAATAAAGGAGGTGATTATTATGAACCACGGAACGTGCGTTTTCCGCACCACGAAAGTAGGTCACTCCGGCTGGTTTACGACTAGGCGTCGCAATACATAAAACTTTTATGCCCACACTTTGTGACATTAGCCAGCCACGCTTAGAACTTAACTGTACCTTACCTACGAGCAGAGATCGATTTCTAGGTCATGTTAAAACAAAATCTTCCCAACAAAGCCTAAATTGTTATATAAAAAATCGGTTGACTTAAGACAAAGGCGCGTACGAAATTATACGTATTAATAGGGTATTCATAGTTATTTTTTTAATTTAAATCACAACTAATATCGAATGTTTACAATTTAATGTACAGATATTTTAAATGAAATACTAAGGTTCTGCCCGCAGATCATCTCTCTCAAATTTGAAACACGCTATAAAGATCTACTAAATATGAATGATATATAATATACGCTTAATATATGCTATAATATACTATATAAATAGTAGCGGTAGCCGAGTGGTCAAACGCACGCCTTGCAATCAAAGTGTGCAAGTTCAAACCCCGGCTCGCACCTCTGGGTTTATGTGCGAATCTCATTTTCATCCGAGATTATCACTTGCTATGAAACGGTGAAGGAAAACATCGTGAGGAAACCTGCACGACTGAGGGAACTTGACTAGTTCTCGATAGATGTGTGAAGTCTGCAAACCCGCACTGGGCCAGCGTGGTGGACTATGGCCTAAATCCCCCTTGCATTGAGCGGAAGCCCGTGCCCAGCAGTGGGACGTTAAAAGGGCTGTAGTTAGTTAGTAGTTATATAATATACACTACCTAGGAATATTTAATTTATACAATATGCATTAAAATAATGTTAATAGTTCAAGGTGCGATCGTGGAGGTGTCCTCCGTCACTACTAATAGGTCAATAGGTACCCACTGCCTACCATATCGAGGGTTGAAAAGCTATTTGACTTTAAGCGACACTTTTTGGCGATATTGACTAGGCAGATGTGACTGCAGCGCATCCAATGTAATTGGGGGCGAGCCTATTGCCATTATTATACTGCTTAATAAATAAATAAATACTAAAAATACTAAATTATACCGGGCACGTTCCCGCTCAATACGAGACAGATTTGAAATGGACATTCGCACTTGATAATCTCTGAGGTGCGGGCCTGCATGTATACAGCCTTAGTAATAATAATACATCATCACGCCTGTATTCCCCGAAGGGGTAGGCAGAGTTGCACTGCAGTGCGCCCACACTTCGCCGATGTATTTTGGTCCCAATGTAATTAGGGCGAGCCTATTGCCATTATACCGGGCACATTCTCCCTCAATACGAGGGAGATTTTTGGCCCATAGTCCGCTGGCCCGGTGCGGGTTGGTGAAATTCACACTGTCTATGGATTATCTTTCTATAGACGTGCACGTTTCCTCACGTTGTTTTCCTTCACCGTTTCATAGCAAGTGGTAATCTCGGATGAAAATGAGATTTGCACATGAAACCCAGAGGCGCGAGTTGAGGTTTGAACCTGCACACTTTGATTGCAAGGCGTGCGTTCGACCACTCGGCTACTACTGCTACAGGACTAGCAACAGGTATTTAAACGCTTCAAGTTGTACCTAAGTCTTTTTTACTTTGCACTTAGCAAATGCAGAATACATAACACACATACACAGACACATACATAATTTTAATAATACGCTATTTTTTATTGTTATTATGATTGGTTGTGGTTGCAGAATAATGCGCATTCTGAGTAAGTAATAAAAGTGCAGGCAGTAAATTGCACCCTACAATTAGTCATTACATACTGAAACATTCTGCGAAATGCGAATACCTACAGTAAATTACGTAACTACTGCCCAAGTCTGCTATTGGTTCGGATAACCCAAATCACATGGATTATGTATAACATTAAGCATCTTACAGCAGCGGCCTAGTTAATGAATCCGATTACTAGTATCGACTGGCATTTAATAAGTAATACATACATTTCAATTATTGATAATTAAGTCCCAGACATATTAGAGCATCAAGACTCGCGCGTCAAAATAATTTCCAATACCAAAACGATCTGTATTTTCTCATAGAAAACGTCGATCTTCTTATTGTTTTACGAAATGAAATGATTAAACCCGCAAGTAGTGGCCCCGTAGTTAGGAGTATTTCAGCCAGTGTCAAGTAATTAATAGCAAGAGCAAATTCAATAAATATACATAATAAATAGAAATGGGCGAGGAAAGATCAATGGTAAATTCAAAAGGTGAAGTTAACTTGACATTTTGCGTTACCCGACACATGCCCGACACACTATATTGTCTATGACTAGTGCAAATAATTCGGTTAATAGCGGATTCCCCATCAGTTATTAATAAAAGGCTTCGTTTAGCGGAAGGCTAGTTTATTGCCTCGCTGACTCTGCCATAGGGAGTCCTACCCTATGGCAGAATCAGCGAGGCAGTATACGCACTAGTGATTCTCATGAATCGTCCAATAGTTCCGTACAAATATCCATCGTGAATGCGCACGGTAGAATTAGTTGGCCCAGTCATCCCTCTCAGTGAATGGTAGCACAGTGGCACATATATGTAAGCTCTTTGTGAACCCCAAAAGCTTCTCATTGGGGTGGATTATGAAGTTATGGTAATCCTTAATCGTTACGATTACTAAGGATAATGATAACAATTAATTGATGAAGACATATTACTCGACAAGAATATTTTAAATATTGTAGTTTTCGTTGTGTTTGGTCTAAAATAATTATATATAACCGACTCTCAATTTTAAACTCAATAAATATATTAAGTTTTAAGATTCGTAGGTAGCTAGTATACCTACGTCGTAGATTCAGTAATTGGTAAATAAAATGATAAGTATAATGTTGAACATATTCTTAGTGTATTTCCCAAGTTATTATTATAGATTTTTTAGAACTTGGGTAAGTAATTTCACACATTCACACATTACATACATTCAATGTACCACTTACCTCTATTGCCTAAATGAAGTTATTTATTTACATTAAACAAAATAACGTAACAATAATAAATACGTTGCCTAAATCGTAATTATATGTAAATAACGTATATATACACATATAGTAGTGACATACACATAGTTCCCTACTTCAATTATTTTACTTCCCTACTCCCACACTTCAATGCTCTAATGAATTTAAACAGAAAAGATACTCTTTGACACGAAATCTTTGAAACAAGGAAGTATCCAAAAACTAATTACTATATTAGTACTTATTTTACGAGCTAAAATCATTATTGAAAAAAGCCGGCCAAGTGCAAGTCGGACTCGCGCACGAAGGGTTCCGTACCATTATCTATAAAAACGGCAAAAAAGTTATGTCTGTTGTATGGGAGCCCGCCCCCCTTAAATTCTAATATTATTTTAATTATTTCTTTGAAAGTGAATAATATGACTCAATATTCTGTGAATATGTCAAGCGTCTAACTGTTGCCGTTATCAATATCGAGCAAAAACGAGCAAAATAAATCACGTTTGTCGTATGGGAGCCCCCTTAAATATTTGTTTTATTTTAATTTAATTATTAATTTTTAAAGTGAATATATAATTAAATATTATGTGAAAATTTCAACGTTCTTACGGTTGTTCTTTCATCACGGTTCATGAGATATAGCCTGGTGACAGACGGACAGACATACAGACGGACGGACAGCGGAGTCTTAGTAATAGGGTTCCGTTTTACCCTTTGAGTACGGAACCCTAAAAATATTAATTTGTTAAACCATTACCTCCCGTACGTCACAGCTTTTGTTATAGTTTCAATTTTGTCATTGATGGCAGTGCCCGTGTTCATACTCAAACCCACACCCGTGAAAAATGTGAAGTAAGTATCCAAACGTGGAATTCTAAGGCTGGTTTTATAGTCACGCTTGTACTCGAGCGTGCGATAAACGCAGCTACATGATCCGCCGATATCTATAATATATAAACATCAATTGCTCTTCGTTAGTCTCGCTGAGTACCTACCTATAATAAGTATAGATACTCGAAACAGATGTAGGCTCCTAGTAACCCAAATATATTTACAAGAATAAAGTATTTTAATACCTTTCGTTTTCTTATGTCAGGGTAAACCCCTCGTCAGGATCCTTTCATGATTTTATATTTCTTGAACCCAGTAGATACTTACGTATTATTTTGGTCCATTACTTATAAGCGGATTTATGCCTAACTCACAAAAATGTCTTGTTGAAATATAGAACACATTAATTATTCCACATCATCCGAGCTAGCTTAACTAAACAGATACGATATTATACTGAATCCAGTATAAATAGAAGCACGTCGTAGGTTGAATGTGTTTAACTAATATGTCATAGCGTGTGTTGCGGTGCAGACAGCATCTTGACGCAATGTGGTTCATGGTGGTCACTTTCCTCTCATTGTGTGCTAGTATATATGTGTGCAAAAAGTTCACCCAGAATGGACCTAACTATATGAGATATAACTTTAATTATTTCATGTACTATTCGAGTGTTTTAATTCTTGCTGTTTGGTTGTTACCATACTTCTTATTTAAACCCAAAAACGTACTAAATGCTAAGTAAGTATAAGTAGGTACCTACATAAGTAATTGTGGAGTTTTATTCATTTATTCAAGTTATTGGGACGGAAAATAAATTAGCTACATACATTTAAATTAAAATATTTGCGTGACATTGAACTGAGTATTTATAAAAGATAGTTAACAACTAAATATGTATGTATATACCCGCAAATGCCATTACATCGTCTTGTTTTCTCTAGACCTTGTCCTATGTAACCCTTGCGACACACGTAACCAATAGGTTAGGAGTATGATCCCCATCTGGTCCTAGAACTATTGACGGGACCTTACACATATAAAAAGCTTAGTTATAGGTGCGAACGGGATATGACTATCCCACATTGCTAATCAAATCAAAAACAAATCCTCTCTCTAAGTACGTTGTGCATATCCCAGTTCTGAAAACGCAAACATAATGTTTATTTATTTATAACGACACACCAACAGTATACCTATTAACAATTGGGTAAGTAAAATATTAAATAAAAACTGGTCTGACAGGTACACCAATGACAGGCGGGTACAACTTTCACCGACGTGAGACTAAAACATTTAAAAGAAGCAAATTAAATTGAAACTAAACTAAAAATTAAGTTAAAAATTAAGTTAAAAATTAAGTTAAAGCTTAAATTTTAAATTTGAATAATGAAAAAGTTAAAATAAAATGAAAATATTTATGGCAATGATTTAAGTAGCATTTTTCATTTTTTGTTTGAATAGACGGGGAGTTCCGGGTTGATGTTACGGTTCAGCTGCTTATCACGCCCGCCTCACTGTCACATTCATGTCAACCGAAGGGATATAAGCGTTACACACGATGGTTACATCTTACGAAAAATACGAACCGCTAGAATTTAAAAAATCTGATAGTTAGTTTTTTTTGGACGACATTAGAAAATGGTAAAAGAAAGCTTATATAAAATTGCAACGCCCCTTATTCCCATTCTACTAATCAGGGCAATATAAGTATAAGTCCATGTTGTCCAAATACAATTATAATTTATTGGTGACATTGTATAAAGCACACTGGTGGGTCAAAATATGAAAATAAACTGTATTGAATCTTAGAAAAAGTACATTCCTCAACGAAATAACACTGACAGCGCTAGCGAATTTTGACGCGTTAGCATTGGGTTTTGGATAAGATTTTTTTGAATTCAATCTTTAGGTACTGGCAATAATTTTGAATTTGAACGCCCCAGCTTGCTGTAATACCGCCGCTTTTGTTGACTGTAGGTACCAACAAACTATCTGCGAAATTAGGAGACGGCCCATTGCGCCTCTGCCTAAACCTTTGTGATAATACATGGTGATGTTCTAGATTAAAGTTGAAATTTGATTACAGATTAGCTGCTAGTATAATAAAACATATGACAAAGTTATTTGGCGTCAAGTGGTATTTAAGGAATGGAGACGTCATAGCTGAGGATCGGGGAGCCGTCATCATCTCTAATCATCAGAACACACTCGATATATTAGGTAAGGAAATATTAGGTTTTCTTTTCATAACCTTTCGATGTCCCTCTCCTGGGCAAAAGCCTCCCCCTTACTTCTCCACGCATCTCGGTCCTGGGTTATGTCCTGCCACGCTGTCCCCGACTATGTAATAGTAAAATAACCCTTCTAAAAGGGGAGTTGGGTAAGCAGGGTGGGGAAAGTCTTCGATGGGTAAGTAGGTAGTCCTACTTAGGTAAGTAATAAACTACTTACGAGCAACGCAGTTGTTATTGATTTTATCTATAAGGATGTCAAGGGTTATTTCGCAGTGATACACCGATGCACCCAATTATTCTGATGCATTTAATTACTATGACCGTTCAAATTCCGTGTGTATAATGTGAATCCATACATCTATACATCTATATCTATACAACTATACAAATAAATAAAATTGGAGTGTCTGTTTGTAATATCAAAATAACACTTTTTTACCAAATGCGTATGAAAGTATATACGATACCTATAACGAAAACGCAATTTTAAATTTTTTTGTCTGTCTGTCTGTCTGTCTGTCTGTTTGTTTGAGGTAAACTTCTAAACGGCTGAACCGATTTCAATGGGAATTTCACTGACAGATAGCTAACGTTCCAAGGCGTAACTTAAGCTACTTTAATTTTAGAAAAAGCATTAGGGTTCCGCGGGAAAAACATAATAGCCATATTTCCGGGTAATCTCCCTAAAGTCCACGCGGGCGAAGTCGCGGGCACAGCTAGTTTAGAATAATTTAAAACTCTGAGAATTAATTTATATTCTTCATTTGGTCTCTCAAGTAGGTACGTTGTTTAGCGTAACAATAGTTTCCAACGTAATTTATTTTTCTATGTACCTACGACCTAACCTACAGTTCAGACGTAGGTACCTACGTATAACTAAGTAACAAACATCATGATTATCAACGTGTATATTATTGTAGTGCACTTCTGCTTATCCGTTTGGGGAATACAGACGTGATGATGTAGGTACCAACATAAATTAAGCATACATAATAAATACATTTACATTTGGGAATTTCTGTCGGCCATCTTTTCCACCACTGCGCAGAGGGGATGATTCCTTGGCCCAGACTGCGAAGGAGAAAGCCGATCTTCTAGGCTCTCTCTTCGCTTCCAACTCCAGAATTGATGACCATGAGATGTCTCCGCCGACTATAGCTCCCTGTGATTACTCCATGCCGGAGATCCGTTTTACACAGAAGTCTGTGCGTAGAGCGCTACTCTCATTGGACATCAATAAGTCGAGTGGGCCGGATGGTATCCCCCCAATTGTGCTTAAGACATGTGCTCCTGAGTTGACTCCGACCTTGACGCGTCTTTTCCGACTCTCTTATTCTAACGGCGTAGTCCCGGTCTCTTGGAGGACTGCTTTGGTACACCCGATCCCTAAAAAAGGAGATCGCTCCGAACCAGGAAACTACAGACCGATCGCCATCACTCCGTTGCTCTCCAAAATAATGGAGTCCATTATAAACCGCCAGCTCCTTCGGTACTTAGAGGACCACCAGCTGATCAATGACCGGCAATACGGTTTCCGTCAGGGTCGATCGGCCGGTGACCTTCTTGCCTACCTGAGTCACCGTTGGGCTGAGGCGGTCGAGAGCAAAGGTGAGGCCTTAGCGGTCAGCCTGGATATAGCGAAGGCCTTTGATCGGGTGTGGCATAAAGCGCTTCTTTCGAAGCTTCCCTCCTACGGGCTGCCTGAGAAATTCTGCAAATGGGTCGCCAGCTTTCTTACGGATCGGAGCATCGTGGTCGTAGTCGACGGATCATGCTCGGATTGCAAGTCCGTAAATGCTGGCGTCCCGCAAGGCTGTGTCCTATCCCCTACCCTGTTCCTGCTGCATATCAACGATATGTTGCTTAATATCAGCAACTTCCGTTGTTATGCGGATGACAGTACAGGAGATGCTCTTTACACCGGTCGTGCTAATATTTCTCGGGCAAACGTCGATGAGTGTCGGAACAAACTTGTGTCTGAAGTCGAGGCTTCTCTACATCTAGTCTCGAACTGGGGCAAACTGAACTTAGTGCAATTCAACCCCAATAAGACACAAATTTGTGCGCTCACCGCCAAAAAGAACCCCTTTGTCGCATTTCCTCGCTTCGAAGACACTCCCCTTAATGCCAAGCCAAGTATCGGGATCCTTGGAGTCGACATATCGAACGACGTGCAATTCCGCGGTCATCTGGAAAGTAAGGCCAAGTTGGCCTCCAAAAAGCTGGGTGTGCTCGGTAGGGCGAGGCGGTATTTCACTGCGGCTCATCGCCTGCAACTTTACAAGGCGCAAGTCCGTCCGCACATGGAATACTGCTCTCACCTTTGGGCTGGTGCACCACAGTACCAACTTCTTCCTTTTGACCGCCTGGAACGAAGGGCAGTTCGAATTGTCGATGACAAAAAGCTTACTGATCGGCTAGACCCTCTGGCGTTGCGTAGAGATGTAGGCTCTCTCTGCATTTTCTACCGCCTCTATCATGTAGAGTGTTCCGAGGAATTGTTCGGTATTATACCTGCCGATGAATTCCACCATCGCACGGCTCGCCACAGACTGCATTACCATCCTCACCATCTGGATGAATGGCGTTCCAGTACAGTGCGATTTACCAGGAATTTTCTTCCTCGCACCACCAAATTGTGGAATGAACTTCCTGCAGCGGTGTTCCCGGACCGATACGACAAAGGTACCTTCAAGAAACGAGCATACTCATTCCTTAAAGGCCGGCAACGCACTTGCGATGCCCCTGGTGTTGCACGTGTCCATGGGCGGCGTTGATCACTTACCATCAGGTGAAACGTCTGCTCGTTTGCCTCCCTATCACATAAAAAAAAAAAAAAAAAAAACATACATACTCGTACATAAGAATAATATAAAACCTGATGCCGTTAACAGGAATTTGATATGTACGATGAAATGAACTAAAAGATATTCGCAAAATTTCCAGGTATGTTCACCATATGGGAGATTATAGACAAACTGTCGGTGATCGCTAAGAAGGAGCTGTTTTACATATGGCCATTCGGTCTAGCGGCGTACCTGGCCGGGGTTGTTTTCATATATAGACACAACCGGAAAGGGGCTTATAAGCAGCTGCAAATCACGTCTGAACTCATGATCAAGGAAAAGGTCAGTAACTACCTCGTCATCAGCCCCCTTAGCATGACCGCGTAGACATAAGTTTTATCTCTTTCTACTGTCAGGTTTGTCGAGAAAATATCGTCACATTGAACATTTTGTACTTGACATGACTCGGTTTTCTCGACGAATCTGACAGTTTAAAGAGATAAAACTTATGACTGACTACACGGTCATGCTACAGGGCCAGTTCAGACTCGAATTGTGTCGAGGTCTGAAATGCTATTTCACTTAAGCGACACTTTTGGGCGATATTGACTTAAATAGGTACATATTTGGAATCAGCGAATTTTTCTGCGTCGAATGAGTATGCTCTCCTACAAAGTTACAAAATGTCGCTTAAGTCAAATAGCCTTTTACGATGTAAGTTTGCATAGTTTGCTAGCGTCCAAAAGAGGTCGCCACCTTCTAAGGAGGTCGTAGTCTGCTGCCCTGGATAGATTGCTACGCTAAGCAATATCTCCTGATAAAATTAATTATAACATGTAATAGTACACTGCAACTAGCAACTGCTTCCTATTTAGGTGTCACGTTAAGGCGTTTCCTAGTGTTAGTGAAGATCTGGGTCTCGGAGGACTGACGGCAATCGCTTTATGTTAGTAAATATCAGCCAATTAGGTTAAACTAAGAGCTTACCCCAATAAATATTGAAATAAGACATGAGGAATCGTAAATATCAAAGAGGTTATTGTTTGTTTAGATTAAGATTTGGATATTCCCGGAGGGCACGCGGAATAAGGACTACACCAAGCTACTGCCTTTTAAGAAGGGCGCGTTCACAACAGCGGTCGCCGCGCAGGTCCCCATCATCCCCGTTGTGTTCTCGCCTTACTATTTCGTGAACCGAGACAAACATATATTTAATAAAGGTGAGCTGATCAAGAGCGTATATTCCTTCTCTTTCCTAAAAAATACATTGATGTACCTAATTATCTGTACGTACCTACTCGTACAGTCTAATTGTACGCAATTGTCTTTCGGCTCTATTTTCATTTAGGTTCATTTTACTGTAATTTCGTGGAACTCATTCATTGGCATTTTCAGTGTCATTGCTCAGTCCCGAACGAGGCAATGTTAACGCCCGAATAGTACATGTCCGAGACTATTGACGTCAGTGGAATAATTTGATAAAATTATAAATTAATATGTACACGTATTTACCTAATCTCGATAGATATGTACAAAATCAAACGCATATCAACTTATTAGTCAGTATCATACATTTCCTAAATCTGTACATATTGATTGATGGATACGGATTCTAATTAAAGCCTATTAAAATTGTTATGACGATTCAAGTACTTTATGAACATTTTTTTTTTTTTTTTTTATTGAGAATTAAAATTGGATGTTTCGTTGTGTGACAGTGTTTGCTAATCAAGAACCACATAAAACCATGCTTAGGTTTGTTTACATATGCTTTGCGTTATTATTCTTAATTATTAATATTAATTACACCTACTGATTAAAATATGTGATGCTGATATTATTTATAGCAGTGGTAGCCGAGTGGTTGAACGCACGGCTTGCAATCAAAGTGTGCAGGTTCAAACCCCGGCTCGCACCTCTGGGATTTATGTGCGAATCTCATTTTCATCCGAGATTAACACTTGCTATGAAACGGTGAAGGAAAACATCGTGAGGAAACCTGCACGTCTGAGGGAACTTGACTAGTTTTCGATAGATGTGTGAAGTCTGCCAACCCGCACTGGGCCAGCGTGGTGGACTATAGCCCGAATCCCACTCACATTGAGGGAAGGCCCGTGCCCAGGACGTTAAAAAAGGGCTGTAGTAGTAGTAGTAGACATTATTTCCTCTTTTTTCAGGTCACGTTATCATAAAGTGCCTTGATGAGGTGCCCACCACAGGTCTCACTATGTCTGATGTACCAGACCTCATCGAGCAGCTTCATCACAAGATGTCTATTGCATACAAGGAACTCTGTAAGGAGGTCCTCGACACTCTACCTGAAGACCACCCGTGTTCATTTACAGGATAAGAAGGATAAAACTAATAATTAACTAATTTTAACTAAAATGTTGACCATTAGTCTCTTCCAGGTTTTACAGGATCGTAGCATGTGGTGACGGCGTGAGTGTATGTATGTACCTAAAAAAATATATTAGTGTCATATAATTTTAGGTCTTTGCGACCTCGAGACAAACGACATCAGTTTCGTATACTGTTTAGTATTCAGTTTAGTATACCTACTTTAGTTAGATGCCAACAACATTGCCACCATGTAGATAGAGATTCCAACAGGGCCGTCTTAAGCACATTCGGCGCCGGGGTGCGAAATTGAGATTCAAATATCAACAATATATTAAATTAATTGTCGTTTATTTTGACTATATATATATAATGGAGAAGTTTATCAATCTATCCTGGGTCATACCTATCGAAATTTATGGTGGTCAGCTTCCGCCCCCAAGGAATCTGCGGCCGGGTGCACCGCACCCCTTCGACCCCCGGGTACAGACGGCCCTGGAGTCCATTCTATTTACAATTTGTAGTATCATTATAACTGTATCAAAAAATATACGTATAAATATGGATTAATGTTAAAATGACTGTAAAAACGCATAAATGAATGATAATGATAAATCGTTTGGTTGTAAAAAAGTACTAAACATGGTAATTTCTCTTCTTAAGCTAATAATAATCATTATTATAATGCAAATGTATTTATTTTGAATTATGAATTATTATGACATTCGATATTTATTAGTCAAGTAAGAGTCGGAGTTGAAATGAGGTTTCGTACATCTGCTCGAACAAAATTATACGATACCCACGAAAACCCACTTTCCCTTTTCTGTACTCTCATATCTACAATACGTAACAAAGTATATTTTGCTTCTTACTTGAACATGACCACTTGAAAACGCCTCAAAAAATCTGGAGACTTAATTAAAACAAAAAAATGGCAAGAAATTAGTACCTTACTTCATGAAGACGCACACATACTAAAATATACCTACTTAGTGCGACTGTTGCAACACTTGCAACTGACAGAATAAATGTAAAAACCACAGGCGGGTCAAAATTAACGCGATATCTCTACCTATTTACTAGAAATCTTTAGCACGCGACCAATTTATTGTTCATACTTACTAAAACGTACCTATTGTACCTACTTATTAACATTTCTTGATGCTCCTGTGTACTTAGCTATAATGCATGTATCTCTTTCATTACATATATTTTAAAATTGTGAAAGTTTTATTTTTGATTAAAACTACTACGGATCCCTAAATATCTACAAGAATAATATATTTTTATTTTGTCAAAATTTTTTGTCATTCGAACTAATGTTGACTTGTGCCCCAGCCAGTGGTGTCAGCACGCATGTCAAGACAAGACCTCTATAACGGATTGGCTCGGTCGCTCTCTGTCTTATTGCATACGAGTGAAAGAGACGACATCAAGATATTTCGTGACATAAGTCTAATCTTGGCGCTCATGCAGAAGTGTTTAATTTTGAGTTTCATCATAAAATATCTAGCAACATTCGATTTTTAAAATGTGGTTAATTATTGCTATGTTTGTTTTAATACCAATTTTGTACCGCAGAAGTATGACAAAGGAATATAAAAAGTTGAAATATTATTTTAAAACATTTGTCCTCAACGCACTTATAATTTTAACTCCATTGACTAAGTTACATTTGATGTTAACGAAAGGAAAACACTACAGTAATACCTTGTAAGTAAAGTTATTTATTTTTAACCGACTTCCAAAAAGGAGGAGGTTCTATGTTCGTCTGTATGTATTTTTTTGTTTTGTGTATGTTTATCGATATTTTCGCTAATTGTGAACCGATTTCAAATATTATTTTTTAGTTCGAAAGGGAATTCTTCAAGGTTGGTCCCACTTTCAAAATATTACCAAAAATCAACCCCCTTGGGGGTCAAAAGGGGGGCTAAAGGACACACAATTTCAAAAATATTTTTTGATCGACTTGAAACTTTGTATAAATATTTTACATACAAAATAAATATCTAACTAGTCACAAATAGTCATTTAAAGTCATGGTGTCAGTCGTCTTAGAGGCGTGAAGACTTAATTGGATAACTAGAATTTAATTTAATAACTATAATTTGGCAGGCGGGTAATTCCCGGTTGTCTATGTTCCCGTTACGAACGGTTTTTACTCTGCTTCACACAAACACAATATCAGGCCTCCTTTATTAATGTTCCTTTTTTAACACCTTAGATTAATTGGCGATGCACTATCTCATATCAGTAAGTTATACGGTATTAAATGGCGTCTGCGCAATGGAGAAATTTTAGCAGAAGACCGAGGAGCCGTGATCATATCAAATCATCAATCGTCATTTGACGTAATAGGTGAGTAGGCAGCGTCAAGTGCCTGGTAATTAAACGAGCCGCCCTCGTAATCAAAAAGTTCTGGCTTCAATCCCATCACGGCCACTAAACTATTATTTAATAAGAACCCACCCCTAACAACTCACAAGCCTCTTCCAGCCTTTTCCTCCGGTAAAGCTGTAAAGGCCACCTAACGGCCAACAGCGTTGTACTTTCAAAAAAAAACTCACAAGCATTTAGCTAAGTTTGGGGGACAACGGGGCTAGTAAATAGTAATGTGATAATCTCACGTTATTATTTATGTTTAAAAAAAGTTATGTTATATTTTTTTTTTATATTTCATCCATTATGTTCTGAGAACTGAGAGAAAAGTTGATAATTGACCGTAAGTTAAGAGCTAGAGCTTCACAAAAGAGAA
The DNA here is from genome assembly GCA_914767695.1 of Ptilodon capucinus. Classification (NCBI taxonomy): domain Eukaryota; kingdom Metazoa; phylum Arthropoda; class Insecta; order Lepidoptera; family Notodontidae; genus Ptilodon; species Ptilodon capucinus. Next base: position 8,651,657 of record OU611811.1, read on the forward strand.
GCCTATACTGTTAATCTATATACATATCTACTTAAAAAACTCTGTATGGTAGAAACCTGTGTAAGAAGATGTATGGGTGAAACGTTTTATACTTCATTTAACTTAAAATAAATGTACCTATGAAAATATGACTATGTATTTATTATATTGTTTTCTTATATTTACGCGAATACTATACATTGAAATAAAACTATTTTACGGATTTTATCGCGTTTATTTACTATTTTATTTTCCCGACGTTTCGGCTGCTTTGCAGCAACCATGGTCACGGGGGGACTGAGGTGTTAGACGTCCTGATGTCATAGTTAATAACTTGGTACCCTCATATTTAGTTGTTGTTTGCGATCCGATCCACGCAGAAAGTGCTCACAGTGTCTTAAGGTCTTGCAATGGTACGCTTGGTTTTTGATTTAATCATATTAATTACTGGATCCCAAGTTGGTGGTAGCACCCAGCCATCTTCCTTATTGAAATTAGGATGTTTTTTTTTAATTTCAATGGCCTCACGTACCATTGCAAGACCTCAAGACACTGTGAGCACTTTCTGCGTGTATCGGACCGCAAACAACAACTAAATATGAGGGTACCCAGTTATTAACTATGACATCAGGACTTCTAACACCTCAGTCCCCCCCGTGACCATGGTAGCTGTAAAGCAGCCGAAACGTCGGGAAAATAAAATAGTAAATAAACGCGATACAATCCGTAAAATAGTTTTATTTCAATATGTATTTATTATATTTATCAGGTGCTTGCCATGCATTTGATATAGCTGGCAAAGTAATAATGGTGGCAAAGAAATCAATAATGTACACCGGACCGCTCGGACTGGCTACTTACCTCAGCGAGACGGTCTTTGTTGATAGGAGCAGTCCGCAAGCAGCTTATAAGACCCTCAAGTCAAGCATCCAAATGATTACCAAACAAAAGGTAAGTTACAAGGGGTACGCCAGATAAAAAAAATCTTCTTAGTGTATTACAAAAAAAATGTACACCTACCTTTTTAATGACAAGCTAAGTGCTTATGAAGAGTATGTAAGAACTTGTTAACCAAAATTCGACTCTGTACTACCATAGAGGCGAATTCTAATTAATGGATTCCATAAACAGACTAGTTCTGAAGGTCTACACTTTTTAGAGGGAATCTTGGGATGTGTCAGACATAAGTTTTCGCTATCTTTATCTTGGGCTTGTTGTGGTTCCGCGGTAGGTATCCAAATCATCCACTCAATGCATCCAATATGTATGACTCGCTTGACACGTCAACGAGATATTGAAACTTCTACCCCAGACCTCCATGTTCTCAATTTGCATCGCAATTTTACTCTATGATCGTAATCTATGCAACTGGTTACAAGTATTTAAAAAATATATAAATGCCATTAAATAAAAAGAAGTATATCGTTTTCTTTTATTGTGTACAAATGGCATCTATAGTTATTTTTTTCAAAAACTGCCAGTATTTATTTTTTTGACCTAAACTTTTGACTAGTAGGATCCTCTCGTTCCTCTTTAACTATAAATGTTATGTCCACAAAACTCTGAACATGGATACCTACCTACTCCTAAATTTATAGAGATAACAATCCACTTACACATCACACAGAAGGACATTTTTCAGTGCAAAAATTATGCTGCAATGACACTGTAAATGAATCATAACTTTCTATAAATTTAGAGGTAAAATTTGATCGTTATTTATTTGTAGGTGAAAATCTGGTTTTACCCAGAGGGGACAAGGAATGAAAATAAAACTAAAAAGATGCTTCCGTTTAAAAAGGGCGCATTTTTAACTGCGGTGGCCACTCAAGCGCCTATTATTCCCGTTGTATATTCCCCTTATTATTTCGTAGACAAAAAGAAATACGTTTTTGATCAAGGTAAGCAGATATCAATATTTTCATGTTAGATATATTTAACCGACGCTTATTCTCTGAAGGGGTAGACAGATAGGTACATTTTGTTGACAATGCCTACATAAGTAAAACGCGACATAAGGATGATTAAATATACTGACTTCACACACGCCCTTTGCGACATATGGCTTCATCACGATGATCTGTTGATATACGCGATGGTGTTTTGATAACCTTTAATAATCAGCGAGTCAGTTATTGATGTACTTATTGAATATACTCAGCACTTACTTATTAGTGTATGTGTAGGGACACACGCACACACGCTCCATGTAAGTGCACGTACATGGATGTGTGAGCGGGGTGACAACTACACGCTTCCCGCCCGGTACACATTCTGGGTGTGTAGCTTGCACATAGAACACGTGTAATTAATTAAATGTATTAGAATAATATGTGGCCCCCAATATAAGTTAAATATATTAATTGGACTTTTATTAAACAACACACCTAAAGTATGTTACAACAGGCAACGCCATAATGCAGTGTCTGGATCCCGTGCCGACTGCAGGCCTGACTTTAGACGACGTGCCCGTCCTCATGGATCGTCTGCGCGAGATCATGCTGCTCGCATATGACAAGTTAGCAATGGAAGTTACAAACTTGCCGACCGAAAATAATAGAAATACCGAACACTACTAACAAATTAATTGAGTACTTAGGTGGTGCTTTTTATATGTATAAATTCTAATAAAGCGCTTGTTTTAACTCGAGTAATTTTATTATACCACAACCACGCCATTTTCAAGAAGTATGGCTGCAGTATTCGATTTATTCTGTTACTTTTCGAGTACCTACTAAGACTATATTCGTACTGGGTTCAGACTTTTTTTTTCTTTTTTACGAAATGAATGAAGTCATGATATTTAATGGAGGTGAGGAATGGCTCCATAATACCTCCTCCCGACACGATCACCGCCCTCCTCGACCCGGGCGTCGAGAGGGCCACCGACCGACACACCAACACCAACCTCAAACAGACACCGATCTCGCCGGCGAGGTCGAGGAACCCCCTCTTCCGCATCTAGGAGCGCAGTCACTACCTCTCCCCTCACGGTAACTGCCCAAGCCGAGGTCGTGCCCTCTGTGGCGCCCTTGAGCTAGTTGCCACCCTTTTCCGCCCTTAAGGCCTTGGTTGGAGTGCACTCTGCGCTGGCCACTCCTCCGGTAAAGCTGTAAAGGCCACCTAACGGCCAACAGCGTAGTCCTTTCAAAAAAAAACTCCTTAATACTACCTCCATGCTCCACCTGCGTTTATTGACAGACGTTGAATAATGAAAAGTCATAGAGTAAATGAAAAGCATATCTTCTTCTTTTCTTTTTTACGAAATGATGATAATTATTAGAATAAGATGAGGAATGGCTCCACCTCTCCAGCTGCGTTTTTTTTTTTTTTTTTTAACGAAATGAGCGAAATGATGATATTTAATGGAATACGATGAGGAATGGCATCACCTGCGACTAGCGCGAGTATTTCCCCAATGTCAAGTAATTAATAGCAAGGACAAATTCAATAAATACACATTATAAATAAAAATGGATAATGACAGTGATAAAGATGGCGGATGACCCCCCCCCCCCCCCCCCCCCCCCGGTTGTTTATCGGGAATATCATTCAGCCAGTGTCAAGTCGAAAAGCATATGAAAAGTCAACACCGGTCGCTCAAATAACTCAATGTCATCTGACTGACACATAGGCTTGACATCACTTGATTGTAATGACAGTTGGCTTGACATTTATAGTTTCACGCAATAGCGCGCGGCGGCGGGTGGGCGGGCGGCGAATTTCGTTTTTTGTTTGTATGTTATATGTTGTATTGTGTGTGACTTGTTGAAATGTGGTGTGGCTACAGTGTCTAGCGGTCTTGGCTGTGTTTATTTTGTTTTGAACATTGAACGCTTCACTTTTCATAACTGTGCAAAATGTGGGATAAAATTATTTATTTCATAGTTATTGTGCTAGTGACATATGTCCTGAAACAGTTATTTTCAGAAACACCGAATTTTGTTAAATTCAAATCAAAATTTCTTATCTTTTACATTTGGGCATCATTAACCGCAGTGATATTGATGCCATTCTTTGTGTTTAATCCGAAAAACGTTAAGAATTCTCTGTGAGTACATTTTCTATAATTATAATTAATTCTTATGTCATCTCACCAGCTATGCATTAGATTATGCAGTGAATCATGTAAATAATAAGCCTGTACTTATGACTAAGCATATATATTGAGATTTAATTTATATCAACATCAACAGCTATACAACAGTAGCTTTCTTCTCATATGTACACAGAATCTGTAGTCGTTAATTATCAATAATTCTTTTAGATTTGGGTCTCAAATAGTGAAGCATGTAACAAAAGTCATAGAAATAAAATGGCATTTGAGGAATGGAAGAGTGCTAGCCGAGGACCGAGGTGCTGTGGTGGTCTCAAACCATCAGTCATCTATTGATGTATTGGGTGAGTAAAATACTATATTAGGTATATTTATGTATTGGACCTAAGATATAGCAATTTTAAAAATAAATATAAAACTAAAAGTGCAATAAATTCCTTGCCAAATATTCTCAGTTCGGGTCAATCCATTAGTAACATATAAGAAAAAGAAACAAACTTAATAATTACTAAGTGCCCCCGTAAGCCAATACAAAATAAATGATTTGACTTTGACTATACATTGATGAATAAACCAGTACTAAGTAATGTTTACATTGGAATTAATTACTGGTTGTCCCACTGGTTGAACCTTGGAGCTTGAGAAGGTAAAGGATGACAACATTATTGTTAGCAATTGACTAAATCAGTACAGGAAGCCATCAGCCATATAAAAAACAAAAAATCCTGGAAATAGAAATGTACTCTAAACTGATTGTAAATAAACTTAATTGTTAACTATTGCACTTGGTTGCATCGAAACTGGTATATTTTTTCTGTGTAACAGTTGCAATAAAACATGACCGTCCGTATAAACTAGGCTGCATAATAATTATAAAGCTACAATTGAGTGTTTCCAGTCTATTGATTATGCTATGTAATCTTATAATGAGCCTTATGACATCACAAATTGGGTATATTATTTATTTACAAGAAATTAATATTTGCAATGAATTAAAGTAAAATAAAAAATAATAATACTTTTGAGTACAAAGTATATAAACACGTCTCATAGAAAATAGTAAACAACCAAATCTATTGTATACAAGACTTTATGATGTCATTTTTATGAACCTAGGGGTCAATTACCAATTGTTACTCCTACATAACCCTCTGTGAATTAGATGAAATCTGTGTTACTATTTCAACAATTGATCCTTTTCTACCACATTGCATTGCATACAATTTTGGTACTTACTTATTTCAAATTAATAGACTTGATTTGATTTAGGTATATTTTACCTACTATTTATTGAATGCACATTATACTTATTGTTTTCTTATATGTACGCGAATACTATACATTGAAATTAAACTATTTTACGGATTTTATCGCGTTTATTTACTATTTTATTTTCCCGACGTTTCGGCTGCTTTACAGCAACCATGGTCACGGGGGGACTGAGGTGTTAGACGTCCTGATGTGATAGTTAATAACTGGGTACCCTCATATTTAGTTGTTGTTAAAAAAGCAGCCGAAACGTCGGGAAAATAAAATAGTAAATAAACGCGATAAAATAGTTTAATTTCAATGCACATTATACTGTTAGTACAGGTATATAAAAACTTCATTACTTCATTTTATATGAATATTAACTAGCTGTGCACGCGACTTCGCCGCTTCATCTTCTGCCATTATATACTTAACAATTAATAATATTTACAGGTATGTTCAATATTTGGCATGTGGCTGATAAAATAGCTGCAATCGCCCGGAAAGAGATATTCTATGTTTGGCCGTTTGGCCTCGCCGCCTACCTTGCAGGAGTGGTTTTCATAGATCGGAACAACTCCAAAGATGCTTACAAACAACTCAAAGTAACATCAGAAGTTATGATCAAGAATAAAGTAAGTTGTAAACTATCAGTAATTATTTATGGTATGTAAATACATAAAGCAATAATTCGACATTAGATATAATGTATTTACCATAGAAGTTATCATTAGATATACCAACTTTAGATTAGATAATTATCAAACAATATTAGGAAGTTTTAATTAGTTAATTAGTGTAGGTAATTACCTACTCGAATTTGACAAATCGTTTTATATCCATAGATAACAAATTATACTAACAATGTATTATGTACAAATAGAACAAAAAAAAAATAATACAATATTGTATCCATTCTGCCAGTGATCTGTATGATTTGCTGTTTCATACAATGACTAAGACAGTCACAATATATGAAATACAATTGGAAAAATATTTTTCAAAATTTGGGTGGGGGGGAGCATATCGAGGGGTGACTGGCTATTTGACTTAAGCGACACTTTTGGGCGATATTCACATACATACATATTTGAAATCAGCGATCTTTTCTGCATTGAATGCGTATGCCCTCCTGTAAAGTTAAAAAACTTGAGAGGTGTCAAGGGACACCCGGATGGAACGAAGGTCCTTTTGAAATAAATAAAAAAGCAAAAAAAAATACATATACATACACACACACACACACACACACACACATCGAAATCGCAATCGAAATCGAAATCGAATTTTATTGTATACATAAATGCATACAATAAAAATCACACACACATATGTAAAAGTGTCATACAATAAAAATCACACACATATATGTAAAAATGACATACAATAAAAATCACACACACATATGTAAAAGTGTCATCCAATAAAAATCACACACATATATGTAAAAATGTCATACAATAAAAATCACACACATATATGTAAAAATGTCATACAATAAAAATCACACACACATATGTAAAAGTGTCATACAATAAAAATCACACACATATACAGGGTGTATCAGAAGTCCGAAATAATAATTGAACCTGTATATCGCTATAAGGAGTGGAGCTATATGGCCCAGACTTTAAGTTAAAATTCTTAACTTTATTCTTTCATACAAATCTAGGAAATTCATTTTTTAAACAATTTTCGGTCGGCCCTTCGCAAAACGTGGACCAGCTGTTTATTTAAAGGTCAATGCTTCACACCCATTGTGACAAACCCCGCCCACAGCGGGTACTAGTACTCTAACACACGAGCCGCGCGGGGGTGGGGTACAGGGGTGAAGCGGCGGCGGCACGCGGCCGGCCGGCGCGCGGCGGCGCGGTGTCTTTGAGCGGCTTTGATTGTGTCGGTCGCCCGTTGCCAACTCGCCCACAGCGGTCTCTTTCGCACTCGCGCCTCTCTTTCGCACTCGTCGGTCATTGTAATTGACAGTAATTTTGATATTCTTAGGTAGGTATGAGAATGACCAAAACATTGGTAATGAAATTACTGTAAAATTAAACCGCCGAGAACCAAGCTTCCTTTAATGAAGGTAATTATGTAATTAGGTAGGTATCGAGACACCTTTTGTAAAACGCATTCATACATTTTATTTTTTGTTGCTAAATAGTAAACATTATTAAATCTTTTGTGGTTTGGTAGGTAGCTTTCTATCAAAATGAACCTGGTAGCTGTTTTATTTTTGATAATGACAACGCTGTTGGCCGTGAGCGGCAGCTTTACCGTAGGGGGTTTGTGCTATTGAAACTTGGGTAAGTGTGTAACTTGGGTTAGTAGGTATCTATCTAGGATCCCAGACGGTCTACCTACCTTACAAACACTATTTAGGTACTAATGAATAAGATGTATGACTTCTTTTTACAACAGGTGTCTAGGTATCTACCTAATTACGTAACTACGTTCTTAAGAAGTAGGTTGGTTGGTAAGGTTATTAAAATTGTAAATTAGAAGGTACCTACGTAAGTTTTCATTTAACAGATTTTCTTCACTAATTGTAATAGTAAGTAGGTATCTGGGTAGCGACTAGCGACCTTATCGAAGTTTTTAGTTGGTAAGTAGGTACGTAAGTTTTCGTTTAACAGATTTTCTTCACTAATTGTAATAGTAAGTAGGTATCTGGGTAACCACTTACTTAATTAAAGGACCCAATCGTCCGAGTAAAAACTGCTATAAAGATAATAATAGTAGGTAAGTATTTACCCGTGGCCATGTGTGTAGTGTATCAATCCATGGGTTTAATTGGAATTTATTCACTTCTCACATATCACAAAGAGCTAGGTAGGTACCTACCCACCTGCACACTTGAGTAAATATTACTTTCACGTTTTTTAGAAGACATAAAAGAAATCACAAAACTTTTACCGGTATTCCCTTTAGTCGCACCAATGCACAAAACCATCTCATAGTTTTCCGAGTTTGAAAACACTTCACTATTACGCGGAGAACGAGACATTTTTCGGAACACATGTTAACGCCTTGACGGATTGCAAGGAACTAAATATTTTGATTTACGTTATTATTATTAAATAAAAATATCAAAGGACCGCTCCGACATTGCACGAAGGCACAGTGTTTTACCGCGCTGCAGCGCTGGGCCAATCACCGCTGATGCAATATGGCCGATGATTTGTCATTGGACGAAAATTGACCTTGTGTGTGATATCTCCGCCCGCTAATGTTCACTACATTGACATATTCGCGGCCATGATTATTAGAGTAATCAAAGATTAAAGTCTTTCAGATATGCCAGACCAATTCTAATAATTGTCTACATCATTAGGTACCTACTTGTATTCTGAGAATTGTAGTGATTATGATAAAGACAAATAATAATAATAAAATAATATTTTTTTTCTTTTAATCAACTCTCACTATGTTTCAGTTTAAAAAGAAATCCGTTCACGAAAACTAAAACGAAAATGGATTATTTGCTTGTGTAGAAGTTTTACTTTACATCGATTTAAATGAAGTATGATTTTTTGTCATAGTTAGGTAACTACAGTGGCCGATTTTTATTTCTGTATTGAACTATGCTCGTAGGTAAAAACCTTGTGTCATATCTATCACTCCCTCATCATTTTAAAGCGAGTTCATTCGCCTCATCAGCTGATTTTTAGGGTCGCGGTGCGTAAGTTTTGACACCAACTTTGGACACAAATTGCTCAGAAACTAAATTAGTTACGTATATTTTGCTTGAACGTGTTGATTGCTTATCATCTGTCCTATATGGCCCCCAAGTATTATTTCGGACTTCTGATACGATCTGTATGTAAAAATGTCATACAATAAAAATCACACACACATATGTAAAAATGTCATACAATAAAAATCACACACATATATGTAAAAGTGTCGTACAATAAAAATCACACACACATATGTAAAAGTGTCGTACAATAAAAATCACGCACACATATGTAAAAGTGTCGTACAATAAAAATCACACACACACATATGTAAAAGTGTCGTTACAAAATTTAGTGCCAGTCTTAATTTTTTCCGTCTAGCCCCCTTTCGCAACGCGCGATAAGGAACTACGTTCCAAAAAATGTCGTTTCAAAGTCAAATAGCCTTTCATCCCTCGATATAATATTTAGTAGGCTTAGTTGGGCGATAATTATTCTTATGTTGAGCTCTGAACGTATACGACGGGTTGTCGGGATAATTTAACTATGCGCAGCTCGACGGGTTAATAGTGAGACCTTTTTTAAATAATTTGCAGACAAAAATTTGGCTATTCCCTGAAGGCACAAGGAACAAAGACTTCACTAAACTGCTGCCGTTCAAGAAAGGCGCGTTCAACATCGCGGTCGCCGCGCAAGTGCCCATCATTCCCGTCGTGTACTCTCCGTATTATTTCATTAACAGAAAAAGGCATATTTTCGATAAAGGTATGTACGTTATTCAAGTAAATTTAAATAAACGACTCTGCCATCTTGGTATCACCAATTTTCTTTACACTACATAATTTACAGAGAAAATAACAACAGAAACAATTTGAATTGGTCAAGCCGTTTTTGAGTTATACCGAGACAAACAAATATAATGTAAATTGACAAATTTGATGGTCCGACAATTTGGTCACTTTTGCAAGTTAAAACGTGGCCACAATAAAAGTCCGGAAGGGGGCATGTAAATTCGGGATTGGAAGGCCTTGGCCCTTGGGTTATTAAAAAGAATGTGAGAGAGATAGGTAATAATGGCCTTATAATATAGTGGTCTCTCAGGAGGCTACTTGTTTGAGCAGTTTGGGGTTGAAACTATGTTTGTGGGGCCCAAACGCGCGACTCCTGTATAAAGAAATCGCAGTCTTTTCAACGCTTCACGTGAAGTGTACAAATCAGTATCGCCATTCAGCGCGGGCGTGCCGCCAGCCTGTTGAGGACTTTTGGTGTCGACGACAATGTGGAGACATTTCTTTATACAGTCGCTCGGGGTGAAAAAAGGTTCGTCACCTTAAGACTTAGCACGCACTAGGCAGCCATGGCTGCGCAGCCAGACGAACATAATAATATGACGTTGTATGGGAGCCCGCGCACTAGGCAGCCACGAAATCTCGGCTGCGGCAGCCAATAAAGCGCGCCTGTTTGCACGGCAGTCAGCTGGCTGCGCGCAGCCATAGCGTGTGTAGGTGAATGTATGTGGCTGCCGTCAGTCTCCGCGTACTAGGTAGTTGTAGCAGCCAGAAGTATTTTGGGTTCAAACTTAAAAAAAAAATTACTCGATACAGAGGATCTTGAATTCTTGTGGATTGGCTGATATAACTGGCTGCGCAAATATTCTGGCTGCCTAGTGCGCGCCTAGCCTAAAGGTGACATTTGCTGGCACCAGTGCAATTATCAGTAATGCCAACATTTAATTTCATACGAAACAGAATATCGCAATGCCGTAAGAAATTAAAAACTAAATATATCACACTGACGCACAATGGCAATTAAATAGAACACATTTAATTCGAAATTCTAGTATTGAATAGGCCATTAAAATGGTTTAATGTTGATATGAAACTAGATTATAGGTCAATCGTGTATACTATAATGATCCGTGTTTATATATCAATCAGCTTATTGCTTAAGTTACAAAAGGTACTAAGAGTCTACAATTTGATAAAGGATTTATCTGATTTACTTTACTTCATTGTATTTGAAAACTAACGAAGACTTGCATTTATTTTTATTATTTTTTTGTTTTTGTTGTTGTTAAGTATAGAATACGGGCGCGAGCGAATTCACTTAACTTTTTTTTGGTAACGTATGTACCTACATTCTGTACCAATTTTGTTTTACACATACTCATCGTATGATCCCAAACAAAGTGAAGCTTGTACTATAGGTCACCATACAATGGATTTAGGCGATCCCATTTACACCCAACCAAGGCACATTTCGAAAAGGCCATTTCTATAATTTGCCAATGGCAGGAATCGAATCTGCAACGCGGTTTAGTGAGCCAAGCGGCCTACGCTGAAACTGACCAAGCCGTCAATTAAATTTAAAATAAATTCTCGTTCCAGGTCATGTTATCATCCAGTGCTTAGACCCGGTGCCGACCGCGGGCCTTACGATGGACGATGTCCCGGAGCTCATCGTCAAAGTGCGTAACACAATGGACGCGGTGTACAAGGAGCTGTCTAAAGAGGTACTCAGTGTGTTACCGCCCAACTACCCACTGGCCGGCGAGGACTGAGCGTGAACCAATACCTGATAGGTTTCATCCACCATCCATAAATAATACCCCGAGTTGAATACCAAAGTACTTTACAGTGAGGGACGAATCATAGCGTTCGAGAATTGTAGGAAACTATAGCTATGCCCGATTCCTACATTAACGTAATGGATGGTTAAAGTTCGACGAGACGTTTGTCAAAACTGATCCAATATCGAAAAAAAAGTTTTGTAAATTATGCTCCCGATTCAAGTTCAAAAACGGAAAAAAACGAATCGTAAAGTTAACGATTCGGTTTTTATAAGCACCGCAAATCGATGAAGTTACATTAGGATATGTCCGATACTTTGGGACGTGTGTAACATTTGAGCGAGGACGTTCCTATGATCATAAAAAAAATATGTGACGCCCACTAATATGGTTATATTGCGTACGCTTTTAGTCACGTTCACTTAGTACCTTATTGCACTGTACTATCGTACTGACGATTAGCGTGTTTCCCAATACCGACTTGTTCAAATGATTGCTCTTATGATCCGATTTATCGCGTCTGTAATATACTCCTAGCATTATTTGTTCCTTCCTAATACGAATAGGGTTCACACTATTTTATAGCATCATCATTCTATACATTCGAATGTTTTGGCTGTAAATTGTCTAGATATTTGTTGGGCGGTTGATTGAACATATTTCTATTAAGAAGGTCTCTAAAAACCGGAGATTAGATTTAATAAGAATGATAAAACAATTTCGTCATTATATCGGCTACATTAGCCGCGATTTACGCTTTTCAATCCCACCTGTCGCGTTATCTCGGGGCATTAAACTAATTACTATAGTATTATTTTTAATGCCGGATTCCTATATTTTATTATCTGCCATTATTAGCTTAGAAATCGTTGCGTAGCGATCAGTTAGCAAAACCTGTCTAGTTTTTGGATGTTGGATCCAGGCTTAATGTCTGTTTTCACAAATACTAGAAGTCTCTTTAATGTGGTACCTAAATGTTTAGTAAGTATTTGTAGCATGTGCGCCAAGACTAGACTTATCTCACGGAATATTTTGCTGTTGTCTCTTTCTTTCAATTGAAATTAGATACAGAGCGAGCGAGCGAATCTGTGACAAATGGGCCGTTCAAGTATTACGTAAGCACTATGGGGGGTGGGGGGGGTCTTTGTTTTGCTTATTTTGGATGACATGGGGGGTAGGGGAGTCTAGATGAAGATCACGTCATCGGTAATTATAATATAAAAAAATAAATTTTTAATTGAAAAATGTTTACGTAAGCATGGGGGAAGGGGGTAAAAGCTTTGCTTACTTTTGCTGACAAGGGGGGTGGGGGGGGTAAATAATTGTAATAAGTCTGCTTACGTAATATTTGAACGGCCCCAAAGGTATTGTCTTGGCATGTCTGCTAACCCCACAGGTATTATTAATGTTCAGGTATTACGGTAAGGCGTCTTCTAGTGTGGGAGAAACGAGCACCAATTATTGTAATATCGCTAACACGTACCTACTAAGGGCATTCCAATCGCAAGAAATGATAATATTTCTGTGATTTACTATAAGAAATTATTATATCGACTATCATTATATTCTATTAAGGCATTGATAAGATTGGTATAGAAGTAATAAGTTATATTTCCTATTAAATTACGCAACCAATTTACAGACTATCTTTATACATAAGACATAATACGGAAATGGACGTGACTGATGAAGTGACATAGTAGTAGTTATGTACATAAATGTTTGTCATAATTTATGTGTTATACTAAATAACTACGTACTTATGTTATATTGTAAATTCAAACATTGTATGCGAATAACCAATCGGTGTTTATAAAGTGTTTGAATGAAACAATATCGAATTCATACATTTTGGCAAGCAAATAATGTGTTGTCCAAAACTGAGTAGTATATAAATCCAACTGAAGTAAGCGAATTCACTTGACTTTAATTGAAAATGTACTCTATGCTGATATATTTAAAGATTACATTTCTGTGTCACGCGAAAACTAATTACGCTTCGTTATTCAATAACGAACGGTATTTAAATATCGAACTCCGAACGAACCTAGTTTAGATGACCTCGACATAGAGTTGAATGGGACAATGGATCGATGTCAGCGTGACCACCTTTAGAAGATTTCTACTATTTTGGTATATTTAGAGTGAACTTTTTTTTGAGGCAACAATGTGTTAAGTACAATACTTTAATAGTAGTTTATCTATTTAAAGAAAAGTAGACTACATTCGCAAAGAAAAATAGAGTTCAATTTTAATAAATGCATCTTTCATTTCATACTTGTAATGTTTGTAAATAAATGTCATATGTTTTTAGTATGATCAAAAATGAGAGCACTCTTACAATTAAATAAAAATGTTGGTTGTAAGTTCTTAGCTACTAACCTTTTAATTTATAAATCATATCACTTGCGTTTTATAAAATTCTTTATGAAAAGCTTGCTATTTTATAATAGGGCTTGAGCGAAAACATAAAAAAAATAACTCTTAAAATATGAATAATCTATGAGAAACAGTATAGTATTGGCATAGTAGGAATTTGGTAGTTTCTCGCGAAATCATAGTGGTCACGCTGATCGATGGATGGGTGTCATTAATAATTATGTATGAGGAGCGTATGCAGTGTATGCACTCGGTTGCATCAGTAATCAGCCATGCTTCACTTTACGCTGTTGAAATCACGCGTCGCGCCCCCCTTCGTTGCCACAATAAAACAATGTAGAATTATAATTGTGTCTGTATGTAATCACTTGTTAAGCAATGCAGCACTTTCATCATTTAAACTCAACAGTACCTACCTATTATTTACCCTACAGTATTTTTAACGGTATTTCCCTTTTATTAGAATAAGATTGCAATCAATTTCTGTATTTAGTAAGTATTATAAACATAATATAAAAATATTTGTTACACAATTGTACCAATGTAATGTAAAAAATTATTAATGCCCGAATCCTAAATTCGAGAGACGCCCATTTTCTCTAAAGTTTTCAACGAGATGTCAAAATGTCAAAAATCTTGCTATAAAAAAGTTTAGTTAGTAACACTCCCTATATACCTGTTACGATTCGTTTTTATTAGGTTTTGTGCAATGAGATACTTTAGGCTATGTACCTATAGTGGCATTCATAAGTTCAATAGCAAACTCAATCAAAAATGTGCTGTATGTTCATAGATATAAAATCTTTAGTGCGCTACTTATGAACGCTGTCGTACATAACTATTGGGATTTCAGCCAGTGCCATTTTCTTAATATTTTATGGAAACTATTTTTATAGTTTTTATGTACCTATATTTGAAGGACGCGTCGTATCTTGCTTAGTATCTTTCGTAGCCGCGGTGATATTTTCTATTTTAAATGTAACCAAAGAAATTAATATTATTATTTTTGTATATTAAAGTACAGTCGGCAACATAAATATTGGGACGAACAGACTGTTAGAAATGAACCGGTTAATATACCAATCTCGTCACAACGACGGTTCTGTGGCGAATTTGACACACTCCCTCCGCCATAGATATGGAGGGTAGAGTAAAGGAGTGGCATCTAGGTATTGAAAAAGTGTCCGTCGAAATGTCATATATCGACACCAGCGCCATTGTGGAAGGTTTTTGAACTACTCATTATGCATTTCGACGGACACTTTTTCAATTTTTTCCCATAGGAGATTGCCCTCCTTTAATTCTACCCTCCATATTCATGGAGATAATAGTTCCTCAGATTGTTCAGCTCGTCCCAATATATATTATGTAATGCTGAACGTACATACTACTAGAAAATTAAAATAGAATTAATTGTGCCATTACAATTTCGATTTTGATTGGTTATATCCAGATAAGATTCAAATGGTACTGCTATTATTTTACACTGAAATGTCATTTTATTGTTATTCGATTAGACATTATTAATTTAATTATACATTTATGATTTATGTAACTAAGTTCGCATTCGTATGACACAAGTGAATATGTACTTTTACCCTCAATTTTATAGAACTTACAATGCATCCACAAACTGCTTACAATGGCTTTTTTCAGTACAAAAGTAATCTACAATGTATGTAAATGGATCATAAATTTCTATGAATTTGTGGTTAGCAGTTGAATAATGGATTATATCCCATCGCTCAACCCCTATATGAAAAAAACACGGTAGGTATATTTTCGATTTACTAAACATTTACATATTTTATATCCTTATTCAAATTTAAAAAAAAGATATTTTTATAACGTTTATGTGATAATTAAAGTATTTTTTTCTAACTATGCATAATGAAATATCAAACATTTAGAAATTCGCGACTGTACTGAATGCGAAGTCCACTTGTACATTACTTTCCTAATTATCTTTATTAATTAACTTTACTGATAAAAATATAGAAAAAAAAACAAATGTCTCTAGCTGCTTTCACTTTGTACTATGTGCGATCTGTGCATGTGAGGGGATCGCTGTGCGCAAGAGTATGTAGACTATACATTGTAGAGATTAGGGGCTGTTATAGCACAAATCTCTACATAAAATATTAATATCATGCGTCTCGTAGTGTAAATAAATGTATGGATAAAAAATTAAATATTCTTACTACTAAATGATTTTATCTAACGCGAGGGTAAAAAAACTTGAGACTGGTATACATAATCAGTACTCCTACCTAATTTTATTTCATTTACCACTAAATTTAAAATTCATCTGCCATTGAAATTAAACTATTTTACGGATTTTATCGCGTTTATTTACTATTTTATTTTCCCGACGTTTCGGCTGCTTTACAGCAACCATGGTCACGGGGGGACTGGTGTGTAACGTCGGGAAAATAAAATAGTAAATAAACGCGATAAAATCCGTAAAATAGTTTAATTTCAATGTATAGTATTCGCGTAAATATAAGAAAACAATATTCATCTGCCATCTTATCATTTTGTTGTAAGTGGATTAGAAAAGCCTCTCAATCTAAAGGTACGTCTTGTTCCTTCGCACATATGCTAATAGTTCAACCAAAGAAAAACGTCACTCCGGAATATTATTACTTACCAAGTTCCTTATACAACAATGCAATTTTCAAGGATTTGTCACTTAGATATAGAAATGATAAAACATTAAATAAATAATTACTTTAAATATCAATTATAATTAAAGGTATAATGAAATGTATTTTTCATGTAAGTCATTATTAAATATTTGTGTACGAACGTCTTGTCGTTAAACTATGTATGTCAGCAGTATTTTGATGTGTTTATATCTGTAGTTATTAGCAATTACTATTATCTGTATGTGAAAGAAAAATGAGACATGTTTTAAAAGAGCGTACAAATCGCAGTACCTTTTAAGCTTGATCATCAACTGATATCCTAAGGTTGTTATTGTAAAATATGCTTTATTTTGTGTAACTTTAATGACGTCAATAACCTACGAGTCAAGCGGGCAAGGTCATAGGGCAGGAAATATTTCTCGAGTACGTACACACTGAGTTATCAGCTGCACCTCGACACATAATTTTCCGTTATTATCACAGTTCAGTGTATATAAACATAAATATAACCATCTTATATACACAAGCTTATAAAATGGGACCTATTAGGTATCTATCTATTAGAACTGTCAGCATTCTAAATATCGGGACGTACTTAATGTTCTAACTTTGAACATCTGTTCGTATGGAATTTCAAAGTAATCTAAACAACTAAGAGAAATCGTAATAACAAAAAAAAAAAACGCAAAATAAAATAGTAAATAAACGCGATAAAATCCGTAAAATAGTTTAATTTCAACTAAAAAAAAGCTTAAAAAAATGTCGGACATATTTTTTTCATTTAGTAAACGAAGAAGAAATGACAACTGACCAAACTTATGCACTATTGAGTTCAAGTTTAGTTTTCCTAGTTCGGACTACTTTGAACCGGTTTCGTCCCGATATTTTTGATAATCACTACACAAGTTAGACAGACTTGACAATATTATTCAATGTGATTAGATTCAATTCTCTAGATTAGGTACTTGAACGCAGATGTGAAATCAAAAATATTTTATTCCGTAATTCATAAAACGATTTCATATACTGTACATAGCGCAGGGTTGCCAGCTTGTTATGTTTCTCATAGATATAAAGTATCTATGAAAAGTTTGGTATCGAATTAATTTATAAAGAACTAGCAGACCCGGCGAACTTCGTACCGCCTTAGAATCAGTGACATACGAAAGCAGCGCCACCTAAACTACTATACTCTACATATAAACCTTCCTCTTGAATCACTCTATCGATTAAAAAAAACCGCATCAAAATCTGTTGCGTAGTTTTAAAGATTTAAGCGTACATAGGGACAGCGGGAAGCGACTTTGATTTATACTATGTATTGTATTGATACTGGTTCCTAGCTTTATAGTGAAAATGCCGTGACGACATAATAATTCTAATACACCTATTTGACTTTATAGTGCGTATTTAACCATATCTAATATTGGATTGTATTGTATTTATCACACCCAACGGAAAGACCCGTCGTCGTGTTTCAATTTTATTTATGAACGTATATAGGAAAATAGTGTGTATGTTATATAGTTATGATCATTATCTACGGTTATACAGGGTGTATCAGAAGTCCGAAATAATACTTTGGGTACATATACGGTAGCTCATAAGCAGATGCTTAGTGAAGACAGTTTTTACCTAACTATCATAGTTTCTCAGTTATAAACCTTTGAATATTTGTCACAGGTATCGTGTTCTGGCTTTTGGGTACATCCATAACCCTATTCAGCGGTGTAAAGTAAACTTATAAAGGGCGGCTACCGACATTCACAAAACAGAACATGCAAATTTTACATAGGATTCGAGATATTACGAGTTATTGAAATTGACGACGAAAAAAAAGTTGGAAAAACATGGTCGAATTTCGATCAAATTTGTATACCATTCAGTTGTATACTGGTTCAAACGGCAAAGTATTACTTCGGACTTCTGAAACACCCTGTAGAACCCCTTAGCATCAATATTTTTGTATAGCTTCACTTAATAAACTACAGCTTAAATACGCTTAAATTTTGTATATCTTTTGTGTATAATGAATGTACCTCCCTAGTCCCTACTCATACGAAGTATCTACTGTGATGTTAACACCGACACAGGAGCAACTGCGTCTTCTGTAATTCACTATTTATTATGTAGTGAACTACAGTACTTACTACTTTTTTTAATTAAATAAAAAAAACATAGTAGTGGCTGGTACTTTTAAATACAGTTCTCTAACGTGTTAAAAGCATTTCAGGCAAGGCTACAGTTGTGATAAATATTAAGTCTCCAGAAATTAATATCGATGGGTTAGTGCACCCAGTCTTCAACTGAGCCATTACAGTTCAGCTACACAAAATATAATATTTAAAAATTCTGATACACTCTGTATAAAAAAATAGGTAATATCTAAACGAATAATAGAATATGAGTAGGTATATTTTTTACATGCATATTTTGACGTGTGACATCTCAATAAAAAGAAATCACAAGGTATGTTTGCGTGTTTTACTTCAATGAAACATTGCTTCTCATTTTAATAGTTTATTAAAATAAAATACATTTCCTTCATAGAACAACAACGTCACCGCCAACAATGCGTTAAATATTATTTAACGTATTATTTATCACAGATTTTTACACATTGGTCTGATTAAACCTAGTATAAAAATGATTCCCCTAAACATTTACAAGATACCTACTACGAACTAACTACGAACGAACGAACGTTTCCCATCACGTTACCCGGCATCGCAATTTGTAGTGGACATTCACGGTCATCTTATCGCCTCAAATAGCGTGACAATACTTGTCTTATCCTATTTTTTTTTCGTGACAAACCTACCTACATTGATTTAAACCATCATTACGTTGCGCCACCGCCAAATTAAATTGGACACAATCACGTGAAATGCCGTGACCGTGGGGGTCAAGTAGAACTGGGCAGCGTGGCTGACAGATTGTCACGCTTGTATCTAACACGCACAAGTACCTCGTCTATTCCTCCTTAGCGCGGAGGGCGCGTAACGCCAGCGCCTCTGCCGAGATTTTGGTGAACTCTTCCTGCATTTTCGTTCTCGTTTCTGCTATTAACGTCTCGATGTCGTCCTTTGACATACCTTCAGTTTCTATCCTGGGTAGGAAAGACACGATGTAATCACCTGTAATTAAAAGAGTACGACGTCTTAATTATTTTCATTCTAATTCCTTCGTCAACGAATAATGCTATAGGTTCAAAAAATACGAAGTTATCATCGTAAGTACCAGTGATTTACAAGATACCTTAAAAAAGTATCTGGAATACAAAATCCAAAATACCTTTAACTTAAGTATTTCAGATACCAGATGCAAATACCTTTTTGGAATGGTATCTGAAATACTAGTTACAAAATACTTATCTTCCAAATACGTTTTATAGATAAAATACTTTTGTAAAAAAACATTTTTTTTTAATGAAAGTTTATTTTTCTATATGTAAATCGCGTTGATCGCGCAAACTTGACACAAGATAATATTATATTTAAGACTTAAGTACCTAGAACCAGTTTATCACTCATTTTTCTTCGATGAGGTCTCATGATCATGTTGAGCCCCCAAATGAGAAGAGCCGCTTATTTTTTTTTAATTTAGGTTAAATATTTACTTTTTAATCGACTTCCAGAAGGAGGAGGTTCTCAATTCGATTGTTTTTTTTAGAATCAGTAATCTATTACTAAAAGTATTTTAGCTAACAAAGTATCTACGAAATACTAAGATACTAAACATTAACAAAAACCAAAAACCGACTTCAAAAGCCTAGGTGCACTAAAAAGCTAGAAATAACCTATAATTCATTACATTTGGAATAGGTGCCAATCTACGTGAGTCTAGGCAAATACACACATGAATTGACACCGACTTCAAATGTAATGAATTATAGGATATTTCTAGCTTTTTAGTGCACCTAGGTTTTTGAAGTCGGTTTTTGTTTTTTGTTAATTTTTTTTTCACGCTTTTTAGTGTCAATAGTCGTTGAAAATATGTAATTATTATCACCTCATAACAACCCTAAAAAAGTAAATATTTACAGCCAACTGCTGATGAAAACTGCTTGGCCATACAATTTTAAAATTTTATGGGACCAAATAGCATCTATTCCGCATCAAACAAAAAAAGAATCACGTAAATCGGATCATAACTCGCAGCGTAATCAATGTACATACATTATAAAAAAATACCGGTCCAATTGAGAACCTCCTCCATTTTGAAAGTCGGTTAAAAAGGTATTTAAATACAAGATACAAAATACAGACAAAAAAGTTAATTATACAAGATGTAAATACGTATCTTGTATCTGTATTTCAGATACTTGTATCTTAGATAAGTCACATCTCTGGACTAAGTACATATCATAGTACAACCGGACCAAACAAAGTATTAGGACGAACAGTTTGCTGTTGGTCCGCTCAAAATTATCTAAAAACTAGTGTAATAAAACATAAGTTTTATTACACTACTTTTTAGATAATTTTGATAATTTTGTGATTATAAAATCAATTAATCACACATCAGCACTTGTAGTATGAGCGCCAAGATTAGACGTATGTCACGAAATATCTTGATGTTGTCTCTTTCATTCGTATGAAATTAGACAGAGAGCGACCGAGCCAATCCGTGACAGAGGTCTTGTCTTGACATGCGTGCTGACACCACTGATGTATTTCATTCAAGAAAATAATATGCAGTAAGACGACAACTGTCTATACAGACAGTTTTCGTGTTACTTACTAGCTGGAACATCATGATAAAGTTTATTTTATGAATCTGTCAGGACTTTATTTATGCTGTGTGATGTAAGTCCAATGAGAGCAGCATTGTAAATCACTTTTTTCTGAAAAGTATATGAACTTTCTATAGATTTGTGACTTCATTTTAGTTTAGTCATTTCAAACAGTTTGTTCGTCTCGATATTTTTGATGTTGACTGTACCTGAGCCAAATCGATGTCTCTTGTCATCGAGGAAGTGATACTTGGAGACCACGACCGGTTGGATTGGCGCCGCGGCGTCCATAGCCACGTGGAACGCTCCCTTGCGAAACGGCAGCAGCCGGTCACCGGAGTGCCTCGTGCCCTCCGGGAACAATACGAGTTTTCTCTGAAAAACAAAAAAAGGAAGATTTAATAAAAAGTTACTCAGATGAACGTACAGAGGGCCCTCAACCACATCTTAAATAACATTTTTTTATAATAATTATATCTGGCATGCGTAATGCCAAATTATTTATAATAATTATTATATACAGATTTTTTAGTTCAGAAACATCCCTTCTCGTGGGCGAAATCAACACCTGTCCTATCAAAATTTCATCATGATAGGCAATCAACGGTTTAATACTGCACGGAATACTTATGGTCAAAGAGTACAATAATATGAAGATGTAAGTAGAAAACAGGTGTAACTAACCCCGCCGGAGCAGGGTATAAAAAATTCATAAGACTCATTTGAGTGTTCCCCTCCACGGAAATCTTTAGTAAAAGGCGAAAGATTTATACATGTTGAAGGGAAACCAGAGATAACATACTAGAGATAAATCGAACTACATAAGGCTTCCGCGTAAACGAAACCATAGTGAGAGCTAAAACAGCACTAGCGCCATCTATGGAGATGCGACGAAAATAAATATTGTTTTTTTTTTAATGTAGGTACGTAGTCACATTAAACACCTTTGTATTGAAATGGTTTTAAGCCGGTAATTGCCACCCGCGGTCTACTTTGAGTAAATGGTTCAAACCGCAAGGCGTTCACTCTTTTTACCCCAAGTGAAGAAACGGGTCGCGCGCCCTTAGCGAGCTATCTATACTTACATGTAGCATTATAAGGGGTCGACCCCGAAAGATTAGGTACACATTTAAATATGGTATCGGTGAGAAGACAATGGATTCCATTGGATTTGGTAGAGCCCCCAATAAAATGGTTCGATTTAAATTAGCTTTATATAAATAACTAAAATTATAGCTAGTTAGTTAGTACCTAACTAGCTACCTACGTTACTACAAACTCACTATCAGTGTCGACCCCACTTAGAGCGTGTATTATTCACGCGAAAGCTTTCTTAATTATGTAGACGACACCACGGTTATTAGATCAAATATTAATAAAGGTAGAGTTCGATACGCCCCGTTTTGATACATAAATCAATTGAGTAGGGTGAAATATAGGCATCTATCGGAATTATGATGTATAGCAAACATACTATGTTTTTTACAGGAAATGTAGGTAGGTATGTATAGTTATTGTACATAATTGACAAACAATTTCATTGTTTTTTAAGATTTTCAAATGTTTTATTTCCTTTTATACTAGTTATAAATGATAATCTTAGGGATCATTCTATGATCAGATATGCTGTTGCACGGACAGAGTAGATAAGAACATACTTCGTTTGACGAAATCCGCCATAAAGACAACAAATACAAGACCCAACTGTTTACCAGACTAACAGACGAAATGTAAGCAAAACACACAGGATAACGCCACGTTAAACACACGCCATTAATATTGACTGATGGCTGACTTTGACATCTTTTAATGACGAACAGAATTTGCCTGGCTCGTACCTACGTATAGGTTCCAATGTCGTTAGTATAGATTTCTAGTTCTACCTAAAGATTAGGTAGGTAGGAACGTAACGTATACTAAAGTAAGTATCGCACTAACGCACTGCAGATCAATGCCGTCTTTGTTCGTTCTTTATCGCAATAATTAAAATTGTATCGTCTTCATAAGTACAGTTATAAATTATACTAGTTATACTCAAATACCTAGGTATAATTAACAGTTATTATTAGGTATACCCGCTCCACACCAGTAGGACGCACGTGAAAGTTTGAGCATATGATACTGATCAAAGACACCTAGAAGAGGTGTCTTAAAATATTTGACACTGTTACACGAAGATCGTATATGATCGATCTATAAGTAAAATCGTTCCTCCTAAAAATAAATATCAATTTCACCTCTCACGGCCCTCTTCGAAGATAAGAGAGAGTGCAACTAAATTGCACAAAAGCCTCTTGAATATTGTTTAGAAAATTAAATACACCTATCTACCTTACTGTACCTAACTAGATACTACTACTTACGTAACAAAAAAGAGAAACGTTAATTACCTTCTCGTTCTTAATAGCGTCCACTTGTTTGTTGAGAGCATTCCGCGCGGACTGGGCCCCCCGGTCTATGAACACGGTGCCCCAGAGCCACGTGGCCGTGCCGAAGGGCACGAGGTACTGTAGGGAGCGCTTCGCCACCACCGTGCACCGCGACAACTTGGACCATATGATCGCTAATGCTGGAAAATTAAAACAATAAACATCGTTAATAATAAATGTCCGTAGTCTGTACTTACGGTACAAGTTACGGTCAGAGTAGAGTGGCATTGACTCCAAACGAAATGAATTATTAAGTTATGTCCAGATTTTTAATGTAGCTAGATTTTTTTATGTTATATTTTAATTGGAACGAGAATCTAATACCTACTGACCTTCAATATAAACTGAATACCCATCTTCAATCTCCCCTTTTATACGCCCTGCCTGTGTATACATAGGCAGGGACGGATATAATAATATCTATCACAAAAGTCATAAGACAAAGCGCGACAGTTGGTATTAGGAAGACATATTTTATTGATAATCTATTATGTGGTAAAGGATTATAGGCTGTAGTGTGCCTATCTCGGCAGTATAATAAGTCCAGTTATCTCTGTCGATTAATACACGATCGATACAAAGGTGTGCAGCATAAGTATTTATAAGTACGTATAATACATTATATTCCCCTTCAGGAGACCCAAGCATCTCCAATATTCTTAGCGACGTCATGGGATGAATTTGGAACTACCCAAATATGTACCCCCTAACGTTATATCAGTCGCATGGTATGGAACTTAACAATGCTTGTCTGAGTAGGTACCACCCATACGATGTACTGGGGTCGATCCCACTTACACCCAAGTTGCAAAAATATCAATTTTAACATTCACTCAAAAACGGGAGTCGAACTCACACGATGCAATGAGTGGAGCTGACAAACCAGAGTTGTACCTCCTAGACACCTACCTACCATTATGTAGCTAGTACTTTGCTAAACCGTTCTTAGTTTTTCCAATATGAGTTAAAAGAAAATACCGATTAAAATGTACCTACTTTAATTTTATTTTTGACAGCTCAATATTCCTATCTACCTACTGGGTATATAGGTATCTTATAATGTAATACTGACATCATCGGCTTATCTTTAAAGTTGCGTGATTATAATCCACCTACAGCGTATGAAGAGTTATATTTCCCGTAAAAATGTTTAATTGTTACTATTTATTTAAGCGGCGACATGATTAATACATTAAACTAACCACACCTTGATGTGACATGACACGACATGACATTGTAATCCTTTCACTTTGGATGTGATCATCGTATGTCACGTACGTCGTTTTTTTTTTTACGTAGGTATACAACATTTACTAAATGTTGGCTTTAATCATAATTTTATTCGTTTAAGTTTGTATTTTACCATCATATACATATTATTATTTTGTTTCTCTCGACTCCTTTTCTCTTTTTAACCGACGAAAAAAAAAAAAAGGAGGAGGTTCTCAATTCGACGCGTATATTTTATTTTTTTTATTTTTTTTTTCCATTTACGTCTTTAATTTCTTGCACCCACTTAGTTTGTTTGTTTTTTCCTCTCTCTACATTGCTCTAAGGTTGGCTGGTAGAAAATGCCTGAGGCATTAAGCTTTCCTTTGTACATTTTTTACTCATTTAGAATTGTGCAATAAATAAAAAATCATACTAATATACATTAAAAGAGTGTAATCAGAGGTCTTGAACCCATTTACCCCGTAAAATCTCGCCCTTACACGCATAAACAGATCTGAGACAAAACAAACAAGTTGCAACGCTAATCGCTCTACCATGAGTTTGCTAGTAGATAAGTATCGCTAGTCACTATCGTTTAGGTAAAATATTTGTTTTGCAAATTATTAATTAGTGCCCGATACCACTGTAAAAGTGTACCTACAACCTACAACTCGAAATTATTTTATGGAGACTAATAACCGTAAAACTTGAAGTTCAATCCTTAACCTTAAATTATTACTGCTAGTTGGAATGCAGACAGATATTTAAAAAAAAGAAACCGGCCAAGTGCGAGTCGGACTCGCGCACGAAGGGTTCCGTACCATTATCTATAAAAACGCCATAAAATCACGTTTGTTGTATGGGAGCCTCCTTCAATATTTATTTTATTCTGTTTTTTAGTATTTGTTGTTATACCGGCAACAGAAATACATCGTCTGTACAAATTTCAACTCTCTAACTATCACGGTTCATGAGATACAGCCTGGTGACAGACGGACGGACAGCGAAGTCTTAGTAATAGGGTTCCCGTCTTACCCTTTGGGTACGGAACCCTAAAAATGTTTCTTGGAGACGTGGAGAGTCATTGCTTGGACTGGCCTCTATATCGAAATGAAAATAATTGTAGTCGAACTCCGTCCAAACGTACCTAATTACGTATTAAACACACATACCTTAACATTGATCAGTTACATAACGTTTAGAAAATACGAACCTTCGGAATATAAACCTGCGGAAACCTTCAAATGAAAATTGCAGTCGGCAATCATCATTACCTAAGTATAATGTTTATTTAAGCATATAATGCGCATAAAGTACTTATATCTATATTATGTTGATTTCAACCACTGTATCCAAGCTTATTTATGGTATTTTAATCTATTATGTTTAAGGAAAATCGCTTCCTCTCAATAAAACGTGTTGTGTAATGATCGTGTTATTACGATGATTCACAGTCGCTGTTAACTCAATTCCATAGAGAATTATATTAGCATTTTTCTTTATGACAAAACAGTTACGATCCTATTGAAATAAGTAAGTAAACATTCAATATTACATTCCGAATGTGAATGAAGAGAAATTAAAATCAAGGCCAAAAGGCACTCGCCTCGTAAATTTCGATCTCTGTCCTAAAGGCCTCCTTGTGTATGTTTAATATGAACATTATAGGTAGTATGGTGCTGTCCAAAAGTGTGGATTCCTTGTTCATACATAGAGCTTCTAGGAGTAACAGTAGTGGGAACGTGTGGAGGACTTGGTCTCCTAAAAATGTGTAAGTGGTACTTACTGTAGAGATCAATAGCACTCTGATGGTTCATAAGAATTACAGCCCCCCGGGTATCGTCCACATTTTCTAGCCCTCGCACCGTCCATCGCAGCCCGAGCAACCTCGCCGAGAACCTCAGCAGCGCCGCTGGTATTCTGTGAAAAATACCTGAATACAATTGTTAGCAGGTACCATGTTTGCCTACAAGATCACTACGAGCAATCATGAATCTATCTATTACCTCCCGATGACTTGATAAAGCTCAAGATTTGCCAATAAAATATTTGAAGTATCTGTCTTCTAAATGCATGTACCTGCCTACGTGCGTTTCAGAGACAGATAGCTTTGCAAACACCTATAAAACATACTATTCTAGCAGTATACGAACTATATAACCTGCCGTGCATTGAGATTCCAGTCCTTGTACAAACCATTTAACGGTCTATTTTTAAGTTCAAAACTATTTGGTCAATGCCAGTGTGAAAATGTATCAAATAAATTTGGGGGTATACACCTACCTACGTATTGGCCAACGAATTGTTATCATACATACGCTACGTTGTTGGTACAGTACCTATTGTTGGTAACGCTATAAGAAATACTGCAAATTCATTTCGATTAAAAAGTACTTTTAAATTAATATTTTATTTGGTCGATAACCGCATATATCAAGTAGGTATCTTACCATTATTACAATAACAGCCATTGTTATTGTATTATTGATAGCCTGGATGTTACGTCATCGCGGGTTAAGTGCCACCACGCCTCGGAAACCAAGTCAAGCCAATCAAAGTCAAGTCAAGGATGATCATAATTCATATAAAAGTAGGTACATTTGTAAAGCCAAGTGGCCTATCCAACCCTGTTAATTCCTTCAGGAATATAAATTCGTTAGGGATGTAACCGTCATTGGGTTTTTATTGACGAGAAAAAATTACGGTATAAAAATCCGCGGTGATCTTATTCTTACATATAGTAAAGGGTATGGCAGTTAATATTTTATTCCGTTTCTATATCTACGAATTAAACGACAGTTAATCTACGTAACGAAATAACAAGTCGATCAGCCCGCATTGACTCACTAAACCAAAGACAATGCAACTATGCGGCAATCCTACCGTATAAACTTTTACAGCCAAACGAAATGAACTCTTTATCTTACATACTAAGTAGTCAACAAACCTTGAACTATTTATTAGTGCCCGACCTACACTATAATTGGTAATGTAATTTTTATTTTATTTACATCTCACGTGCATTGTATTCACGTTACAAAAATTGTGATAATGCGCGTGCGTACCAGAATAATGTACCCACTACCTAGCTAATGCAATGGTAATGAATTCTCAAGGCTTGCATTGCTCGGTACACGCGTAGGAGATGACTTCAACTACATAAAGATCGATAGGGTAGTAAGAAAGCCGTTACACTCAGTGTTTGGTACTTGATTTCATAGTTTCTGGAGTACAAAACCTGCTAATAAAATCATAATAATAACAAAATATCATTTTACCGATAGTCGTTTCCGCCCATGGCTTATTAGCCAAGAGCCTGGACAAACACTTAAAGGGGCTCGCGTTAGGCGGCTGGATCAAGAGACAGATTCAGAAGGCAATACTTCTGGGCCCAAGTCTACTAACACTATCGTCGTGGAGTTGCTATGACTCCATTTTTTTAGGTATGAAAACAACATATTTTTTCAATGCTAGCTAGAATATGAGCAGTGTAGACATTAGATATTGTCACCTTGATGCCATTTGACTAGTCATATTCTAGTTACCCGATGTAACTTTTATGCCTTAAAAAATGAAGAACACTTAACGTCTCCAGGGAGACGACGCGCATGTTGAGGAACTTCCTCTCTCTGAAGCCCTAACCGCTGGTAACTAGGACCCTGTTCCAGATTCCGGTGGGGAACTGTTTTTTATGTAGGTATATTTCAAGAGCAATTAGCAATAAACGAACAAAATAAGACATTTGTCACACACGTTGTCATATAGGTACAATTATGTAGGTACAAATGTAGGTATATGGGTACAAATATTAATTAAAGGTCGTTATAAAAAAAAAGTACTCACAATGCATTTTTGGGATCGAAAGGCTTTATCAACATAAGTGGCATGGGAGCGGTTGCGAATACCAAACAAAATACCACGTACAATGTGAACTGAAAATAAAGAGGTATGTAATTACAAATTAATTGAACAATTCAAGATACGGGTTTTTATGTCATTTTGGTTTTACCTAAATATAATGCCAAACAATTTATCTTAACAATACATTGTCTCTACAACTATGGATATCCTTAACTGCCAGTAATGTAGGACAAAGGAGATAACGGTCGCGGCAGAGTTAAAACCCTGTAAATTAAATTTCAACACTATGCAAAAAAGTGTGCTTTTATGTGTATTTCAATAAGTTAATAATAATAAAATGATTGAAATTGCATTATCGAGGTTTTTATTCTGCTGCGATCACAGTCAGACACCTTTACAGGGGTGAAGGAGCTTCGCCTTATTCGCCCCACCGCCGTTCTCCTGACCTAATAAGTCAATTAAATCCACGGCAAGACAAGAGCCTAAAGACTATTTAACTATTAAAGATATGTATAATAATTAAGTGATCAGCAAGTTAATACCTTACCTTTATGTAATATCTGGCCATAGAACTCATAGTGAATAATATGATAAGAAGCACCATCACGCATCCCAGGACCACGTTGAAAGCAGACATATTAGGTTATAATTCCTATAACAAAATAAAAATTATGAAACCTTGTGTAACCGAGTCCTCACAACTCTATTTTTTTTAAGTTCAAAGATAATTTGTTGTTAATAATGTGTCTGTTTACCGGTAATAAAAATAATCAAATGGTTATCAATTTATGCGTGAAATACGTAACACGCAAATACTTAGATATCTGTATAAGTAGATACATGCCGCAACTGGTAAATTTAAACGGACAAATACATGAACAAGCCAGCGAATCACTTCGGCTTAAATCGGGCTTATTTTTTAACAAACCAATTATCACACAAAACATGATTGCGAGCAAAGATTAAATTTATACAAATTACCTACCCAGTTTTAATAATTATAGTTTGATATCTAATCTAACAGGATTCTGGTGATAGGAATTGAATAATTCACTGACAAACAGCGACGTCATAATATACCATTATGACGAGAGATTGTTGTTCGAACGAACGGAACAAGCCTACTTATAGATACCTAATTGTGTGTAATTCATATTTTCAGTAAATGGCCCACTCTAGGATAAACTTCGTATAAACGATTAATTGCAACACGTTACAGAAGGAATCACCATTTTTTTACAGATTTATAATTAATTTCAAATGGCATTGTGAATAATTACTACTGAAAAATGCTTTCGAAGTCAGTTGATAATAGATTGAAAATTTTCTATAAGGGCGGTAAGTATTATAAGTATATTTAGCGCAGTAGGTTTAGCACGACCGCGTAGATATAAGTTTTATCTCTTTCAACTGTCAGATTTGTCGAGAAAAAGAAGTCAAACCGAGCCAGGAGCCTAATTTTCGTTTGATAGACATCAATCTCTATTAGAGATATGTCGAAACGAAACGTCAAATTGGTCGTATTTTTTTCTTTTGTTTTGTCTATCAAACGAAAATCGGGCCCCAGATCCAGTACAAAAAGCTCGAAGTGACGTAATTTTTTCGACAAATCTGACAGTTGAATGAGATAAATCTTATGTCTACACGGTCAAGCTAAGCCTACTCCAGTTTTCCCCAAATAGTTGAGATTGTATTTGGTTTACGCTTTTGCTACCCTACTTTTATTAATTTCTTAAAGGAACAATACTACACTTGCCCTACTAACATACAAAATCAACCTAATTTACGATATCAAACAAAACCTCGTGGACGGACTGTTTCCTTATTCAAACTCAGTCGTCAACACACGTGACATATAGACCTATAACCTAATGGAAATGCAATAAATATTGTGATTAAAACATTTCCAATATTAATATTATCACTAAACGTGATTATCGATAACCCCGCGACTTTATCACGAGGTAAGTAGATAGGTATTCATTAAAAGCGAAAAAATACATATCAATGATAATAGGTTACATAAATAGTTACCTCCCTTAGCAACTTATTTGCCGCTTTACATTGAGTGATAGTGGCATAATGGCAATAAACTCGAACCGTAAATAGGTACCCGACACAACTACGCAACCGTATCGTCCCGCACCATAAATTAAGCAATTTTCTATGAGCGGGTACTATACAATGGACTGGGACTAATCCCAGTTACGCCCAGACGGGCAAATTTCGGGCATTTTCCAAAATTGAAGAAAAATCTTATCACTGCAAAATGTAGCAACACATTGCACCAACATGTTAAATTACCTAGAGCAGCGTTTCCCATTACCGGCCCATCAAAATAAAGTACCGGGTCGCAACATTCCCGCCTTTAGTAAAAAAATAAGCAGCAGCTCCATACTTCGCACTAAAATTTAGTGACTAAATAATATTTAGTACTAATAAAACATTTTTACTATTAATAAATGTGTATCATTATATCTAAAGGAACCAGCTTGCGTTTAAAAGTATTAAGTGGGTCACGAAGGAAGGGGCAGTGTGAAAATTACCGGGCCATGGCAGAACAATGTTTGGGAAACACTGACCTAGAGAGTTGTGATGGTGTTGTTATAATTTTTAATAAGTTGGTATACTTATACAGCATTGAAATGGATCTCTTTCATTATGATATGTTGCTTTGGTAGGTACCTTAACTTACGTAGCACGTTAATCCACCTCCTTAATGTACTTTTTATATTCAGCTTTGTTAATTGATATAAGTACCTATAAATATGAAGCTGCTCAATCCGAACTGAGTGTGCGCATGCAGGAGGCCAGTGAGTTGATGGACCTGGTGCAATACAATGCTGAGAGATATGAGTCTCTGACTAATAATCTCGCTTGTAACTGCACCCCCGGGCCATCTCCTTCTGAATCCCTGAATGCTGTTCCCTTAGAAGCGACTCATCCGGTAGATTCCTGTACTAAGAATAGCTATCATCGTAGAACTTTAGTTTTTTCAGACCAATTTGGTAAAGGTTTTGGTTCCCTTTTAAGTAATAATATAAATCATCAAGTCACTAATTTTTGCTTTAAAAATTTGCCCTATAATTTATTAATAGACAAAATTGTAGATACAGAAACTGATAGTAATACTACTGCAGTTATATTATTAGGCAATAGCTTTGGAATAAGAAGAAAGGACATTGTTGATGGTGTTGAAACCTTATTAAAGTTAGAATTAGGTTCACTATTTTTATGTGCCCTCCCCTACTCTAACTATCTGACAGAGAGACAGAATAAGTATATTCATGATTTGAATAGTATGATGTATACATTATCATGTCATAATGACAAAGTTTTATTTTTTGACACTAATAAGTTTGTTAGTGGATTTAGATTAACTCAGGAAGATATGTTTCTCCCTAAAAAATGTAGACAAATGATTGCTACTTTGATAGCTTACAATATTAACCCTGTTATAGGTAGTATAACAAAGTCTAGGTTAGATGACAATACAGCATTATTAGGTTTTACTAATAATTCTGTTACTGACTGTTTAAACGACATAAACCGACAATAGAGATGTGTCCTAGTACCTCTGGCATTTCAAAAATATGTAAGGATTATAAGGAGGATAGGAGGTCTGGAACATTAAAACTATTTAATCAAAATATACAAGGATTTAAATCAAAAATTTTAGAAGTTGAGTTATTGCTTGAAAAAACTCAACATGATATTATTTGCATTAGTGAACATTGGCTTAA
Source organism: Ptilodon capucinus (assembly GCA_914767695.1). NCBI lineage: Eukaryota > Metazoa > Arthropoda > Insecta > Lepidoptera > Notodontidae > Ptilodon > Ptilodon capucinus. The sequence continues at coordinate 8,684,197 of OU611811.1, forward strand.
AGATTATGAAACATTGTTAAATTACAAAAATTATTCAGTCATAAGTTGTTACAACCGTACATCCAAGCTTCACGGTGGTACCCTCGTATTAGTTAAGAACATTATTAAATCCAAAGAAAGAAGAGATATAGTAGGGCTCTCGGTTGAACAAATTATTGAGATTTCTTGTGTCGAGCTGGATAAGCATATTGTAGTGTGTGTGTATAGACCTCCTCATATTCAGAATTTTAATATATTCGAATCGGTAATGGAAGATGTTTTAAATAAAATATTTGTTAGTAACAAGTCTATTGTTGTTTGTGGTGACTTCAATATTAATATTTTAGAATCAACAAATTACACTGAAAGACTGTTAAGTCTTTTTAAGTCATTTAATTTGAAAAATATTTTTTCTGAACCAACTAGAGTAACACCTACGTCAGCTACCTGCATAGACAATATCTTCTGCAATTGTGAATATTTAAATCAAAACGTTGTCAATTATTTACAATCCGACCACACTGGTCAAACTGTCACCTTTAAAGCTATTGTTTCAGTTCAACCTATAAAAGTAAAATGGCGGAGTTTGACTACTAGGAATTTACATAAATATAATAATGCGCTAAATAATAAACTAGTAATTCCCAGGTACAAAATAAATGATTGTAATAAATTTTACGCTGATTTCTTTTCGATTGTTCATAAAGAATATGAAAATAACTTTCCATTAAAAGCTAAAAATATTAAGCCTAAATTTACCTTCAGTGATTGGGCGACTGTGGGTATTCGTAGAAGTAGGGAAAAGCTGTTTGAGCTTTATGAACTTAAAAGTTTCGTTAATACGGCAGCGTTCACAAAATATGTAGCAAATTTTTCGTTAATATTTAGGAAAGTATGTAAGGCAGCCAAATCAATACATATTCGTAATAAAATAAAGCATGCTGATGATAAAATAAAAGCCACTTGGAAAGTAGTCAATAGTGAGACCGGTAGAAACAAACAAAGCAGCACGGATTACACTTTAGAGACTCCGCGTGGTCTTTTAAGTTCCGATATAGACGTAGCTCAAGAATTTGAACATTTTTTTTCTAATATCCCTATAAAAACAACAGAATCATTAAACTGCTCCCCGACTCTTTCAATTTCAATTCTGAAAAACAATATTGCCCCCTGTCCTATAGAATTCAAATTCATTCATACCAATACCCGATCTATTATTAAAGCCTTCCAGTCAATTAAAATTAAATTAACTGAAGACATATGGGGAATGTCAGTAAAAATATGTAAAGCTATTATCAACACTTTAGCGCCATACCTAGCTCTGATATTTAATACATGTGTTGATCATGGCGTTTTCCCGGACTTAATGAAACTAAGTAAAGTAATCCCGTTGTTCAAATCCGGTAGTACTAAAGACCCAAACAATTATAGGCCAGTATCTGTTTTGCCGGTACTTAGTAAAGTATTTGAAAAGATAATGCTTAGTCAATTAATAGATCATTTTAATGCAAATAACATCCTGCACGACCAACAATATGGTTTCACTAAAGGCCGTTGCACTACCGACGCCAGTGTAAACTTAATAAAGCATATCTTCGACGCATGGGAGAACTCACAGGATGCCATTGGTATCTTCTGTGACCTCTCAAAGGCTTTCGACTGCGTCAATTATGACATACTTTTATTAAAATTGCAACACTACGGTGTGAGAAATAGAGCCCTTAACTTTCTAAAATCATATTTAGGGGATAGGCAACAAACTGTTCAAATTAATGGTGTTAAATCGATAGGCTCCGTAGTTAAAATGGGCGTCCCCCAGGGATCTATTCTAGGTCCGTTCCTATTTTTAGTCTATATAAACGACTTACCCCTGATAATTCAAAACAGGGCGAAGATAGTGCTATTTGCCGATGATACCTCTTTGATTTTTAAAGTAGGTAGACATGTAAATAATTTTGACGAGGTGAATGACGCTATCCTTCAGGTCCATAATTGGTTCACTACTAATAATTTAGTATTAAATAGTAAGAAAACAAAATGTATACGGTTTTCTTTGCCAAATGTTAGAAGTAGTGATTGTGACGTAGTATTAAATAGGGAGAAACTTGAATTCTTTCATGAGACTGTTTTCTTAGGAATTACGCTTGACTCAAAGTTACAATGGGGTCCACACATTAGAACTCTAGGAAAGCGCCTCAGCGCTGCTGCCTACGCTGTCAGAAAGATCAGACAGCTAACTGATGTAGACACCGCGAGAATAGTTTATTTTAGCTACTTTCACAGTATCATGTCGTACGGTATTCTATTGTGGGGTAGGGCCACTGATATTGAGTCCGTTTTTATTTTACAGAAGAGGGCCATTAGGGCCATCTATACTTTAGGTAGTCGCGACTCCCTAAGAGAACTCTTCAAAGGTATCAACATAATGACGGTCCCATGCCAATATATCTACGAGAATATCATGTACGTAAGGAAAAATTTAGATCTTTTTCGAAAAGTAGGTGATGGCCATCGTTTTAACACTAGAAATAAAGATAAATTAGACCAACCACACTTTCGACTGGCGAAAATTCACACATCTTTCATGGGGTACTGTGTCAAATTTTATAATAAAATTCCCCCTAACGTCATTAACCTGAATGAAACTAAATTTAAAACTTGCATTAGACATACACTATGCAGGCGCGCATACTATACAATAGGTGATTATTTAGAGGATAAACACGCTTGGTCAGGCGCTGGTCCGGCTCCACAGGAACTCATTTAAGGGATTTTAGCTATTTGTCCCGTTTTCCTCCTCCTTCCTACCTTTAAATCTTGTCCAACACGTAGTTTGTTTAGTGATTTAATTGTGTTTTGAGAATGTATAGCCTCATTAACTTTATATTGTATAATTGTTAATTAAGAAAAACACAAAAATGTAAATCCTTATTTGAAAAAAGCAACCATGGAGTTTCTTGCCCATTCTTCTCCATAGGAAATGCATTCCGAATGGGTGGTAGAGCTACTATTACTACTATTTATTGACGATTCATAAGTGCCTGTATTGGTTTATATGAATAAAAAATATTCTGATTCTGATTCTGATTCTGACGCATTGTTTTGTTCATAAATAACCGACAAGTAATTATAATAATTGTTATTTGTTCTTCGGGTCTCACGAAACTTTACATTAAATGTTATATGTATACCTACACCTATATTCAAAAGACTATTGCTTTTTGTTAGCTCCGCTAAAATTTAATAAAAGCTTGAACAGTTTGTTTTTTAATTTTCTTCGATAATACGGTTCTTAAACTCGATGAATACAGGGGTAGCTTTAAAAAAAACCGGCCAAGTGCGAGTCGGACTCGCGCACGAAGGGTACCGTAACATTATCAATAAAAACGGCAAAAAAAATCATGTCTGTAGTATGGTTGATAATTGAGCAGGAACAGAAATACATCATCTGTGAAAATTTCAACTGTCTAAATATCACGGTTCATGTGTACAGCCTAGTGACAGACGGACAGCGGAGTCTTATTAAAAGATTTCCGTTTTACCCTTTGGGTACGGAACCCCAAATACGCTCTACCAGTCTGAAGTCATCTTGGTCTTATTTTTTTATATAGTACACAGTGCGGCTTATTGATTAGGGGGTTCTAGCGTGGTCCATACTAGTTTTGATTCCCTTGACAAATCTCAGTAAATTACCGACAGACACAGCATTTGCCTGCCACGCGTCTCGGGAATTACGGGATCGATGATATTGATATCTTAGCCCAGGTTCGGCAACCTTTTGAGTCGGAAGAGCCAAAAATTACAATTTACAAAATGTCCAAGTTTTTAAAGAGCCACAAAAAAAAATCTTGCCAACAATAAATAGAAGGTACTTGCATAAATAGTGTTTTTTTATATAAATATAAAAAATATTTGCGTAAAAAGCCGCAGCTTCATATCCGAAGAGCCGCATGTGCCTCGCGAGCCGCATGTTGCCGGCCCCTGTCTTAGCTATAATTAATTTTAAAAATTAGATTACATCCTTAACCAAGTAACTTGGTAAGAACTTATAGGACCCACCCGCTTATCTGTAAAATATGTCAACATGAAATAAGTAGGTACTTGAGTTACTCACTATGAAAACTTTTGTTGTAAAATAACCTGGTCACTATTTTACACTAATTATTGATAGAATAACCAAATTTAATTCAGCATTGTTTTTTTATCCGGGCCGCGATGTATTTGGGAGACTTTACTAGCAGAAGACGCGACCACTGTGACTCGGTTCGTTATCGACACTGCAGGCAGACAGGCTGTGGTAGGCAGGCAGGGCAGCTAGTCTTTGTTTCTCGCGCTCGAATCGAGTGGCGGCTGACTCAACGGGTACATTGAGTGTTACAGAATATACGCGAGTTAGACAGGACCAAAGAGTATATAATAATATATTATTGACAGGACCCTGTACTATGCACAAAGAGCGTCAGTGATTATGATAAACAACGATAACACTCATAGATAGTTAAAGTCAGCATTATATTATTTATATCAAGACAAACAGCACGGTAGATAATATATATGAACTTAACAATTTAAGGAAATTAAAATGTATCTCAATCATGCAAGGACTATTTTTTAGATTACAGCACACGAAGACAACCACAGTCGTTACAATAATACAAATCTTCAACCTCTATAATATTAGTATAGATTATAGCCCTCAGTTATTGAGAAGTACCAACCAAAGTGGATGCTTAGGAATTTGTAATTCCATTCTTGAATGTTATCACTGATAAATAACTTTATTGACTAATTGACCATACTGATGATCATTAGGTAGATAGAGGAATTTAACTCAATAAAAAAATTAACAAATATACAGACTTTAATATTCTCATATGTACTTAAGACCTAAATAACATAGAATGATTTTGAATAAATTATATTTTAAATAGTAAACTTACATCGTAATAATTGTTATTTAAATCTAAGGGTTGACAATAAAATAAACTGGAAAATATTAATCAGAGTATGTGAAGATTGTGAAGTTTGTGAGCTCTAACAGCACATAAAGCCATCCATCAAAACATCTTCTTCTTCACTGCTGTGTAACGCTCGGTATACTCATTATAACCTTCCATCGAGACAAGCAGTTTTGTTTCAAATAAATTCCCTTCTAAATTAATAGTATGTATCTTAGAATCACTCAGCAAACTCGGCCTTATCGCATCCATACTAAGGCAGTTCTCTTCTAATCTTAAAATTTTAAGTCTCGGCGCCTCATGCAAGTCTTCACTAATGACTGATATTTCATTTTGACTTAAATTCAATTCCATCCCATAGAAATTAGCCATCCCGTGTGGTATCTCCGTGATCTTATTGTTGGATAGTTCCAATACTTCTAAGCTATGTAGCCCTATTAACTGTACGGGGAATTTCTTTAATCTATTGTTGTTCAGGTACACTTGTTTTATATTGGTTAGATTAATCATGGAATCTGGCAACGAGGTAAGTAGGTTGTTAGACATATTTAACATTTCTAGCTTCTTCATATTCCCCAGCATGAAAGGTACAGCCTCTATTTTGTTAGTATCCAAATTCAACTGTTTTAATTGTTTTAATTTGCATATATCGTCTGGCAACGATGCAATTTTATTCTTAGATAGGTCTAAGTTTCTTAATATATCAGAAAGACTATAAACTTGTACGGGTATTTCTTTAAGTTTATTGTCAGACAACTGCAAAACACCTGTTTTTGAAGCCGTTTCGTAATGTTGCTTGATACCCGCATTACCCATCACTGCGTACTTAAACTTATGTTCTATTCCTAAACAATTCGTCTACAAGATGCAAAAACTATTCAATGAATCAATTACTTTCTAATTTCGTTTTCAAAATTTCAAAATATTTTGCTCTCTCACTACACTTCGTCCTTCTTTTGACTTTTTTTGTTGTTTTCATTTCATTGACGTACCCTGTTCACTTTGTCAAAGTTTGACATTAACGCACAGAGTTCAATAACGACATTAATTTCTACGTATAGTTCCTCTCGATGGTTTTTTACCTCTACACATTCTATGGTAGTTATCAGAAACTATTTGCTTGTCGCTTGCACTACCAAAACATAAGGTGTGTGGCTACCGTTAACGTCAGACACAAGATTTTGTCAAAGACTTAAAAATTTACATTGCAATTCATCAGAATACCATCACTCAATTTTCATTTTTTATATAAGACTGGTCCAAATAGGCCTATCTTTATTTAAAATTACACAACATGCTTAATCTTTTATGTTTATGCAATGATGGAGTAGCGCATGCATAATATTAAATATTAATTATTCAATTGCGTTTTTATGTATTTTACTTCCTTTAATTTATCGCATCTTTAAAAGTATAAAGACCTAACTCAAAAATAATGTTGTTGAAAAATGGTCGTTAGGACGACGACCCTTTAAGACATATAGACGAAATCCTGAAATTTCAAAATGAGTCTCTATACTTTTAAAGATGCGTTATGAAATTGAGATGATATAAAATGTAAATTAGATGGATTACGAAGAATTTGAGAGACACTGAAAACTATAATCTGACAATTACAAATATATAATAGAACTAGCTGTCCCGGCGAACTTCGTACCGCCTTAGAATTACATACGAACGCCACCTAACAGGTCCAATTGTGAATTTAAACCATCCAGGAACCCATTGAAAAATACACACAAAATTTCATCTAAATCGGTCCAGCCGTTTAGGAGGAGTTCAGTGATACACACGTACAGAAGAAATATATATATTAAGATGTTTTTTAAAGTAAAAATTAGCTTAGACACTTTTATAATCGATAAAATATATTTAATTTACAAAAATTGATGACGATAGGAAAATAATATTAAATGAACTGAATACTGATTTGCAATCAATCACCTATCGATTAGGCTGTTGTTACAACCGACAACCGACAAATAATCCGGCGAAATATCCGTGCGTCTATGGCGTGCCTTTACTACCTCGACCGCCCGCCTCCTGCCAACCAGCCAGCCGTAGTGTGCAAAGTACTTTATAAATTCATAAAAAAAGGAAGAGATCGAAAGGTTATTTTGTATGAATTGTAAAGTTCTTAGTGTAAATTTATATATATTATTGATTTATTTATGATAATAGTAGTGTAAGCGTTTAAATCAATTGGTGTATAACAAACAAATTTATTTACCCATCCTTTTGATGATACATTTTGTTACCGCGGGAAAACTGTGAAACGTTTGACTAGCTAATGGCCGCAAAGCGCCAATGCTTTACGTGTTTGTTCCTACAACATGAAATTTAAATCTAAAATATGCTTTTCCAATGCTTCGTTTAAGTTTAGAAAATTATAACTGAGATGGACATCAACGCTGGTGAGTACATGTGTCCCACTACCGTAAGATTTTCAGTTTCAAACGCTTTGATAATGGTGATGTTAGCTTGTAACTTGCCTCAACTAACGTGTACCTTCTGTAGAAGCATCGGTTGGTATAATTATTGTTTGGAGCCAACGAGTTATTAAAACAAGCATTCTCTAAAGAAAACATCGGTCACATATTAATTGTAGGCCAGATAAGCACGAAGATCTTGGTAGACGAGTGGAATAGTCGATAGATCTAATTGCAAACACAATAGGAATTATGAACTTACCATAATTCGTATAATTACGAATTTACGAGGAATCGCTCGTGATGTCTCTTCAAATATTGTCATATTGATGGGTCATATGATAGCCAATGTATTTTCAAGCAAAGCAAGAAGTATTTATTCCAAATGTTCTCAATAGACAAATCACCTACCACTAAATTCATCAAAATTTCACCTACAACTATTCTCATTGTGCCTAGCGAATTTTAGGTCTGTGAATATTGCTGTAATCTGTAATATATGAAAAAAATTGCATTATGGTAATTCCTCCAATAAAATAACAACTTATTGTTATTTGTTAAATTTATATCTTAACCAATATAAATGTCATAGAAGCTATAAGAATATATCTGGCTTCAATCATATTCTAGAGTTCTTAGTTAACTCTATTTATGCAGTGTGGTTACATTTATTTCATCAATAAATATCTATTAAGTTGTCACAGGCTGTGAGTATTTATTATTGACATTACTGTGTACAATAATTATTCAAAGTAATGACTGTATTTTCCATATTTTATGCAGTTTATCTACCTAGTGAAGTAGTGATAATAATAAATATAGCTAAGTTTGTTCTAGTAGGAAAAATAGTTTTCTTAAAAAAATCTACAATACAGGTATAATGTGGTTAGTCATTGTATATCTACATGGGTAGTTTCTTATGGAAATATGGTACTTGCCCATGTTCTCATAGATCATTATTATCAATACAATATGCTTCATTTTCTGTTCATATTACCTAAGACAATTTATTTTTGTAATGGAATAAGCCTGCCACATAAGTTATGACAAGTAAATAAAACACAGTACTTAATAATATGTGGAGTACTTAGTAATATGTCCCTTATTGACTCTGTAGATGTATTTGTGTATATTTATAATGATTTTTGAGGTGTGATGTGTACAAGGAAGGAAATTGAAGCATATTGCAATAATTATTTATTAAAGTCTATTCAGAGTGTACATATTTCATCAGTTTCAGGAAAACAGATTTATAGACTAACTTTTTGTTAAATATTGTAACTACTTAAAGTTTTAAAACATAGAGATTATAGATGATTATTAATGCAACTTTTAATTTTGCAATCTGTTAATGGAATTAACAATTTCCGAGTGAGTATTTTGTAAAGCAAGGTTTGCAACTGGTAAAAACACTTGTAGCGTAGATTGTTGGGTAGTCTTGAAATATATAGTACATGATAAGTTAATAATTTGTTATTTTTTAAACTATTACTATTTCAATCTCTATCTTCTTAAAATGCATGCCAAACTTTACTATAAGTATTGAATTAAAAAATTAATCTTAGTGCTTTTTTGCTACATTTTTATAAATATCTTACCACCAACTTACCACTTTTTAGTTCAAAGTTGCTGATGTCACCAAAATATCCACTATACCTCTGTCAAGGCTATACAGTAAAGTATTTTTAAACCATAATATATTGAGCCCCAAGCGAACCATATACTTCCTGTGACAATAGAAAATCAACTGTTTTAATTCTACATATCTTGACAGTCTTTAATCAAGGTTCTAGACCACACTTACACAACTCGTACGACTGAGCTACAATTGCCTTTATGTCGAGGGTAACTGCTTCAGATGCACATAATCCTACTGTATCTCCCTGCCACAGCTATTTAGAAAGCACTAAATATTAGAAACTGCAATGCATATGTATTAGTATGAATCATTGTTGTTAAAATTAAAACAATTTTAATGAAATAAAACATTTTCTTTTGAAGAGGTCTCCACACAGTTGTCTCTGATCGATGCACTTCTAAGCGACCTTGATAAGACGATCCCACCATGCGCTAGCAAAAAGAATGAGAAGAAAGAAGAAGAAACACAGGATGCCATGCCAGACTCTACAACCAACACTGAGAAAGCCACTACCAACCCGTTCCACTGTGGTGATGATGTCCTCGTGCCCAACAAAGATGGACGATATTATTTAGGTGGGTAGAAATAGAAACTATTGTCTGTTCATAATATCTTCTCGTAAATATATCGACTGGCAACTTCTTTAAACGAGTACTCCTTAAACGGAACTAGATCAGCAGGGTGTGTCTACTGAACTGTAACACTGCAAAATGTCACTTTTCAGTACTTTACTGTTCTACAATGCTATTATTAATAGATCATAAGTTTTTACTAATTGGGCATGGATCTAATCATATAGGAATTATTTAGGTGAACTTAATATCGTTATTCTATCACGCGAGTGCCCTTTTTTTAACGTCGGAAATCCTTTATGGATACCCTGCCACCACAGGGGAAGTAGCAGGGTTATGTAAGAGTCCCAGCAGAAGGCCGAATACCCACTAAAACCGACGATGTACGCTTGTATCGGGGCGCCGCTGGATCGCTCTACCATGCACCACGATGAACGTGCGTGCAAATACCCTATGTATATTAACAGCTTTCGAGCTTTATCGATGACATATACAACAAGTAGATATATGTGGTATATTGTTATCAACCAGGGACAATAGTGGAGTTGAGTACCAGCAACGATAACGACTCGTGCGAGGTCGGCACGGGGGTCGCCCGGTGCTTCGTGAAGTTCGGCGACGGCACCCACTCGTGGGCGCCGGTGGCCTCGCTGAAGCTGCTGAGCGCGCCGCCCGCGGACGATGGCCGCATCATGTGCGTGGTGTGCAAGCGGCGCGAGGGGCCCGCCGCCAGCCCGGCCGCCAACGCGATCATCGCGTGCGACATGTGCGGCCGCGGGTACCACGCCAAGTGCCACTCGCCGCCGGTCGACGCGTGGATCAACGGTCAGTCATCCTAACACCCCTCCATACTATTAACTGGAATCACCCATTTCCTGCTGACGCGATTCAATCAGATGACGTAAATTTGTCTTCAGGCCACAGGATCAAAGAGCCTATAGGCGCGGAAATGTAATCCAGCTCTTAAGAACATTCTCGTTAACAAACTTGCTACACAAAAACACGCTCAAAACACTAACAGACGACATACGTACGCTTATAGACGTCTGCCAAACCTGCTATAGTTTTATACAGCTATGGCATATGCAATTTTGGCAAAGAGGTATATCTTGACAATTTATAAATTTACCTCCGTCATACCTTAATGGTGCGACGATTTCGTCACTTTTGCGGGAGAAATGTGGCCACAACAAGCCCAGGATATGGACATGTGGATAGGATAGGGGGAGGCATTTGCCCAGCAAAGGGACATACAATAGGCAATTTAAAAAAAAATACCTTAATGCTTAATTGCATCTACCCACCCCAAGAGTTGCCTCGGTCTAACCAGCGCTCGACATTTCAAAATGAAAAGCTATTTGCGGATCGTGTTTGTTAATTCTATATTAGAAGAAATATTTATGGATGGTGACAACCGCAATTCTTATCAACTCGAAAAATTATGTTAAATTTTAGTCCCGGTTCCGGGTTTTTATCGTATGTTAATTCCAATTATGTGAAGTTGTGTAATGCGTCAGTATCCCATGATATCTAACTGTCGAGTCACAAATGAAATAATCGTCCAACAGAAAACACACTCAAACCTACCGAACATAAAACTCAACTTGCGTGCCACAATACAGACAATGGGTAGGTTTAAGACTAATGTTTGTAACTTTGTGCAACAGGTGCATCGTGGCATTGCAAGCGATGCGTGGACCAAAGGTATAGGGTTGCCGCAGCGGAGAACCGGGCGCTGAAGCGATCAGACTTGTTTAGATTTAAGGGCGGCCAACAGCGGCGGCAACAGCAAGAACTCATCCCACCATGTGATGTAGGTTCACTGACGTCCAATTTAACATGCCGTATAGTCACAAATATGATGTAAGTTAGCCGCATTCGTTCTTCCAGACTGCCTCCACGACGTCATCCACAGCCTCCGACGGCGGGAAGGATCACAATGAAGCTCATTGTTACTGTGGCGAAAAAAGCGATTGGCTTGCACAGGTATGTGTCCACAGACGACTCGTTGACTTATGTCAGGGAACATCTCTAAGCATGTTTAATTTGTTTACAGATGTTGTTATGCTGCCGATGTTCACGTTGGTTTCACCAAAGATGCGTCTCGAGTTTACAATATCCGTTATACGCTGGCGACAAGTGAGTTAAATTAATTTAGGAATAAATATTTAGGTACCACAGCCTTATAGCGAAGTGCCTTTTTACCACTTTATTTGAAAGACTATCGATGAGCTGTGGGAGGGCACAGCGTAAGGTGCGCAACTACTTTCAATGGCACTTACCCCCAAACTTATTGAAAGTTATGACCCGTTTACTTTGACCAGTAGGCTTAGCATGACCGCGTGTACAAAAATCTCATTTTCTCGATAAATCTGACAGTTGAAAGATACATATGTCTACACGGTCACGCTACGCCTACCTACTGGATGGATTGAAATTGGTTATTTGAGGGTGAATAATAATTCTTATTTTAATCTTTAAGTACAAGAACCTCCGCCTTTTTGGAAGCCGGTTAAAAATAGCATAAATGGCGGCTCCGATACCAACAATTCGCATTTTCGTTCACGCTATTTTCTACTCTAAAACAATTATCATTTAAGTATGTCCTATGTCTTTTGATGCTCACACTATGTTCAGTAAACGCTTTCCTATGATCGTTGCCGTAAGTAATGCTTAAACACAATTTTAGATTGTACATATTCGCGTGCGCCAGCTGTAACGGCGGCAGTGAATATCTGCGGAGGCTGGAGCTGTGCTGGCTGGACCTGGCGCATCTCGCGCTCTACAACCTCACCGCGTACAACGCACCCAACTACTTCGACCTGGACAATGTTATAATGCCGTACATCATGGACAATTGGCACGCGCTACAATTACCTGAAAAGGTATGCCACAAGTTTTACTCTATTAAATTAAACTAAAAAGCTACATTTTTTCAAGTTTAATTGAGTAGAGTTCATAACTTGAAATTGCGTTAATAACTGACTATTAGAATACAAAAAGTATGGTATATTTATAGGGTCGCATCGATGCGAATCTATTTGTTCTATAAATCCTAAACGCTATTAAGAGACAGCAATCAAACTTACCCACGCGTAGTGCAATTAATTTGATAAAATTACAACAGGGTAATAATAATTACAGTGTATAACCATCCACTGATACTTTCTTACCGAATATACATTCCTGCAGGAAATAATGTAAGTGGATGACGTGCTATATCGAAAGCCATGTCTGATGAGACTAGACACCGTCTACGTTTTTTTGAGGATACAACATATTCAGTACCAAGCTGTAAAGATGCCGTATTCTGATAGCAATGTATACATCGCTACTATAGTACACCTACACTAGTTTTCTATATTATATTCGCTATTTAAGTATATTTATTTTGAAGGGATTTCAACTCTTTCGTACAGGTATTCGTGATAAATACAGACCGTTATTGACAGATGTGGCGAACCCCTGTGAATGAACGCCGCGAGAGAATCTTGACTGCTCTAACATCGTCTCGGAAGCGGTTCAAATGTGGCCGGGAGATGAAAAAACGTGCCACCATTTGGGGATTGCGTCTACGCCGCCCCCCACCACCACCCATGCAGCTATCTGCCTTGGAACAGGTAGCATTTATCTTAATACGACATCACAGTGTAATCAACTTCAGATATATTAAGTACTAGCTGTGCCCGCGGTTTCACCCGCGCTAATAGTTACTTTGGCGTAGAGTGATGTTATAACGTATTTATTAGGATAAGGATTCATGTCATGTTTATAAAAACACCTTCGCAAATAATGCGTTATTTTAGAAGAAATTTGATTACCATAAAACAGATTATAGTGAGTTAACCTTAAGAGATAGATATATGCTGTCGCGGACTTTTTTTTAGAACTTTTAAAGCGGAACAATTCCGTCATACATATTTTTTGCGTAACTTTAACCGTTTAGGCAGCGTACGCAACGGAAGCTTTCAAAAGGAATATTTTTTTCCCGTTTTTGCCACATTATTCGTTGCTGCTCCGCTCCTATTGGTCGTAGCGTGATGATATATAGCTTATAACCTTCCTCGATAAATGAACTATTTAACACAAAAAGAATTATTCCTGAGATTAGCGCGTTCAGCCAAACAAACAAACTTCAGCTTTATAATATTAGTATAGATTCATAGTGGTCTCAAAATGGACTTATTGATGTCGCGGACATATAATCTAAGGTACGTGGACATCTTAAAATTGGCCGTCTGAAAGTAATAAATTAGTATGAAAAGCTCTATCTGTGCTTATATGGTCGTAGCTAATAACCTATATTTTTATATCTTAAGATAAAGAAAGGGGAGCCTTTGAGTGATGAACTAGTACGAGAGTATGCGCCGCGGCTTCGATTCCTGCCGCGAGCTCCTTCCCCCACGCCAACGCCACCCGCAGATGACAGGTGAACTAAATTCTTGATCATCAATGTATTATGTGCTTAATTTTCTAGTAAATTATTTAATGTTATTTAATGTTTGCATTGCAGTTCACAACCTTCTAGTAGTAACGCCGACAAAAGTTCCTATAAAAATCACAATCAACGTATGATAGTGCCAGTAGACGGTCATTGGTTGAACTTGATGATGGGAAAGCGGTTTCACGAAAATCTTAATTCCAATTCGAATTCGGAAAACGATTCCACAAGTTCCTACGAGTCCGTTAAACCCACTGAAGTCGACGAAGAACCTTCTCCTTCCATTTGCACGTCTACTGCTAGGAAATCCGATGCCAAAGCTGATGACTTAGACAAAATATCAGAACTGAACGACGACACCACACTAGTGGAAAACGACGTGAACCCAGATTGCGAAAATCTTCCAGTGCCATCTCTCAACACATCCTTAGTTCCATGTTCTGTTAAATTAGATATAATATCCAAAGAGAATATAGTTGATACGAATGTGTGTAACAGTGATGTAAGCGACATTAATATCAACAGTCACACAACACGAATAGCCACTATGAACTTAGAACTATCCAAGTTATCAACCAAGAACATTATTGAACATTCCAAAATAATGTCCCTGCAAAATATGGACAGTTTTCCCTCATACACGAGCAGCTTTAGCCATGACATAGAATCTTCGGGTGACGAGAATTCGAGTAGAGGCACTTTAGATGTTATTATACCACCACTAAAGGATTTTCAAGGGAAAAACAATCCATTCTTGATGCAGAATACATATCCATCCAAGAAACTATTTTCATCTTCTAATATTTACAACAAACAAAATGGAAAACAGAATCATTTCCACTCCAGATTCTCGTTACCAATTAATTTGAATCCTTTAATGGGTCCGCTTGTGAGGCCAATGAAACGTAAACTGAGCGAAAAGGACATTTTTATCGGACCAAATGGCGAAGTGAAGCGAAGGAAATATAGAAGGCCTCGAAAGTACTTGCAATCACAGGTAATTAATTAAGAATTTTCTGAAAGAGTTCTGTATAAACTGCCATATTGCCAAACACATATAGTGCCTCATTTTCTATTTGTAAAAGTTTGTTTCTATAGGAGTAACGACCATCCCAAAAGAGCTTATTATGACTGTATACCATCATATTTCCTAAATGCGGTTATTAAATTATATTCTACGTTTTTAGCTCAACAAATCATGTCCTCTACCTGACGACACGAACAAAGCACCGCAGACAGAAAACGAAAACGGAGAAATCGCTCCTCCGAGCGGCCATATAAATGGCGTCAAATTTCACGGTAGAAGACTGAGACAAAGGCAAGAGAAAAACTACTACGAAAACACTCGACGGAACACGACCAACAGTACGAGTAATAATAACAGCGTGAAGAGTCTGCAGCTGAGCCCGCACAAGGCCGACAGCGCCGCGGCGGAGGTGGTCGCGGAGCAGCTGTCGGCGCTGAAGTCGAGCGTGCAGTCCTACTTCCGCGCCGGCCACTCCTGCCGCGTGCTCGCGCGCCGCCACGCGCCCGGCGCGCCGCCCGCCTACCTCATCGAGTGGGACTCCGGCGGCAACGCCTCCTAGCCACACTGCCCTACATGTATTCATTTCATTTCTATACATATTATTATTTTAATAATATATAAGTGCTTGTCTGTAATTTGGTTGTACAGTAAGATCAAGGAATGTGATATATTATTATTCCAATTGGATTTTGTTGTATTATTCTGTGAGAACATGAGGTTGACTTCTTTTTTGTTATTTATTTAATTATATTACCTCTTTTACCTATCACATACCTATTGGAGTATACAATTAGAATCACGCACGAGTCACAGTACGGCGACAGTCTTACGCTTAGGTGAACTTAATGGGTCTGCTAGATAATGTTGATAAGGAGCATGTTCTTGTAAGTTTCCTTTATTGTGGATAAAAGGTAAATGGATCTTAATTTATTGTTAAGGATCCTAATGATGCATGTCAGAGAAAAATATAAAAGACTTCAATTTATTAAAAAACAAAAACGGACTTCAAAAACCTAGGTGCACTAAAAAGCTAGAAATAACCTCATAATTCATTATATTTGAAGTCGGCGCCAATCCGTGTGTATTTGTATTCTGACGTAGACATAAAAAGACATATTACAATGTAAAATAAATATATTTCAAATCAAATCATTTGATCTGGTTTTAAACGACAGACTGATAAAAAATCTACTAACATTAAGCAATATTTGTCGAAACCGAATACGTAACAGAAATTCCATTTACTAATAAATATAAATCCACACCACCACCCATTGCACGTTGAGTCAAAGCAACATATAACTGTATGGGGTAATTATAATTATTCTTATACCTATTATGTTCGTCAATTTCAAACAATCCAAGCGGCAATTCAGTGTATGTCAGTTGTATGTCCTAACGGCAATGTCAGCTTTTCATTTTTCTGAACAAATTTCCCATCAAATTTTAAAATACATGGTCTTCATTTTATTTCTGACACTATGTTATTATGCAAAAAATAATCCTTATGATGAAGGCTTGATAAGGCTACAGGGTGATTATTTTTCTCATGTAACGGGTTCGATTCCCGGTTCAACCATGTGATTATTTAAATATCTATGAGGGCAGTTTTGATTGTTTTTTAAATTAAAATAATGTCTTCTTTCAGTAAAATGTTCCATCTACAATATTCAAGGTACTTTCCCTCCATGTGGCATAGCCGTGGGACACCCTGTATATATCTCAAGCATTTCGAACATTATCCATAAAAAGTGAGAAAACATGACGCGACATAACTCTCTATCTCCCGGAGCGTGGAGGGTTTCAGCTTTTCGAAATTGATTTCGACTTCGTCCGGATTGGAGTCCTGCAACGAGGGTTCCCTACTCTGAATGATGTGCACCACTTTACCGAGTTTGTCACCTGTCGTCAAATAAAATATTAAATTTTGGGTCATCAAAATAAATTAAGCATTCCCCGAACAGGAATCGCATATGCAGCGAGCGAAAATTTAGACGAAAGTTATAGTCGCCGAGGGCTTGCATCGGGAAGGAGGACTCACCGGGCAGCTTGTTGATGTTGAGGGATAGCTGGTACTTTTCGTCGTGAGACATGGGCTTGGCCTGGTCCTCGTCCTCCAAGTCGGGCGACGACTGGTGCTGCTTATCGAGTTTTCTCATTTTTTCTGGCAACGCGAGCAGTTCCTTTTCTAGTAGTTTAACTTTGTTGTTCCGTTCCTCCTCGGAATCGTCCGATTCGGACTCCGAGCTGCCCTTATCCATGTGCGGCATTTCATTACAACTTTTAAGATCATCGGAAAGCTTTTCCTTGCCCTTGGCTAGTTGCGGGTTCATGGCGACGTGGTGCGACGAGCCCGCCCCGCTCGGCGATAACAGATGTCCTGTTTGTAAAATTCGAACTGATTGGATATCGAGAACATAATTAAATACCCAATCAATAGGTAAAGTTTACGATTGCCACGTACCACCCATTCGATAAGATAAGTACCTACTTACTTTTCTCTAGGTATACGTCATCAAAAACAAAACTTGTAAAAAAATACCAAATCGATATTAAAAATCTTTTATGTTTTAAAAAATAAAAAAATATTGGAAAAAAATATTTTTAAAAACAAGCTTTTATTTAATTGCCTTTAGTTTTCGTGTTCTCCTCGGCAAGCCCTTTCCTTTATTACCCATACTGTGGTAGTGCAGAAAAAATAACTATTCCGCCATATTGGAATTAGAATGACGTCACATAGCTAAGCATGCATTGTCATCTAAAATAAGCGTGTATACCAAATTTCAGCTCAATCGGTTAAAGATAACTGATTTAAAATTCAGTTCCAAGATTCCACCCGGACATACATTGCAAGTTAATATATAGCTTGTAAAAATAATAATAAAATAGATTGACTTGGCCATCGTATGAAAATACAATGTATCTCACTAGTTTAGTGCGATTGCCAAGTCAATCTATTTTATTTAAAACATTATCTTTTCCCGCGACTTCGTCCGCGTTGAAGTCAAAAATGGTTTTAATAAGGTTTATGCAAAATTTGAAGTAGATTGGACAAAGAAATCACGTTGTCCCATACAAACTTTGCCCCACTTTTTCACCTCTTTAGGGGTAGGTTTCGGAAAATCCTTTCTTATCGGATCCCTACGTCATTCATACAAAGAACACACCCTCCAAGTTTCAGTTCTCTACGATCAGCGGTTTAGGCTGTGCGTTGATCCGTCAGTCAGTGTTGATATGGTCACTATAAGATGTTGTTAGGTTAGCTAATTCCGTAATAACTTAAGACAGAAGGTCCCTTAAGTAGGGACTTCATAAAGCAACCGACTTTGTATTACATGGATCTCACAACTGTTTACGTTAGAAGAACTGAGTTGCGAGACTTGTTTTGTTTTTGATGGCATCGCATTTCTTTTTGTTTATATTAGGTTATATATCTACACCTATTATTCCATTACATTATACAGCAGGTACACCGATTCATTAGTTATGGTTAATTATGGTCAGAGGGTCTGTCAGGTAAAAGTCACTCCGATCATATATCGTGTATTATCTATGACTCCGATTTTTATTCAGAAGATACGGGTATGCGCACCCGGCCTCCTCGAGCTACTACTGTGACCTCCCTTGTCCGTCCGTAGCAGTAGTATCCTACCCGATAATCCTAACCCTTGAATCCACTCCTACTCCTTTCCGCCAATTCACCACGGTCTGCCGTACCGACGGATGCATGTGTAGGGGCAAGCCGCCAGCCTACTCATTAGCGTGCCGCGTGCCTGTTGTCTGGGCCTTGGTTCTCCCAGGAACTAATTTACGTTGTCCGTACAAGCGGGGCTCTGTATACAGGGTATATCAGAAGTCCGAAATAATACTTTGGGTACGTATACGGTAACTAGCTCATATGTAGATGCTTAGACAGTTTATACCTAACTATAATAGTTTCTGAATTATAGGCCTTTGAACATTTGTCACTAGTATCCGTGTTGTGGCCTTTGGGTACACCATTAACCCCTTTAAACAATGTAAACTATATTTACGAGGTGCGGCTACTAATATTTATAAAACAGAACATGAAAATTGTACACAGGATTCGAGATATGACAAGTTCTTAAAATAAGCGACGTAAAAAAAGTTGAAAAAATCTGTTCTAATTTCGATGAAATTTGTATACCATTCGGTTGTATACCCGATACTAATGCAAACGGCCAAGTATTATTTCGGACTTCTGAAACACCTTGTAGATGGACCTCACATTTCCCTTGCTAATCGTGCGTGGGAACAAAAATGAGTAAAAACATCTTCTATACTAATAATAATATTATAATATAATAATATTATAAAGAGGAAAGATTTGTATGTAAGAATAAACTCAAAAACTACTGTAGCGATTTCAAACATTATTTTACCGTTAGAAAGCTACGTTATCACTGAGAAACATAGGCTAATTATGAACCCGTGCAAAGCCGGGATGGGCCGCTAATTAATAATCTCGGAGGCGGCGATGATGCTCGCCACACATCACGCGATTGTATCTCACAGGGCGAAAAGCGGACTACAGAGTGTCGCGTTGCTACGTCCAAGGTGGTAGAGATTGTAGCGAACCCAATACCTCGCCACTTCCACCAGCCGCTACTAGATGACGCGACTGTAGACACATCGCAATTCTACGCGTTCAAGAAATTATCCGCCATACAAAGTACTATGAAAATCCTAGCTCGCGGTACTGGTGTGTTCAACGATCTGAACTATATATACAAATTCCCCGACAACATCAATGGGGCGTAGCGGACCCCGCCAGGCATACCACCCGCCTGGCAGGAAAATCTTCCCTTTAACGCTAAAGTGGTGACCCCTACATTGAACACCGAAGCAACAACAACGTCGAGGACCACCAGCAACAAACATCTCCACCCTTCCACTGTTACCAGCACCAGAGCGTCGCCACCAGTCAAGAGCCACACAACAACCAGCCGAGCAGCACTGACACGTGTATCTGAAGGGATCATCACAAGCCGACTCACCGTGCTTCCTGATCCTGCCATACACGTCTCACACCTGCGCACACAGTCTCGACTCACTGCAGACTGGCGCAGACCTCACGGCACCATGCTCAGTCTCGACTCACCGTAGACACAAGCATCATTCCTGGCATCCAGCTTCAGCAAATTCGGCCCCTGGTCTCGGAAGGGAGTCCTGTAGCGAACCCAATACCTCGCCACTTCCACCAGCCGCTACTAGATGGCGCGACTGTAGACACATCGCAATTCTACGCGTTCAAGAAATTATCCGCCATACAAAGTACTATGAAAATCCTAGCTCGCGGTACTGGTGTGTTCAACGATCTGAACAATATATACAAATTCCCCGACAACAACCTCAATGGGGCGTAGCGGACCCCGCCAGGCATACCACCCGCCTGGCAGGAAGATCTTCCCTTTAACGCTAAAAGATTAAGTTTATGAATTATGTCAGGTGATTAATAAAAGATGTAATTAATTATTGTCAGCTGTGCTGTGACAGACCAAAAGAAAGGGATGGATATAGGATATCACAACACGGTTCTTTAACGGCAATATGGTCCGGGGTCCCGGAAACGGAGCGGGCCTGTCAGGGTGTTGGGATTATTATCCTCTCTAATCGGCTGGCAAAATGTTTGAAAGGATATGAGTGCGTGAGTCCCAGACTTCTTTGGATCCGACGGAAGTTTAGTACGAATTTTCGTACTAGCTGTATACGCACCGGATAATGGGCGTCTAGCGTTGGAAAGGGAAGAATTCTGGGAGAACGTGAGAGAAATATTGAATACGTCCAAGCATAATGAGATAATTAGTTAGTTGGGTTGGTGTGGAGAGAGACGAATACGAAGGAATTATAGGAAAATAAATACAATACGGTTACGGACTGTAACATCGTTATCTTCTTTTTATTGTTTTATAAAGTAAGTACTTACTGCTTTACGAATATCGACTCCTTTATAAGTATCCTTCAGGATATCCATAAAATTAAATTTTCTGTTTTCTCTCTCTAGTCTATAATCTTCAAATAGTGATGTGACTCGAGCCGTTTTTTATTCGAGTTACTCGAGTGAATTAGTAAAACTCGTTACTCGAGAGAAAATAAATTTGACTCGAGTTACAGGTTCAACTCGGTGCGCCGAGTAGATTCGAGAAGCGCTACGCTAGATGTTTACGTCACTAGTTTACGTCGGGACTTTACAAGTTCAAACTTGCACCTTGAATATAATTTTAAAGTTCAAAATACTTCTATTTTGTGATGTTTGGAACGTAGTTCCTTATCGCGCGTTGCGAAAGGGGGCTGTACGGAAAAAAATAAGACGCTATATTGTACGAAATTTTTGTAACGACACTTTTACATATGTGTGTGTGATTTTTATTATATACGTTTATGTTCGATTGCGATTTCGATGTGTATGTGTGTGTATGTATATGTACTTTTTTTTATTTCAAAAGGAACTTCGTTCCATCCGGGTGTCCCTTGACACCTATCAATTTTTTTTTTTAATAATATTAATGTAAAAAAATAATTTAAAAGGAATGTTTAGTTCTAACGTTCTAACAAAAGCCTGATTTAGTCTGATTATTATCAAATTATTGATACTTAATTATCAAAAGCTAAATTTAATTTTGAAATAAAGTTTTGAACAATATAAACTGATAACTTCTTATTTGCAATTATTATTTCAAGTTATTTATTTTACATGGCAACTTAATTAGTCGTAAGAAGTCATTTTATTTTTCTTTGTTGAATAATGACGTAAATAAGGTAAATAATGTTTTTATATTTTATTTCATATTACCAAATATGTATTAGTAATTTAATAAAGATATTTAAAAATTATTAATTTAAACTAATCGAAACTCAACTCAAGTGATAAATTCTTACTAGAGTTGTAAGGAGTGTAAGTAGTTTACTCGAGTGACGTAGTAAAATTACACGAGTCGCATCACTACCTTCAAATCACAATGACGTGCACAATCCTGTCATTTCTTATTCAACTCAGTCACTTATTCATTCATACTTTCATTCAACAATCTAATCGGTCGTTCCGCTAATCATTCGCGCTTGAATGAGCGCGGGTAAATTCAAATTACTTCAACCCTCCATAATTCAAATTAAGGAAATGTTAGATATGTATGTTGGTAATCACTTCTTTACATGTATATTTAGCTTTGTTTGTATATTTAGCATGATTACAAGAAAGTGAAAATAGACTGACGAAAGAAATATACCAGGCGAACGTGAGTCAAGAAAGAAGAAAGGTCAAGTCCGTAGGACCCTTAACCGACGAAAGTGCATGAAAAGATGACTGTGGATGAAGCGAAAGAAGTATGTCAGGATCGTAGCATGTAGCAAACAGTAGTCTCTGCCTACCCCCATGGGATACAGGCGTGAGTATGATTCATTAACTGGAACTGTTAACTTTGTAATCCTATACATTTATATGGGAAAAGTTATGCAGTTGGTGTATCTAGGAAACTGGGCCGTAATTGCAAAATTAGTTGCCGTAAGCAATACAAGCTCAAACACAATTTTAGATTGTACATATTCGCGTGCGCCAGCTGTAACGGCGGCAGTGAATATCTGCGGAGACTGGATCTGTGCTGGCTGGACCTGGCGCATCTCGCGCTCTACAACCTCACCGCGTACAACGCACGAACTACTTTGACCTAGACAATGTTATAATGCCGTACATCATGGACAATTGGCACGCCCTACAATTACCTGAAAAGGTATGCCACAAGTTTTACTCTATTAAATTAAAATACAAAAAGCGACTTCAATTTTAATTGAGTAGAGTTCATAACTTGAAATTGCGTTAATAACTGACTATTAGAATACAAGAAGTATGGTATTTTTATAGGGTCGCGTCGATGCTAAACTTTTTTTTTTTTTTAACTAGCCTAGCAGTGGTAGCCGAGTGGTCGAACGCACGCCTTGCAAATCAAAGTGTGCAGGTTCGAACCCCGGCTCGCACCTCTGGGTTTCATGTGCGAATCTCATTTACATCCAAGATTACCACTTGCTATGAAACGGTGAAGGAAAACATCGTGAGGAAACCTGCACGTTTGAGGGAACTTGACTAGTTCTCGATGTGTGAAGTCTGCCAACCCGCACTGGGCCAGCGTGGTGGACAAAGGCCTGAATCCCCCTCGCATTGAGAGGAGGCCCGTGCCCAGCAGTGGGACGTTAAAAAGGGCTGTAGTTTTAACTAGCCTATAATAGTGTCCCACTCCTGGGCAAACACACTTCCACACTTCTCTGTCCTTGGCAACCCCCGGCCACGTTTTTCCCACAAAGGTGTCAAGGTCGTCTCGGTCGACCCCGGCGGCGGCGGCCAGTACTGGGAATCCAGCTGGTGGTGATATAAGCCCACCTCTGCGGGTCCATGCGCGAGACGTGACCAGCCCACTCCCACTTCAATTTCGCCGTCTTTTTTCCCACGCCCGTGACGCGAGTGATGTCACGCAGGATGTGTTTCTGATCCGGTCGGTTCGTTTCACACCCAGTATGCTGCGTTCCATAGCTCTTTGGCAAACCTTGAGTTTGGATTTCTGTTCTGTCAGTGACCATGTTTGTGCACCGTAGGTTAGGACGGGCAAGATACACATGTCGACGAGTCTACGCTTTAAGGATATCGGAAGGTTGCCCTTCATGCTAACCTATTTGTTCTTTATATCTCAAACGCAATCAAATCAAAAATCATTTAAATTTACCAACGCGTAGTGCAATTAATAGGATAAAATTACAACAGGGTAATAATAAATACAGTGAATAACCATCCACTGATACTTTCTGACCAAATATACATTCTTGCAGGAAATAATGTAAGTGGACTCGCGAGTCTCGCGACTGACCGTCGCGACGCGATGGTGAACGTTGCAATGCCGCATGGGAGATGGATTTAAAGTTCTGTAAATTTTGGGGAATCCTTTTAAAGTTAGGTCAGTAAAGTCATTATTTTCGATTCTCATAGTCAGTAAAATCAGCATGTATTATCATACAATCTGTTTCATAAAAACAACACTAAACACGGGTTGAATTGAGAACATCCACCTTTTTGAAGTCGGTGTATAAATCCTAATAGAACCAATTTCGGTGAACTTGGGTCTACTAGATAATGTTGATAAGGAGCATGTTCTTGTAAGTTTCCTTTATTGTGGTTAAAAGGTAAATGGATCTTAATTTATTGTTAAGGATCCTAATGATGCATGTCAGAGAAAAATATAAAAGACTTCAATTTATTAAAATGTCTAATATTTATATGCAAAGGGAAAACTACCCGATGCTAAACCAAACAGCGATTTAACTATGTTAAAATTAACTTCATATTTACACAAAACAAAATAAATATGTTTCAAGTTTTGAATTTCCATACATGGATGCACATGTTCTATAGTTATTATGCTAAGATTTTCATAACGCCTGCCAGATGGTAATGCATCGCGGCGATTGATAAAATAAATGTGCAGCTTCAGCCACAAATAGGCGAAAACAAAACAACAATTTAAACAACATAATACAATATGGAATGTCAATATATTTTACTTCATATTTATCTACATTTGATTTCGAGTTTGAGAGTAATGGCTGAAATTAATTTGCTTAACAATATACAATGTTGCCGTGTACCATTGTTAAAGATATTAATTATACTTTTATCTCATGCTGAGTACGTAGAATTGGATTCAAACTTTCACTACATTTCCACTGGAGTTATCTATCTACAAACATAAAAAGACATATTCCAATGTAAAATAAATATATTTCAAATCAAATGTATGACATTTGATCTGGTTTTAAACGACAGACTGATAAAAAATCTACTAACATTAAGCAATATTTATCGAAAACCGAATACGTAACAGAAATTCCATTTACTAATAAATATAAATCCACACCACCACCCATTGCACGTTGAGTCAAAGCAACATTTAACGGTACGGGGTAATTATAATTATTCTTATATTATGTTCGTCAATTTCATACAATCCAAGCGGCAATTCAACAGTACTGTTTCGCAAACAGCACGACCATGCAATGAGGAATGGCGTGAAGCTATGTAACATTTTCATGGTTCATTTGATTGTTTATTCATCAATTACATAAAACATGTTGATTTTTCAATATTAATCTCTACCGTCGTTTAGTCATTTGTAGATACTATAAAACTATCGTGGAAGGAAGGTGACGCTTCTAAAACAAAATATAAATATAGACTTACGAATGTAAAGAGAGTTGTTTACCTTTAGAAGCTTACATACAAACTTATATTATACAAGTTAATGTTAATTAAAATGCAACCCCCTAGTAAAGGCCCATAATACGCGACCACGAAATTATAGACGTTACAACAGTTAAAACTATTCACAGCACTTAACCACATGTTAGTCAACTGTTCCACGCACAAAACGATCACAAACTCACTTAGGTGTCATCTCATCACCATCATTATATCGATTGCATTGACGTAACATTAATATTCATATACTCATATGTACAATTAAATAACATTGTCCTTGAAACACGTTACAGTGATTCTTCAAATGCGGCCATTAGGTCGCTTTGCATGTTCATATCTATCTGCCCAGCCATCTGAAAATAATCACACATTATTATTACATCAGAAACTACTATTACTTAATTGTGATTAAACTACAAAAAAATTGATTGCTTTTAATTACTCCAGGCAAGTGCCTGTAAGTGCCATACACACAGTAATTTCATTAACAAATTGGATATAGAGATCCAATTAGTTAATAAAATTATCAGGGTCATATTACAGGGTCATCACTCATTTCGTCACTGTATTCGGTTTGACCGGACAGTCAGTATAGGTGAGCCTATCACTCCCTCACAATGGGGCGTCGACCCTGGCACGTCAAACATTTTGCCCATTCCAAAACGCACTCAGCGTCAAAATTCGCTCGCGCTGTCAATATCAATGCGTTAAAGAATAATTTTTTCCATGATACATCCGCCATCTATATCACTGTCACCACCCATCTTTATTTATATGTATTTATTGAATGTCCTTTCTATTAATTACTCGACATTGGCATAAATAAAGCCAAACGCAGGTGCAGTCATTTCTCATCTTATTCCATTAAATTTCGTCATTTCACTCATTTCATTAAAAAAATAACTTTTTCCATGTCAATACAATTTGATATTAGCAAAAAATTTGACGCGCGAGCTTCGACGCCTCAGTGTGCCTATGTAACTAGGATGGAGGCGTATGTTACTCACAGCTTCGCGGCGGCGTCGTTCCTGCTCGCGCTGGCGCAGGCGCTCGCGCTCGGAAGCAGCGGGCTTGTCTGCGGCGGCGGCGGCGGCTGCTGCGGCGGCGGCGGCGGCGGCGGCGGGCGGCGACGCGCGCGCCACGGGTGACACGCTCGGCGACGCCACCTCCGCGCTCTCCGTCTTGCGCACACCCGCACCCACTCTGAATACCACAACATATATTCATTAATATAAAATGTCATTGTTCCCCCCGGAAGTGCATAGCATCAACGACGATAAAGATTCGTGCCGTCCACTATACCTTTGATAATCTATTCCGTACATACCTCATTTTATCCTCGTCGGGATGTCGCCTCTCTGTTTCTTGCCGTTGTCTTTCTCTTTCGGCTTGTTCCTTTTTCCTCAACTCCTGTTGTTCGATGAGTGCTCTTTGACGGTCAATTTTTTCTCGCGCTTGTTTCTTGAATGCCTGCAAACAATCAATTAATACATTAACTTTAAAATGCAATGACAACATGAAGAAGACAAGCTATCTCGCGTTGAAAGCAAAGTATGAAAATAGGTTCAAACTTCGGCTTGTACTTTTGAGTGAATTAAACTAGCAATTAATAGTATTTTCACTTGCTAAATATCGCGAGGAAACCTGCTTGTAAGTTTTTTGGAAGAGGTGTGAAGTTTACAAGCTTAAAGTGGGTCAGCATGCTGCACTATGTGCGAAGTGCACCTGGTGTAATTGCGTATAGCAAACCTCCCCATTACATTGGAATCTAATATAATAGAGGAAATATATGTGCATCCGTGCGAACTCCTAATAGGTACAGACTTAATGGTATTTAGTAATATTAATATGGATATACTTTAAATACAGAATTCACTTAAAACCAACTCACTTGAAAACTATCCATAACTGGCTTTTGTTTTATTTGGTTGTTGCTACCAGGGTTAGGTATATTCTGCGGGCTACCGGCCTGCGCGAGTGACGACCACGAGCTCGCATTCTTCAAATTATTCTGTTCCTGTTTAAGCTTAAAAGCTTGTGCAAAACTGGAATTCTTTGCCTCCTCCATTTTCTTTTCCATTTCGTACTTGGCTCTTTCGGACATATTATTAACGATCGCGTTGGAGACACCCATCAGATCCTCTATGGGCTTCGGTGTCAGCAGCGGTTTCGAGTCTTCCTTTTTTAACGCGGGTGTCATCAAACACGGCGCCGAATGCATATTGTGATGCGACTGGGCTATGACGCCGTGCGGCGCTACGGGCACGGGGTCGAAGATGGAGGACACGGGCGCGGCTCCGGGCACGTTCACCACGTTAGGGTTGACGTCGGGCCGCAACGCGTCCCGGTCGTGATGCATTTTATCCACAAAACCGTTGTGGGACGGAAGGTACATTTCGTTTTTTATCTGTTCGGGCACCCGAGCGATCTCCGTCAACCCTCCCAGCTGCGCCATCAGATTCTGGTGCGCGGCGTCGGACATCATCTGCGGTTTGGTCAGGGAGAATTCGTCCTCGAGCCGCATCGACGACTCCGACGCGCCGACGCTGACATCCATGGGGACCTCCGCCTTCAGACTTCGTTCGAGGCTGGCCAACGACCGCTCGATGGGATCGATGTATTGAGAGGTGTCCACCCTGTCCAGCCCGTTCCGAGGTTCAGACTTAACGGCCGGCTTCTGCTCCTCGGCGTCTCGCGCGATCGGCGTTAGCGACGCGTCCACTGCGCCGGGGGCAGGATGGGGGTGGGGGTGGGGGTGGGGGTGTGGGGCGGGCGCGGCGGCGGGCGCGGGCGCGGGCGCGGCGGCCGGCGGCGGGGGCGGCGCGGGCTCCGGCGCCGGGGCCGGCTCCGCAGCCTCCACCTGCGGCGCGGGCGCCACCTCGGGCGGCGCCAGACTGATCGGCTTGACGGCGGCGGGCGCGGGCGGCGCCACCGGCACCTCGGCCGCCGGCGGAGCTGCAGGCGTGGCCACCGCGACCTTCTGTAGAAACGTTTGGAGATTCGACCGAAATCAACATTAAGGACAAAGACGCTGAACGGTTAAAGGATTAAATAAATATATTTTTTATTAATTCACACCACAAAACGAATATTACAACGTACCGTTGGCGGTGGGTGTTGATGTTGCTTCTTCGGTTTTTTTTTCGGCGTTCTACCAGAACCTGTACCTGGAATGAACACAAAACACCAAAGATTGTGAGTTAATGACGATACTCACATGTATTATACTGAATAATACTTAACTTGATTTGGTATATTTCATGTTCCAAGCCCAAGCGTACGAAACTTTGCTTAAGTATACAAATATTAATTACGTAAGAGGAGAAGCCGGTTGCGTTGGAAATATTATATTCACTGATACAGTTCGGTGAACTTTCTTTTAAGTTAATATTTTTAATGAATTAAACAAGTACTTAATTTAATTTGACATATCAATAATGCACATATAGTTCAGATCTCAGGGTAACCAAATGAAAATCAATATAAGTTACTTAAAAGATTTACTTAAATCAGTATAATATTGAAATATATACAAAGTTTATTTCCACTCGTTCTTAAATCTATTAAATTTTAAGTCATGAGTTGATTAAATCAATCTTACATAAAATTTAACACATATGGTGTTTGTTTACACTTCAACTCTATATTAACATTACAATTCAATATTATGTTCAAGTAACTGATTGCACCAAGTGTACACATTTGTTTAAAAATTAAAACGACAGCAGATTAATGAATCATACTAACTGGAGCCTAAATAATAACTTGTAGTGTGTATATTAGCAATGTTTACAATGACCAACAACAAAGTAAGCTGAACTGAGTGATTAAGTTGCTATCTCATTATAAGTTACTCTATTATCAAAATTTCACAGATAAATTCTCGTTTATAAAGACGAAATTATAATAATTAGTTCACATTTGTTCTATTTATTTCCTCCCCTATTGCGTGAAAAGAAAGAAAGTTCTAGATAAAATATGTTTACTACACTAACTTATTTTAGAAGATCTCTTTAAGCAACCTGCAAATTGTACTTGTTAAAAATATATTTTATACACTACAAGAGTAAAGATGCGATTTCATTAAGAATCAACTAAAATTACCTTAGCTGTAGTGTATAATGAAATAAAATGTATAATCTTACTAATTGTTCTAGTCTGATTCAATTGAGCTAGTCAACTTGAATATTAAAATCTAAAATAAAATATTTATACATACGCATGTGTAAAACTTTCTAAATAATAACATACAATACTAGTAAAATGGTCAACATTTTACCAACTAAGTCAAACGTAAGTTGTGATGTTACGGACAACAATAATTTATTTACATCAATTTGAAACGGGTTTGTGGTGGGGCCATTTTAATTAATGCCAAATGCTAGTTACAATTTATTTAGGCCTCATTGAATGCGAATATAAGATTCGTTATATGCGCGCTTCTGGATTTAATTTAATGACCTAAATAGGTAAGCACAATAATATGACGTACTTACTTGTGTGTCGTATGGTAGACGGCATAACCATGATGTGTGTATGTTTATCAATTCTTAATAAAAAACGATAATTTATAGCAAAAATAGTTGACTTATTTTAAAATAAGTTTATCTCAACAAATGTACACACATCAAATTTTAATATAAGTACATAAATGAGTTAAATGTGAGAATTTTCATTATCCACGCAGTGGACAAAATAAAATGGATCGCCTTAATGTTACACATCCGCTGGCTCAAGATATAATTTACAAATAATCGTAACAGACATCCATAGTAATATATTAATGCATACATACACACTAAATAGCGTTTACCAAATGTATCAGACTACTAATCGTGTTATTTCAGTTCCCAAAATAAAGCAATAACGCTCATAGTCAATGGTACTTGATGTCAATTTACAGATATAAAATGAGCTACGTCAAGAATTGCTTCAGATTGTATGACAATAATTACTACATACCTGAAATAAAACTTACGTAATTCAAAATAATCTAGAGCCCGCGATGTCTTCACAATAATTTATGAGTTCATGGCATTTTGTTGATACAAGTTTGCAAACAATTTGTGAAGGAGGGAGGCCAGCATTAGGTATTTCATGTTAAGAAATTAATAATTTTGATCACACGTCACGAAAATCGTCGAGAGCAAGCATCAAAAGAGTGTCAAGCGTCAAACCAATGAACATACCTTTTCAATTACATACATTTTTAACTACAACATGTCACAATATTACATCCTCATTGTAACAACATGAGAGGTGAGTCCGCCGGGGGCTAAGTTTGCTTGCTAGGCTAGGATGGTATCCTTCCTTACACAATTGTTTGCATTACTCCCTACGGCTGGTCGCCTCGCCGGCCGCTAGCCCGCGCCGCTCCTCCCGCACACCCGCCCGCAACACTGGACGTAGCGACACTACTATCTATACTTGTTCTTATCGTAGCTTCATGTCTCGCACGAGCTCTAATCATCATCATTATTATGCAGGTTTCAATTTCACACTCATAAGCAATTAGTACCGTGAGATCTGAACTTTCCAATAATAAAATTACAAAACGAGATCGAAATTTTAAGGATGCAAATGAAATAATATCGCAATTGAGGACATGATATAGTTAAAAATATTAATATGAAAAGGTATTTCCTATTGGTTTATGAAAGCAAACCAAATATTAAATCACTCTTACCGGCCCCGATTCAACTGTATCAGCGAACACCGAAGCTGGCTTCTCCTCCTCACTAACAACAACTGTTTTGTGCCTTTACCAACATTTCTTACAATGCGATGCAGACTTCAGATTCATATTAACAAGTTGAATCAAACTTTAGGTGGTACCACTCTCCAATATCACAGTAATGAAAATTATATTTATTCAAAACTACTTTCGCAGCACTCAATCATACTCGAAAACCAAACTACACATGACGGGGAGGTCGTGGCTCGTGTCTCGAGCGCGACACCTCGCAGACACCCTTCCACAACTTCGATTACTCATTCATTACAAAATGACGTATGTACCGCAATTCAGATTTAGAAATTAGCACCTGGTATTTACAAACCCCGTAATATTTTATTAGGGGAAACACAATCACACTACTTGTTTACTTTCGTTACGTTACATTGTCTGATTTCAGGAATTGATAAATAAAAATAGTTTAATAATTATTCACATACACATACCTTGCACGTTTTTTAATATGGACACATGCAACTCCTCAACCACACAGACAAAAAATATTAAATGACATAAAATATAAATAGTAATTTTATGTTCTCGTTTAAGTCTTTTAATAAATAAATATCATATAAGAGGACCCTTTATTGCCGCAAGAGTGACTCAGTCGTCATACCCAAAATCAAGCTCATGCCAGCAACTACACATCCACACATACTTTCTCACAAGGCTTAGTACAAGCTTTAACAGCATCGAATGCCGATTCAATGAACGATTCCTTCCTACATTTCACAGCAGCACGGGAAAATAAACCATTACTGTCAAATGTACAGAAATATTCGATCAAGTCAATCGATGTTTGAATACTTTCGGAACTCACACGAAGAACCCAGATGTCAATACCTCATGCTCATTTCAGTTACAGCAATTTTCCATGGTCACACTTCAGTCATTCATTCTGTTACTGATATAAATTCAGACTAGAATAAAATTTACTGTTAAAATTGCAATTCAAATTATAAATTAAAAAAAAACTTTACCATTCAATTATACCATTAAAAAATACTGGCAAAGGTAAAAAACTTATCATTTTCGAAATACTCGTGAAAAAATGCTAATAACCTACATATATATTTATATATCTCAAGCATTTCGAACATTATCCATACAAAGTGAAATATTCATCTTAATTTAAATGCAAGTATCATTAAAATCTATTACTAAAACTTTAATTTACATAGTATGGTACAATGTTGATACCAATCAGTGCTATATTTTGTGTCTGTCAATGAAATGATTCAATCATAAACGTGGCGTCGGCAATGATCTAACCTGCTTCACTGTCACTGCTGTCCGAGGAGCTGGTGTCCGTGCTGGACGACGAGTTGGACGAGTCCGACGAGCTGGAGGACGACGACATGCCGCCCAGCGCTTCTTTACAACCCTCTGCTCAAAACAAACACTATTATTTCATCTATTCAATACTAGCTACCCTATCTCTTTTCTGCAAATCGTATCGGCCACCTGCCGTCTAAATAACCTTAAACCATTCTAGCTTCTCTTGAACTAACTAAACTCCAAGTCCCTTTAACTAAACTTCAGCATGTTGCAGTCCTCACTTTCGTTAAGATCGTTCGTAAGCGATCAAGATCGCTCTTAGATTAGATTTGGTCGTAGTTTCTGTACAACAACGGTTGAGTCATTGAGAGTTTTCGCGCAATGATACCCAATACAACTGTCTACGGAATGGTCATTTTGGCTATGACTAGATATTTACCTAATTCTAACAAAATATATACTATGGAAGTGTCAAGACCATGTAACTATAAAATATAATATGTATATCAGTAAGTACATAAAGGAGACGGATACGCTTTCATACATTCTTGGGCCCAGTTGTACAAATATGAGAGTGGTGTCAATTAAGAGCTTATATATTATCAAACCATCTCCGAAAATTTTGCTGATCTTGGCTATCTGAGAGCAGAATTATTAGAGATTTAGTAAAAGTGTGGTTATTCAACAAAGTGACAACAACCTAGATACTAAACAGCTGATTTTTTAACTGTGATTGTTATTTTGTTTTAATATACAGTTTTGGTGTTAATTCAACCACTTTAGTGTATTTTAATATATTAAAATGAATACAATTATGTGCTTAATCATTAATAACACAATTTGTTTTTGAGCTACCGAAGGTGCTCACTCTGTCTGGGGCGCGCGGTCGTTCGGAAACTTGTCCGTCGACATTTTGTGGAGCGTTCGGAAACGCGGACGCCACACAGTTATTTACTATATTAATTGTAGTTTTTTTTTATTGTTCATTATTACAATGTATTTATTCATTTTGATTGAATCAATAAGTATTTTATGTTCAATTGTTTAAATCATTCACAGTAATCGATTATTGTAATCGATACTCTATTTCTTCAGTGAAATAAACTTATTTTTATGATTTCTCGTCTCCCGGATAGTGAATAGTGAATTGAGCTGATTTTTTTATATTTTGAATCAGAAAAAAATACCGCTTTTTTTAAACCATATCTCAACTTATTACAATTGGGCCCAGAGATCCCCATCTCCTTTAAAAACAAAATTGCATAAAAAAAAGTAGGTTGAATGCAGAAACAAACCTTTCTTTTGTTGCTGTTTTTTGTTTGTTCCCAATTGGCCAGATACATCTTGCAGCCTTTTCTCCAACTCCTGCTTTTTCTCAGCAATTTGTTCATCCTTTGATTTCCCAGATACTTTACGATCTAAAAATAAATATGGATCATGTAGGTACAATATGTATTTTTATGCAAATAGCAAACAAATAATACCAACATTATTTGCCGATGGGAGGGAAAGGGGCAAGGTAAGATAAAAAGGGAGGCGTTTTAGGTGCGACACAACATCAAAATATTCAATTAACAAAATGTGTATTGGCTGTCTACCTTAGATTTTAATCTCACATTTTAATGGCATAGAAAAAATCGTATTGTGAATTCCGAATCGAAAACCACACTAGGTGATATAATAAAAAAACCAAGGAACAGTAAGCTACTATGTTTTCTACCTTAACGGATAATAATTCAGGTCAAATAGATGGAAAGGATTTAAACATAATAAGATAATACAAACTATACTCTTAAAAACGTAAAAAAACTCAAGTTACAAGAAACAAATAAGGAATTTATAAGATGTTATGGCGCCTATAAATGCGCTCGACTTTTTTTATTTGATACGTACGATCAAGTAGCATCGAGTGTCGGTAACGACAACGGACGATATAATATTAAGAGCATATTTCTAGGCACTTTTACATTTCTACTCTAAATACACAGTAATTCATTAGATTATAGAAAAAAACATTAAAAACAACAAAGATTAGGATGAAGGTAGATCGAGGACAGGTGTTATATAAGATAGGAAACAGGATAAGGTAAATAATGTCGGTTCAACTCACAATAAGGCTTACGTGTCTTTTTCCGAAGACATGACGCGACATAACTCTCTAGCTCCCGGAGCGTGGAAGGTTTCAGCGTTTCGAAATCGATTTCGATTTCGTCCGGATTGGAATCCCGCAACGAGGGCTCCCTACTCTGAATGATGTGCACCACTTTACCGAGTTTGTCACCTGTCGTAAAATAAAATATTAAATTTTGGGTCGGAACAAGAATAAGCATTCCCCGAAAGGGAATCGCATGCGTAGCGAGCGAAGATTCGGACGAAAGTTATCGTCGCGGAGGGCTTTCGTGGGTAAGGAGGACTCACCGGGCAGCTTGTTGATGTCGAGGGAGAGCTGGCGCTTCTCGTCGTAGGACATGGGCTTGGCCTGGTCCTCGTCCTCCGAGTCGGGCGGCGGCTGGTGCGGCGGTGGGGCGGCGGCGGGCGCGGCGCTCTTCTTCTTGGGCGGCGCCGCGCGCGCGCCCGCCTTGCCGCCCGCCGCCGCGCCGCCCGCCCCGCCCGCGCCGCCGCCGCCGCCGCCCCCGCCGCGCTTGCCGCCCGCCTTGCCGCGCAGCCCGCCGACCACTGCATTACATAACACCCTAGCGTTAAAACGGCTCTTCTGTTCTACTTCTGCAGGTGACCGAATTGCAAGTAAATCTCGGGATCTAATCGGTGCGTCGTAAAAAAGCCTCTCGCGCGTCTGCGATCTGCAACCGAACGTGTTGTTAACCTCACCTATGTTGTCGCCGATATTATTCGCCTTCGCCGTGTAAGCCGTCACCGTATTCGCTTTGGGCACGGCGTTATTCGTGATCGGTTTCTTCTGCTTATCCTTAACTTTCTTTTTAGCCTTTTTCTTAGTATTAGATTCTTCTACGAGTTTTCTCATTTTTTCTTGTAACGCGAGCAGCTCCTTTTCTAGAAGTTTAACTTTGTTGTTCCGTTCCTCCTCGGAATCGTCCGATTCGGACTCCGACTCGGAGCCGGACTCCGAGCTGGACGCCGAGCTGCCCTTGTCCATGTGCGGCGCGCCCGCGTGCACGGGCTCGTCGGGGATCTTGGCATATCTAAAACGAATATCATGTTAATACGTAGCCGCGGGCGGAGCCGTTGATTATGATCCTAATGATGAATAGTATATTCAACAAGACTCACCTCATTTCAAACACGTCTTGAAGTTTTCGGGCCATCGCGACGACGTCGTGATCCGGGGGGTTGTACTTGTAGCAATTTGTAAATATTAGGCGAACGTCCGCAGCGAATTCGGCGGCCGATTTGTACGCCCTGTTGTCCATTTTTTGCTTAACGGTCCCGAGGTCCATTGGTTTCTTAATAATATCGAAATAATCATGAAGTCCAAGCAATTCAGCATCGACAGGTTTGTAGAATGGCCAGGCATAACCCTGTCAAACAATTATTTAAAGTATTTTTAGATCTTTGTTTTTTTGTAAATGACGAGGCCGAATAATTGCAATAGAAATTACTTACTGAATGTTTCTTGGAGAACAATTCTTTTAATATTTCATTACAACTTTTAAGAGCATCGGAAAGCTTCTCCTTGCCCTTGGCTAGTTGCGGCGTCATGGCGGCGTGGTGCGACGCGCCCGCCCCGCTCGGCGACAAGCCGCCCATCTTGAACCCGTCATCCGCCACCCTATTCGCCTGAACATGGTAAATGGTCACTTAGGTATCATTTGTATAAATAAAAATAAGCATAGTAATATGGTCATAATTTACCTTCTTCTGTCGACCACTTTCTCTTCTAGTGGAAATTTTTGCCGGTTTAGGTCCGCTTTGCTGATCGATCGTAGGAGTAGTGTATCCACCCTCAAAAGAGCTGCCCATAGGTGTAGTTGTGTCGGCTTTTCTTTTCACGCCCTTTTTTACCTTAAAATCAAATTACATTAAAAAAATCTCAAAGGGCAACTCGTTTCAACATAAACATTAGTAAACGATATATGTTGTAAAGTAACCTTAGCGGGTTGAGTTTGCGACAGCGCAACCGGGGGTATGGTCGGGACCGGCGGCGCCGCGGGTTGGGCCACGTGAAAACTCGACGGCTGCGTCGCCACCTGAAACGAAGCGATGTAGTAAGCGATACGGCAAACTACACATAGCAAGTGGTCGAAATTAATCGCTCATCTCTCGCGATCGCGTCACGAACATGCTTTATGTTATAACAAGCGTCAACAGCAATAGGAACCGACGTCAAAGTTTGTAGCAGGAGGGAATAAAAGGTGTTACATATATAAGTGGTTCTAAACGTCATCAGCATAGTGGTTAACCATAACCAGCCCTCATAACCAATAGATGCCAGGATCGGTCACCACACACACAGGCTATGAAACCTGGTAGTTTCTCAGATGTATAATTTAAAGCAATACATGTGGCCACTCCTAACATCAGAATTGAATAAATTTGGAGGGCCTATCGAGACGGAAGTTAGTGTAAGAAGTGCGCGACTGACCTGTTGTGGGAGTCCAGTGTGCGTGGCGGGCGGCGTGGCGGGTGGCGCGGCGACGGCGGGCGTAGTGGTGGTGTTGGTGGAGCCCACCAGCGCGGGGTGCGGCGGCGGCGCCTTAAGCGTGGCGCGCGCCGGCACCGCGCCCCCGCCGCCGCCCGCCGCGCCGCCGCCGCCGCCACCGCCCGCCGGCACGCCGACCCCGCCCCCGCCCCCACCGCTAACGCTAGTGCCGCGCTTCTTCACGCTCACGCTGACACCGCCGCTACCCTTTCCGCCCTTCGATGGCGTCTCGATCTCCTTCTCCTCCTTGTCCATCTGCGCTATCTGTAAATTTCGATAATTCATTGCAGATTCCTTCGCCCCAACACGTAAAAACGGACGACTCGGCCGCCGGAGCACACGAATCGTTAATTTCCGAAGTTACGAGGGATAGTGTGTGATTATACTCTCATAACAGGCATATTCGTCAAATAGTAATATATGCTAAGATAATGTTGAGCTTAGCATCTTAGCAGCTGAATACGACTTATACACACCTTCTAGTAGATTGGTTGGATACTATCGATAAATTATGCACTCACCCGATTCAAGAACAGTTTTTCCAGCGTCTGCGCCATCACTACCACGTCCTCTCCCGGTTTATTATAGACGTAGCAGTTGGTGAACATAGTGTTGAAATCCTGAATACATTCTTGAGCCGAGTAGTAGTAGTTGGATTCGAGCCGCTTTTTTACTGTTCCCAAATCCATAGGTTTTTTAATAATTTTATGGTAGTCCTATAAAAAAAATATTGATATTAAATGGTGCATATAAGCCACTTTGTAAAAGTAAGGTCCATGTACTTACTGGAAGATTTAATTTTTTCGCGTCGACCGGCTGGTGGAAAGGCCACGCGAACTGATGCTTCCAGACCGCCTTCATAACATTCTTTTGAAGAAACTGCAGCTGATTTGTCATCCGCCCGTGCCGGCGCGGCGGCTCGTCGGGCGGCGCGCCATTGACCGGCTCCGCCGTTGGCTGTCGATTGATTCATTGTGTATAGCTAACAATGACTACTACTAGATAGATAGATAGAATGCTCTATATATCGTGTGGTCTCACCGTGCTGGTAGTTGCAAGAGGATCGACTGCCTGCTGCATTGTGCTGGAGTCAGCAATCTACCTGCCAAAGCGACGTAAACAATGTAGGGGATATGCATCGACGTCATTTAAAACAAACAGATGAACCATCAAAGAATTCTCACCTCAATTGTAAACTTCTGACTAAGAGGCATCAGCTAAATCCTCGTATAACACTAAACCATTCTATCATAATATAAATTTTGGTGCTTTTGCACCCACTAGCAGGTCATCCCATTCATAGATAAACAAAAATACTACCTGAAAGAAATGAATTTATTGTTATATAATTTGCCTAACTGTGACATATTTTTGAACATAAACAACATGCACATCCATCCATCAAGGTCATTCTGAAACTGCCAGACATTTTGGACAATAATTTTACGTGGAGCATATGTAACTCCATTTCGTATGGTCATACTTTTCTTTGGAAAAGTTCAAGCCCCAAATTTGTAGAATTTCAATTCATCTACAAATTATTTTCAGTGGTCAATTTAAGAAGAAAGTTGGTCTGTAATGTTACTTTAAATGGATTGTGACTTTCTATAAATAAGGGGGTTTTATTTATTATTCTGACAGTCTTTATATCTGGTTTTTATGTTTTGCAAAGATTTCATAAGTTATAAATGATTAAAATTCTGGATAAAATTATATGTTTTAGTAACACACTCTGCAATATCTTAAGACACATTTGGTAAGGCACTAAGATTTCTGTCTATTTTATTTATATTAAAAACGTATTCTTATATTAATTCTGAAGTAAGCTTAACATGAGCATGTTTGGTGGAACTAACCTAAGTCTGACAGATAATAAAAAATGGCGCAAACTACGTACGTCTTTGAAACATTACAATGTAGTGAAAACTATTATAAAACAGATTTCAAGTATTTTACCTTGCATCTGATTGCAGGGTAGGGCGGTAAGGTAGAAGCACCAGAGCTCTTCAGCAACAGCAGTAAATGTATCTGAAACCAAAATTAAAACTTATCAAGGGATTTGCTAGTTAGCACTACTGTAATAATTTATAAAATGTAGCAGATACCCTGGCGTGTGCTAAAAAAAGAATAAGTAACAGATTTGGGGCACATCGTTTGGATGGTTTTAAAATCTATAATAGACATAGTTGGAATCATTTTATGTGTTTTATATATATATAGATAGATCACCCACATCAGAAATATAATCACAATGAAAAAGTGTTCATCAGAATTACCTGTACCATAGTTACTAATATTGTTGTTTTATGTTAGCAACATAAGTTTATATGTTAAAATTAGTGGGTAAAGTGCATGCTCAACTAGTCTTCACCCTTATATTTACTTGTTCTCTTAAAGTAGTCAAAGGTAAGTTTGTTTTACAGGATAGTACAGCCTATTTGCAGTTATTTAATTACTAAGCAAACAGGTAATATCAAATGCCATTGATAATCTAACTGTGAACATACTGTAGAGAGTATTTAACAGCAAACAAGTTAATTATTTCACCCTGTTTTAGTTAAATGACTTTTGTAATACATAGAATAAAACATATCTCATATAAGTACCTATTTATATAAAAGATCTCTGTATATTAAACTACTTACTTGTACTACTAACTGTATTAGGCATGTTCATCAAATATTAGCCTTACCATTGTTAATAGTTATTAAACAAAACTTTTATACTAATAAGTGTATTGTAATGTCACTCTAAATAGCGCAAAGTTATATGAAAAAGTTATAGGTTTTGTCTATTAGACACCATAAAGCTATAGCAACTCAAATGGAGTGGACTAACTTGAGTGCCTGAGGATTATGTTCGGTCCATGGAAAATAGTAGATATGGTTTTAGTAGGTTTTTTTAAATCATAAATGCATTCATATTACCCATGGCCATGTTAATTTATCAAGGAACTGATATGTACTCCAGCCTTATATCCTTTCACTTCATATTAAAAAACCTTTATTAGCCATAATCCAATTTGTAGCTTTTTTATTGATATTACAGTCCAAACACTAATTTCATATTTCTATACAAATAGTTTTAAAAGAAAACATTTCATCAAAGGAATATTAACTCAGTATATAGGTACACATAGGTATGATTTGGTATGGTTAAGCCTTTGATACCTAATTACTTATTATGTACCAGTAAAGCTTACTAAATTAAGAATCACAGGAATGCTTATTATACCTAATGTTTTACTTTCAATATACCTTCAAAATTGATTGCAGTTGGTAGGTACTCATATAAGACCTTTGAAACCACAGTTAATGGAATGCAAAAAAAAATACAAGATTAATAATTAAACACGGACCAAAACATTGTTATGAGGGCTCAGTGAAATTGTAATTGTAGTTTAAAATCAATCCTGATTTCACACAAGAAATCACATCACATAACCTACTAATTCTACTTTTAAAACATGAACTTTTATGTAAACTATTTTATCTATCATGCTTTCTAATTGGCTTTTAGTACAGATTATAGCTTTTATCAGCCACCATGATACACTGGTATGCACCTAAAAGCAGGGGTCACTACTGAGATATCACAACAAGACAGTTAGTCATGCCACATACAGTACAGCATGATACTGATTAATAAGAATGTGGTGAACGTATATCTAGAACATTCCTTGAGAACTACTGAAGTCTTTTTGAAGATTACCCAGGTGTTCAGAGGTGTAAGGATTGTATGTCAATAAAAATAACAAATTTTATACAAATATATATTTGAAAAATATTGATAGTGATCTGAATAATTGAGACGATACAGGCTTTGTTTCCTAATACCTACCTACCTATCGATTTCATAAGAATACGAACAAGTAGGTAAGAGGTTTAAGAGCTTGGTAAATACTTGACAACAACGTTCATGTCTATTAAATTAATGACAAAGCTACTATTTTTGTAAGAAACAAGTGTTGTTTTAGGCTACACATCATTGAAATTGTCTCAACGCCAGTTACTAGGAATGGGAGAAAATTGCCTCTAAAGAGGCCATGAACAAAATGTTGAAATATTGCTTAGTACAAGTAACATGCACACTCTACTATATCACAGGATGCAGCCCTATGAAATGAGCAACAAATAAACATCAAAAATACACCAAAAAATTACTAGTAAAGCTAAAAATTATGAAAAAAGACTTACGAAGAAATATTAACGCCAATATGGCGGATGAACTAAAAATACGATGTAAGAGTAACTTCTCCAAACGGAAATTATACCGATTCTTTTCAGTCTATTAGTCACTCCACAATAACAGTTGTAACATATTTAGATACCGTTCTACAAATTCATTGTCTTAGCATAACTAAAATCACTGAAATCTATAAACATTAACGAGTAGCACATCACGACCTCCGAAGACACAACGAACTTCAGACATGGCGGCCAAACAAGAATCGAGAGTGAGCGTCTTTGGGCTAGGTAATAAAATTTTCATGATGCACTGGAAAAGAAAATTCTAAAAATCAGCATAGTTTAGTGTGGAAAACGATTGTATTTTAATTTTTCATACGCCGATTTTCCAGGATTTCATAGATATCATTGGATTTATAACGATCGCAATTTTACTCAATTTTAGAATCATTCCTTTTTTTTTCTAAATATCTAGAAAGTTGCCAGCTGCAAAAACAAACTATTTGCACGAATAGCCAGTTAGTGCTGCCAGCATGAGATCCTGTTTATTTTGCACTATATTAAATTTAATTCGCAATCAACAATTGTGAAAATTACATATCAAAAAGTATATTTTAATCATTGACCCTGCCTACGCGACTATGATCTTCATCGAATGTCCCAGAAGGAGTGTATATGACGTGATGGATTTTAATTATTTTACAATTATTTATTGTGTAAAACTAAATATATTTTTAGTAAGTACAAAAAAAAGTTTTTTTTTCTAATTTGACCCATGTTAGGGTACCCAATATACAAGGTATAAAGAATCAATAGTCTTAACGCAAAGAGTATAGTAGTTAGACGTCCTCGTAACCGAGATGTTTTGGGATCAATCCCGAACCTGGCTATTAAAAAAAAGTTTATAAAACTGTAACCCGCGTACGGAATGACAAGGTAAAATAGACTCCTATTGTTGAAATCAGTTAATTGTAGTCTGAGTTACCTACCAGGAACATAATAACGAATTGATTGACACCATATTCATCAAAATCGCATAAATGGTTTAGGTTAGGTTAGGTTAGGTTAGGTTAGGTTAGGTTAGGTTTAATATCTCGAGTCCTATGTAAAATTTGCATGTTCTGCTTTGTGAATATTGGTAGTCGCCCCTCATAAGTGTATTTTACACCGCTGTATAGTGTTATGGATGTACCCAAAGGCCAGAACACGATACCTGTGGCAAATATTCAAAGGTCTATATCTCAGAA
This sequence comes from Ptilodon capucinus, assembly GCA_914767695.1. Lineage (NCBI taxonomy): Eukaryota > Metazoa > Arthropoda > Insecta > Lepidoptera > Notodontidae > Ptilodon > Ptilodon capucinus. The sequence continues at coordinate 8,726,564 of OU611811.1, forward strand.
ACTATGATAGTTAGGTACAAACTGTCTTCACTAAGCATCTACTCTACATATCAGCTACCGTGTATGTACGCAAAGTATTATTTCGGACTCCTGATACAGCCTGCATAGACTGCTAAAAATCATAACCCTTCCTTTTGGCTTCGCAGGCTTATTGCAAGAGTATCGATATTTTTAATCCAATACATCGATATCTTTAGCCGATATATTTTGATCCGATATATCGATACAAAATAGCCAATATCAAAAATTGTATCAGATAATATATCTTTGACCGATATATCGATATGTGTTCCTCAAAATATCGACGTCGATATTGATATTTTAAATATCAATACATCAATATATCGATTTTTTTCACTTTCGACATCCCTATGGCTTCGCCGTAGTCAGGAAAAAAAATGACGTGACACCCATGGAGATAGGAGTTTTTTTATTTTAACGAAATGAGCGAAATGATGATATTTAATGGAATAAGATGAGGAATGGCTTCACCTGCGACTAGCGCGGGTATTTCGCCAATGTCAAGTAATTAATAGCAAGGTCAAATTCAATAAATACACGTAATAAATAAAAATGAACAATAACAGTGATAAAGATGGCGGATGAATAACCAATGGGAGTAACCGTGACACACTTGAGAGTTTTTGGCGGGAAATAGCTGTAGCCAAAGAGTATGCTGTATGCACAGACAAGAAGCTGCCGGTAAAGTATTTTTGAGAAGTGACAACATTTGTTTTAAGAGTTTAAATAGACCAGACTAAAAAATAATTTGTGTATTTTTTATGGAGGGTAGAATGAAAGGAGTGTTATCTGTGTATAGAATTAAAAATTTGAAAAAGTGTCCTTCGAAACGCATTAAATAATAGTTCAAAAACATTCCACAAAATTCCACAAATTTCCAATTTTTTTAAAATCAAGAACTTTATGACAATCCCTTTCAATAGCATATCTACTCCCGATATGTTTATTTTTTACATTCATGGTGTTACCTAATGTAGCAGATGAAATTGACGAAATCGTTTCTGTAGACTGTCATGTTCTTAACTCTGTAAATCTAATAGATAACACCTTCGCATGTCCCGACTTTAACTTCATTATTTCATTTAACATAAGAAGCTTTCAACATAATTTCGATGACTTCCTGGTAATGTTTCACCGTATCGAACCAATATTGATGCTATAATTCTAACCGAATGCTGGCTAACTGATGGGCAGATTATTGATTCTCTACCTGGATACACTGTTTTCAGCTCTACCACCCAATTAAACAAAAGTGGCGGGGTGATAATTTATATCAGACTGTAAATCCGTGGCAATAGAACCAAACATAAACGATGCTGATCGACTGCTAATTACCATAGATGACAAAATTGCCATCTTGGGAATATATCGTTCCCCATCGACTACAAATCTTGATCCATTTTTATATTCTCTAGACTCGCTACTCGGTTCACTTGCTTACATATTTGTGGCTGGTGATATAAATATAGATATCTGCGACTCAGTTAACCAACAATCAAATAAATATTTGTGTCTTATGGCCTCTCATAGTCTTCTCCCAGCTATAACCAAGCCTACTAGAATTAACTCATGCCTCGATCATATTTTCATAAAGAGTCATAATAAATGCCTTGGAGCTATTTGCACAACATCTGTAACGGACCATGACATGGTGATAGTATAGCTGGTAAAAGATCGTTCAAATCATGTACCGGTAACCAAGCAAAACATAGGCGCAAAACAGACATCGAAGCTGTCGCTGAGGAACTGAGTACTGTTTGGTATCGCATCATTAATGATTGGCTCCCAATCATTAATGATTTTGATGTCAACTCAGCGACTCTGATGCAATTTATAAACATACAATAGAAGTAAAACTTGGTCGTAAAAAACTATGTATCCAAGGCTTAAGGATTACTCCAGGCCTTATAAGGTGTATGACACATAGGGACAAAATACACAGAGATACAAAAATCCACTCAAATGATCGAAGTCGCCATCACATTTACACTAGATAAGTTCCTTTTTGCAATAAACTCCTCTGTAAACTCAAAATTGAATACAACAGTAAACTTAAAATAAAAAACAGACAATCCAAGGAACTTGTGGAAAGCCATCAAATCCATTTCTGGAATATCCATAAAAAATAATGACGTCTTGGAACTACTGACTACAAAAAATAACACGAAATATTCCCTTGACTGTTGCAATAGACATTTCATTTCGGCAAGCCGATCCCCCGCAGACAATATCCTTAAAAAACTTGCCACAACAGAAGATCTTTTGAGTTGCTCACACAGACCTGCACTTTACCCCTCACATTCACAATCCCTATTTTTTCAACCCACTGACCGTGATGAAATCACTAAAATAACCTCAGAACTCAGAACAGACAGTGCCTCGGGGCCTGACTCGATCGCAGTAGCTCTAATCAAACTAGCCATAAAATCTTTGCTGCCACCTCTTACACACATATTTAATCTAGGCCTAGAAAGAGGTATATTTGCTGATGCCTGGAAAACTGCGGCGATATGTCCAATTCATAAAAATGGACCCAAAAATTCGCCAGATAATTATAGACCAATAGCTCTTTTAAATGTAGTATCTAAAATTCTTGAAAAAATTGTAAGCAAACGCCTGAATTCCTACTTAGACCAAAATAACATTATCTCTGACAGACAATTTGGGTTTCGTAAAGGCAGATCGACGGAAGATGCTACATCAGTTCTGGTAAACCACATTGCTTCATACATTGAGGGAAACGAAAAATGCTCAGCTATCTTTCATGATCTTGCCAAAGCGTTCGACACGTTTTCAATCGGCTTACTTTAAAAAAAAATCCATACCTACCTAACTATTCGCAGGCAGTTTGTTAAACTCGGTAACTATAGTAGCGGTGAACTTCCCATTGAGTTTGGGGTTCCGCAAGGCAGTTTGCTTGGACCAACACTCTTCATCATTTACATCAATGACATGTTAAACCTATCCCTCCATAAAGCTGAGATTGTTGCTTACGCCGATGATACAGTTCTCCTCTTTCACAATGTAAGCTGGAGCCAAGTACATTTATACACAACTTTTATTAAATATTTGGGCATTATTATCAACGAACACTTAACATACGAGAAGCACATCACGTCCCTATCCGGAAGGGTAAGGAAAGTTATTCACACAGTTCGTAAATTACGAGACATTTTACCACCAGACATACTTCGACTAATTTACATGGCGTTTGGTCAATCCGTGATCTAGTACTGCATATCTGTGTAGGGTAGCGCAGGAAAGACCTATTTGCTCGAAGTAGAAAGAGCCTAGCGAGCACTCATTAAAGTTGCTATAAAAAAACTCTTTTAAATACCCAACCGACCTTCTCTACGGGGAATTCCAAGTTCTTCGTGTAAGACAACTCTTCATTTTGTCCGCCACCTTAAATACACATAAGACTATAATAAATAGGCAAGATTACCAGCATATTATATCTAAACGTGTTTTTCGGATCCCACTGCCAGTATTTAATTCGCAACTGGCCAGGCGCTCTCCAGCGTACGCTCACTTAAACAGGTGTTTAAACTTGTTGTAGGTACAACAAAGTATGTCAGATAAAAGACATCAAAAACTACTCCAACTTCGTCTGCAAGTCCGCTGTACAAAAAATGCTTCTCAATATTGGTTATGATGACACGGAAAATCTAGTTTAAAATTGTTTCTGCAATGCACACACACACACACACAGACACACCTACACACCCACACACACCACACATACACACACACTCACACCTCGTCCAATACGTAAATTGATTAATATTTTATTTTTTTGCTTTCTTTTATGATTATTTTAATTTCACTCTTAATTATATTTTTTTTATATTATTTCTAGATTTATATTATTTCAAGATACAGACCCCGAGTCTAGTTTGGTCCGCTCACGAATAATGTTCCATTCTGTTAGGTTTTTTGGAAATAAATTATTCTTATTCTAAGGGCGCTGGTGTCGCCACGGGTATATATCGACGACCCCCGGGAATAAACCGGTACGGAAAAATCGCTGATGGTGAATCTGGCTTAACAGCAAAAAGTCCATAATGGCGTTACCGACTTAAGGCTAGACCACACTAAGCGACATTACATGGCAGCGGCGCGACGCGACATTTAGCGACAAAATATTCTTTGTAAGAAATTGTAGGAGGTATAACGCACTACGCAGCAGCGTAACTATAGGTCTACTAGAATCTTATGGCAAATAGGGAAATAAAAATTTGTAGTAGACAATACCAGGGAAATTGAATTAAACGATCTTGATACTATTTTATTATTATGTTTTAGACTAAACGTTGATGAACATGAATATGAGAAGTGTTATGGGCGTGAGGAATGTTGATATATTGGATTTTGAAAAACAATTCGTGAAAAATAAAGTACGTACTATACGCTTCAAATAAGAATAGGAATGTCAATAACCTCTATCTGTCAAATGCCACTTGAAACATATGGTTTGCAGAAAAACTTATTTGCATATCAATTTAATCTAATTTGCCTGTCATTGATGTACCTATCAGACCAGTTTTTATTTAATATTTTATTTACCCAATTGTTAATAGGTATACTGTTGGTGTGTCGTTCTTAAATAAATAATTAAATAATAATAGTCAAATTTAAATAATAATCGTCAAACATCAAATTTAAATAAAAAGGCAAAAATAGGTAGTAATTTGTCTTAATATAATATTTAATTATTGAAAGTCATAATTCGTTTTTTAAAACCATACCATAACCTTTTTTATTTTCATTTTTGGCGCAAAGGTCCAGAAGACATGCCAAAATTATTAAAGAAAAGAAAATAAGGACGCCAGTCGCCATTTTGTCGTTGTTAGTGTGCTTCATCGTGCGACAAAGTGAAAAATGAAACCTTTGCAAATAAATTTTATTTTAAAAATATCTTGTAATGCTCACCCTACCTAACTGGTTAGAATTGACAGCTATGACGTCACAATATGGCGATCCTATTCTCATTGGAATCGCATAGTACTTGTGTATTACTTTAGACTTTACATATTAATTTATTGAATTAAATTCTTTAATTGGCAGAAATTAGCCTAGGACCAAGATGTGTGAAGTAGGTAGTAAAGGGGAGGCTTTTGCCCAAGAGTGGGACATCGAAATGCTATAAAAACTCATTTATTTAGTAATGCAAATATATATTATAAGTTAAAATTCATTCAGAACTATAAAAATTTCACTTGCATTTTCTTGTGATTTTCTTCTTCCACCCTCACCTCTTTTTACCGGGCGTGGAAAATACACCATATTTAGATGAGCCCTCACTTTTTATTTGCCGAAAAGTGGTACTGGATACCCCTGTAAAAAGTAATGGTTTTCTAAGAAAAAAAAACTAAAGTATCAATATACCTCAGTCCAACTTACCGTTCAATTGTCTGACGCCCTTTAAAATCAAAGATTGAGTTTGATTTACACCTTTTTCTTCGCGTATTTTACGATACGATGTATTTTATTCATCGACGTCAAAAAAGTAGTTTATCAAAGTGTTCGTTCACCTTTAATATTTTTCTCCAAAAGGAATAAAATTATGAAATTTTGATGGAATAGCACAAGTTATGGCCGCACCTACGGTAATCGGGTATTTTGCCAAAGTGAAGTAATTATTAGCAAGAACAACTTCAATAAAAATACATTATAATTTAAATTGAGTATGACAAAATATGGATGGTGGTAACATAATGATGAGAAATCAATTGTTCGTTCATTCAACGTATAGTAAAGTTGTCACAAAATAAAAGGCCCGTTTTGACAGTTCACGCCCATGAAGTTCTCTATTTTTGACCGATTGAAATGTTCTGAATGTAATTACATTTTTCATTGATGGGTACCGCCCACTCGCCTACCCACTTGCCGTGACTAACGATTTTTTCATATTGTCCACAGACTATTAATAATCGGTTAAGGAAAATCGATCGCGATATTTTTTTAAGGCCGGGTCGGTTTTATTTTATTTATATGATAGCTCAACTGACAATTTTGGCTCATCATCTGAAGAAAATAATTGACTGAAGATTCACTTTTTCTCGTTTTTTTTTGTGATTAGGTAAATATTATTGTAACAAAAATATAAAATTGTATCATTGTATCATTTCAAAATACCTACAATATAACATTTTAAGTTAAATTTTCTAATCAGAACTTTAATTAAACTTTACAATACATATTCAAATCGATCAAATACTCATCCAAACTTCAATCGATATATCGTGAGTATCGCGTAACGTGTCGTTTGGTTAATCACTAATTACGTCGCGAAGACAAATGTCAAAACGGGCCTTTTATTTTGTGACAACTTTAGGTAGGGAGTCATCCGCCATCTTTATCACTGTCATAATCCATTTTTATTTATAATGTGTATTTATTGAATTTGTCCTTGCTATTAATTACTTGACATTGGCGAAATACTCGCGCTAGTCGCAGGTGATGCCATTCCTCATCTTATTCCATTAAATATCATCATTACGCTCATTTCGTTAAAAAAAAAAAAAAAACTTTAGGTAGGATCACTGTCATTATCCATTTTTATTTTTAATGTGTATTTATTGAATTTGTCCTTGCTATTAATTACTTGACATTGGCAAAATACTCGCGCTAGTCGCAGGTGATGCCATTCCTCATCTTATTCCATTGAATATCATCATTTCGCTCATTTCGTTAAAAAAAAAAAAAAACTTTAGGTAGGATCTTTATCACTGTCATTATTCATTTTTATTTATAATGTGTATTTATTGAATTTGTCCTTGCTATTAATTACTTGACATTGGCGAAATACTCGCGCTAGTCGCAGGTGATGCCATTCTTCATCTTATTCCATTAAATATCATCATTTCGCTCATTTCGTTAAAAAAAAAAAAACTTTAGGTAGTGATCTGTGATAGAATAAAAAATACGCTTAACGCATGGAGATATTATGAGCCCAACGCTACTGCCCACCTACTTTACTTACTGCTGTCAGTGCAACTGACTGACAGTCGATCAGGCTCATTTTCGTTTTGTTTGCCGTTTTTCTTTAGTCTTGTTACGTTGCAGATCGTTTTTGCAGAATATTTTTATTAAATTAAATAGAGAGATCGTAAAGTTTTGTTTATCGGATCGTTGCATTGGATTTTTGGTGAGTATTCGTTAACTCAATAGAAATCCATAAACAAATTTCTAAGTTCAGTACATTGTAATTTTTAAAAAGTTCCCAGTACTTATCCTTTTTTACTGTTGTGTTCACAATTCTGAAGAGGTCCTTGCTGTGTTTGATGATAATTATGTTAAAGTCGCACTCTAAGTCAAGAGCATTGTTTATCATTATTCTACTAGACCATGCCATGATGCGAGTTACATATAAATATTTGTTTTAGGGCGGTAGATAAACTAATTGATAAGACCTAATTCATAATAACAACTTGACGATTGTTATGGCGTATTTGTGAGCAATTTTTATATATATTTCATTTCATTCCCTTGACACTGTGGTAATGTGATGCAATTTTCTGTTATATAAGTACTCTGTGTAGAACAAGTGCTCTACTTATTGAGATCACTTTCACCAGTTGTTCACTCAATAGTCAGCAGTTGTAATAAGATTTCATTTTGAACAGTCTGTAACCTGTTTTGGCTTTAAAAAAGTATATAATAATAAAACTTCAATCTTTTAAGTACAAGGAATAGTTATATGTGACTTTAATTCAATTAATAATTTAATATAAGAAATTTTTAACCTATTATGTACTTATTTATTACCAAAACTATTAAAGGTAAGTGTTTACTATGACTTATGAGAAAAAGAGAGTGGGGCTGGTTAGCTCGCAACCAAAGAGTTAATAATATCTCCAACATTATCTTGACTATGCTTATGATATAGCATGATGTGCATTTCCCCCTAAGAGGTTGGCAGAGGTACACCATTGTGTACCTGCAATTCATGATTGTATTTTTGGTCCCAATATAGTAGTAGAGGTTACAGAAAAATCTCAAGCCATTATACCAGTCATTCTTAGTATTCCTAACCATGAATAATTTTATGTTTTAAGTAATGAGTTGGCACCTACACATCCCTGTGGTTATATTTTAAGCCCTGAATAAATAGTTGCATCAAACCACAAAAAATTGCTCATGGAGGACCACTTTTTTGTCAGTATCAAAATATACTGTATAAACTCACAGACAAAGTACATTTTTCCATGAAATTCTATTGATGACACAAAAGAATTTAGTTGTGTGAGTTTTGCTACAGAAATTCAATCTTTATGATTATTGGTTGGTACAGAGTAAATTTTATAGAAAAGTCAAGTGAATTCCCTTACTTCAGTAGATTCAGGGTATTATGCAAATAGAAATTTTATGAAACTAAATAGACATGTATTTATTTTATTTTAAGTGACTTTAGTTCTAAGAACTCTACTAAATTACTATATGGCAGTGGTAGTGGAGTGGTCGAACGCACGCTTTACAAATAAAAGTGTACAGGTTCAAACCACGGCTCGCAACTCTGGGATATATGTGCGAATCTCATTTTCATCCGAGATTATCACTTGCTATGAAACGGTGAAGGAAAACATTGTGAAACCTGCACGTCTGAGGGAACTGTCTAGTTCTCGATAGATGTGTGAAGTCTGCCAACCCGCACTAGGCCAGCGTGGTGGACTATGGCCTGAATCCCCCTCGCATTGAGGGGAGGCCCATGCCCAGCAGTGGGACGTTAAAAGGGCTGTAGTAGTAGTAGTAGATTTTTTATGGCATAATGTCACTTATCAAATTATCAAACAATATAATATTTATGATAAGTTGAACTAAAACAGGTACATACATAAATGTGTATCTACTAACTATAAGGCCCCCTGCACACTGCAGCGTCAACATGGCGCGTAATTTTTTTTTGGCATAGCAAAACGAACTGTATTGACAGATTTAAAAAGTTCATTCTACAACGAAATGACACTGACAACGCCAGCGAATTTTGACACGTCCCCACGCATTTAGGATTAAATTTCCATCGTATAAGCCACGCCCCCGCGCGGTTTATACGATAAAAATTTAATCTTTATGCATATTGACACAGATTTCGTTTGTTATTGGCAAATATTTTGACGGGCGAGCGTTGACGCCACAGTGTGCCGGGGACTTTATGATTACAATTGTACTGGTCCTATTGTAACTGATATTAAGTGGCCTTGATACGTATCAATTGTATTGGCAGCTGGGGAGGGGACTTTAGTTCAACATTACCGTATTTGATTATACACCGTCTGGTGTTTTATAAACTTGCAGTTTGGCACCCACACTCAGTTTAATAACACTCCCACACCTCACAATGACTTCTTGTTCATTTCACATTAATTCTATCAAGTGATTCAATTTTTTTAAAATTATTGTTTCCAGGTAAAATCGCCATAAAGTTTGTTTGCAGATAGTACCTACATACTTGTGTGTTTCTAAATAACTTTAAATAATAACTATTATTAATTTTTATTTCATGTCTAATGAAAAAAATCTTGACAGCCTTAATGAGAGCATACATAGGGGGCTACGGACTGCTTTATTTCATGTTTTAAATGTTTTTATAAAGAGTGGTTTTCGTTTCAAGTTGCAGCTGAAATGGCCAATGATCATTCCCACCACCACAACATGCCCTCGCATCATGCCATGCCTAATATGATATTACAAGATATGGGTGTAAGTATACTCGGGTAATAAAACACCTTTTGATATTATTAAGTTAGTCTAAAATGATATCTCTCGGTTCTTAGCCAGCACCTAAAGGCCGATATAAGTGTGCAAACCAAATTTCAAATATATAGTATGATGAGTGTGATACTTAAATGTGTCAAAAAGTCGTCCATAAAATTGGACCGAAATTGGTCTCATTGATGCCACAGCTGTCTCGATGCAGACAATCTGATGTGCAAAAACGTTAAAGTGCACATGTGAGACTGTAAATTTTTTGGAAAATCTCTCTTGATATAATAACTCCTTGTAGGTTCACATAGTGCAGTCACAATAGCCTGGGTGCAAGCAATTGTACAATTTATCACAAATTACCTCTGGGCATGCCTCATCCACTATCAAATCATATAGCCTACGTATGTGACAACACATGGAAAGATGATGTGATTTTGTTGTTTCAGAATATAATTAATACAAGTCATGGTAATATGGATTCGGAACACGCTGATCATGCACATCATGGTGGCCATGAGAGCATGGATATGATGTCCATGACAGTAAGTAACTAAATAATAATAACAATATCAACAGATAACGTCTACTCGTCATATGATTTCAAGCAATGCTTGTAGTGTGCGTACTATGCAATGAACTGAAGCCGATCCCAGTTATATCCAGCCCATTTCCAAAAGTTGCCACTGACAGGAAATGAACCCGCAAACACTTCGTGCAGTTGACCGAATGACCTACACTTGAGCTACTAAGCTTAATCGAAGTCAAATTAATTAATGGTGTGCATTATTTTGTTAACAAATTACTAAACTATAATAGACAGTAGGTACTAAAATTTTAGCCGTGTTGTTCATACATTACTTTAGTCAGAAGGACGGCAATACCACAGCATAGATATTTATACTATGGCAATACGCTTAGTTTAGTCGGGTCACGGGTGACAATAGAATCGACCGACACCAATATCTAATTATAGAAAGAAAGCAAGTACCTATACACGTACAATTAGGTTTTCAGCACATAATCGAACATGGGTGGTTGATCCAACCGCGCCGGTAATATTTCGCCTTGAATATAAAATATAGGTATAATGAAATGAAACGGGTTCTAGAAATTAAACACAACACAAAATTGCTCCGATTTCCCGTCACGGATATCCGCTTAAATATCTTTTCAATCAAGAGAAAACTCTTTTTTACAGTTTCACGGAGGCTACATGGAATATATACTTTTTTCATGGTGGCATGTTACGGATGTAGGGGAGTTTGTCGGATCATTCTTCGCTATATTTATTATGGCGTTGCTTTATGAGGGGTAAGGATGACAAAGTTGTTCTTTAAAACTTCCGTACACTTGCACCGGGGGCATTGACTATTGACTACTCGCGCGTCTAAACTTTTGCCAATACCAAAATGAACTCTGTGTCAATATGAATAAAGAATGAATTTCTGTGGTAAAAGCCACCAAAGCGCGTCAAAATTCGCTCGCGCTGTCAGTGTCATTTAGTTGAAGTATTAACTTTTTCTATGAGTAAATACAGTCTGTTTTGGTATGGCAAAAAATTCGTCGCGCGTATTCCAACGCCCCTGTGCGCGAGGGCCGGCATTCATTTATTTGTTGAGGTGCTCGCAATACACAATAAGTAGTTATGAATATAAGAACTAAGTATTTTGTTAAAATTCAAGGTTGCCGCTATCGGCATAATTCTGGGTAACAAAATGAAAGGGAGAGATCATTATCAGCTTCGTGACTCGAATGATACATTGTGTAATAATTATAATGGAGGTCAATTTAGTTTGTCGCCATTAATATTAAGAGAGAGGTAGAGTAGGTTATTCTATTACATAGCAGGTTTCAGAAGTCCGAAGTAATACTTTCACATTTGCATACCAACAGCTATAAAATTTGATCGAATTCAAATATGATTTTTTTTTCTTACCATATATTTTAAGAATTGATCTCAAGTCATATACAAACTGTTAATGTAAGTACGGTACTGTTTTTTTAAATGTATTTGTCGTCACTCGTGGATCTAGTTAGCATTTCTGTTTAATAGGGTTACTGTTTAACACACACATCGGAATGTCGGTTGGACTGTTGTGGTTTCTGTTTAACAAACGTATTCAAAGGTCCATAACTCAGAATTCTGTAATAATCTGTCTGCACTAAGCATCTACCATATATGTACCTATATTATTTCGGACTTTTGATACACCGGTATACATTCCTTTTGGATTAGTACAATAACATCTATGTGAGTGACCTATGGAATCTCTCATTTCCGGAGAAGATAACATTATAGATTTATGATTAGGCACTAACTTAAGTACAACATCCAATTATTCTTTACTTTTCAGCCTCAAATACTACAGGAAACATTTATTGTGGAAAACGTACACCGGTCTTCAATATTGTGCAGTGTCGCCACCTGATAAAGGAGTTTCAAATTTATGCTCTCCAGATGAACCACAAGTCAGACAGTGAGTTTCTGTCTTTAAGCAGGGTTTCAGACTACGCTATACTATTGTGCTATATAGTATAGCAAAGAAGGATGCTATATAGTATAGCATAGCATGGCGTTCACATTACGCGATATTATCGCAAGCTCAATTGTTGGGACGGCCAGGGGTGAGGGAGGAGGAAAAGGGCGGCGCGCGATATAGCATAGCATGAACTCAGCGCATCGCACCAATTTATAGCGTATAGTAAGCCAATAATATATAGTACAGTACAGTGTGAACGTGTCCATAACAATGTATGGTGCGTGATATTGTTGTGCTATGAGCTATATACTATTATATTATAGCGTTGTCTGAAACCCGCTTTATTGTTTACAAGCATCCGCTTGTAAACCAAATACTACTACGCTAAAGTTTTTGTATGAAGAAGTCGGTTAAAAAAGAAAAAAATCGCCTTATGAATGACCTGAATTTGCCTAATGCATGGTCTAAAACCATCTTCGCATTAAGCCCTCGGCACACTGTGGCGTCGAGCCTCGCGCGTCAAAATATTTGCCAATACCAAAGGAACTGACAATATGCATAAAGATTAAATTTCTGTCGTAAAAGCCAAGCCGTGTACCACGCGTCTAAATTCGCTCGCACTGGCTGTGGCTGATTCGTTGTAGAACGAACTTTTTAGGGTTCCGTATCCAAAGCGTAAAACGGGAACTCTATTACTAAGACTTCCCTGTCCGCTCATCCGTCCGTCCGTCCGTCTGTCACCAGGCTGTATCTCTTGAACCGTGATAGTTAGACAGTTGAAATTTTCACAGATGATGTATTTATGTTGCCGCTATAACAACAAATGCTAAAAAACAGAATAAAATAAATATTTAAGGGGTCTCCCATACAACAAACGTGGTTTTTTTTTGCCGTTTTTGTAGATAATGGTACGGAATCCTTCGTGCGCGAGTCCCGACTCTCACTTGGCCGGGTTTTTTTTAATGTGTCAATACAGTTTGTTTTACTATGCCAAAAAATATGTCGCGCGAGGTTTGACGCCGCAGTGTGCGGGAGGCCTTATTGCCTTTCCAATAAAACTGGTTTGGGACACATTGGTTGGATGGTTTGCAAAGCCTATAACGGACATAAGTAGAAACATTCTTTCATATATAAAGATAGATAACTGTGTGTATGCCATTTTGTACCTAAATAACTCCAGTTAATATATTATGTAAGTAAAAATGTGTAAACTAAACCATGTGTTCATGTTCAGCTCATTTAACGCTACTAAATATCTTATTATAGATTGTTCCACTTACTTAAACCAATTATTTTTTTGTTTTAAGGCCGGTGCCTCATGTGCTCGAAAGGAATGTGTAAGTATACTGTATTATCAATTATGATTATGAAATTTTATATTTTCTCCACATTTATGTCAATTGGACATTATTCGCTCGCCCTTATGTCCGTTTTCAGAATCACTAGGAGACGCCTAAAGTTTATCACGTTAAGGTGTCGCCTAGTGTTATTAAAAACGGGCATTAGTGCCAGCAGAGCTAATGTAACTGAATTCACTTTTTAAACTCGCGTTAATGCGACGTTAAAAAATTCCATTACTAGTCTGCTAATGAGGGGCCGTTCAAGTATTACGTAAGCAGATTTATTACAATTATTTACCCCCCATCCCCCTTGTCAGCAAAAGTAAGCAACGCTCTTATCCCCTCCCCCCATGCTTACGTAAACATTTTTCATTTAAAAATGTTTTTTTTTTATTATAATTATAATTTTATCCCCGAAAATACGTTTCGTTTTCAAGCAACAATGTGAGGGTTGCCATTCGTGTAAAAAATTAAATAACTACCGATGACGTAATCATCATCATCTAGACTCTCCTACCCCTCATGTCATCCAAAATAAGCAAAACAAAGACCCCCCATAGTGCTTGCGTAATACTTGAATGGCCCCTCGATTCTATGTTATTACAATCTCTCTTGAGCCTGAACACGTTTGTATCTACATGACAGCATTAGCAATATTGCCATTTTGCTCATACATTTTGCCCATGAGAAAGACGGCAATATGCCTAGTTTGTTACAGTTCCGTTTGGTGCCAACAGAATCGACTCAATTAGACCCTTTGTAGACTAAGTTTGTTTATTGTATTCCAGTCCTACAATGCTGAGTACAGCACACGCGTGGCAGACGGTCTTGCATGGGGTGCAAGTGTTAGTGAGTTACATGTTAATGTTGGTGTTCATGACGTACAATGTGTGGCTGTGTGCTGCGGTCGTGCTGGGCTCGGCGACCGGCTACTTCCTGTTTGGCTGGCGCGAGTCTGTCGTTGTTGACTTCACTGAACATTGCCACTGATACACCCCATAATATATCCATCGGCAAGACTAGTATTATCCTTGTTTTAAACATTATTTTTACCATAATGTTACTATTTGAGAAGCTCAAATTATTTTACAAATATCATGGAGTTAATGTATCATGTTATAAGAAGAATGCATTGTATGCCTTATTTAAGTACTTTGGGCAAATATACCAGTTCTTATGTACCTACTATTTAGGATCATATAATTATATCTATTGTTTAGGTTATTGTAAAAAAAAGATTAAATGCTTTGGACATAATTTATTGAGATTATACCTTTATATTCACCCCCTGCGTTACGTTTCCCTACTGGAAAATAATCCTAAATGTGCACACACTATTTCACATTTATTCTGCCTGAGGCAGAATTATATGAGGAATTCACATTGCAGGTCAGGGCATGTGAAGAGATTATTGTACAAGAATATAAGTATATTATAAGTTCTTAAAAATTAGTAAATTAAATGATAAATTGACTAGGTAACTTCTTCGATTAAATTAAGGGGATCTCCGAATGCCTGTGGAGACAATGCTTCTTAAGATTTGAACTACTGTTACAACTATAGCTACATTTTTTACACTGATATGGTCTCTCTGATGTATGTATTCTCTTGTGAACTTTAAGAGAATTTACATAATTTGACCTGAATGAACATCGATCACAAAGATAAGGCCTCTCTCCGGTGTGAATCCTCTTGTGCTTGATGAGATTAGAAGATAGTTTACATGAGTATAAGCAATTAGGATAGTCACATGCATACTGCTTGAGAGTTGTAAGACATGTGTCATGTTCTTTGGGGTTGTCACCTCTGAAAACAAGACGTTACCCATACAATAATGCAAAGTAGATGAGTAGGTAGGTACATATAAGGAAATAGAAATTATACCTGCAAGATGTAGCTTTATAGGTAATATTTTTGGTTTCATCGGTTTCTTCCTGTTCATGTGAGTCATCAGGAGTGTCAGGTGAGATCTTAACAGTTCCAGTTTTCATTCTAAGCAACATCTGAGCCACCATTGACCTTGGTTGTGGCCCAAACTTAACAGCTTTTTCCAAGCGGGGTCTACCTCTTCTATTCGATATACCACGCGAAGATAAGTCATTGTCGGTATGTAAAGGATTTTTTTCAGACATGTAACTACTGAATGTAGCTAGGTAATAAGTATATTGTGTTTGCAACTGCTAAAAATATTTGCAAGCTAGGTGAAACCATTTCTGATAGCGACCTATGTATTCGCAGTTGCAATGCTTAACATGGCCAGATAGCAGCTATGCAAGATAAGTATTTATTCTATAATATTATTACTTGATCTACCTATCGGCGGGAATCCAAGAAACACAGTTTTATACTGGCCAAGAAAGCAAAGCAACCACACAAATCACCAACTACAAAACAATAACTTTTTTTTTAAATAACGTTCCGTTTGAACGTTTGTTGAACAAACAGCATCAAATATTATTACCCATAGACTATAGTTTTATATGTAGGTTAACCTAGACCTTCGACTAGGTACAGCGACAGTGTAACATGGCTTTTAGTAAAGGCGAATGTTGTTTGCTATTGCTGGAGACCACCACCAGTGGTGCTGTAAAAGTCAGTAGGTACTCAGGGCCGTCTTAATCTAGGGCCTTGTGCACACAAGAATTAGGGGCCCTTTTGGAAAGTTAAAAAAGCGAATTATAATACAATTTTTTTACTAAGTAAATAAAATACCCTTGTGATAAGATTACTGATTTGTGAAAAAAATGT
Source organism: Ptilodon capucinus (assembly GCA_914767695.1). Classification (NCBI taxonomy): domain Eukaryota; kingdom Metazoa; phylum Arthropoda; class Insecta; order Lepidoptera; family Notodontidae; genus Ptilodon; species Ptilodon capucinus. Next base: position 8,742,861 of record OU611811.1, read on the forward strand.
AATGTGCCCGACAAAAATGTTTTGAGAATAAATGTGTGAGAGAACTTGGCGGTCCTTCGGGGCTCCCTGAGAATGGGGGCCCTGGGCACGGGCCCCGTGTGCCCTTATGGTGCAGACGGTATTGTAGGTACTATTATAACTACCTGTGATTTTCCACATAAGCACTCAAGAATCATCCGTAAAAGTGAGTTTTATTTTCAGAATCCAATAATAAAAAACAGTAATTCGACTGGGATAGGTACTGCAATTAAGTGATTTCATAAGTATAAAAATATTTTAAGTATGGTTGGGACTCTATGAAGTGCATGGTAGCGGTACATCTATTTTATTGTCAAAGGTGATATTGTACGGCTGACATGGGGCCCAGGTGCGGTGGTGTGGTGTTCAGCTTTCGTTCGTCAGCATTTATGTATGACTAGTCGCACTGTACGTACCATAGAGGTATATTTTCATCTGACTTATATATAGACACATAAGCATAAATGATAATATGTACAGATATCAACCACAGATATATACATTCAGTATGCGATTATTATTACACTTCACTGAATTTAGAATAATCGCATTCAGCAGCAAGTTACAAGCAAGAATGGTTTCTGATTGACTGAATCATTTAGAAGCCTAATTAGAAACGCATTTAGGAACGTGTAACCGATTAAGTCGCCCGTCGTGCGTGGAGGACGTATAATTTGTGCACTATTGGTTGTTTCCGAACTTTCCGATTTAAAAAAATTAAAGTGCGGTGCGCAGCGAAATGTCAAAAGAAAGAGAAATCATGCTCAATATTTTAGAGCTATATAAAGATATGCCCTATCTTTGGGATAAAAACGATAAAAACTATGTAAATAAAAATGTAAGAAACGAGGGTTATAAAGTACTACTCAGCTTATATCAAAATATAGACGAAACGGCTACAATAAAAATGTTGAAAAAGAAAATTGATAACATGAAAACCAATTTTGTCACAGAATTGAGAAAGGCAAGTTTATGCCTACGCACATTTACTTAAATCTTATTGGTAGTATTATACTTATATCTTATTGGTACTTAGTTCACTGAATTAAGACGACTAAATTCAGTGAAGTGTAATAAGCACTTAAGTACTTACTTCGTAGATCAGTTAAGTACATAGTTAAGTCATAGTTAGTTTTAACTTAAAGAATACAATTCGTTTGTAGTTATACCTACTATTGAAGAATGTATTCTGTTGTTTTGATTAAATAAATAAGTTGTACCAATACTTATTTTCTACCAGTAAGTTTATATTATATTATACTAATTATTTGTAACTTTTTATTAAAGGTCAAGCAGTCGAAACATACTGGTGCAGGAAATGAAGATGTGTATGTACCAACTATATGGTACTATGATAGTCTCAGTTTTCTGGCATCTACTACGGAATCATGCCGTTCAGTCAGGGACAAAATAAAAAAAGAGGTATGATAATTGTAATTATTTATTAATAATAGGTAGACATACAACATCAACCATTTCCAATGATTTATTAATAGGTACAGTACAGCATCAATCATTTTGTCTTGAAACGGAACACTAACCACCAAGTTAAAATAATTCATAAATGTGTTTCGGACTCGGTTTCCTTCTTCATTACGCTTACTTTTAATAGTGTTTTTTAATTAAGTCAATCCATCAGTATGGTTCCACTCCACCAATCCCCTTTATTAATTAAGCCCTACATATGTATTTTTTGGTTACATAACCTGGCACCCGTTTTCTCAAATAACTGTGCAGAGCACAACATGCCATAACCACGGCATCCACATTAGAAAGATCTAAATTGAGTGGACTCTGTAGTACTCTAAATCGTGAAACCAATATTCCTAAGACATTCTCAAGGGGTCTACTTAAGTGGTAATTAAATATTCTTCTCACGGCTAATCTTCTTCAATGCATATGGTTTCATGAAATGTTTGTTAATGGAAAAAGCACTATCCCACAAAAGAACATATGGGGCATCTGTTTCTGTGCCTGGTAGCGGAGATGATGGCTGTAAATTCAAATTATCATTAAGTAATTTTTTATATAACTTTGTAGATTCCAGTACAGAGCTATCAATAACTGATCCATTGGTGCCACATTGAATGTACATAAATTCATAGTTTGCATTGACTACAGTAAACAGTATTACACTGAAAAAGTCTTTATAGTTGTAAAACAGAGAACCACTTCCAGATGGTTTTTTGATAGCAACATGTTTGCCATCGCATGCTCCAATACAATGATTGAAGTGCCATTTTTCCTCAAATTCTACTGCTACTTGTCTCCATTCTGACTCTGTTTACGGCAACTGAAAATTGATAGACAAAATATATTATTTTCAGGACTCATCATTATCTTGCTCAGAAGATACTCAGGTGACAACTTTTACAAATAGGACAATAAAAAACAGAAAAAAGCAAGCCCCATTAAAACAACAAAATGAAATTTTACAAAAGGCTGCCAATTTAATGAACACAAAGGAAGAGGACTGGGAGATCCTTGGAAGATCCATTGGAATGCAAATGAGAGATTTAAATAAACCTCAACATACTATAGCCCGAAAATTAATATCAGACGTGATTTTTTATGCTAGTTTAAATAAACTGTCTGAAGAATCATTTGTGGGTCTAACTTCGACACCCACAAATAACTATACAGCTACGTCTAGGCCTTCATATCCACTATTCACATCATCTCGACCATCATCTTCCCAGAGTGAAACATAAAAAATTACATAAAAAATCGATTACTTTTTTAGTAAGTAAAATCTATGTTTGATACATAGATTTTGATTGATTTTTCTTTAAAATATAATCTGTTTTTCCTAAATTTTTCATTTTATTTCAAAATAAACGCCAAATTATTGTATTAATCACAGTTTTATTCATTTAAAATTAGCCCTTTGGTTTTAAAACCCTTTTTGGTCGTTAACATTACTACATAAAAACATTATTTTAAAAACACTAAACCAAACACAATACTTTGTCACAAAAAACTTTCAAATTATTATTTTTTACGAAATGAGTGAAATTTAATGGATTAAGATGAGGGAGGAATGGCTTCACTTGCGCCTAGAGCGGGTATTTCGCCAATGTCAAGTAATTAGCAAGGACACGTTCAATAAATACACTTATTAAATAAAAACAATACGGTCAAATTGAGTAACCTCCTCCTTTTTGGAAGTCAGTTAAAAATGGATGATGACAGTGATAAAGATGGCGAATGAATCCAAAACAACATTGTCGTTTGAAGAAAAAAATGAAGTTTCATCAATGATATAATAAACAGTCGAATGTCGGTAAAACAGTACAATTCGTTGACTAAAGCCATGAATGTTTGATTGTATAAATAAGTTGTTTTAAGGTAATAGGTCATCCGCCATCTTTATCACTGTCATTATCCATTTTTATTTATAATGTGTATTTATTAAATTTGTCCTTGCTATTAATTACTTAACATTGGCGAAATACTCGCGCTAGTCGCAGGTGATGCCATTCCTCATCTTATTCCAATATATCATTATATTAATATATCATTTCGCTCATTTCGTTAAAAAAAAAAAATTGTTTTAAAAGCACAAAAGGGATGCCATCGTAGTAGTCGCCCTGACGCACCGGTGAGTATAGTAGTGATCTGTGCACCGGTGCGCGGTGGCGTTATTGTACTATTAATTCGCGCTCCTGCCAGACTTAAATGACGGGGTGTGGCAGATGCAAAATCGATAGTTAAGAGATTATTTGCAATATTAAAATCGATTTTATTTTAAAAAAATAATGAAAGACGATTATGTTCTCACATCACTACTTTTTGGTTGGTTTGGTATCCCTCAGGGGTGTCCACTTAAAAATATATCGATATTTATATTCGTTAAAAACATCGGATCCCAGGTATCGATCTTTTTCGATATATCGCTTAAATAAATAAATATCGAATACTTTCCACAAAAGTTAAATATTACCTTTTTCCAGTGAAACGCGCATTTATTTTGTATGTGTGAATATTATTGATATCAACTTCGAAGCAAGTCATCGCCAAAATAACTTTCTAATTTTTTTTTAACCCTGTTAGGGGACGAATGTCATTATTATACGAAACACGCCTTCCATCAATTCTGTTAAAAAACGTTTTATACAAAATTTGAAGTATTGGACCAAGGAATCACGTTGTCCCATACAAACTTTGCTCATCTTTTTCACCTCCTTACGGGTAGCATTTCGGAAAATCCTTTCATATTGGATGCCTACGATACAAAGAACACACTCTCCAAGTTTCAGGTCTCCACGATCAGTGGTTTAGGCTGTGCGTTGATCCGTCTGTCAGTTATTCAGGACAAAGCACTTTATACATACATCATCACGCCTGTATTCCCCGAAAGGGTAGGCAGAGGTGCACTGTAGTGCGCCCACACTTCACCGATGTAAAGCACTTTATATGTATACAATTATTATAAATATTTATTATTTATTAAATTTCAATAATTAATTTTGTAAATAAACAAGAAAAAGACTACGGCAAGGATAGCCAATTGCAAGAATAGATAATTGGTTGGTTTGCTAGCTACTTTTGTTTTCATTGTTATTATCAGCTGAGTTAGTATTTATAAAATATTCAATGTTTCTAAAAATATATGTGTTAAAATATAAAAACCATTATAATAGTAATATGGCTTTATTCAGCAGAACTAAGATAAATGACATATGTCATATCACTACATTCTCCCGAGCTACAAAATAAAATCCCGGTAGCGGTCCGGGAGCCTTCGCTCTCGGGCAGACCTTTGCAGAACCTGAGATTCTACAGCTGGAGAAGACACCGTGTCTACGTATTCGTCACTTATCTCGTCTGCGGAATTTTCTACATCAGTAGATCCTTCTTCTGCATTCGTTCCTCCTACTTCTTCATCAGCACATGTTTCTAGAGTCTCCTCCTGCCTTTCATGCATTTGCATAGCGATTTCATCATCCTGTCTTTGTCCAAGTGGCGCCAAATGCCGGTTAGAGATGGTAGATTCTCGGCCATCTGCAAGACGAATGTGAGAATAGTCAGGATTTACATGCAGGAGAGTAACCTCTTCTACCACTGGTTGATATTTATTGGCGCGATTAAATTTGCGCATAAGCACTTGCTGCGATTCCGTCAACCATGTGGGTATAGAAACTCCGTTTGAAGAACGCCTTGTATGCGTAAACATTCGTTCGTGCGGCGTACAATGAACTGTGCACAGTAATGATCTTATCGAATGTAAGGCTTGCGCGAGGACTTTTTCCCAGTTCTCTATAGCTAGCTTGCAAGAACGTAAAGCCAACTGTATTGTCTTCCAGAGAGTACCGTTGAAACGCTCTACTTGTCCATTCCCTCGTGGATTATACGGTGTGGTTCTACTGGAAGCAATTCCACGTGAATTCAAGAAATTCTTTACTTCGGCAGATACGAAAGAAGCTCCTCGATCAGAATGAAGGTAAGAAGGCATCCCGAATATCATGAATATCTCATTTAAACGTTTAATTACCGTTGCCGAGCTCATATCAGAGCACGGGAACGCAAATGGGAAACGGGAGTATTCATCAATCACGGTCAAGATGTACTTATTATTCGTATTAGAAGGTACTGGACCTTTGAAGTCAATACTCAATCTTTCCATAGGTGAGGTAGCCTTTATTAAAACTGGTTCAGGTGAGTTAGGTTTATAAAACTTCGGTTTCACTTCCGAACAGATTTTGCATGATCTAATCATATTTCGGATTTCTTCTGCAGAATAGATTAGGTTTTTAGATTTTACCCAATGAGCCATTCGCGCTACACCTGGGTGACACAATGCTTCATGTAATGATATTAGTCTTTCCGTTCGCATTGACACCGAAGCACATACCCGTGAAAGCGTATCAGCAACATCATTTTGCTTTCCAGGGCGGTACACAATGTCATATTTAAAAGGTGCTAATTCCAAACGCCATCTCTGTATTTTCTCATTCTTGATTTTACTCGTTAGTTTATTATTGAAAATGAAAGAAACAGATCGTTGGTCAGTAATGAGCTGAAATGGTTTGCCAATGAGAAAATGACGCCATTTCTTTAGCGATTCCACAATTGCGTACGCTTCTTTTTCAATAGCTGAATGATTGCGTTCGCTATGATTCAACATTCTCGAGAAAAATGCAACCGGTCTACCAGCTTGAGACAAAGCGGCAGCGATTGAATGGTCGGATGCATCAGTTTCTACTATGAACTGTGCATTACTATCAATAGCGTGAATAGCTGATTTTGCGATGTCAGATTTTAGTTCTTCAAATGTCTTAATTAATTCTTTGTTCAATGGAAATGATCTGGCGTTAGTTAGACCATGGATTCTCTCTGAAAAATTTGGAATCCACTTGCAATAATGCGCAAACATTCCTATTACCCTTCTTAACGATGATAAATCGCTTGGTGGTGGAATACTTAATAATGGCCGTAAACGATCGGCATCTGGCCTAATAATATGGTCCTTTATATTGTATCCCAAAATATTAATAGAGCCTTGATGGAACTTACTCTTTTCTTTGTTCAGCGTAAGGCCGTATTTTCGAGCTGCTGCCAAAAAATTTGATAAATTCTCGTTATGCTCAATATTTGTTTTTCCACACACGGTGATATCATCTAAGTAAGCATAGGTCCCTTTTAGATTTTCTTGCCGGATGACCCAATCTATAGTTCGTTGAAAACTAGAGACACCATTAGTTACACCAAATGGAATGCGCTGAAATTGGTAAAGATTTCCCAACGCTTCGAAAGCAGTAAAATGGCGTTCTTGTGGCAGAATAGGGACTTGATGATATGCGCTTTGCAAATCTATAGCGCTGAATATACGATATTTTGATATTTGTGACACCACCTCTTCCATATTTGGGAGTGGGTATGCATCTAAATGTGTATATCTGTTTATCGTTTGAGAATAATCGATAACAAGTCGCTTCTTATGATTAGTATTCTTTGTAATAAGAACCTGAGCTCTCCACGGTGAAGTACTTTCTTCAATGATACCATCAAGTAACAGTTTCCTTATTTCTTCGTTAATGAACTCCTTATCATCCTGACTATATCTTCGAGTTTTTATAGCAATGGGCTTGCAGTCGGGTGTAACATTAGAAAACAATGGTACCGCCGGCACAGACGCCGCTGCAACACTGCATATTTCAAAGGGGTCTTTTGTACCACCGAAATTAAATTTAAGGGATGAATGCTTCTCTATTATATCATGACCGATGATAAGATCAGCACATAGATTTTTGACTATAAGAAGATTAAGGTTTTTATATTCATGATCACCAATTTTTGCAGAAACGCAGGTCTGACCTTCTACCTGAGACGTAAGTGTAGTAGAAGCCATTGAAATCGTCTGATTACTAGATTGCTTCTTTAAACGACATAACTTGAAAAAATTATCATCCATGAAACTAATGGAGCTGCCCGTATCAATTAATGCTTGAGCGCGTATCCCTTGAATGTAAGCTGTCACAGTAGCTTTTCTAAGAGAATTCGGTGACGCTGCTATAATACATGCTGAAGTGTCAGTTGTAGCATCCTTTTCAACGACTGCCACAGTATTCGCTTTCTTATTACGACAAACACTAGCAAAGTGCCCCTTCTTATCGCAAATCTGACAAGTAACATCTACAGCAGGACAGTCTTTCCTTTTATGTATACGTCCACCACAGAAGAAACACTTCTTATTGAAAGTAGATGCTGCAGCTGTTGGTGCCCTCACTGTTTCTTGGCCTTGAACAGCATTTAAATTCGTAGAATTATAGTTTTGTGCACTGGATTCAGCCATTTCTAATGACAATGCTTGAGCACATGCTTCTTCGAGCGATAGTGTTAGATTCTCAAGTAATCGTTGTCTAATATTAGCTGATTTTAATCCGGAGATAAATGCATCTCTTATATTATCACATTTATTCGTCTCAGCATCCACTTTTTCAAATTTACAATCTTTTGACATTAATTTCAGAGCTCGAATATATGAATCTATATTTTCTTCACTCTCTTGTTTTCGAGAAGCCAGCATATGTCTAGCGTAAATTATATTCTTGGGCTTAATGAAAATATTATTCAATGTGCATATTGCGTCCTTGTAATTAGTGCAGTCACTGATATATTCGTATATTTTGGCAGAGACATGATTTATTAGTAAATCTAATTTCTTGTCCACTTTCTCATCCTTACCGCAGAATGATAGGAAACTATCAAATGTCCGCTTCCAGTGCTCCCATTCCTTTGAGGCTGAGCTATCTGACGGATCAATATCCAGTCTTCCTGGATGCAGAAACTTGTCCATTATGATAGAATGTTCTGCTGAATAAATTGTTAAAATATAAAAACCATTATAATAGTAATATGGCTTTATTCAGCAGAACTAAGATAAATGACATATGTCATATCACTACAATATGGATATATCAAAAGGCAAACATCGATTATATTCGATGTATCGATATTAAATGAATATCTCTAATCCCTACCCTCTGCCTGCCTTCAGTGATCTGTGCCCAAAGAGTAAAATAAGTAATGCCGCCTTCCGCCTTCTCCAGGCCGTGTTTAGAGAGTTAATTCATTTTTTAATTAAGTGGATTTTCTCGTTTCGACTGAGAAGTAATCATGTCGCAGCTAGAGATATCGTGCGGCTTAGAATACGTAACTACGCCTGATTTGCAAGCATGTTTAACAGAGGCTCTGCGTTCAAATTACTCGTTCATGGTTTCGCCGATTGTTCACCCACGTTTCCGGAGACCATGTCCAAACGCCGGGAGGGTTGGTGGTTTCACACGTTCGGACATGGTGTTATCTCCACAAGACTGGACTAGCAGACTGGTGGGGAAGCTGTCTTCGTATTTGAATGTGGACTCGCCTTCGGCGGTCGTGCGTCAGCGTCATGAAGATTATTTGAACGAGGAGCTGAACTACTGCAGAGGTCTCGGTCTCCCCGCTATTATGTTATCATTGCACGGTAGAGACTCTAATAATTTAGCTAGAATTCTGCAAACATACTATGAAACAAGGTTAGAATTATTTTGTGTTTTCAATTATTTTCCTTACCCTCAATATTGTTCCCCATCTGTCTGTTGGCAGCACTAAACACTTGTTGCTGTCTTGTATTCACAAAACCAACACTAGTAAATAAGCTTTCATGTCCTTATGTCGCTATTTCAGTCATCATCCATCTCTAATATGGGCTCGAGTACCTATGATATGCAGCAGAGTATCAAGACGGTCAAATAATGAAGATACTGATGATGAGAAAGCTTGGAATGAGCCATGGTACTGGTGGTCCAAGTTCCATGAACGTCTAGAGTGGGACAAGAGAGTTGGTGTTGTACTAGAGCTGTCAGCAGACTTGCCATCACAGGAGTTATTGAAAAGATGGCTCGGGGAACCAGTTAAAGCTATAATTGTGCCTACATCAATCTTTCACAATAACAAAAAAGGGTATGTGATACTAATCTATGTATAATTGAAGAATATTTCATAACCTGGAGCCTGACTTTCGTGAGATCAACATCCATCTCTAGTAGAGATAATGTCGAAACAAAACATCAAATTGGTTGTATTTTTTCCTTTTGTTTCGACATATCTCTAATAGAGATTGGTGTCTATCAATCGA